>JARFJB010001492.1:0-742500 GCA_036346205.1 Vesta saturnalis | reverse complement strand
AAAGGCTAAAACCAAAAGACCTTAAAATACAGAACATGTGTTGTGTTCAGTTGCTTACATGTGTACGGCGTGAGGATTTCACATTCTGGTTTATAGTGTTATAAATAACAACCTTTCACTATTTAAATACAATTACGTGTAAGGTAAACAAACACTTAAAAGACAGCAACATGTGTGTTGTCACGTTACTTTTTGATAAGTAGCACTTTCATACCAAATACCATTACAGTGAAAAAACATCCTTCACAATCAAACAACAAATGTGTTTGAAACAGCTCTAAAGACGACAGACGTCGAGTTTCAATTCAATGAAATACACTTCATAATTTACCTTACAGCTTAAAAACCATCTCCAAAAGTACAAATGAAACACAGCTCCAGAATACCAACTCCAAATACACCTACACAAATACCTTTACAGCTTACAGCACAAACACACCACATCCAAAATACAAACACAAACACAGACACAAACACAATTACACACACAACACAACACACAACACACACACACACAAACACACAACACACACACAACACACAAACACACACACACACACACACACACACACACACACACACACACACACACACACACACACACACACACACACACACACACACACACACACACACACAACACACACAACACACACACACACACACACACACACACACACACACACACACACACTCACACGCACACACACACACACACACATCACACTCACACTACACACACATCACACATCAACACCCACACCTCACACTCACACTCACACCTCACACTCACACTCACACCTCACACCACACTCACACTCACTCACTACCTCACACTCACACTCTCACTCACCACCTCACACTCCACCACACTACACCACACTCACTCACACTCACACACCCACCTCACACTCACACCACACACACACATCACACACACCACACACACACACACACACACACACACCCATTCACGCATACAGCACGCACGCACACAAACTCTTGCGCGCAGTATTGACCTAACCTAAAACCGCGCGCTATTAGTCTAACCTAATATTGTACATACATTGACCTAAACTAAAATTGTTCGTATATTGACAGCAATGTCGAAGGCTATTTCATAAGACAGGTATAGTGTGGGTGTGTGTGGTGTGTATGCTGTGGTGTGTGTGGTGTGTGTGTGTGTGTGTGTGTGTTGTGTGTGTGTGTGTGTGTGTGTGTGTGTGTTGTGTGTGTGTGTGTGTTGTGTGTGTGTGTGTGTGTGTGTGTGTGTGTGTGTGTGTGTGTGTGTGTGTGTGTGTGTGTGTGTGTGTGAGTGTGAGTGTGTGTGAGTGTGTGTGTGTGTGTGTGTGTGTGTGTGTGTGTGTGTGTGTGTGTGTGTTTGAGTGTATGTTTGTGTTTGTGTTTTTTTAAAGATTGGTTTCTGTAAGCTGTAAGCTAAATCAAACCGGTATATTTGAATTGAGAGGCTGTTTTGCAAGCTGTAAGTTAAATAAATTTGGTATTTCTGAATTGCGGGTTGCTTTTTGCAAGCTTTCAGTTAAATAAATTTGGTATGAAGTGTATTATTAAAACTGTAAATAAAAGTCTGCTTGCCTGTCGTTTGTGTAATTAGTTTTTCTTTTCCAAACACGTTAGAGTTATTTGAATAGTAAAAGGTGTTGGTTACATAACCGGGAAATCCCCACCCCGTACGCGCAAAAAAAACGTGAAGGTCGTTATTGTGCTTACATAACTGGGAAATCCAGAAAATAATTACGTTATATTAATGATTGTTGTAAACCGTTAAGGACTGTATATTGTTTATTTATAAACAAAACTCAGAATGTGAATGTGCCGTTATTGTAAGCAACAAAAACGAGCTGCATTGTTTCAATACGATTATCAACAACAACACTGGTAAGTGACCGTTTGGTTTTAGCCCTTGCCCCTTATTTTGTTTACTTTATTTAATTACTTATACAGATATTTAATGTCATGAATCAACATACACTTGTTATACCTTAATCCGTACATCCGCAGTGTTATATAATTATTATTATTATGGTCGCGTACTGATGATAATGAACAATGGATAAAATAAAACTCGGAGTCCTGTAGCTATTTTACAAGATGGAATCGATACTAGTTTCAAATCACCGTCTTAGGCTTGAATTTTAAATCTTTCTTCTCTTAATCAAATTCATAAACAGATTTTTACTTACAGGTCAATTTTAAATCGACAAGTAATATAGAAACAAGTTTAAGATGCTAATCTGAAATTAACTGTTAATCTCTTAACTCTTAATCAAATGCATAACCAGATTTTTAATTTTAAACCGACAAGTAATATAGAAACAAATTTAAGGTACTGATCTGAAATCAATATCTTCATACTAAGTCAAATAAGGTTGTCGGAAGCTTATTTCAAATCAAAATCTTTACTCTTATCAACAATAACAATACTGGTAAGTGATCGTTTTGGTTTTAGCCCTTACCCCTTATTCTATTTACTTTATTTAGTTACCTGTACAGATTTTTAATGTCATGCTTCATCACCACCACCACTCATCAGGGTCTGTGTTAAGCTTCCCGCGATCAACACATATTTGTTACACCTTAATTCGTACACCTGCAGTATTATATTTGTAATTATTATGGTTGTGTAATGATGATGATAATGAACATTTGGTCAAATAAAACACGGAGTCCTATATCTGTCTTGCGAGACGGTATCCATGTTAGTTTCAAAACACAGGTGTGTTATCAAAATTGGAAATAAAAGTCAACTTGTTTATTTATCCTCAGGTGTTTGTCCATTTTCAATAATGACTTAGTGTGTTGAAGCTTGATTATAAATCTAAGTAATTCTCAAAATAAGGTTATATAAAAGATGAAGTGTATAATCAAAATTGGCAATGAAGCTCAACTTGTTTTATTTGCCCCCATTTGTCCATTTTGAATAACGACTTAGTGTGTTCAAGCTTGTTTATAAATCTAAGGCCCTTTTTGCAGAGGTATTTCCGATAAGACAGTCCTTGTATGTAAAATAATATAGAGGCCTGATTTTTAAGTTTGGTTATAAGTATACGCTGTTTCAAAAATGTCTACCAAAATTTCTAGGGCGTAGTTAAACAACATCGGCATTTTTAATTGAAAGTTGGTTTTTGCAAGCTGTAAGTTAAATCAAACCGGTATTTTTGAATTAATGATTGGTTTTTGCAAACTGTAACTTAAATCAATTTGGTATTTTAGACTTGAAAGTTGGTTGTTGCAAGCTGTAAGTTAAATCAATTTGATAATTTTGAATTGAAAGTTGGTTTTTACAAGCTGTGAGTTAAATCAAACCCGTATTTTTGAATTGAAGATTGGTTTTTGCAAACTGTAACTTAAACCAATGTGGTATTTTAGACTTAAAAGTTGGTTTTTGCAACCTGTAAGTTAAAACAACCCAGTATTTTTTAATTGAAGATTGGTTTTTGCAAACTGTAACTTAAATCAATTTAGTATTTTAGACTTGAAGGTGGTTTTTGCAAGCATACCGGTGATGAAGGCCCCCTTGTTAGAATACCATTTCAAATTTCCCGCCATAACAATTACAAAAAATAGTCAGATGAATGAAGTTAACTTTTAATTATGACGTCGTGGTTATGGACCTTAAAAAGAATCGTAATTATGCCAAAAGGGTCCTAACTACGGGGATGAGGACCATAAATTGAAATTGAAATCATTATTTAATATTTCTTACTTTTCATGACCTACTTTGAACTTTGAACGTTATGGTAGGTACATAAACCATGAAACGCACGTTTTTTTTAAGATCTTTATCATAATGAAGTTAAAGTACACTATACTTCCGTTTTGCTTGTAAAGTTCCAGAATTAATTTTTCACCTCTTCAAAATATTTTTTGATTGGTTGTAGGTTTAGAAATTGGAAATCACTGGTTCTCTTTTATTCAATGTAGTAACAAGAGATTTGTCGAATTTATTTCACTTCATACTGTGCTAAAACAACTGTCAAGGTACTTAATTCTATTCGTGTATTTTGTTTTCGAGGTTCATTTTTAATTTCAAATGTATTGATTTTCTTATAACACGGTAGATGATTTTACATTAGAATTAAGCGGTAATGGATACGTTTTAACTAAAATAATTCCCACGTCAGTCTACATTTAAAAATGCATTATCTAGTTTGAAATCAATGCACAAAATGCTAAACTCTAAGTTTAAACGATTTATCACTGCTCTAAAGAATGTTAATTATAGTGATTAATTATTTACAATTGCATAAAATACAAAAATAATAATAAATGAGAATAATATTTCACAAAATAAAATTAATACTGATATCTGTCAATTACATACGTTAGATTTAAATGTAAATGGTTGCCTTTATGTTCTGCTTGATTTATATTCATAACCAAATTATTATATTTTTGATTAGTTTATGTGTAGCAAAAATTTAAATTTTGAATATAATTCAAACACCCTTGATGTTGATGTAAACATTGAATATTAATGTTCTTATTATTATACTTTCTGTTCAAGATAGCTATGCAGTGTAACATGTTTGGAATTTTATTTCACTTATTTATTTTAAAATGTGAAAATGCTTAAGAACAATTTATATCATTCAAATGAAAATTCTTGATTCTTTGATGGTAAATTTTACTTAGTTTTCCAGGGTATTCTAGCGAGAATTAGTAACAAATTGCTTCCGTGTATCTGTTAAGAAACTACAGTGTAACTCACTGTTTAGAGAATTAAATGGTTAACAATTCGTGCTTATTACGCTATCGCTATCCTATAACCACGTTACCTGCTAATGACGATTGACGTATTTATGGCAGAATACAGATCCCATTCTCATATTCAAAAAGTAAAAGTGAAAACACAAAACGATTAGACATTTTAAAGGGGAGTGTTAATACCCGGAAGCAAATGTGACTAGAGAACCGAATATTGCTCTACGCTAGCCAGGGTAATACAAGATCTAAAACTGTTGCCACCTGACATACTCACTTGCACCAGGAAGTAGTTTAAGTGGTTAGTTTTGACCTTTATGAAAGAAAATTATCACAATACCCGTAATTTAAAAAATCTGGTTCGATTTTCGTGTTTCTAATTTTGTCATGTACCCACCTTCACATTCTGGACAATTCTAACTGAAAGAAATTGTCCAGACAAGGCATGTTTTAACATTTTTTTATTTATTTTATGTTCCCCAGTGAAACTGCTAGAAATTTTCGAATAAAAAATTTCATCCCGAACCGATAAATATTTCTATTGCCCTCAGCTCGCAATTTCGCCACGTGGTGGCTATGGGAAAATTATTTCTACGCTGTACGAAAGCCGTAGTAAATAAATAACTGTTTATTAAACAAATTAGTCGCAAAATTCCATTTTTATCTCAAAAAATTAAGTTGTTTTTGAAAAACTAACTGTGCCATTCGAAAGAACAGGCAATTTTACATAAAAAAGTCTATAAAGTTATTTTCTTTAGAATTTTTTTTCTAATGATCGAAAATCTGTGACAGCGGCACTCGAGTGCAACGCTCGCGAAGTGCGAGGTCACGGGTGCGCTCATTATATTTGTCATAACTTTTGATCTTGTTGATCAATTTGAGCTCACTTAAATGAGAGAACAATCTTGCAGCTAACAAGATGTCGTACTTTCAAAAGAGAAACAAAAAGTTTATTCTAGTAGTACTTACACGAAGTTATGTTATAGTAAAATTTTCTACTAAATTAATTAATCATCTGCCATTTTTTTAATTTTCAAGATAAATGTCTTAAACTTTCACAGTTTACTCTCGAGATGTAATCTAAAAAGTTGAGCGATTTGAAAAATACAAAACTCCAAATATTCAATAAGTTCAAAAAATCGTAGGCTTGTCATGTTTCAGAGACCAATAACTCTAATTTAAAATGTGATATTGAAACTTTACAAACGCATTTTTTGAAGCTTGAAATCTGTACTTTAAGATGATATTTTATTTAAAAAAAATAGTAAATAGTAAAATTTTAAAAACTAAAAAAAAAATTTTTTTTGTTTCCAATATCCATGAAATTCAATGTTTAACCCTTAAGTGGTGACATGATTTTTATTTCAACGTTGGTGTCATCGGTCTGAGAGACGGTTTTACCTTTTTTCTTCCCTCCTCTGCTCTTAACCACACTTATGATTGATAACTTACTGCAAGTTTGGCTCTTCCGTTCCCTAACCATATTGGTTATAAGTAATTTTCAATTATCTATTTGAAAAAAAAATTAATGTTTGTACCTTAGAAATTTTAAAACTTGTATTTTAATAATATATCCTTTTCATGTGAAAACGAGAACCCATCGTCAAGATAAGTCGGAAATAAAGAAAACAGTATTCACTTTTACAAATAACGACAAAAAAACCAATTTCTATCCAATTGTTTTTGCATAATTTGAAATATAGCCAAATTTTATACTTTCAGAGTGATTTGTTTTGCTACGCTGTAGGTGTCATGGGTCTGTGACACCAACTCATTGTATCATCTGTTATCTTTCGCCAAATATAAGTTTACATCCTAGTAGTTTTGATAATGATTATTGTGTACGTGTGTTTTTTTTTATTTTTGGATGTATGGAAGAAAATAGTTATTTTTGTATCTATTGCACGAAATTCTACTTTGGTGATCGAGAATTGAATTTTTTAACGAGGCGCAGCCGAGTTAAAAAATTAGTCGAGATCACCAAAGTAGTTCGCGCATGTGTTACAAACAAAATTTTTTCTACAACCATCAAAATATGTGTATCCCTTAAAATTGTTTTAAATAATTTTCTTCTTAGATTTTTGCTTGATTGAGGACCACAAAAGTTAAATTATAATAACACACTAATTCGCACACGTTGTTATAGTAACGTAGGAAAATAAAAAAAGTGTCATTTCTCATATTGTTATTAATGCACGAACCTCGTCATTTTTTGACGTTTGTAGAAAAAATATCAACAGTTTACCAACATAATTTTATTAGTGGAAATATTCAATTTATACAAAACAAATTGAAAATAAAATACAAAATATTTTATTGTTTATCAATAAAATACGTCAAGATAACTAAAACTATATTTACATATTTTGTTACTCGAATCTTACATTAATTATTACATTACTTGAATAATTATTTATTTTCAAACACCGAAATTATTACTTAGCCAATAGAACAAAACTGAACTGGAATACACAAGTGAAGTAAACCATCGGGTCTGTGTTCCCTCCAAAATATAAAATGTATATAAAATGTTTTTTTTTCCCCGAAATGAGTGTATTTTAAATATTTATAAGCACAGAAAAACTAGTCATTAGTATCAAATTAACAATCAAAAATTGATTTCAAAAGTATCGATTAATACAAAGTACTAGCTGTCATACTGCTGGTGTTGACAGGCCCTAACATTGGTGACAAATGTGATTTGTGTGCTGCAAGCACAAACACATTTTGCATTCTTTACAGAACTATTTTGTTTTTCTGTTTGATCTTGTAGAACACTTTGTACATCGTCCGATACCTTGATCTTGGTTCTTAATCCCCAAAATATCTGCTATTTTCATTTTTGTCATTCTTGGGACTTGTGGAAGTGTGAACATATTCGCCAACTGATTCTTTATCAGATCAAGGTCTGTCAAAAACAACCGCCTTACAAATTTCGTGTCAGGACAGTTGAAACTATACACAACTTGTGAGTTTATGCCAGTAACCTTTAGGATGGAATAGGAAATTACCATTGGCCACCTTCTACTTGTGCGGGCATAGGTATAGCTTGCACCCAACATATCAACTACATCTCTATCCCCTTTAATTTTATTGTATTGCAGTATAGTATCTGGCTTGGAAGTCTCTACGTCGACTTCATCATCATCGTGCATGGATGAGAAAAGCAACACGTTCTTCTTTGGCTTCGGCACATGCGATACCAAAGTTCAGTCTGGTTTAAAAGCAAATATTGAAGAAGGAACTGGCCGGTCTACCTTCTTTTATAATTCTCGGAAGTTCCCTCTTGTTTTTTTATCGTACCAGTTAGAGTAAGTCGCCGTTCATTCAATAGCTTGGTACACAGTTCGACGCTGGTAAACCAGTGGTCTGTTGTTACGTTTCTTCCTGTGCCAACATCTAGGCCGCTGTTTTTCAAATTTTTATAGGGACCAGGGGATTGTTGACCAACGAATACGCCCATATTGGATGTATAAAACAGCTTTGAATCACAAAGAGCGAAGACTTATAGACCATACTTGGCGGTTTGTTGGGAATATATTGACGAAAATAACAGCGCCCTCTGAAAGACTCAAGCTATTCGTCAGTCGTTACAAACTGTGACATTGAAATGTGATGTTTTCTGTTCTCGACAAATACGTTAAAGAATTCTCTAATAGGCGCCAATTTGTCATGCTGCCGTCTTTCTGCTCGACTGCTTTTATCATCGAATGGCTAAAAACGCAACAAAAATCAAAAGCGCTGTTCAGAAAAAGCAAGTCGAAATATTTCAGGAGATAAACCTTTAGTGCTAAACAACTCTGCAGCGTTTAGTTTGCTGGATTTTTGGTCACCAGACAAAAGTAGTACGCCTATCAAACGTTTTCGTTTGTAGGTCTAGCATAGGTAGCTCTGATGTAATTATTTCTTATCCGATCTATTTCCTTATTAGTGTTTGTCACAATCAAATCTATCATTGAATCAATTACAAGAGAGAGAAATGAGAAATGAATACATTTTTTTGGCATACTCTAGTAGTTTTACGAGGGCATCTGGCTTTCCATACTGTTCCATCTTTACCAAAGTAACATGTTGGCCATTTTGAAGTACACCATTTAAAAACTTGTGCCGGTCATCAATTTTTGTTTTTCGCTTCTTTGTGGGAATGTTTGCCATACAATTCAAGGCAGTGGGTTTTCTTTTTTGGCCTATAGTTTGTTGGCCCTCTTCAGAAACTACAGGTGTATCGTTGTCATGAGAGAATTGGTCGATATCAAATATATTCCCTCCTGATTCTTGATTATTTTCTTGTCCATTGGCTGAAGTAGTAGGTACAATATTATTACCTGATGTTTCGACGATAACCTCATAATTCTCTCCATCTTCATCCGCAGAGTCTTTTGACTGCTCGCTTTCCGAATCACCTTCACAAGTTTGAACGTGGTCCTCTTCTTCAACATCATTCGTCGTCAAATTCCTCGTTTTCGTTGAAGTCAGATTCAGGCTGGACTGACTCCAGTAACCTTCTAAGAAGGTCTTGTTTTTTCGTAATCTTCCGTGTACGAGACTAATCGCACCGTTGGTGTCTTCGCTGTAGGAGTCCGAATTTGCTCAACCACAACATAAACCTTACCTATACACAACGTGCCCACAGCCGCAGGCAGACTGACACTAGACAGAAAGGTACTGAGTGGCTCAGCCACCCAAATCCAGTGTCCGATGCATAAGACAAAAAAGAAACCGAATCGGTCCATAAGACCGATGAGAAGAAGAAGGGTTAATAAACTTCAATAACATTGACAAAAAATTTTTTTACTTACCTAACTGGCATAGATTTATTGTATGACCTTAATAAAAGTGTATCCAGCCAAAAAAACTCTTTTTTTCATTAATATTAGTATAATTTCTATAAAATACGAAAAAATAACGCATTTTTCGGAAAACCGAACCACGATTCATTTTTAAAAATTATTTTTAGGCTGAAATAAATTTAAAAATATTATGTAACGACGAAAATATAATATTTGATAGATAGATAGATAGACAAACGTAATAATTATTTTAGTGTAAAAATGGACCTCAAAAACCCCTATAATATCAATTTTAGTAAAAGTACTTTTTACATCGTCGTTTTTCACTGGATTGTTTACAAAAGTCGGACATATTGGTTTAGCCATTTTCAATTTTAATGTTTTAACATCATATTCTTGTTCAGCGACCTCAAAAACCCCCACATTATTAATTTGAGCAAAATTACTTTCAAAACTCGTTGAGATATTTTAAATTTACCGTCAAAAAAACGGTTTTTATTGTTTAAATAATTAAAAAACAACTAGTGTGCAAATTTGAGTTTATAACTTTGTTCCGTGACGTGTTTAGATGCAATTTCAAAAAGTTTTACGAAAATTCATTTATTCCGAAATAATGTATATTTGACATTTTTTAGCTTTATTAAGCGAAAAAATGTCCAGCTTCTGCACCGAATGTAATATACTATTTTTTCTTCAAGCATAATCTGCATTTTCCATTCGAAATGAGTGCTCTGTGAATTCAAATTGATTCAGAAATGTCAAAATCAAATCATATGTTAGTAAATGACAAATGTCAAAATAAACGATCAAAAGATATGAATATAATTTATTTCTGTACAATATTGAAGGTGCGATTTCATCTATTTGATATCCTGTTAAAATCATTGGATCTGGTTCAGTTCAATTCATCATATGTACATATACTTTTGAGAGTTCTCCCATCAGTGGGGTACCAAACGCTATTAATTAATTAATTAATTAATTAGGTTAATTAATTGACATCATGGTCCATTGTGAATGTTTAGAAACACCCGTGTACAACGTGTTGTCTACAACAACCCTAAATCAGATGATATTATGCTTTAAGGAGGATGGTGTTTATCTGGTTACAACTCGGATACTTTTACTTTGTTTTAATAATTCGAACGAAGGACTACTTGTACATTTTGTTCCAAAATACTCAATAAATTATTTTATAGACATAAGTAACATGCTGATGTTTTACTTTTTAAGTAAAAGAAAAACGAAAGGAAGAGGGGGAAAATAATCCTAGCAACACCAGAAGATGTAGATGATGCAAAAATTACAACAGATATGGAATTTAACAAAACAACGCTTCAGTAGAAAATTTAGTAGAAACCAGTTCGTCTGGTTTCGGTGACTACATTGTCCTCAATACTACAGCTGCGACGAAACAAGAGATTCTAAAAAAGTGCTGGATGCCTCATGATAACTACAATTTTGGTGAAAATGTTCCCGATTTCACCAAACGGAAGTTCATTCAACGTGCTGGCAGATGTACTCGCCCTAGAAGAAATTGAAGGGAGCATTGTGTTTATACTGCATGCTTTTTCCGCCACTGAATGTTCGAGGAGTTACTGAAGCATTTGTTGCAAAGCGCTTTACACGCTATGAAGACTTTCATGAAGACGTCAACAAACACATTACGACTGACTGGCATAAATCATAATTGCTGTTAGTCAACAATATGATAGAGAATGTGCCTATGAATATACAAATGATTTCTTATCAAGAATAGATCATCCAACAAAAAGATTCTGGCATCACTCTTATCAATTATACAGTTTTGTGCGACGCATGATTTTCCACTACGCGAGAAAGAGCAACATGGATGCGTATGTAAAGATATGATCAAATTACGAGGATGTTGGAGATGAGCAGTTATGGGTACATCTTAGAAACGGTGCAAAACTCTAACTTATATGTCACCTCATGTTCAAAATGAACTAATCGTGTTATTTGGATCCGTTATATAATAAAAGACAAAATTGTCTGACATGGATGCAAAATCTATTACGAATGCAATTGATAGGTGGTGTTCAGAAGATACAGAAGGTACATATAAAAAAGCGTTATTTTTCAGGGCAGTAGCCATAGATTAAATTTAGTTGTCAATGACTTGAACGCTGTGCCACAAGTATGAAATACAATAGGTACTATGAAAGATGTAATGCATTTTTCCGCAAATCTGTACTACGTAGAACGTATGAGCCCATTATACCACTGATATAATTTGCCTCACCGTAGTACCCAAACATTCTAATAAGGCACAAAATATGAACTACTTAAGTCTCCTTCAATCTAGCTTCAACATTTCTAACGAAACCAAAGCAATTAAGAAGATGTTGAAAAGTCGCGTGTTTTTTGAAACTATTAAGTAAATACTTTACACTTAAACATTAAATGATAATACCTCAAACATCGAAGTTTATTGTGATTGCGAATTTATGACATAGTTCGATTACTACTCGTAAGAAGAAACTTACGAGAGCTACAAACAAGAACATTAACGTTTACATTGATAGTATAACTTAAGTTTAAGGTGTAACTTTAGCATTATAATTCTTATTGAAAATCCAACTATTTTTAAAAATTAGCAGAATACACTTTTTTCAAAACTCTACTTTATAAGATTTTCGAAAAGACCTCCACCTTGCACAAGGCAGTAACCCAATATGTGATAAAATTTAGTGCGAGTGTTTCTAACATTTCTTGGGTAATGCTGTTTAAAAAGTCTGTAATTTTGACACAAAGTTCGTCATAATTGTTAGCATTTTCATGTCTGTGCCCATAAAATTGCTGGGATACGTATCCCCAAAGAAAAAAGTCGTTCGGCGCGATATCAGGTGAGCGAGGAGGATATTTAATAGTAAGGTTAGGGAACGTAGTTTCCAAAAACTGTTGAACTCTTATTGCAGTATGAGCAGGGCAGCCATCTTCTTGTTACCAAAGGTCACCAAAATTTATATTGAGGCGTTGAATAGCTGGAAATATCTGGTTTCTCAACAGTTCTAAATATTTGTCCATATTCAAGTTTCCGTTGATAAAAAATGGACGAATTATGGAATTGCCTAAAATTCCTGCCCACACATTAACTTTTTGGGGGTATTGTGTCCGGTAAGGAATACTAATGTGTTTGTTTTCCCGAGAGTAAACAACAGTGACAAACGGATTGTGACGGCCATGTAAGTTAAAAGAACAGTCGTCGGTAAACAAAATATTTTCAATAAATCTTTCGTTTTCATTAGCCCGATTCGTCATGTCTTCACAAAATTCCATACGCTTTTGATGATCTTCTGGAACAATTTCTTGTGTAGTTTACAGCGGTATTTATTCCTTTTCAAGATATTGCGAACTGTTCTTGGTTCAATATTCATTTCTTCAGCAATTTTTGTACTATTGCACGGGAAATTCGTTTTTGCTAAATTACACACTGCAATTCCTTGGAGTTCGCGCACTTCGTTTAAGTTACGACCAGGATGCTCACCATCATTACCATCAATGCTACTGCATTTTCTACAATTATTTAAACATCTTTCCAATTTACAAACAGTGCGCATAATCGTACTTTCTGATGGAATTGGCCTGTTTTCAAAGAAAAAAGCAAACCTGCCCATTATTTCTTGTGCAGTGCTTCCTGAATAACACCACTTAATAATCTGTATTTTTTCTTCATTGGAATACATGAGTATTATGTCGGACTTGCAAAAACACTGATTTTCAATTCTCGTTGACAATAACAAAAGACGCATGTATGGCATCAGCGCTTTTAGTTTGTTGTGTATTCTATCTCACTTAGCACGTGAACTGATTGTACTGTCTTGGTTTTATTTATTATAAGTCAGGCCCGCGATAATATTTTTCCATACCTGTATATATATATATATATATATATATATATATATATATATATATATATATATATGTATGTATGTATATATACAGTATGTCCCCGGATCGACTTTAAAAGAGGGAAAATTCTCTTATTTTTGATTTCTCAGAAAATTTCATTCTTGATGATTTGCCCTGCTTGTTTTCAAACCCCCGAAACATAAATTACTTTCTATTGAACTGCAAATTAATTCATGCTAATTTGGATTGTATGCTATAATGTTGACTTTACAACAAAGAATTTATCTAATTCAATGTTACGGAACTGGGGAAGAGTGCTACCGAGTTGTTATCAGAAAATTCAACCAAAAATACCCGGAGGTTGCCATTTCGAATGCCGGAGCAAAAAACTTGGTAACTAAATTCCTTCAAACAGGCTCGGTTTTAAACCTAAAGAAGCCAAAGAAGTTGTTCGATGAAGAAGATGCTGCTACTGTTCTCGCCGTTCATTCCGCAACAGAAGTTCCAAGGTTGTCTTTAAGAAGGAGGGCACTACGAATTGGGATAGGTAAATCTCATTTACAAAGAATCTTCAAGGAGAACAAAATTTTACCATTTAAGCCGCAATTTAGGCAAACTTTAGAGAACGGTGATGAAGCCAAACGTCTGAATTTTTGTTTGGAAATGGGCAATAGAGTTTTGGAAGATTCAAATTTTCATAAACGAATAATGTTCTCCGATGAATCGACCTTTTCAACTAACGGAGTCGTTTCCTCCCAACATTGCCGTTACTGGAGTAGGACGAATCCAAACTTTCGAATTGCTAGTCGCAGACAATGTTTGAAAAAAATTAATGTGTGGTGTGCAGTTTCGTAGCATGGAATTATTGGCCCATATTTTTTTGATCAAAATTTAAACCGTTATTCATATTTGGAAATGTTGCAAAATTTTTTAACTGATAAACTGGATGAATTGCCATTGAACTACCAAATTGAAATGTTCTTCCAGCACGATGGGTGCCCTGCTCATTATGCCGGTACTGTTCGCCAATGGCTCAATACAGAGTTCCATGATAACTGGATAGGAAGAGATGGTCCCATTTTATGGCCGCCGAGAAGTCCTGATCTCACAATAATGGAATTTATCTGTGGGGTCGTTTAAAACAAATTGTGTACAGTGAGCCATTAGACAATGATGAAGAGCAATTGAAAAATAGGATAAGGAATGCTGTCCAGTCCCTTTCAATCGAAGAAATAAGGCGCAGTTTCAATGAATTCAGAGCTCGCATTGAAATTTGTGCGGAAAAAGGAGGAGCATTATTCGAATGGAAAATTAATAGTTCAGTTTTTTGAGAATTTCATTTCATTTTACCATCAATTGTTAAATTTATTAATTAAAACTTGTGAGACCAATTTGATTTTTCCTTTGAAACAAATCAATTACGAAAAGCTCGAATTTTTCAAGAAAAATTATATTATCTCGAGAACCGTTTGAGTTAAATAGCAAGTAATTTGTGTTTCGGGGGTTTGAAAACAAGCAGGGCAAATCAGCAAGAATGAAATTTTCTGAGAAATCAAAAATAAGAGAATTTTCCCTCGTCGATCCGGGGACATACTGTGTATATATATATATATATATATATATATATATATATATATATATATATATATGTTAACCCTGTAACATTTGAAAAATAAGTATGATTATGGTTACTATTGAACTTGTAATTAGGAACATTAGAAGGGTATTTCACTCGATAATTTGGCTGGTATTATCGATCGATCTGTCAAATAATAAATTCTACTAGAATAATTCCCTTTTGTCCGTCAAAACTTCGACATAAGTTACATTTACATTAGACATGAACTTATTGTTTTGGAAGTGAGTAAATTCCCTCATTGCATTGAACTATAAAAAGAGTTGTTTTAGAATAGGGTTTTTCCATATTCAGAATAAACTATATATTTATCACATTGAAATTAATCAATGTTTGCATGGTACTGATTTTCAAAGCAGATTAGATTTTTCTTTGTAGTGTCTTCAAAAGGTCGGTCGAATCGACGTTTTATAGTAATGGATTAATTAATAACTTCCATTATTATGACACTATTTAGAACTGTTAATCATAAAAAACAAAAGTACGAGATTTTTTGAATATTCTTGATAACCCCGAGCTAGAATGTGGCTTCAAATAGACGGCACTCCTGCGCGTTTTCAGGGATTCGAAAGAAGTATCTGGCCAAACGATTTCCTAATAAGTGGACAGGGGGGGGAGCGGTCCAAACAGTAGGCCGGTGAGATCACTAGATTTAACACCAATTCATTACTTTTGTGGGAATACGTTAAAAATTTTATTTACCTTAGTGCAGCTACTACAGACAACGACATGCAAGAAAGAAAAAGAAATTCATTCGGAATAATCAATCCAAGCATATTGGAAAACTTTTTTTAAACAAAAGAACTATATTATGCATTTTAGAAGCTGGCAATGTTAAACATTTGTTATAATTTTTGTATTTTATATTACTATTTTTCTTGTTTATTATATCTATTTCTTTTTTTTTGGTTTAGTGATTACTGTTAAATTAATGAATATTAATTTAAATTTCTTTTGTTGGCAGTAAATTAAAAAACTGGTAAATTTGTTCTTCCAAACAAATGTTTTGATGCAACTCTTGATTATCTGAGTTTAGCGCCTTTCATGAAAATATCAGATTTAGTGGACCCCATGAATATTTTTTTGGAGAATACTTTTTCTTTACATAAGTAATTAAGGTTCCAGGTAAAAAATCATCCGGTACACTTGACCTATACGTATTAATTACGTACGAGTAGTCAGATTTGTGAAATAAATACGCTCTCTATAATTTATCTGTAGCAGCGGGAGATGCATTAAGTCTTATTCTTCACGTACTAATTGTGTCAAAGGGAATCTTACCTATTTTACGGGCGTTGGTGAAGAAATAACATATGAGATGATTCAACCTAGGGAAAAAACGTGAAGTTCAGCACGAGGCAAAGCAACCCTACGGATTACAGGACTGCAACAGCACTAGAACCACCACCTCCTGTTTAAAACTGTGATGAGCTACTGCATTGCATCTTTAACTAGGTCACCGAGGATGAAATAGTGCCAATTCAAAAATCAAATTCTGTGTATTTGGTAAGCTCAACTCGACTAATGACAGTATATTATGACACAGGATTAGCGCAGTTTTTACCTATTAAGGAGTCAATAAAGAAATAAAGCTAGCTCCTCGGTCGATTCTTGATTGGACCGTCAAATAGCGTACACACTTTGATGTTTGTAAGTGTATAGAGCTAATGACCTCATCAGTACATGCTCACAACCTCTCGCTTGGGGAAGAAATTAAACAAAAAATTGAAGAAGTTCATCTTTTCATTTACATCATTGGTTCTATTGTGCGAGGTAGACGTGGGGTAGATTTAGTACAAAGAAGGTACGGTTCAACAATTGAAATACACGTGGTTTGTAAACCCGTGGACTGGCTTATAATATTTTATGGCAATACAATATCTATTTTCATTTGAAGCAGAATTCTTTTGTGTTCTGGTTAAATTAGAGGTGGCGTAAAGAGGGTATTTCAAATTTGTGGCGGCTCAAATATCAACATTTATGTGTTTCGTGAGCTCATAAATTGAGTAATAATACTTTATCGTAATATAATTAATTTCTTTAATTGTAAGTATATTTTTTTCTTGTGCCGGCCCAAATATCAAAATTAATGTAAATCTGGCGGCAGATATTTTCTGACAACCCATTTTTTTTTATTTTAGCACACAGATGAAAAGTAGTTTTATTGCAAAAAAAAAACAAACCAATATCAGCCTCATGGCTCTCAGTTTCGAAGCAATGATTGATTAAATGCATTTCTTTTTAAATGGTAAGTTGGGGGAGGGGGAGGTCAACTAATGTGAACGTAACCCACCAGCCCTATAAAAAAATTTGAATATGCCCTATAGTGGCGAGCTTCAAAATTTGTAATTTGTGAAATATAAAGGCTTTTATATATCTCTTAAGTATGTTGCTTAGGGCGGGAAGACAAGAAAGGAGAAAGGACGAAAGATTGATCAAGTATACTGATGTGAAGAGAGCGGAGAGTTACAGCGGACAAAATCTCCGAATATGTACGAAATGGCAGTGGAGTGCATTGTAAATTAAATCATTCATCAGGCAAAAGCAGACTATAACATAAAAAGTGTTTAATTAATAAGAGAGCTACCATGGCCCATATGTGCACCGCTTTCACATAGGAGTGATAATACCCGCTCCATACTATATCTTTGAAACGGTTCATACTATCAAGTGATAATTTCTCTAATAATTATAGTTTAAAATACTAAAAGTGTTTTCTACGCACTGTCGCTTAAAAAGTTGATATTACATACCCTCGTATTTTATCTTGGAAACGGTACATACTATGAAGTTGAAATTTTCAGCGTAGTTTTCCTGATAATTCTAGTTTAAAACAGTGAAATATTTTTCCTACACACTGCCGCCTAAAGAGCTGATAATACTAACCCCCACACTACACCTCACAAACTGTACCAACTACGAAGTTAGAATTTTCAGGATAATTGCCCTAATAATCCCAGTTTAAAACACTTAAAGTATTTTCTCTCCAACAGCCGTCCAAAGGGTTGATAGTATGTACCGTTTCTGAGATATAATATGGTGGCTGGTATTATAAACCCGTTAGTCGGCTGTGCGGGGGAACATTATTTTAGAGTTCTAAGCTAAGGTTGTTAAGGCAATTTTGTTTAAACGATTGTGGCCCTGAGCAGGCTAAGTTTAGCCTGTCGCCCTAAAGCATGCAGGTCCATTTAGAAGGATATTATATATTATATATTATTAGGGAAATTATCCTGACAATTTCAACTAGATAGTGTGTACCATTTCCGAGATAAAATGGGTATTATTATACCTTTAAATGGCAGAAGAAAATAATTTCGGTGTTTTACACTAGAATTATTATCAAAATTATCCTGAAAATTTCAACTTGATGGGAGTAGGTAGTATCCACACTTTGCGATAGCGGTGCAAACTTGGGCCATTAATTAAAATAGGTACTTTTTATCTTCGTGTTTTATTAGTCTGCATTTATCTAATGAATACATTTAGCACGCCACTGGTACTTAATACATCTTCGGAGATTTTATCCACTGTGCTGCTCGCACTTTTGATTCCGGTGGGAAATGACTGTACTTTTACTCTGCTAAAAAAAACTGAAGTAAAACCCGTATTACGTTATTTTGAATCCCAATTTCCGATTATAACCATACTATAAGTAGTAGATTTGGGTAGCGCAATGTCTACATTCTATTGTTCAACAATGTGCGATTTTCACTTTTATAAGGTTTTCGGAAATAAGTGTTTCTCATGAATTAATTTCGTTTTTTTTTTAATTCTTCATTATCCATTACAGCAATTTTGATATTTACACAATTTTCTTGCGAGTTTTGTACACTTTTATCGTTTACAAGAAACTTATAAAAACGTACCTCTTCCTGTGCACCTATATTGATTATAATCGTTATATGTATCACTATGACAGAAACTATAGTTTGGCCAGTATGAGTAGAATTGCGGACTGGGGCGTCAGCCGAGGCCTGCAACTGTAAATACTCGGTAAACGATAGTTTCTGGACTAGTGGTACACAAAACTTTTTGTGCTGACGCTATTAATTCACAAAATAAGATTGAAAATTTTAAATAAAAGACACTGACGTTGAAAGTGCATGAATAGGCTTGAAAAACTGTGTTAGCAATTGTGCCGAGCAGATATGTGGAAGAGCGACTGTAGGTAGATAGAAAATATGTTCTTGGTGGAATGAATCGGTAAAAAAAGGCAGTAAGTAAGAAAAAAGAAGTGTACATGGCAATGATTGTTGCAAAAAATGAGTTTGAGAAAGTCGATTGTATGAGGTGTACAGATTAAGAATTAAAGAGGCGAAGGAGGCAGTGAGAATAAGTAAAGAGGAAGTGATGGCTGTGGAAGGAGAGAAAATGTAGAATGATTTTGAGGGAAACAAAAAACTTTTCTGGAAATAGGTACAATGAGTACAAAACGTGGCCCAAAACAGAACGCTGCAGGAGTGATGAATACAAGCAACGAAATAGTATCGGACGATTGTGAAGTGAGGAAATGCTGGAAAGAATATTTCGGAGAGCTCTACAGTAGTGAGGAAAATAGGACTGAAGGGTTAAATAAGGAGAAAGCAGAAGGAATGGTGAATGAAACTGAGAATGATATTGGGATAAATGAGCTAGAAAAAACGGTAGGGAGGTTGAAAAACGGTACAGGAGCAGGCGTAGATGAAATCACTGGTGAAATGCTAAAGTATGGAGGTGCAAAGCTTATACCGAGATTGTATGAATTTTTCAATATATGGCTTAAGGGTGGAAAAGCTCGATCATTGTATCACTGTGTTGGGTAAAGGAACATGAGAAATTGCAAGAACTACAGAGCAATAAGTTTACTCAGTGTACCTGGTAAAGTATTTGGAAGAATACTGATTGATAGAGTACGAGAAACTACACAAACTAAGATTTGGGATGTGCAGGGTGGCTTGATGTCAGGGAGAGGATGTGTGAATCATATGGTTGCCCTCCAGGAGGTGGTGGAAAAGTATTTAAGTGTAAAAGGGAGGCTGTAGTGTGCGTTTGTAGATCTGGAGAAAGCATATGACAGAGTGAATAGGGAGAAGCTGTGGGAAATATTAAATGAATATGGTGTAAGTGGCGTAAATAAGAACAGTATACAACGGTAGCCGGGAATGTGTTAGGATGTGCGGAGGTTAGAGGGAATATTTTAATATTAAGCAATGAGTGACACAGGGCTGTCACCGTGGTTGTTCAATGTATACATGGATAAATTGGTGTAATGGCTGGTGACGTAAATGTACGAGTTCTGGTGTATGCAGATGACACTGTCTTATTATGTAACAGTGCGGATGAGCTAAAGGTAAACGTGAACAAAACTAAGATTGTGGTGTTCAATTGAGAAGGTGGAAAGGAGAATAGAGTATTTACTCTGCAATATAAAATTGTAAAACAAGTGAACGAGTTGGTGTGTCTGGGTAGAATGTTTACTGCAGATGGTACAATGGATGGCGAGATTGGACGAAGGGTCAATGCTGGAAGGAAAGTGATTGGAAGTATGTGGACGATAATGAGAAACGAAAGCATGAGCCTTGCTGCGAAACGAGCAATCTATAATAGCGTGTTTGTCCCGTCAGTACGTATGGAAGTGACACATGGATATGTCAAAAAAAGCACGAAAGAAGAATAAATGCCGTGGGCAAGAGATTCCTGAGAAGCGCATGTGGTAAAACCAGAAGGGATAAGATAAAGAATGAGTGTATAAGGAAGGAGTGTGGCGAGGAAAAGACGATGATGGATAGGTATAAAAGTAGTACACTACGTTGGTTTGCTCACATTGAGAGAATGAACAACGCAAGATTAACGAAGCAAATATATGTGGGTGAGATTAGAGGTAAGGCTGGACCTGGTAGGCTTCGTAAAACTTGGCTAAATGTAGTAGAATGTATGATAAAAGAAAGAAAGATAAAGAGTTTTAGGAATGAAAGAACATGTCACAGACAGTGTATGAACCTTGCGGAAGTTAGGGAGGTACGCAACGATTGGAAAACATAGAGAAAGATTGTGAATGAAAAATAAATAAAAGGCAGGGATTGATTTGCCTAACCCCGCAAGGGAATGGCGTGAAAGTTATCTTATTATAAAAATTTGAAAATTTGTTTGGTTACGCCATATTTTAAGATATGTTGGTAGCAGTATGACATCGGTCAGCAAATGTTCATATATGAAAAATTAGTGGTACTAAACTAGGACTATCAACCTTTTGCCGGCCCAGACCGAAAACAATTGGTGCTTGCATGTTTTTCAGAATTGCAAAGCTAGTATTGTCAGACGGAAGCACGCAAAAAAATGCATATACACAAACATGGTTCGCGCCACTCACTTTACTGTTTCTGAGACCGTAAAAGAAGGCGGATAACAGTTATTTTGCCTCGGACACCAGAATTGCTCGCAGCGGTTCTGTCTCATCCAATGCTATGCTTCATTATGACTAAGTAAACTTGGCATACCTTAAATTCGCTAAGTGGTAAATACGCCATTAACTGAACTATGGCCGTTATAAAATGTAATGTAAAAAGGGTACCGTTTAAATAAAGGTAAATAATTCTTATATAAAATTTTAATCACGTTATCTTTTTAATTATATTTTAGAGCAACGAGGCCAAATTTTGTGGTACTCTTTAATCCATACGTCTAACCTGTTAATATTTTATTAAATGTGTTTTTACAGCACTATCACTATGGTTATAATATAAGGTTGGTAACTAAGTGATTTCGGATTTGAAATAAGAATGAAAATTCAAAACGTTTGCTTAAAAATATAACTTTATTCACGATGACCTTTTGCTATCGTTCAGGCAGTGTATAATTCCACGTTCATAAAATATCTGATCTTTGCTGTCAAGAAACGGAATTAAATGTGATTTGACATCATTGGCGTCATCAAAAATTTTACCATTTAAGGAGTTCTGCATTGAACGAAATAAATAGTAGTCTGAAGGCCAAAGGTCAGGGCTATATGGCGGATGTGACAACACATTACAACCCGTATCCCATAATTTATGGCGAGTGACCAAAGATGTGTGGGGTGCATTATCATAGTGGAAAACAACACCCTTACGATTTGCCACTTCTGGCCGCCTTGCTTGAAATGCATCGCTCAGTTTGGCGAGTTGTTGAACGTACACGTTTGAGTTGATCGTTTGGTTGTTTGGCAAAAGTTCCAAGTGCAGAATTTCTTTATAATCCCATCAAACTGACAGCATAATTTTTTTTTTGGTGAATCTCTGCTTTTGATCTCGTCTGGGCTAGTTCATCACCCACGATCTCTTTCGATTAACATTGTTATAAACTATAGTCACGGCAAAATCTTTTCCGTTGTGGGGGTGGAATTGTTAGAGAGAGAGAGACAAACTTAATATACCAACTTCCATAATAACCCTGATAATTACAAATGATATACCTATGTTAGTGAAATACACGTTGTTGGGTTGTTAGAACTGCCGAATAAATTACAATGTTGTCAGCTCTTCTGTTTACACATAACTTCTAATTTTGACGTTTTCCACATTTTGAGATTTTCGATAAGCTCCTCGAAATTATACATGACTACTTCAAAATGTTACAATTGCTTAATCATCGCAAAATGATCTAAGAACTGTTAAAAGCATTGTTACTTAGTTGAGAACGAGTATTTCCATCAAAAACTGATTTTCAAAATAAATGTAAACAATATAACCTAAGTATTATGTTATAGTCGAATTTCATACGTTTGGCAACAATGTCAAGCGCTGACGTTTATCCCCACATTGGAAAAGAGTTTGCCGCGACTCTATCCACTTTTCGTCGCCAGTAATTAGTATTATCCAAAACGGATCAATTTTGTTGCGTTTCGGATGCGAATCGCAGATTCTAATGCGTTGCGGCAAATGAATTTCCTTAAGCTAATGAGGGATCCATAGATCGAGTCTCATCGGCTTCAACTGGACGGCCAGATCGTTGAGAATTTTTCAATGAAAAATCACCAGAACGTAATCTGGTAAATCAATTTTGACACTGCCTTTCTTTCAAGGCTTCATTCCCATATACGGCACATAACTTCTTGTGTGCTTGCGATGCGTTCTTGCCTTTTGGGAAATAATACAATAAAATATGTCTGAAGTTCACGTCTTGTTCTTCCATTTTTAAATTGGGATAAAAACTTAACTAAAGAATTAATCGATATAATTTTTTTACTAAATGAAAGGTAGAAGTCCAAACAATAAGAATAAAATATAGGTTTGGTACTTTGAACACGCTAACGAAATAAAAGAAAGTGTAAAATCCATCTGTCGACAAAATCCGCAATCACTTAGTTGCCAACCTTATAGTATGAAGTGACCAACCGACTTCAGTTGATTATTCACAGAAGGTGTCAGTGTGTACCATAAATATTTAATTATTACAAATCGAATTATGACATTAAAGTAGGTATTAATTTAATTAATAATTGGTTCTTGCATCCCACTTTGTAAGTAACTCGCCACTTAATAATCAGAGAAAGCTACTTTGACTACTTGATTAAGTAGTTGTATCGATAACCCGGACCAGTAAGTTGTATCAATCCAATTTGGGATATGCGTTTTATATTAACTTTATGCACCATATCAACATTAACATATTTTTAAGCGACACATAAAGATATGGAAACAAAATAAATCTTGTTGAAATGTTACTGTGACGGTAACAAAGGGTTTGCCATAAATAAAATAAAATGTGATGGGACGCTTCTGTTCAGATCTTGTCGCTCGAACATTTGCCTTTTCCAGAATCGCTTTTGCATGTAAATGTGTTATTACAACTAGCGTTACCCTTCGGAAGCAAAACTTCCGCATTATATTTAAATCTCGTTACCGACTGTGAACTACTCCATTTAGTATTACAATATAATACCTAATCTAGTGATTATTTTAAATAAATAAATGTGGTGTTTTGGAAATGCCAAATTCTAGACAAGAATTTCAATATTCATTCCTGTAGTATTAGTTTTTTTTATAAAAATATATTTATAAAATGTAACAATGCGTGCGAAACACGTGAAAAATTTGCAATTTGATGAAACCTTTACGTTAGCAAAGCAGTGCATGCATACAAAATACTATATTGGTTTCACCATTTTTCAAGAGCCTATAAGCCCCTAATCCTCTGCGTGAATAAATACTTCCTATAAAGGAAGATATCTACTTTACTGCTATATAGGATTACAGATATTTTGAAATCTACGCTCGTTTTGGAAAGTTTGCTGAAAACGCAGGGGCCAGATTTTAACTCATCTGACTACAAAGTTAGCAGAGACAGAGGTATTAATCATGCTCTGTTTAATTTAACTAATAAGTAACAGCTCCGTTACTGATGTTTTTCAGTTAGCAGATTCGGGTTAATGAAGAAAGATCAATCATCTTTCGGCTGTGTTTGCAGACTTAATTAGCTTAAAATTAACAAGCGTTTAAATGGAGGGAATGATTTAATGCCTTTCTGCGCTTTCTTTTAATTGAATTTAAATTTAGATTTCTATAAGCGTGTTAAATTCGAAACCGAATCGTTTTAATTTAAATAGTTAACGTGCGCTTATACGTTTTAGATGTATAAACTCCAAGTGAGCATCTGACGTTTGCAATTTGTCAGTAAATAATCGGTATCCCTTTCAGTTACTGTTCCCTTGAGATCAATTGGCAGGTCAACTGTTTCCATCAACAATCTACCCTTCAAAAGCGGTTACGAACTCATATAGGTATATGGTACCATTTTCAACCCTTTGAATGTATTTTATGCTATTACCTTATTCAGTTTTCATTTTATTTTTAGGTAAATCGTATACGATGGTTGGAACCCCCGAAAATGCAAATACATTGGGAATAATTCCTTGTGCTATTTCATGGCTATTTCGAGGAATTAATGAACAGAAACAGAAGACTGGAGCTAGATTTTCAGTGCGTGTATCTGCAGTTGAAGTATCTGGACCTACTAATCAACTTCGTGATTTACTGTCGGGTTATTCAAACGGTAAGTGTTGCATAGTGATCCAAACTATTGCTAAATTTTATGCGCAGTTACAAATTGTTTTGTAAATTGATGTATGCATACCTAGCCAATATTCTAATAACGTAACCATAAATTATATCATTACAAAAAATTATGAGAGATCGATATTTTCAGACAAAGATTTAATATTATTAGTGGTAATGTCTTACATCATTAATAAAAACTTCATCTTATTATTAACTTACAGGAACACGTGTTTTCATCACTCCACCATCTATCCTGTTAAAACTAACATCTAACTTCTTTTTATAATCAGCATTACTTACAACATAACAATAAAGACTGAAAAATATTAAAAATTATTTCTATATTCACGAGCAGAAGCCAAAAGATATGAAACCTATGAAAAATATACATCATTTTTTGTTATAAGATTTGGTTTACATAATAAGGAAAAGTCAAAACTTTCACGATTTACACTCATAATTAAAAGTATTGATGGTTTTGGGTAAAAGTCGAAAATTAAAAACCATGTTTTACAAGTTTAAGTGCTTCAATAGCAATTGCTGATATCACTACTCGGAGAAAAGTGTTAACAAATGTTTATTAATGACAACAAATACTGCCAACAAAAATTTTTCGGTACTCTTGAAGCTAGCACCAAGGTAGGTTAAGCTAGGATTACTATCATATCTGACATAAAATAAAAATATTCGTTTAATGAACATTTGTGAAAAATGATTATTTGTAAATGTTGATGAAAGAAGGAAAGCATCATTCGAAATTATAATGATATTTACAGGTAAACCTCTTAATACTGAATACTGTCAAAAATAATTTTGGAACACCTACTGTTGTTTGTATTAAGTGTACAGTGCATCCCATTTTGGTTGAGAAAGCCCGATATCTCGGTTGTTGTTGAAGATAGAACCTTACTGTTTCTTGCGGTCCTGTGCCACTTTTTTGTGAAACTCAAGATGACCTGAACGGATTTTGCCTAACTTCTTTCATTTATAAATTACAGGGTGTTTTTGAAAATCCACACTTTTTGGATTCCCTCCATATCTAAGAAGTTTCTCAGCGATAATGTCAAATTGAAAACTTGTCCCATAGAGAATTTTACGTAGAATCCAGGGGCACACTCAATTTTTTTTTTCGGGGTATCGTTATGGAGATAAGACTCAAACTTATGATCTTTCAATGCAACACCCTGTATTTTATTATCTCATTAAATTACTTATTTTTGTTCCTTCGAAATGATATATAATGTATAAACATCAAGTTTTAAAAAATGATCCAAAATTACTAAAACATTGAATTTTAATAGAGTGCCATGTATTCAAAGTTTTACTACAGGGATTATTATTTGTGATTTTTTTATAGTAGGTCATGGAGGCTACAAACACTGATGTTGACTTTTGTAGCATTGTTTTATTAAGTGACTGTTGAGAAATCCACTCATCTGCTGTCATGACGATAAATTTTGATGCGTTTTATTGTGTTTGTGTTTGGCGATTTTGTTAATTTGTGAAATTTTATAATGGTTGAAACATTTTTTCAGAACAACGAAAAGTATGATATCATACAATGTTTCAATCAATGCCATGAAAATGTTGCCAAAGCATTAGAATTATATTTAAACAGGTAAACCAGTAATTTAAGACATTATATGACATATTGTTTTTACAACGTTAGATATCCAGAGAGACGTCAACCTAGTCGAGCAACGATATTTCGACTAAAGAATAATCTACTAAATTATGGTGCGTATTCTAAACCCCGACCCAAGACGTATAACAAGGAAAATAATGAAGTGGATGAAATAAATGTCTTAACCAGCGTCCGTGCCTCTCCTCAGACTTCTTGTACGAAGTTAGAAAATGACACTGGCGTTCCCCGATCACGGGTACAAAGGATTTAAAAAAAAAACACAAATTGAAACCCTACAAAGTGAATATTGTCCAGCATTTATACCCTGGTGATGCAGCGAGGCGTGTGAATTTCTGTAATTGGTTTTTGAACCAAACTCGAAGGGACAATAATTTTGTGAGTAAAGTCATATGGTTAGACGAAGCCCATATAGGCAGTGCCGGTTTATTTAACAGGTAAAATACAAGGCACCGGTATGATGAAAACCAACACCTAATTTTTAAGCAACAACAACAGGGTCGATTTGGTTTTAATGTAGCCTGTTTCTTATTGGGGACATCAATAGAATACCGCATTTTTGAAGGAGCTCTCAACGTGAATAGGTACTTAGGAATTTTAGGAGAAGTAATACTAGTATTCCTGGAGAATGTTCCCCTCGCCTGTATTAATGCCATTTACTTCCAACAAGACGGTGCCCCTGCCCATAATTCGGGGTTGATTATGCCGTTTTTAAAAGAAACTTTCCAGGACCATTGGATTGGAACAAATGGACCCATTAGGTGGCCTGCAAGGTCACCTGATTTGTCAGTGTTGGACTTTTTTTTGTGGGGTTTTTTGAAAAATAAAATATACGGTAAGAGGCACAATAATATTGAAGAACTTCGTGCAACAACAGAGGTAGTTTTCCATAATTTACAAAATCGGCCTTTCATAATTTTAAATGCATTAAGACGTATTAAGAAATTGTGTCAATTATGTGTTAGGGAAAATGGACATCAATTTGAACAATTCAGTGAATAAGTTACTGAATAATTTCGAAATGAAATAGGATGAGTAAATATTTAATTAGTTGCTTATTCTACATTATGAACTTTTTATTACTATTTATTTGTTGATATTAGTTACCTACGTTTTGTGTTTTGTTAGTGAATTAGTGTTAGTATTGTTCTTGTTCCTTTCATAGAAAATTCACAAGTAGTATTTCTTCAATTTGAACTTTTTTTTGTATGAAAAATCCATAGCCTACTATTAAAAATCAATGTTTTAGTGGTTTTGGAGCATTTTTGAAGAATTTATTTATTTATATATTATTTATCATTTTGATGGAAAAAAAATAAGGAATATAATGAGGTGATAAAATACAGGGTGTTCCATTGAAAAAATCATAAGTTTGAGTCGTACCTCCATAACCATACCCCGAAAAAAAAATTGAGTGCGCCACTGAATTCTACACAAAATTCTCTATGGGATAAGTTTTCAATTTGACATTATCACTGAGAAACTTCGTAGATATGGAGGGGGTCCAAAAAGTGTGAATTTTCAAAAACGCCCTGTAACTTATGAACGAAAGAAGGAAAAATCAGTTCGGGACGTCTTGAGTTTCACAAAAAAGTGGCACAGGACCGCGAAAACTGTAAGGTTCTATCTTCAATAACAACCGAGATACTTGGCTATCTCAACCAAAATGGGATGCACTGTACATTTAAAACAGTCTTAAATTTTTATATAGGAATATAAATGCAAAATAATTCCTATGCAATTATAACTTAATATTTTAATAAGGACCTTTCTTAATTTTAATAAAGGATGAAGAGTTTAATTTCCAATTGCACAAGTATTTACGTACTTAAAAGTTAAAGTGCAATATGCAAAATTGCACATATTTGCACCAATTTCAATACATTTAACTGTATAAATTGCTAACTAAACTAAGAAGTCAGCTTTGAGCATAAATTAGAACAGATCCGAAAAAGACATCAACTACCATTAATAATTTGAAATGGGCACGTACATTTTGTGTAAATACTTAATTTTTTAGATTAATGAAACAGATCAAATGTCAATTTATTTCTCAAACAATACTTGCTTTACAATCCTGTTTAAAAATGAAAATTGAGACTGTCGGTATCTATTAACTACAGAATACCAGCATAAAATAATTTACGCCTCTTATACACGAGAAAGACATAAAAAAACAGTCTACAGGAATTTACGACCCCTGTGTACGTGAAAAACATTAAACCAACAACGTATTCCAAACACCAACTTACAAACAGCTACAAGGGAAGCAAAACCGTGTTCTATCAACTTACGAAATACATCTAAGTACCAACACGCGTTCCACCAACTAAACTAAGACCAATTCAACTGAGACAAACACACGGTACCCGGTTAAACTAATAGGTAAACAAACCGCGTTTCGCCAACTAAACTAACATTCCAAGCGAGCCACTCGCTATTCCGCCAACTAAACTGGGATCAACTATGCTCCATCCATTTACTGAGAAACTACCTAAAACAAACATTTTAACTAGAGATCCATTACGGTGTCTCAATTCAACAACGAAAAAAATGGTTAACGAGAAACCTAGCCATCCGGATCATCCGATTCTTTTATAAAATCTACGGCCACCTTTGCAAGGGATACTCGGTTCCCTTATCAATGTGCAACGGGCGCAAGCTACATTCTTAAATTCTGGAAGTATCTTCCTAGTTCCTTGTTCCCTCTCACCTATGATCTGAAAAAATTCAAGGTAGCCATATATGGGCATCTCTCCGATTGTTTTAGCACGTTAACCTATATACGGCCACAATTTAAAAATATTAATGGGGAACAACACACTACCTTCCAACCCACAAACCATGCAACCTTTATTGTAATACGTTCATAAAGAAAACAGGGAATTAAAAACAACAGCGTCATTAAGATATTCCAAAAATTTGATCCAACACTTAAATTCCACCTTAGCAATTTTTTGCCGCCAAATTATAGTATGAATATAATTTATTTATCATTTTAAGACCTATATACCAGTATTTTTATATATTTGAAATATGCAGCTGTTTCAGAATTATTTGATAAAACCAAAAATTGCCCCTAATAAACCCTCGTTCTCCTCCACAAGATTGCTTCCAAAATCTAATGAGCTCCAGGAGAAATGAATCGAGTTTAAACCCGAAATTTGAAGTACGTACTTTTAATTATTCTGGAGTTATCATGGAGCATACATCCACATACCATAGACACGTACTCACGCACGCGCGCACCTGCGCAGGCACACGGACACACACGGATACACATGGACAGAAGGACACACGTACACACACGATCATACACGGACACACACGGTCACACACGCACACACACGCGCGCGCATCCACACAGACACACGCGGACACACACGAGCACACACGGACACATGTGGGCTCAGACGCACACGCGCATACGGACACACACCCACACGTACACACACACACACGGGCACACGTGCAAACACACACAGGCACACGTGCAAACACACACACACACACACACACACACACACACACACACACACACACACACACACACACAACACATGCACCACGCACGCACCCACTCACGCGCACACACCCACACACACACACCACAAGCACAGACGAACACTCGCACACATGCACCCATGGACGCACCCAGACACACGCACGCATACTCGCACGCCCGCACGAACATACGGACAAACACGGACACAGAAGGACACACACGGACACACACGGATTCACACGGACACAGGAACATACGTGGGCACACATACACACACACGCACGCTTACACGTACGCACCCGCACGCGCGCTCGCACGCACTCACACATGCGCGCATCTACCAATCCAACCAACCACACGCACGTACACACGCAACCAAGCACGCACGCACGCGCGCGCACACGCACGTCATGGTCGATCTCGGCGAAACTGCCAAACGTAATCTTCTCAGTTTATTTTTGTTATGTTGGGACACATTTCAAAACGACGTGTACTAAACTCTTTATTTCGGATGGTTGAGTTAGCTCAAACCGATAAGGTATTGGAAGAAATGGTCTACCACATTTTACACGAATAATTAAACATACGAAAGCTCTGTCCAGGGTCAGTGCTGCATTTGTTTAATGCTGACCAAATTGAAATTCCCAAACAATTGTTGCAATAAGGTTTTAAACGATTGAAAAAAAACTAACCGACTTTGTGCTACGATTCCCCACCATGGACGAGACAGAGGTTCCCAATACTCAACAAAAGCTAAAAAATAGTCATATTGCGTGGAAGGTGAACTTTCTGCACTAAGAAGGACGTAGTCAATTTCTTCCGCCGAAAAGGTCATCGTTAGTGTTTTTAGAGATTCCAAAGGCATACTCTTTACGGATTATCTCGAATAAAGCAAAACTATAACTCCCGAATATTCTAAGCTAACTTCATGCCTGAGAACATGTCTGGATTGCAAAAGAAGAAAAACGTCGTTCACCCAGACAAGGCATCTTTGGAATTATGAATGCATGTTTTAGAGCTTGACTAATCGCCTTGCAAAAGCGTTTGTCCAAGTGCATTGCAGTCAAGGATATGTATGTTGAAAGTAAATTCATTTCCAGAAAACGTTAGTGTTTCATTGCTAGGTCGAGAAATGAATCTCCTCAAAATTATTGGGGTCTAGTTTTTTAGTGCTCTTCTGGAATTTGTTAGCTTATTAGATACAAATGAATTAAAAAAATTAAAAATTATCTAGGCGTGAGTATATTTCATAGTTTTTCAAAATTTTTCAAACATCTCAAAACTTTACGTAATAAAACTTTATGTATGTTTGTTACTGCTTTATATTTAAAAATTTAAATAAATTGTTCATTTAGTAAATAAATGAATGAAAATAGAGATTCTAGGATCGCGGAGATCAATAATTGTAAGATGAAGTATTTATCAATGTAACTACTCCTATCCTTGATAAAAGAGAAAAAATAATCTCTGAAACGTGGGGACTAAATATTTAAACTAAATAAACGTGAGTTTAGGAACTCCTGATTGGTTTTAATCACTGAACTGTACTTATACTGGAACGCGCGCTCCGTCCGCCAGCCCGATCCTAGAGAGAGAGAGAGCCGCAAGAGACATCTCTGTCCTACTCTCGGGCGTACGCGCATGCGTGGAGCGGTCCTTTGTCAAGTCGCAACGTTTGGATTGATATGTTTTAAATACCTACTTTAATGATAATTTGTTAATAACATGGACATTTACAAATATCCATTGAAACTCATTTTACTTACTGTTATATGTCATGTCACAAAAATAATGAACTATAAAAATAATTTCAAGGTATAATGAATGGTATGCGTTAAACTTCGGATTTTTATTAACCATAAAAGATGTAAAGTGCATTTTATAAATTAGGCGTGGTTACACGTGTTCGCATAATACATTCTACATTATCGGTATGAATAAACATTGTAATCAATTTGTAAAGATGTATAAAAAATATAATCGTAAAAAAGAAACGTGATGACAACAATTATATAAGTCAGTGTATAAATGCAACAAACAGTAAGCAGTATAGTGAAAAACAATAATTAATAAGTAAATCATAATTGCCGATTTGAAGTTACATTTTGGTTAGTTTGTTTTGGAGTGACGTGCGTTAACGATGTCTGCTCTTTCGCGCAGCGCATGCTCAAAGCGTTACGAAAAGGACAAGAGTGACCCTTGCGCGCTATCTCTCTCGCCTCGCTACTTTTCTATGGCGGAGACCGCCAATGCGGGTTCCAGTATAAGTACAGTTCAATGGTTTTAATAGACGGCGTGTATTAATGGATAAAAAATGACTATGTAGATCTATCAGTACTAAACCCATTCATTGGTTAGAGTTCTGCTACGGGATTGGTTTAATTTACAGGAAGTCAAATTTTGACAGATGAATAAAATAACATATGTAAATTGATTGTAGATCAAGTCATCATAAAAGAAAAATCAATGATTAAATTTCAAGTCACACACTTCTTATTTATTATGGCCCCAATAATTAATAAATTCCATTTAATAAATGTATCAAATAAACCGGACATATGTACTATACACTGTTTGCCAAACGAAATGCTGTTGCACGTATTTTCCTTTCTATCAAAAAATGAAATTCTTTCAATCGTCAGACATGTTTGTACGCGATGGAATAAATTAACACCAAAACCCACGTTGCACCTAAAAAAACTGAATATTGTAGATACCGAATGGCCTGCAACACAAGAGTTGCACAATATAATAAATTCTTCACCAAGACTTCAACATGTCACAATATCATGTCGGAAAGATTTGAATTCAATTTTGAGGATGGTAAATTAGGTATTTATTATTTTCAAGGTAAAATTTATCCAATACTGTTTTCAGATATCACAATACAGTAAAAATTTAAGGTCATTAACGATAATAGACATTAGCAATAAACAAGAATATAGAGCAACACACGATTCCATAAATATGGTTTTATGTAAATGTAGAAAACTCCGCCATATACGCTTCCATTCTACCAAGTAAGTTTGCAGGTTTGTAATGTCTGGTACTATGTTATTACCTATTCTTAGGTACAATTTGCGAAGATCTTTTAAGTTAGCGGTAAAAGAGCTAACGACAAACAGAACATGGTCATATAAATCCACGGTGGAATTTAACCGTAATTTACTCAACAAAAGCGTGAAATGTCGTGCACTAAGACGTTCACTAGCCATTCATGACATTTCCAACATAGAATCGTTAGAATCCGCTTTACATGAAGATTATCCTAGAATAATAACAAAAGTAAATAGAAGACATAAATTGCAACGTTTTATTAATCTAGTGAAAGAGCACACTTTCCCTCATGATGTTATTGTACGTGTGAAAGTGTACGGTAGAAGTTGTTAAATAAAAAGTTTTTCTATTATTTCGTACTGTATACAGTTTGTCTAGGAAATCTTATATAAAGAAAATGTTATTATACCCACCACTATTTAGAAATATTTACCTCACCTTGAGTTTGTATTAGTCTCTCTGTCGCAGTAATAAACAACCATTGTGTATTTTATTGCAGATACCACGCAAACTTTTTAATAATTGCATATATTTTTGACCGAGGAAAAGACCTTTGTCAACAATTCTCTAAAATATGGCAAATAAAAGGGAGTCATCCAAAGACGACATCGGTAAAAATTAAAAAATTTAATGTCATTAAAGATAACAGGGATAGGCCATAAACATAAATATAGAACAACACACATGTGTTACATATTCCTGTTTATTGCTTCTGTCCATTATCTTTAATGATCTTTAACTTTCATTATATTGTACCCAGACCAGTCTAGTGACTGCTCAACTCGAATACAAGAACAAAGTTAATGCGCGAACTTATTAAGCCAAATGATCGTCATGAAAACCAAGTAGGATCACTTACGTTGTGTAAAAGACTTGTTACGGGATATATATGTTGCGGTATCTAAGGGAGGATAACATAAAGATAACACAATAAAACACAGTGTATAAATTTATAAGCAAGAGCAATGTAGTTCTGCTATCTTTATTGCGGATTGAGGAAAAGAACTACAAAAAAAAAAAACCTCGCCGCCTTCTACAACAAGAATAACAACATAAATAAAGTATCAGTATTAATTGTAAATATCTAGATCAATACGTAATTAGACTGTATTGTTATTGCAAGATTAAATTGCTATCACCCTACTCTAACTTTAATAAATCAATGTAGTAATAATACAGGCCTGTATTTCATGCATGGCGATCACCAGGTTATACAGTAAGTTAACTGTAATTAACGAACCAAAAGATAACATATTTCATGCATACAGTCTTACAACTAGAACATGCTTTAGTGTTGCCACGGTTATCTCCCCTAGGTCAGCATTTTTCCAGTTTTACCCGAGAGCCGTTTTACGTTTCCACTACATTTACAACGGAACATCCATCTTAAAATATGCTACATTATGGGTGGGAAATGTCAAAATAAAATATATTAAAAATGAAATCAAGACTACATTAGGAAAAAGAAAAGGAAAAGGCCACGTATTTCATTCCCTCTCCAAGCGGGAGGGCGGGCAGCTCGAGCTTTCCAAGCTCCTTCCGCCACAATCATGGATTCCCAGCATACATACATACATTACGTATATATGCATTGTGGGATTAAGGATGGGTGTGGTCACGATAAGATCGGAAGGAACGGAGTTGGGGTTCTTTGGGGAAAATACTACCCCGGCATTCGCCTAATCAGCCGCACATGGTGTGCATATACGCAGTGACCATGCCGCTACATGTGTATGAGGAAAACCCCCTGAAAAAATCTCATACAAGGTAGATGGTAACGGGAATCGAACCCATTACCTCTCGAATGCTAAGCAGGCCGTGTCACCACTACCCTACCAGCTCGGTAGACTACATTAAATAACAAGATTGTGATGTAACATTAACTTTCAAATTATCATTGATAATTATTTTATATTAGATGAAATAATCACTCTTGCCATAGTGTTGTAATACAAATCATATACTAATTTCGGTTATCTAGTTCAATTTATAAAATAACCTTCTATCTTCAAACCAAGTTATATTAATCTTATAATTAAGTTACCCTTTTGTTGAGATCATTATATTATAATCATTCACTGAAAGAAAATACAATTAGTGAAAATATAACATTACCTGTTTATTCTATTTTATAAGACCAAAAAAATATTCATTCTGTTTATAAAAAAATTCTCAGTCAACAACCGTCAATTATTTTCTTAACAACCTATCTCCAAGCACACCTTATTTCTACTATCAAAATATACAATATCCGCCTATATTTACTAGATGGTTTCAATTCAAACCGCCTTCTAATTTATAAAATAAAATAGGTACAGATGCACCAGTTGTGATACCTGAAATCAATAAATGGATACATTGAAGATAAGAAATAAGTACATAATTTACCGGTCTTAAAATTGAATTCAAATCTTCCCCAGTTTATGTTGTTATATTAGGCAACCAAAAAAGTTTGTGCGGTTTTTCTATACAGCAGAGTTCCATGAATATTTTTTAATTGGTTGATCGATTGCACATGTTTGTTATATGTCATTCACTTTAGTACAAATCCTTTTGTCGGTTACATGTGTATTTGGCGACAACTGATTAGTTCCGAATTTGAATCGTTGAAAAGGAAAGGTTGTTTGCTCCATGAGTACACTCTTGGTACTAAAACCGCAGTGGTAGCGAGAAAAATACGTACCGCGTGCGACCGTAAGTGATCGAACAGCACAGAAGTGGTTCAAGAAATTTTCTTCGGGAAATTTCACCTTGACCGATTACGCTCTTGGAGACCGAAGATCATAAACAACGAAGATCTTCAACAGGTTACGGAGACAAATTCCAGTATAACGTGCCTACAGCTTGTAGCAACGTTCAGTGTGAGTGATGAAACCATTCGTTTGCTTAGAAAACATTTTACGCAACAATAATGAATCATTTCTTTATCGTTTGTTAACCTGCGATGAAAAGTAGATATTATACTCCAATTCCAAGCGTTCGTGTCATTAGTTGTCGCTTACTGGTTCAGTACCACACACTCCTAAGTTTGCTTGCACCCAAACAAGATTTTATTGTGTGTTTGATGGACAGCGACCGGAATAGTCCATTACGAATTTTTAGAATGTGGTCAAACCATAACAGTGAACAGCCTTCTTTAGTCATTCGAAAGTAAGTGATATTTATTACAGGATAACGTCAGACCGCATACCGCAAGGCCCGGGAAAAAATTTCTGAACTTGGCTGGGAAATGTTACCCCACCCTCCATATTCTCCTGACGTTTCACCAAGTGATTACCACCTTTTTTTGTCTCTTGACAACTGCATGAGAGATAGCCAGTTCAAAACAAGACTTGATGTTATAAATGCAGTCCGTAAATTTTTTGATTAAAAATCCATAGAATTTTACAAGAGCGGCATACAAAAATTAATTGTGATCATGGCTTCTTCGATGAGTAATAATGTATTATTGTATGTTAATAAATATTTTTATCATCAAAAAACTAATAAATTTGTCATTATTGCTGTCAATTGCCATAATTTAAGTTGTCTTTTATTTGTTTATTTCAAATCGCACACGCCTTCTGCATTATTCATTTCAACCTAATAATTACACTGAAGTGGAAACTAGTAATGGGGATAGGACAGTGATTTTGATAGTAAATTTCAGATAGAAACAATCTGTCAAAATGACGCACACTTGTTATCAGTCATCACTCCAAAGGATACTTGAAGATAAAATAGTATATTGCGTTCGACGTGTAAGTTGATCAATATTTCGCCTCGATTGCAAAACTTGATCTCAATAATGATCAACTTACACGTCTTACATAATAATCTACTATTATTTTACCATTAAACACCGCACGAACTTATTGGTTACGTGATACATTGATATATTGGTGGGATTTCGTTTCCAAAATAGTGTGTAGTACACATTTTCATTTTACTTAATACATTATTTAAATGAAACGTATTATTTGTTGGGTCCATAATAAATGAGACTTGAAATTTAGTAGATACATCTTTTATGACGACTGTATCTAAAATTAAAAATTTACATAGACCGTCACATATTGATCAAAATGTTAATAATGTCGAATTTTTTTTTCAATAGTTATGATTTAACGTTTTGTGTTACGAGAGCTATAAGAAGACGCTCGCAGCTTCTAGCTTATATACAATTATGATAGTCCAAAATTCTATAATATTCTTATTTAACGTTTTGGTTGTGACGTAGTCGTTGTGATGCTGTGATTATTTTTGCTTCATTATTTAACTACATTTAGTAATCTTTTTTACTGACTAATTACATGGAAAACTTTATATATGCTGGACAAATATTGAGAATTAACTGTTTTATCACAACGAAGTTGTTAAAATTGATATGTTGAATGTGAATAATATGTTTTGCTTCTTTTGTAGCTAATTGGGATTTAGGTATGATAAAAAAGTTAGCTGCACATGCCAATATGTGAAAAAACTGTCATTATGCAACTTCTTTTTTAATACGTTCATAACGAAAATAGGCAACATTGTACAAAACAAGAACAATAATCTGTATAGGATGGACGTTTAAAACTTCATGTGAGATAGACTTTATTAGATGTATAGCTGCCAACTAGAAAAATATTTCACAGCGGCACACTTCTATAAAATACCGATTATATGATTTAATGGTTTTCTATCAGATGTTGAAAGAACTTGAACTAACCCTTAAATTCCACCTTAAGAATTTTTTTGCCGCTAAATTATGTTGGTATTTTTATAACTTGAAATATACAGCTGTTTCAGAAGTGTTTCATAAAAACTAAAAACTACACCTAATAAACCCCCCTCTCCTTCGCTGAACATAACGGCCGATCTTGGCGAAACATTGTAAAATAAGCTAATAATATTCATATGTAGCTTGGAAGGTAAAAATAGGTGTTTATTGTTAAATCGGCTACTATGGAAACTTTTGTTTAAAATATACCTGTATAACCGTTTTTATCAATTGCCCAAGATATTAATTATTAGCTATATTATATTCAAGTTTGACAGTTCTTAATTAAGTCCATTAATACATAAAGTCAAAGACGTCTAGCGTCTGGCCAAGTTTGATACCAATTCTCTTTTTGAAATCAAGAATATTGGTTTAGAGTTGGATGAATAAAATGCATTTTAGTATCTCTCAAAATTTTTGTCATTTGAGCTGCTTTGATATAAATACAATTATATATTTCGTTATAAATGTGAAAGTTGATTGTCTTCAATGTTTTAAGTTGTTCACGTGCTTTCTCTATCGCACGTTTATAGTGCGGTCCCCTGTCGCTATCGATTATAAATATAACAGCTGAGCATACTTCTGTATGTCATTAATTTACCAAAAATTCACTCATTTGGATATTGTTGGTAATCGTGTAGTGATTGAAAAAAAGTTGGATGGTGGTCTGTGCGAGTAGCCATTTTGGAAAATGGACGCCACCTTTGATGCCTATTGAAAATGTACTGCATAGGCATGTGAGGTGTCATTTTACACGTTTTTTAGGGTGCTGAACACGTTATCGATGGTATATATACTGAAATGTGGCTACTAATCATTATTTAGTAAGACAGACACTTATCAACATATTTTATTTCTATACTAAACAGATTTACATTGTTTTATAAAACACGAAGTCACATAAAATGACTATGTCAATGGCATTACTAGTTTAAGTAATATATATATATATATATATATATATATATATATATATACATTGTTGTGATATATATATATATATATATATATATATATATTATATTTTATTTAAAATTAACTTTTAAAGTACATACAATAAAATATTAACTCAAGTGGGACTTGAACCCACGGCCTCCACTTTGCTAGAGTGGGGCTCTTTTATCTGAGCTATCGAGGAGGCAAGTCACAATCGATTCAAGCTTGAACTGTATGTACTTCCCTAGTTACGATGTTTTATAATTTTTATACACAGCGTGAAGGACCACAGTCAACTTTTTGTGAATATCGTGTGAGCCCGCAATTCGCTAAGGTTTCGCACATGACAACACGTGACTGATTGTTAATCTTTATTTGCTGTATGCAATAGTAATAGATAACTATAGAAATTGGTTTAGTGAACGCACAGAAGTTCAATCTAACAATCATTAATTGTATTTCATTTAAAATTAGCTTTTAAAGTATATACAGTAAAAGATTAACTCGAGTGGGACTTGAACCCACGACCTCCACTTTGCTAGAGTGGGGCTCTTCCATCTGAGCTATCGAGGAGGCAAGTCACAATCGATTCAAGCTTGAATATATATATATATATATATATATATATATATATATATATATATATATATATATATATATATATATATATATATATATATATATATATATATATATATATATATATATATATATATATATATGAAAGAAAACAATATATGACTCCTTATACCTAAAATGTTAAACAGCAGAGGTAATGTTTTACGTTGCAATATTAGTATATTTATTACGAAAATCAATAACGGCTACACTTCTTCAATGACAGTAAATGGAACACGATATTCCAGGTGAAAAACACAAACATGAATCTCTTGCACACTTTAGACAAGTTCGTTACTAGGAAGAAACAGTGAAGTTGTACGAAAGGGCTGTAGACAATCACCTACATTTTCATAACCAAACTGTGTAGGATCAATTTGCGTGATATCATCATTTAAACATGTTACATATAAACGTGTGTTGTATGCCCTTAGAATGTGCGATCTAATTGATGCACTGGTCGGTGGGAGATCTTCTATGGAAATGTTTTTCCCATGTGTATAAAGAAACATTCGTAATGCGTCCATTGTTTTACAAACTGATCCCTTTTTCAAAACTTGTACGAGATATTCTTCTGCTAATTGTATCGACTGCTCCATTATAACTTCACTTTCAGGAATGCCGAAGTTTACGGGAAATGCTTCGGGTGTACTTGCCATTTCAGCATGTTTTGTACCTACTTTGCTAGTGCAGTCTGACCCAGTTAGGCAGTGTAAAGTAGGAAGTACATGGCATATTGCAATTCGTTCAGCAATTCCATGAACAGGAACTTGGCGCGTCGTAGCTCCAACACCTAGACGAATCCACAATTCCTTCAATCCAAGATTCTTGAAGGTAGTCCATTGATATAAAGAAGAATCAGAACATCAGTATCATTCGATAATACCATCACTCTCTGATACCCTTTGTTTGTTGCATGTTTAATATGGGACATAATACGGAGATCTGCCTCCTCTAACATGGCAAATTGTAATTCTTCGTGGGACTGTCTTAAATTGGGTTGCTGTATGGACATGCATGTGGTTGGGTTAGGAAAAGATGTTGCACTACAGAAGACTTGCATATTTGGCCATATATTGCTTGATTTTATATACGATTTGGAACAGTCTTGAAGTTTGACTTTGTTGGAACTAGAAGACCAAAATTTGTCTTTTTGTACAGGAAAAGGTGTTATATTTTTTATGGAGTGAAGGTTGATTGACCCACATGTGCCACGACAAATTCGTTCAAAACTCTTTGGCGACTCATCGAAGTAAGAATCAAATATGAAGATAATTCGTGCTGCTGTGTTTTCTGTAATATTTTTCACATATAAACAGACAGCCTCGCAGAAATCTCCAAATGTTTTCAAATCTTTCAGAGAAATATTTCTAGCGCAAGCAATGAAATCCACAATATAACAATCTACAAGATTTGATAAGTTAGCTAAACTGCCATCTGTTTCGTTTAATACCTTTGCAAGTTCTGATGATAGTGTGGTTTTGTTTGTTTTTGTATAGAATCCGTTTTCATCGAAAAGAAAGAAATTTTCAACGAGCTCATATTTTAATAGTTCATTAATAGGGTAACCTCTCTCTAGCTAGTTGAGTAGTGCGTTGAGCCATAGCTTGTTTTTTTAGGTGTCTTGGTTTGTACAGTTAGTTTCTCTGTGAGGATGCTAATAATAGGTGGTCAATTCGTCCTATGGATGGTATCTGAAATATTAGCTTTCTGATCAATGAATCTATCTTTCCTGAATGTTTCATACGCTTCATATCCTAAAGTGAAGACCTGAAGTAACTTATCTTTCACAGCATCTTCAACTATCTGTTCCGTAATAATGTTTCTCATTTCTTTTGCCCCTGGGGAAAAAGGGTTTTCGTGATCTGTAATGAATTTCATTATCGTTTTAATCTTGCTTTCCATATTATTAGATGTAATTGAAGATAATAATAATAATTATAATAATAATAATAATAATAATAATAATAATAATAATAATAATAATAATAATAATAATAATAATAATAATAATAATAATAATAATAATAACGTTTATTGTTCAAACAGGTCAAGAACCCAAACAGAACAAATACAAATTAAAAACAAATAATTCAGATATTAGAAAAAACAAGATAATTCTGCCACCTAATAAATCTATTCTACTGTAAACAACAATAGTAACTTAATTAGGTTCAATATGCTTAACAACAAATCGACAAAAACAAAACATTCCAAGCTTACCGGACAACTGAATAAGTAAAGTTAACAATAATATAATTAGTTAATTGCGTCAAGCAGGTGTTTTAGAGGGCAGTTAAAAATGTCTACTACACTAGCTAGGCAGTTATAAGTATAGCTAATTTTGTACACAGGAGCGTTCTTTAAAACATTAGTTCTGCATTTAGGTACATAAAATGTCACTGTTTGCCTAGTTACAGTACGGGGAACAACAAACAATAATTGATTATGCAATATTGTGCAATCTATATAATCATATAGAAGTTTGTAGAAGAATGCCATTATAATGCGTTTCCTTCTTGTAGTAAGTGAAGATAAGTTGTACCTTTGAAGTAAAATGTTATGCGGGTAGCCTCTCTCAGGGTAAAAACCTTCTGTACGAAAGTGCATATATTTCAGAAAACGTCGTTGTATACGTTCGATTACCGCCTCATACTTTTTGTAGAAAGGGTCCCAGATCAGTGCACCATATTCTAGAATAAACCTTACTAAAGATAAGTAGAGTGATTTGATGGTAGAGATGTTCTTGAAATCTACACATGTGCGAATAATAAAACCTAGTACTTTAAAAGATTGTTTAACACCTTCATTAATATGCAATGAAAAAGTGAACGCTTTCTCAAACATAACACCTAAATCTCTATGGGAGAGTACCTTTATTAAGGGTGTCTCAGAAATACAATAATTAAATGGAATAGTATTACGTTTTCTCGAAAATGTCATAGATTTACATTTAGGAAAATTGATGAGATATAGACACAATCTTCAATTTTTCGGCGATTTGTTAATTCGATCTTTAGCGATTTATAATCAACGGTGACTAAAATATCAGAGTACGTTGAATTACGTTATAAAATTTAACTTTACGAACTTCCTAACAACGTCTTTTTCAAGACGAACCTCCGTTCCGGCCAGACCTGCAATAGAGGCGTAAGGTCATCCTTACGTTCTCCACGACGTAGAGCCAAGTCTACGACGGCTCAAAGGAAAGCTCAAGTGATCCCTGAGGTTTCACGCATTCCGCGCCTTGCCACGTCTTCCAATAGCAACAATCGACGCCCAAGTAGTGCACCCACCAAGCGCTCCACCAGCACAGGATCATCATCCACCACATCATCAGCAGGCAGCTCACACCCTTGCTCTATCCCAGACTCACCGCCCCGACCACCATCACCACAGCAGAGGGCATACAATCCCGTACTTAACAGGCAGGACCCTGATCAGTTTTGGACGGATGGACAGCGATTACTCGCCCCGTCGATTCGTCATGAACATCGAAGACCAGCAAAGCCTACCGGGCATCGTGCATGACCAAATGTCATCGCTATGCAATGTTAATCTACCAATCAACAGAGTCAACTTCACCCGGATGTGGAAAACCCTCATTCTCAAGAGGACACAGGACGTATATGAGATGGAATTGCACAAAAGAGCGGACCACTTTGTCCGAGTCGCTCAGAACTATTTAGTTACCGCACCACTTAGCATTGGCGAGATGCATTCATGCGCCAGAGGATACGTATATCAAGTTTGTTCAGCTTACACCATGATTGCAAACTGTTAATGTCCTTTTGAAGTGTAACACAATCCTCCACATAACATATTTCATTGAAAATGTTTAGGTCATCCGCATATAATAATTTCTGAGAAGAGATATGCGTAGGAAGATCATTGATCAATATCAAAAATAGAAACGGCCCCAATGTTGAACCTTGAGGAACCCCAGATGTAGGAACGAATAATTTGGAATCGTGACCATTGTACGATTGTATGATGACTCATGGTGTGATCTTAGTTCATAATTCTCTGAATAAACATTGGTAAAATTCCTGTACATAACACTTATGGCATGTATTCTGTCACTGTTGTTTTTTTTTCGAGTTATTCCAATAATATCAGAAACACTCTTCTTGGAACTATTTATTGTTTGCTCTAGGCACATATCGTCAGCAACTGCCGTGAAGCTATTTATAGATCTTTGAACTACAAAAGCCCCTTCCATAAACTTTTCGTACACTTCTGGTGATTTTTCTTCTAACACTCTTGCATTTTCTGAATATACTGATCCCCATCGCAAATAATTAATGCGATCGAAAGCTGCGAATAGTGGTAATAGTTTCTGTACAATATGCAAATGCAATAGCCAATTTCGTTCACGATCACTCCGAACAAGGTCTCTAAGTACAGTAATCATCTTCAAAACATTATTCCAGTACCTGAACAATTCCAATTCAGACCAACGACGTTCCACGAATTTCTCGTAGTCAGAAAACAAAGTAGGCATTAAATCCAAAACACCATCCATGTTCTCAGTAGGATCAATATTTTCTTGGAAACTTTTTCTCAAACCATGAAGTGCTGCATTGACATCATAATTGTGGAGAGGATTTTCGTTAAAAAACTCGTTTAGCTGTAGCCTCAACATTGCTTCACCAAGTAGGAGCATTCCTTTAAACGATCGTACATAATTTGTAGCATTGAGAACAGCCTCAGTGACATTTACACCAAATACTGAAGTTTCAATAAAGATGTTCTCAACACCAGAGCCTTGGATATATTTCCCTATGCAAGCAAGGAGAATTGTAGTCATATGAAATGTTCCAAGAAGCAAAATATGTTTTAAATTCTTCTGGGCGATGTAGAATAATCTGCTGTGCAATATTATACACACATACATCACATGCAACAGATAAAACCTTTTGCTGAAGTCGACTGAGCACATATTTGAAGTTACACAAAGCTGAGTACACAGTTGAAAGCTCTGTTACTGGATTTGGATTTAAGGGTAAGAAGCCAACAGTGTGTTGCTTAACGACCGAAACTGAGATTGCAGAATTAAACGCAGGCCATGGTTTTTGAGGAACATCTTGTTGTTGTTCCGTAATCATTCTTGAAATCACCCACGTTAAATCCTTATAATATTTTCTTATATTCGTTGTTATTCATTTCAAACAAACTGTTGTTGACATTAAAGGTTTCTGGTATCTTAACGGGAGTACGTGATGATGTAAAAGGAATAACTTTCTGACAAACCAACTCTTCTCTAAATGTCCTGTTACCATGTAGAACTGAAGTTTCTGACAACTTTGGTTTTCTTCCTGATAACAAGGATTTCTCTTGGAATAGCACGGAAACAGTATCGTGAGTACTATCTAAGCCAGACATAGTGTTCTCCTTGTGGTCAAAGTTATCAAAAGCTCCGATTGTAAACTTTGTCAAAATGGCTGGGAATAGGCACATTTCCGTTACTGTTGTCGGTAGTAAAACGTGCTAAATCACATGGATAGCGCACAACGTCGTCATAACTTATACTAACTCCAATATGATTTAGGCTTTTTATTAACATACTACTTCTGCAAGCATCATGAACTGCAATTCCATTCATGATATGCAGTGGAGTCTTCCTTTTTCCATTATGTAATATGTAATACATTGTTTGGTACAAACTAGTTAGTTTTAATATTTTTCTGGATGTGTAATGCTGCTGTTCCTCTGTATCATCCGAGTTATCCGTACGAAGAGATTCTGGTTGGTTGAAATCTGTTTCGCTACAACTGAAGAGCTCGGCCAAGAAAATAATGAGGGGTTCTGGAATCTTCATATTGTCAATTGATAATTGTAAGTTCTTTTCATCACAAAAACGGTCTTCTAGGTCAAACTTAACGGCCTTTAATGATTGCCTAAGCAGTTTTGCACAATCACGAATAGTATTTTTTGATCGCACCATATCGACTACCTCTTCAATACGAACAGAAGAATGAAAAAACATGGTTGGCTGGTTGACCTCTTTTGGTATAGACAATTGGATGTCCTTGCTGAAGTTTTTTTCAAGACAACTTTCAGCATTCCTGTTTGTGAAAAGTTTGTCATCATAAATATCATAAGGTTTTGCACTAATTTCAGTTAAAGTAAAACCAATTCCACATTTCAACTGTGGAGTGATCTCATTTATAACAAGCGCAGTTGCTTCTTCTTTAGATAAATTTGTTGCTTCTACGTCACTAGATGGCGATAACTTTTTCATTTGACTTTCATACTTATTAAAAAATGTCCGTATGCAGGCGAGGTGATAGAAAAGGCCCCTCGCTAGAACATCCTTATAATCACTTGCGAGTGAACACATCGTCTTTGAAGAAGCCCGACACTAAAAAAATGTTTCGCCTTGTCGGTTTCGCAAATCTTTTATTTACTATAGTTTCCTTGATGTTTCTTGCTTCCGCATATAACACAGTTTACTTGTCGTACATCGGGATTATATACTGGTGTAGGAACAGGATTTATTGACGAACGAGTTTGTCTTACTTCACTTGTTAGTGCGATGCCATCTGTATGCAAAGATTCTTGATTAACAAGTTTCCTACGCTTAGCGATGATCCGCTCGAGCTGAGTGTAGTTTTTGTAGCATGCATTAGTTACATGGTACTTAAAGGTGCTATCTCCACCCATTTTCGTGAGTCTTGACGAATATCACCAGTCTCCCAAACTCGTTTTCGCCTATTTTCCGTTGATACTGGCTCAACTTCAACACATTTTTGGCATATTACACACAGTTCAGAATCAAATGAAATTCTTCTTCTTGCTAACGATATACCTTCTGACTTCATATTGTAACCACTCTACTCGTCTTTAATATAATCACTCTTGACCGGCAATGACCGCAATAGGTGTTTTTGAAAATAAACCTGGAAAAAATAGAAACACCAAATTAATCAATCAAACAGAAATTATTTAATAATTTTTGATTCATAATTACTACTAACAATCATTTGACATAATATAATAGGTATGGTTTCAGGTTATATATTCACATTTTTATTAAAAATGTTTTTTAATGTCTTTAACGTGTTCAGCACCCTAAAAACATGTAAAATGACACCTCACTTGCCAACGCACTGCATTTTCAATAGGCATCAAAGATGGCGTCCATTTTCCAAAATGGCCACTCACTCAGACCATCACCCAATGTTTTTCAATCGCTACACGATTACCAACAATATCCAAATGGGTGAATCTCTGGTAAATGAATGACATACAGAAGCATTCTCAGCAAATGGACTATATAAACGGCGCGGTTTTCAAACATAACAAATATTCTATTCAATTTTTAAAACAGTTGTTCTGAATGAGAAAAATAAATAATAGTGGATTAATATTGAAATAAACAAATAAATACATTTTTAAGCAGTTTGTGCTTGTCCTGGTCCCATTTACAGCGAATAGAGTTCCGTGAGACCCCATTTATAACAGGGACCCATTTCTAACCTCAAAGCCTCCTTTTCAACAGGTAGGGTGATCTTAAGGGTAATTAGAAGTTATATACGACTTTCAGTGACAGCTTGCGTTATAATTAGAAGATATCTAATTATAATATAGTTTGCGAGGCCATATCAGTGTATAGTGGACCTGAATAATCTCTATAAATAAACAATAAAGTCACGCATTCTTCAAAAACAAAAGAAACTAGCCACTGTAACCATTCGAAAAAGTAAGAAAACATACTAAATCATTTAAAACTTGCAGAAAACTTAGTAGTCAACAAATATATACGCAAACACCTAAACACGGAAACTCACAAGACATGCAAGCTCAGAAACAAAGGAACTATCAATGAAGTAAGCGCACAGACGCGCACCCACCCGCACGGTACGCACGCACGCACGCTCCCACTCACACACACATACACGCACCCACGCATGCATACACACACAACCACGCACGCACGCACGTTGACTCATACATCTACACGCACGGGGAGACGGACAGACATCACAATCCCAATAGGTACCTCGTTACTTGACAGTCAGAATTTAATTTCGTCGCAGTCAAGGAAATTTGCCGCTATTCATATTATTAATGCAAATAAAATAAAATGTCTACCCGTAGTCTCACAAAATGCAGCGTTTGCCATTTTTGGTTCAAAAGTTATTACTTTTCCGACCCTTACTTTTCCTAAAACTCCGAAAAAAATGTTTAATAACCATAATTTTTTGAATGTGAATGTAAGTTAACGATTTCAAATACATTACATATCCAACCTGAGGTACCATAATCATTTTTACACTCCTCTTTATGTGATATTAAACAACAGCTGTTGTTGCAAATAACTAAATATTTTGTAGGATTTTGCTTCAAACATGCTTCAAGTAATTCCCTTCGGCAATGATACACTTTACCATTCTTTCTATTACTCAAAAACTACCAACCAATGTTCTTTCGGAATACCTTCAAAATAAATGTAAACTGGGGCTTCTTGTCTAGAGATAAACCTTCTACCCCGAAAATAGCCTAAAGAACAACCAAAAGTTGCACATTGCTAAATCGTGGATGCGCTATTACTTTTATATTCCTTTTCAGTTAAAGCTGTCTTACGAGATGATGCATTATCATGGTGCAGCATAATCTCTTTGTCTGAAACTGTACTGTAAACTTCAGGGAATCATTTTTCAGTGTACCACTCTTTGTAACTTTCTTTTGCCCATACTGCTTGATTGGCTTTACTAGGCCCCTAAAGAAGACATAACTTCTTTCAAACTTCATGGGTTTTTGGGAGTCCTTCTCAAATATTTTTTAACAGTAACAATGCTGCTCCTTTATGATACCGAACAGACTTCCTTTCGTGTTCAAATTCTTTATACCACCGATACATTGTAAGCAAAAAATGTGTTTGTTCACTTAAAGCCGAACATAAACTCTCTTTGAATTCATAAGCGCATAAACCTTTTATAAAATCATAATATATCATGATTCGCAAATGTTTTCCGTCTAATTTTATTGTGTTACTTTTAAGATCACTTAAAAAAAAGTAACCTACATTATAACGAACGTAACTTCAAATGACAGATAAAGAATTGCTCTAAATAACACTGCATCATTTGTTTTTAATGGCCTACTAGATTTACTTATTCTCAATAAATCCGGCTCGACCCTCATATTCAGGCTTGCACTCCTAACTTTGCTCCACCAAGAGCTCTTTGAAGATGGTACAGGTTACTACTTCAATAAAATAGAAAATTAATTTTGTTTGCTATTAGCCGCAAAAGGAACAAATAAAGATTCTTTTGAAAAATACTATGGTGGAGAATTCTTTATGTAGTTTCTATGTTCAGTTTTAATATACTTAACGCTCCGAAACAATGCTTCAGTGTTGTAATAAATAAAACAAGATAAAAATAAAGTGATAAAATACTACATACCTAATTTATGAGACTGAAAAATGAGGTAGGTGAGTTTTAAATTACAGTAATTTTCTCTGACATCGTGAAATCATATCAAATGCGGAAAGTCACAAATATAAATGCAACATATGAACACGCTACCAGAAGCTATTTGCTGCAAGCAGCTTGTATTTTTAAAGAATTTGTGTAAAGTTTACAAATGGCCCTATAGAACTGCTTAGAATAAAGCAAGATAAACACACTAACACGTTCAGAAAGATTCTTATTAAACCAAATTGTGTAAGGGGCGTTACAACAGTGTCTTACATATCGTACAAATTGTAATAAACCAAGCGACATCTGCCACAGATGTACTTTATAGCAACAGTATGCCACGAATAACCAACTTGTAAATTTGATAAAAAAAAAAGCCAAATGTAAGGGAGTTTAAAGGTTTATTAAAAAAAATTGCAATCTTAATATAAGAAAAGAAAAGGCAACTGATTAAAATTCCTGAGACGGCAGCATTTATAAATTATAGAAACTTCGAAAAATGGGGTAAAAACTAATTATTTTGAAGCTTTGACTTAATTAGCTGATCTTATTGCTGGAATGAACAATTTCATTACGTTTCTTCAGAATAACTATATTTCAATAAAGTAGGTATACATACAATGTCGTATCGCGTTAGTCACTATACATTTAGTATTAGTGGTACTAAAATGTTTATTAATAAATTAATATACAGTGATTGTTTTTATATATGATTTAATGTTATTACGAATTATACATTTCTTTTGTAATTAATCTCTCACCTCGATAACCATTGGTCTGCCTCATTGTATTATTATTTATGCCTGATGATGACCTCCTTACTTTAATAAGGTCAAAACATACGGTGCAATTTTGTTAATTATAAATATACAATGGTAGACGGGTAATTTGGTTTTTATTTATCAGTAGGTTGTATTTCTTTTTTGTTCTAACATATTAGATTTCTCATGAAAAACCATTTCCACCTTTATTTAGGGTGTGCCTGTCTTTCTTTAACAATAGTTTTGTTCCTCTCTTCAGGGTGTCTCGGTTGATGTTGATATCCAACTTTGTTTCCATCGCTTTGGGGGGCCTCCAACCCTTCTCTTTGTTTCTGGCGTATTATCTCGAGCTATTCTTGGTAATCGGTCTGTGTGCAGCCTATCAACATGGGCACTCCACTCTTTCCTTCTGGTTTTTATGAATTGTCTGAAGTTTTCTATCTTGTACTGTTGGCGTATTTGTTCACTTGGCATTCTGTCTCTTAAATTTTTCCAGGTTATCGTCCTTAGCGTTCTCATTTCTGTTGTTTCCAGTCTTTGTCTTGTTCTATTTGTGTCGGCTCGCGTTTCCGCTGAATAAGTACGAGGGGTCGTTTTTATATTCCCGGACTAGGCAATTTACAATTTACAAAACAATTGAAGGATTATTAGTTCTAATATCTGTCAGTTTGTGTTGTAACGTCTCAAAATGGACAAACTTGAATATCCACCTGTTATAAAGTTTCTTACAAAACAAGAAAAATCTCCAAAAGCTATTCGTGAATAAATGTTAATTATATACGGGGATAATTGCCCTTCCAAGTCGACTATTTGTGAAAGGTCAAACTTGTTTAAACATGGCCGAGAATCACTAGATGATGATCCCCGTCCAGGTCGGTCTGTTGACATGATCACTTCGGATGTTATTGAAAAAACCAAGTGTTTGGCATTGGAAGATGCAAGATTATAAAAACGACAATTAGTGTTTTTATTAGGAGTTTCAGAAACCAAGGTTTTAAGAATTTTACACGATTACCTTGGCATGACAAATGTCAGTGCGAGATGGGTTCCACGAATGCTTACGCCTTTTCAAATGCTTACTCGAATGGAGAAGTATGAAGAATCTTTGGCGCTTTATGGGGACGAACCAGATTTAATTATCAATCTACTTATCACCGGAGATGAAACTTGGGTCCATCATTTTGATCCTGAGTCGAAACAAGAGTCGATGCAGTGGCATATTAGGGGTTTCAGTCCTCCCAAAAGGTTTAATTTCACCCCTTCTGCAGGAAAAATAATGACAACCGTTTTTTTTGGATTGCCAAGGAATTTTAATGATTGATTATCTGAAGAAGGGTGGTACAATCACAGGAGAGTATTATGCAAGCTTAACGTATCGCCTCAGAGATGATATTAAAGTGAAAAGACGCGTAAAACTAACTCGAAGTGTCCTGCTGCTTCATGATAATGCACCAGCCCATAAGTCAAGACTTTCAAAAGCTGCCGTTCCTAAATGGTATTTTGTAGAAATTGATCATTCACCTCATAGTCCAAATTTAGCCCACAGTGACTATGTTTTATTTCCAGATCTCAAAAGAACACTAAGGGGAAGAAAATTTAGGGACGATGATGAACTTATAGCCGCTGTTAAAAGCCATTTTGCGAGCAAACCAAAAGAATATTTTTATAATGGGTTAAAGATGTTATTGAAACGATGTAATACTTGTATTGAAAAGCAAGGGGTCTATATTGAAAAATAAATTTCTGTTGTTGTTCTAATCTACTCTTATCATGTCTAGTCCAAGAATATAAAACGACCCCTCGTAAGTATAGGTCTCACTGGGCTTTTATATATGTTGGTTTTATTTTCTATTGACATGTATTTATTCTTCAATATGACGTCTCTTAAGCGGCCGGAGATTACAGCCCCTTTATTTGTTTGCTGTTGTACTTCTTTGTATATATCTCGTGTACTAGATATGGTGATTCCTAGGTATTTAAACTCCATGGTTTGCTGTTTAATAGTCTCTTATATTTCTAACTTGCATCTTAGTGGTTCACAAGAGATCGTTACGCATTTTGTTTTTTCTTTACATACTTCCATATTTAACTTTTTTGATGTTGTTACAAACTGCATTCTCTGTAGGACTTCCTCATTGCCGGCTATCCAGACAGCGGCGTCAGCGTAGTATACTATTTGTATTTGTTGATTTCTCATTTTGTATCCTCTTAGTCCGTTAACGCTGTCCGTGATTCTGTCCATCACGATGTAGAACAGCATAGGGCTGAGTGAACCTCCTTGGCGTATTCCGGTGCACACTGGTGTCTCGTCAGTTTTTATATTGCGAGTTTTGACATATGCTGTTGTATTGCTGTATATATCATTAACTAGGTTTATTAACGTTTGCGTGACCCCTCTCTCCGATAACGCCTCCAGTACATCATTGAATCTAATTCGTTCATAGGCATTTTTTAAATCGACAAAACACATGAAAACCGGGGTGACGTATTCTATTGATTTCTCTCAAATTTGCCCCATAACAAATATAGCGTCAGTTGCAGATCTTTTTACTCTGAAACCCATTTAGCCTTCGTTGATTATAACATATTCATTGACCTTATTGAGTATTATTTTTGTTATTAATTTTGATACCGAGCTTAGGAGTGTGATACCTTTATAGTTGTTTGGGTCATGTTTATTACCTTTTTTGTAAAGAGGAATTGTGGTACTGTCTTCATTTCTTTAGGTATTCTTTGTTTTTGAATTTTTGTAAGCGTTAGTATTTGTGCCGTTAGTGTTTCGTCTACATATTTCAATACCTCATTTGCTATTCCATCCATCCCAGGTGCCTTTCTTCCGCGTAGTCCTTTTATTGCTCTTATAATTTAGTCGTTTCCCACTGTTATTTGATTTCCTTCATTTTCCCTTTGCACTAGTGGGATTTTACTATTGGAGTTGAATAGTTTAGTGAAGTATTGGGTCCAGTGTTCTGCTATGATCTTATTTATTATGTAATTCTCGTTATTTTCAGCCTTTCTATGCCTTATCATCTTCCATATTTTTGTTTGTGCTCCTGTTAGATCGTCTTCCATTTCGCTTGTAAATTCTTCCCTATATTCTTCTTTAATTTTACGTATTCTGTGGTTTGCTCTATTTCGTGTTTGTTTGTAAGTTGTATGATCTTCCATTGACTTTGTATTTTTATACTTCCTATAGGCCCCCTTCTTTTCTTTGCTTAGTTGTTTAATTTCTTCCGTAAACCATGATGTCTTCCTATTCACATCAGCCTTGACTTTTGTCGTTCCGCATGCTTCTAATGCCGCTTCCATTATATTAGTTTTTAATTTTTCCCAGGTTTTTTTCTTCATCTTCATCGTTGTTAATTTTGTTTTCTTCTATTTTTGTCGTAGCTTTTATCTATATAGTTCTCTGGTGCTTTCATTTCTCTAACTTTCGATGTTCATTTTCTCTGCCCTCGTTTGGGTTTTTGGGCTGCTGCCTACAAAGTGTGCGAGTCGTAGTTTACATAGAACCAGGCTGTGATCGCTGCCTACATTGGCAGAGTTTAGTGCCCTTACGTATAGGATGTGTTTTAGGTGTATAGATCTGTTTGTAATGATATAGTCCAGGGTCGATGTTTGTTATCGCGTGTTTTGCCATGTTATTTTATATATCTCATCGTGTTCGAAGAAAGTGTTGTTGATTCGCATGTTATTTTGGCAACAAAAGTCGACTAGTAAGTAGCCATTGCCGTTTACCGTTTCTTCATTGAAGCGTTGTTTTACTCCTTGTATAATATGGTTGCCGACTCGAGCGTTTAAGTGGCCCATTATTTTTATAAAATCATCTTGTGGTGTATTGCCTATTTCGCTTTGTAACATTTCGTAGAATTCCTCCCTTATATTTCTGGTTTTGGATATATGAGGAGCGTATACGCTGATAATGTTTATTTATTTTTGTTAAGATTTAATCTCACCTTTATTATTCTTTCGTTTGTATACACTATGTTTTCGATATGGTTTTGGAGTTTTTTGTGTATTAGTATCCCTACCCCTTCTTTGGCACGGCCCTCCTTATTTTTTCCACTATATGCCAATATATCGTCTCCATATTGGCGGATTCCTTCTTAAGTCGTTTAGTCCTAGTCCATTGCTTCTTCGTTTTCCGTTTGGTACTTCTATTTCCGAGGCTATCGTTAGTACTTTGAGCTTTCCTTTGTCATCTCCAGCTAGGGAGCTAACCTGGCTTGAAGATGGCCCTCCTTTACCCGGTCTTGGGAACGCCAAGGGGGGGGGGTTAATGGGCTACTCAATCCACCTATCACACACACCCCTTTCCAGGCGGAGTTCATTTCCATTGTAGATACCAAAATTTGTATGTCCATGTATTCATCAAACCAATGTTTACAGCATTAATTGCGATTCATGAATCCTCTCATCGATATCATACGTCATGCGAAATCTCTGCATTGTTGGCTAGATGTTTAACGTCTATAGCTTGCGGCGAATTAGTGATAGGTAGAGGTCAATGGAATACATATTTCCAATCTATGGTATTGACCGTTTCCCAAATGAAATTGCATAAGGGTTTTGCACATCGCAGGTCCCAAACGATGTGCAACTATAAAATTTTGTTTTTGTTCATTGAGCAAATAGTTTTAACAGTTTTCCAAGTCAAATTGATATATATGTTACCGGAAATGTACAAAATCCGGCAATGTGCGAAATGTCTAGGTATTCTGCAAACTGGCCAGTTTACCAGACATTGTGCAAAATCACTACTACTTTGAATAGTCTGCGAATTTACTATGCAGTTTTAGGCAATCTGCAAATTGCCTGATGCGCTAGTCAATCTGATTATTAAAGGTGTTTACTCCTCATATTGACTAGGCAGTGTGCGTAACATCTGATTATGTCGAACTTCACTGTTCAGTTAGTGAGTCATAATGGTGAGCCGGAAGAAGTAATTAAATAAAGTATCCAGTAATAAGAACTATAACAATGTCTTTCTATCGTTTGACGAAAGAGAGAACATTATTAATATTCTGAGGACAGTGCAAGTCGCGGATAACAGCAAATATTATTGCTTAATAATAATGCTTAATTTGCATGTATTTTTTCTTAATTGTAGATTCGAAGTCACAAACGTCGGCGGCATTCTTAAATTAATAAAATTAAGGAAATCCTCAGATAATATCATCTGGTTTGTATCATGTAATGAAGAACTTTATGAAATCTTGTTACAAGCCCACATTTCCACAGGGCATGGTGGACGAGATAAAAGAAATTAATTTAAAGTACGCTCTTATTACCAGAAAAGTTGTCTCTATTTTCTTATTATTATGTGAAGACTATCAATTAAAAAATCCCTAACGAATAAAAAGATAGTAGTAAAGCCTACACGTTCAAATAACTTCATGTCTAGGTGTCAGATTGACTTTATAGACTACCAGTCGCAACCAGATGTGGATTACAAATTTATATTGGTTTTCAAGATTATTTAACAAAATTCGTTCAGTGACGACCTTTAACGTCAAAAATGGCCACTGAAGTAGCCTGGGAACTCCACAATATTTTCTGCATATTTGGGGCCCCAAGTATTTTACATACGGACAACGGCAGAGAATTTGAAAATAAAGTTTTAAAAGAACTCTTGTGATATTGGCCGGAATGCGAATTAGTCCATGGAAAGCCGCGCCACAGTCAATCCCAAGGTAGTATTGAGAGGGCTAATCAAGATATTGAGAATATACTCATTACTGCTATGGCTAACAATAAAACAAATAACTGGGCAAAACTTCCCTACATGCAGGAATCCGCCGCTCTCCTTATGAGCGTCTTTTTGGATCTCATTTAAAAGTTGGTATTAATGGACTGCCAATACCAAAAGATATGATTGATAAAATTAATACCGTAGAAGAATTAGAGCAAGTTTACTTAGATACAGATACGCAAAGTCGAAACACTCATAAATATGGACAATTTGGAAAGTCAAAAACTAGTAATAAATACAGAAGATAATGTAATTGATAATCTAAATATAACACAGTACAGGAAATAGAAGATAATGCTGTAGTTGCAAGGGAAGAACCTGTGGTTAATAATGAAAATAATAGTGACAATGCTACTAAAAGAGGACTGTTAAATTCAATTGTTGCAACTTCAGAATCAATCTTCATAGAATGTGCAGACAATTCAATGGACAATGCAACTAACATACAAATAGAAAGCTTTGACGTAATAATGGACTTTGACAGTAATAATTCTGTTAACAAAACCTGTATAGTTCGTGAAACTAATTGTCAAATACTAAGGATTACAAATAAAGTGTTGTGCAATAGTCGTTGCCACTTTTTTAATCCCTGCAAAAATAAATAATAAGTGTTTGTTAATTAACTAAGGCGTTTTGTTGTATCATACTAACATTTAGTAGCGAATTTAATTTTCGATTAATATCCGGTAAGTTGGACAGTTTGGAGGATATCTAGACATTTTCCACATTGCCGGATTTTCTACCTTGCCGGTAACATAGATACTGTTATGTATACGAGGTGTGGCTATAATAACGAAAAGATTGCTGTAAAACATTTTATTCTGAATTGATACATTTTAGTTATCACCTTCAATATACACCCTCTTGTATCCTTACAACGCTCCATGCGCATTTTCCATTTTTCGAAACAGTTCTGGAAGTCTTCTTATGTAGGCTCCTTCATGACTCATGCCGATTTTTCTTTCATAGCTTCAACGGACTGAAATATTGTTCCTTTTAATACAGATTTGACCGTGTGAAGCAGATAAGTCGCATGGTGCAAGGTCTGGCGAATAAGGCGGATGGTCTAACACTGGGATGTTGTATTTGGCTAGAAAAGTCTTGACAGACAATGCAGATTGAAACGGCGCGTTATCTTGATGGAGAACCCATGATTTATTCTTACACAATTCGGTCGTTTTTTTCTTATTCTTTCACGGAGTTGAGCGAGAACCTCAATGTAGTAATGTTGAGTAATAGTTTGACCTCTGGAACCCAGTCAATGTACACAATCCCATGAATATCCAAAAAAAAAAACAATAATTATCTCTCTTAATCCTGATTTGCTCATTTGAGCTATTTTAGCTCTCGGTCCAATCCATGGATTGGCGCTTAGTTTGAGAATCATAAATGAAAAACTAAGCTTCAGCATGTTATGACTCTTTCCAAGAAGTTCGTCACATTTTCAATGACATTCAAAGTGTCAGTACAAACATTTTCGAGAGCTTCTTTTTGCTCAATTGTTAGAATCTTAGCCACCCTTTTACACATACTTTTTGCATATTAAAATTGTTATGTAAAATCGCACGAATAGTTAACCGACCGTCAGATCGAATCCGATTACCCACTTTTTCAATATCCTCATACGTTTTTGACGTAGAAGGGCGTGAATCATCTTCTACGTCTTCTCGGCCATCTTGGAAACGCTTAAACCACTCAAAAACACGCGCACGTGATAAACATTCATCGCCATACACTTCTTTTAATAAAAGATAAGTTTCAGTAGTGCTTTTGCCAAATGTGATCTGAAATTTCACGACGTATTATACAAACGAACACCACGATCAGACTAACTTGTTTACAGACACAGAAGGCGCCACATACGAACTTCACGCTACACAGCTGTCGGTCGTTCGCGTTTGGCGCATGCCTACTTCTTCTGTGGAAGTAACAGTCTCGAAGTGGTAATTAACAGTTTCTATTTAATTATATGCTATGTGTTTAAAATCGCCACATAATCGAACATTCTCATTTGTCTTAAGTACTGGTACTATTGGGGTAGCACAGTATGAAAAATTAACTTTTTATAAAATGCTTGTGGTTTAATAAAAATAAGTTTTGTCTTTGGTTTAAGGAAAATTGAAGCTTGTATACTTGTTATTTTCCCTACCGATGAATCAAAAGGTATATTGTATTTGTGAAGTATTTCTGCTAATTTGTCATTTTCCTATGTAATTTTTTTGATGATATTTAAGCTTAGGTTTAATTCTCTACCCAATAATGAATATCCTCTGCCATCTACAATGTATAATTTCAGATGCTAAGCTCATCTTCTGGTGACGTACGTTAACAGAAACCATACCTATGGCATGTAATTGACTTTTAGAATATGTATGTAACAACATTATGTAATGGTAAATTTTAAAAATACCGATTAAAGAATTGACTACTTATTAGACCAGTCCCTGAATCCATTTCAAATTCTATATCGACATTATCTACTTTTAATGTAAAATCATAAATTTATCTCTAGCATTTAATGTACTAACTTCTAAGATTTCTTCTACAGTATGAACATTTTTAGTTTTCATTAGATAATTATACGGGGTAGATCATAAAAGCTTTGAAGTAATTTTAATTTTTTTTTTAAATAGAAAACCCTATATATTATTACATATTTAGATTCTACATACAATTTTAGACACATTTTATGTATAATGTCCTATACCTAAGTCTAACCGTTTTGACAAATTTCAAATTTTTGTTAAAAATGACGTTTGCAGCCAAAACATAGGTGGAAATCTTTTCTAAACGAAGCCTTTACCGGTCTTGGGAACGCCAAGGGGGTTAATGGGCTACTCAATCCACCTATCACACACACCCCTTTCCAGGCGGAGTTCATTTCCATTGTAGATACCAAAATTTGTATGTCCATGTATTCATCAAACCAATGTTTACAGCATTAATTGCGATTCATGAATCCTCTCATCGATATCATACGTCATGCGAAATCTCTGCATTGTTGGCTAGATGTTTAACGTCTATAGCTTGCGGCGAATTAGTGATAGGTAGAGGTCAATGGAATACATATTTCCAATCTATGGTATTGACCGTTTCCCAAATGAAATTGCATAAGGGTTTTGCACATCGCAGGTCCCAAACGATGTGCAACTATAAAATTTTGTTTTTGTTCATTGAGCAAATAGTTTTAACAGTTTTCCAAGTCAAATTGATATATATGTTACCGGAAATGTACAAAATCCGGCAATGTGCGAAATGTCTAGGTATTCTGCAAACTGGCCAGTTTACCAGACATTGTGCAAAATCACTACTACTTTGAATAGTCTGCGAATTTACTATGCAGTTTTAGGCAATCTGCAAATTGCCTGATGCGCTAGTCAATCTGATTATTAAAGGTGTTTACTCCTCATATTGACTAGGCAGTGTGCGTAACATCTGATTATGTCGAACTTCACTGTTCAGTTAGTGAGTCATAATGGTGAGCCGGAAGAAGTAATTAAATAAAGTATCCAGTAATAAGAACTATAACAATGTCTTTCTATCGTTTGACGAAAGAGAGAACATTATTAATATTCTGAGGACAGTGCAAGTCGCGGATAACAGCAAATATTATTGCTTAATAATAATGCTTAATTTGCATGTATTTTTTCTTAATTGTAGATTCGAAGTCACAAACGTCGGCGGCATTCTTAAATTAATAAAATTAAGGAAATCCTCAGATAATATCATCTGGTTTGTATCATGTAATGAAGAACTTTATGAAATCTTGTTACAAGCCCACATTTCCACAGGGCATGGTGGACGAGATAAAAGAAATTAATTTAAAGTACGCTCTTATTACCAGAAAAGTTGTCTCTATTTTCTTATTATTATGTGAAGACTATCAATTAAAAAATCCCTAACGAATAAAAAGATAGTAGTAAAGCCTACACGTTCAAATAACTTCATGTCTAGGTGTCAGATTGACTTTATAGACTACCAGTCGCAACCAGATGTGGATTACAAATTTATATTGGTTTTTCAAGATTATTTAACAAAATTCGTTCAGTTACGACCTTTAACGTCAAAAATGGCCACTGAAGTAGCCTGGGAACTCCACAATATTTTCTGCATATTTGGGGCCCCAAGTATTTTACATACGGACAACGGCAGAGAATTTGAAAATAAAGTTTTAAAAGAACTCTTGTGATATTGGCCGGAATGCGAATTAGTCCATGGAAAGCCGCGCCACAGTCAATCCCAAGGTAGTATTGAGAGGGCTAATCAAGATATTGAGAATATACTCATTACTGCTATGGCTTACAATAAAACAAATAACTGGGCAAAACTTCCCCCTACATGCAGGAATCCGCCGCTCTCCTTATGAGCGTCTTTTTGGATCTCATTTAAAAGTTGGTATTAATGGACTGCCAATACCAAAAGATATGATTGATAAAATTAATACCGTAGAAGAATTAGAGCAAGTTTACTTAGATACAGATACGCAAAGTCGAAACACTCATAAATATGGACAATTTGGAAAGTCAAAAACTAGTAATAAATACAGAAGATAATGTAATTGATAATCTAAATATAACACAGTACAGGAAATAGAAGATAATGCTGTAGTTGCAAGGGAAGAACCTGTGGTTAATAATGAAAATAATAGTGACAATGCTACTAAAAGAGGACTGTTAAATTCAATTGTTGCAACTTCAGAATCAATCTTCATAGAATGTGCAGACAATTCAATGGACAATGCAACTAACATACAAATAGAAAGCTTTGACGTAATAATGGACTTTGACAGTAATAATTCTGTTAACAAAACCTGTATAGTTCGTGAAACTAATTGTCAAATACTAAGGATTACAAATAAAGTGTTGTGCAATAGTCGTTGCCACTTTTTTAATCCCTGCAAAAATAAATAATAAGTGTTTGTTAATTAACTAAGGCGTTTTGTTGTATCATACTAACATTTAGTAGCGAATTTAATTTTCGATTAATATCCGGTAAGTTGGACAGTTTGGAGGATATCTAGACATTTTCCACATTGCCGGATTTTCTACCTTGCCGGTAACATAGATACTGTTATGTATACGAGGTGTGGCTATAATAACGAAAAGATTGCTGTAAAACATTTTATTCTGAATTGATACATTTTTAGTTATCACCTTCAATATACACCCCTCTTGTATCCTTACAACGCTCCATGCGCATTTTCCATTTTTCGAAACAGTTCTGGAAGTCTTCTTATGTAGGCTCCTTCATGACTCATGCCGATTTTTCTTTCATAGCTTCAACGGACTGAAATATTGTTCCTTTTAATACAGATTTGACCGTGTGAAGCAGATAAGTCGCATGGTGCAAGGTCTGGCGAATAAGGCGGATGGTCTAACACTGGGATGTTGTATTTGGCTAGAAAAGTCTTGACAGACAATGCAGATTGAAACGGCGCGTTATCTTGATGGAGAACCCATGATTTATTCTTACACAATTCGGTCGTTTTTTTCTTATTCTTTCACGGAGTTGAGCGAGAACCTCAATGTAGTAATGTTGAGTAATAGTTTGACCTCTGGAACCCAGTCAATGTACACAATCCCATGAATATCCAAAAAAAAAAACAATAATTATCTCTCTTAATCCTGATTTGCTCATTTGAGCTATTTTAGCTCTCGGTCCAATCCATGGATTGGCGCTTAGTTTGAGAATCATAAATGAAAAACTAAGCTTCAGCATGTTATGACTCTTTCCAAGAAGTTCGTCACATTTTCAATGACATTCAAAGTGTCAGTACAAACATTTTCGAGAGCTTCTTTTTGCTCAATTGTTAGAATCTTAGCCACCCTTTTACACATACTTTTTGCATATTAAAATTGTTATGTAAAATCGCACGAATAGTTAACCGACCGTCAGATCGAATCCGATTACCCACTTTTTCAATATCCTCATACGTTTTTGACGTAGAAGGGCGTGAATCATCTTCTACGTCTTATCGGCCATCTTGGAAACGCTTAAACCACAAAAAAACTCGCGCACGTGATAAACATTCATCTCCATACACTTCTTTTAATAAAAGATAAGTTTCAGTAGCGCTTTTGCCAAATTTGATGTGAAATTTCACGACGTATTATACAAACGAACACCACGATCAGACTAACTTGTTTACAGACACAGAAGGCGCCACATACGAACTTCACGCTACACAGCCGTCAGTCGTTCGCGTTTGGCGCATGCGTACTTCTTCTGTGGAAGTAACAGTCTCGAAGTGGTAATTAACAGTTTCTATTTAATTATATGCTATGTGTTTAAAATCGCCACATAATCGAACATTCTCATTTGTCTTAAGTACTGGTACTATTGGGGTAGCACAGTATGAAAAATTAACTTTTTATAAAATGCTTGTGGTTTAATAAAAATAAGTTTTGTCTTTGGTTTAAGGAAAATTGAAGCTTGTATACTTGTTATTTTCCCTACCGATGAATCAAAAGGTATATTGTATTTGTGAAGTATTTCTGCTAATTTGTCATTTTCCTATGTAATTTTTTTGATGATATTTAAGCTTAGGTTTAATTCTCTACCCAATAATGAATATCCTCTGCCATCTTGTTACGTGCACAAAAGGATATTGGTAGAAATTGGTGACCAAGGTGCAGTAACAAGGAAAAGAGGAATTAGCCGGAAGCTCAGTCGGTCGGTTCAGCACTTGGATGCATGGGCGTTTTGGCAGGAGAAAGGAAATACATAAAGTTTAAAAAAGGGCACCACTTGATTGACTTCTTTATCGCCCCTCTATCAAGAAAAGGGCTACGGCCACCTAGGACAAAAGACACAGCTAAAAGAAAGTGGTGAACTAAGTCCACACTGAGGAGGAACTGGTTAGGAATGGAGTCGTAGATCACAGGATTAATGAAAGAACATACAATCGTTTAACACCACTTATTTAATATACCCTAACGTTAAATAGCATAAATGTTACAATAACAATCAAATGTTCATAAATATCGAACACACAAATATAATCAGAGACCATGTCTCCATGAAATAAACCACCAGCAATCAACTTACCTTTCCGACAGCACTGAAAACAAACTATAAAATTTACTTGAACTTTACCTACTCAGCCACAATGCGGTTCGGCATCTAGTGTTGACCCTAAAGAAAATAATACCCAAAACATATATTTCTAATTATCCGAAATTGACTTCTTTGTTTGTTTCCGAAATTCAGCGAAGAGCTCTCCGTTGGATTAACTTATCAGTTTCCAATCAACCGGACGCAAATAAACCCCAATATCAAACAAAATTTTAGCACTAGATGTCTACCCTGTTGTTTACTTATGTAAGCACAAAATATTATTAAATTTAGTTAACATGAGCATTACAGAAAAATCAATAAGCATAAATCATTTAGATAAATTTTGAAAGGCCAAGTTGATTAGCAAGTTGGCAAGTAAGCATAAAGCTACAAAAAATTTCGATTAGTAACTCCTACTTCAGACAGTTTTAGAATAAACAAATATTAAAATTGTAATCCGAAAGAAAAATTATAAATGTTATACAACCCCAAAGCTAGTAAATAAATATTCCCGTTTAATTACGCAGTAATTGAAACCCCAACAGTTAGCATAATCTTATGACATACCTTGTATATTTAAACTCAACAAGCAGCATTCAGTGAACAAAAAAAACAGCTGATTGCATGTACAGTAAACACAGGTAATTCTAACCGTTTTACATACGGTGGTTTAGCAGAACAAAGCCAGCATACAAGAAAAGTAAATAGATGATATATAAATTCTATTGCAAAGTTAAATGTAAGTATAAGCGAAACTTTTGAATAACCCAATTTATCTTTTTACAGATACAATTGTATAGTATTACTCTCAATTATTCAGAAAAAAATTGTTTATCAATAAAGCATAAGCATTAATTTCAGGATTAAAATAATTGCGAAACACACTAATACAAGTAGCAAGCACAGTAATGTAATGGTTAAGACTTTCAGTAAAGTACAGATAACGAGAGCCTCGTTATAGAAAAGCGATTAAAAGTCACTCACCATAGGTAAATTTTGTATGTATGTAACAATAATACTTATCGGAAACTAAACGTAGGTGTACTGTATATTTCTTCTGTTAAGTCGGAAGATATTAGGAGAAGGAGTAATCGTAGATGGTTTCCATTCAGGCTCGAAGACCCATAACTAATATTTCACACCTCGGACGAATAATATCCAAATGTGCTGTCAGAAACGGTTTAATTATTCCTTATGGAAGCACGAGATGTTAATCTTGAGTGAATGTAAAGGACCAAAAGAACCTATATAAGATAAATGTGTTAGAATTTAAATTGATACCCCAATTTTAAAATATGATCTTTAGCTGTAGTAACAATTTCACAACATGTACGCATGCATTTCAAAGCTATTTCTAGTAAATAAGTAACAAAAGTGAGTAGCTTACCTCTTGATCGAAGCCAAAGTGTAGCAGAAGCAACCAAAAAAAATTAAAGCCGAACTAAATTCGAAATCCCAACAGGATTTATTTATAAGGAAAGGATTTAAAACCAGCAACAGGCTGTTACAAATTTTCTTGAAAAATTCAATCCAATTTTTAGGAACACCTTTTCCAAATTTTACATGTGCTTCACACTACGCATTTTACCCAAAATGGCGTTTTACTTCTTATCTCGAAGTACCAGAAAACAAAAAAAACCCATAGCCTGATTATTTTCACCAATCCAAAATTTTAAAGTATCACGTGTTTGAAATATTTTAAATTGAAACGATATTTAGTGACAATGTTGCCGTTTTCCAACAACATACACGAGGAGTCGCAAATTAAAGACCATAAATTCATCAACCGAGTTTTACACGTATCAAATCCCCCCCTAGCAAAATTAAAAACCCCACCCAGAATTTCGAAACCCCGTACAAAAGATTTAAAAACCCAAGAGATCCAACCCCAGCACAAAGAGACAGACGTGCTATGAAACCCACCCAGAAGAATAGAAAAGACAGAAGTGAAGGGCTCTGATGTTCGAGCAGGGATACACTCGAAGAATGGAAAGGACAGAGGTGAGTGTAACCCTAAATATAGCCACCCCTACGAAGATAACCCAACCAACCACCCGAAAGAAGTAGCGTAGCGACTACTTGTGCCGCTTGCGGCGTTTAGGACTCCCTAAAAGAGTACCTTTGGTCCTCGAACCCACAGTATCAATAGTATCCTCGTCCGATGACGTAATAGAAGGCGCAGAGAGCAAAGGTGCGTGCGGTTTAAGATCTTTAGCGTGATAGACGCCCAAAGACTTCCCCGTTGCATCGTCTAACGCGTACGTCCACGGAGAAACTACTTGTTTTATACGGCACGGACCCACGAATTTCGGTGCGAGCTTGGCATTAAAATACCGAGACGCATCGGAGAGAACGAAATTTCTTTTCCAAACCAGATCGCCTATTTTATAACGAACGTGACGGCGACGAAAGTTATACCGCTGTTGGACTCGTTTGGTAGAACGTTTCATACGTTTAAGAATGTCCAAGCGAAGTGAGTTGTAGAACTGGTCGGATCGTATCGGAGGAGTATTTTCACTAGGGTTCAGGATAGAGAGTCAGAGTCAAGAGGTTCAGGAAAAGATCACCATAAAGTACGTGTTCGCGTCCACAGAAAGCAAAATACGGAGAGTAACCGGTAATCTCATGTTTAGCTGAGCGAATAGCGCATCCGATCTTGGGTAAATTTACATCCCAGGTACGCTGATTGGAGCTAATATAAGAAGAGAGCATTGTTTTTAGAACTCTGTTAATTCGTTCAGCAGGATTCGATCTAGGGTGATATTTTGGAGTATAAAGAATATTTGTACGATAGCGAGAACACAGGTTTGTAAATTCCTTGCTGCGAAATTGTACCCCATTATCAGTGATTATGTATTGTGGAGTACCAAACATTAAAAAGATTTGTTCTTCTAGAATTCGAGTAACCATAGTAGCTGTTGCAGTACGTAAAGGAAAGAAGCATGGAAATTTAGTGAAATAATCTGCTACCACAAGTATAAAACAATGACCTTTTGAGGATCGTGGCAGAGGTCCTACGAGATCTGCGCAAAGTACTTGCCATGGCCTGGTAGGCACAATAGCAGGAGCAAAGAATCCTGGCGGTGTCTGTTGTTCCACCTTATGAGCAGCACAGATATTGCAGCGTCGAATGTAACGCGAGACGTCGGCCCGTAAGGCTGGCCAATAATAATGAAGTGAGATACGAGCTACAGTTTTAGTTACCCCACAATGTCCTGCAGTAGGAGAATCATGTAATTCGCGAAGAATTTCTGAGCGTTGGTTCTTTGGAACCACCATTTTCCAATCACCTAAGTCATCAGAAGTTGAAGTAGCTTTAGTACGCTTGAAGAGCAATTCATTTTTAACAAACCAGGAAGGAAATTTCCTTGGAGAAGAATTTACGCGGTCGCGCATAGAAATATACCATTGATCAGTAATAGGTAGTGAGATACGTGAAGTAGTTGGTTCAGTGACGAGAGTATCAAGTTTTGGTACAGAACGAGAAAGAGCATCAGGCACTACATGTTCTTTACCTTTTCGGTGTATGATGTCGAAGTCGTATTGTTGAAGCCTAATAGCCCAACGAGCTAATCTTCCCGAAGGATTTTGAAGTTTATTTAGCCATACTAAAGAATGATGATCAGTAATTACAGAAAAGTGTGCAGCCTCGACATAAGGACGAAATTTTTCAATGGCCCATAAGACCGCTAAACATTCTTTCTCGGTCGTTGAGTAATGACGTTCCGTCTTAGTTAAGGAGCGACTGATGTAACTAATGACTTGTTCACCAGCCGTAGTAGTCTGACTTAAAACAGCACCTAAGCCAAAATCTGAAGCATCTGTTTGTATAGTAAGAGGACAAGAAAAATCAGGACATGAAAGAATAGGAGCAGATACGAGACATTTTTTTGAAAGCGTTAAAAGAATCTTGACATTGATTTGACCAAACGAAAGGAGCGTTTTTTCGAGTAAGCGCACTCAAAGGAGCAGTAAGCGTAGCAAAATTTGGAACAAAACGTCGATACCAACTACACATTCCGAGTAATCTACGAATTTCCGTTACTGAGGTAGGAACAGGTATAGAAGTAATTGCAGCGATCTTATCCGGATCAACCAATAAGCCATCTTTGTTGACCACATAACCGAGATATTTCAATTCGGGACGACAAAATTGACATTTGTCGCGTCTTAAAGTTAACCCTGCTTCCCGTAAACGATTGAAAATTTGCGTCAGCACCTCTAAATGTTTCTCGAAAGTAGGAGTAGCAATGACAATATCATCCAGATAAGCGAAACAGTATGGTTCGAGATCAGCACCGAGAACACGATCAATTAATCTTTGAAAAGTAGCAGGAGAATTATGTAATCCGAAAGGCATTCTAGTAAATTGAAATAAGCCTCTATGAGGTACAGTAAAAGCAGTGAGCGGTTTAGAATTTTGAGAAAGAGGTATTTGCCAATAAGCAGAACGAATATCCAAACTGGATAAGAAGCGAGCGTCACGTAACCGATCCAAAATCGAAGTTATATAAGGCAAAGGGTAAGCATCCTTTTGTGTCACAGCGTTGACTTTGCGAAAATCGATACAAAATCTGTAGGAGTTGTCTTTTTTTCGTACCATAACTACTGGACTAGACCATGGACTATTCGAAGGTTCCACAACACCCATAGCCAACATGTCATCAAGCTCTTTATCTACAATAATTTGTAAAGTAGGAGATAACGGATAATATCTTTGCTTAATAGGTTCTGCGTCTGTAATAATTTTGTGCTCTATTAGAGAAGTGCAGCCAAGTGTATCGGAAGCCAAAGGAAAAGCTGTATTCAGAAGATTTTGTAGTGAGTTTTGTTCAAAAGAAGATAATTCGGAGAAAGAGTTTAAATGTTCGGTATTTATAGCGTCAAGTAATGGAGTAGGTCCAAAAGACCAATGACCCTTTCGGAAATCGGGGACGAAATCAATCGCCCTCCAAAAATCTATACCCAAAATAAGTGGTTGAGAAACTTCTGGTACTACTAACACATCAATAACTACCGTTTTATCTTCCACCGTGATCGGAAGAGGAACATGACCAAGAATCTGACATTTGCCACCATTAGCTACTGAACAAAATAAAGGAGATTTGTCTGTTAAAAGGGAAATATGTAAACGTCGTAAAGAATTCCATCCATCCATGCCAAGTATGGTCCGTGAGGATCCACTATCCAGAAGACCTTTAAACATTTGTCCAAGAATGGAGACATTAAGGTAAGATCGTTCGTCGTTACGAACACTAGAGAATATAAAGTCAAGAAGAAAACGTTGTTGGTCAGTAAGACCCGAAAAAGGAGTATCCGAGATTGTAGGTATAAGAGAGTCTTCTACTCGGTCAGAAGCCTCTAATATTAGTTTCCCTGACGAGAATTACATTTAGGACAATTTGGTCTGGTAACCCCTGGTTTACCGCAACCATAACAATGCTTATTCTGTGGTTCTGAACATTTAGGAGAAGTATGTCCTCGTTTTTGACAATTCCAGCAACGTAAATTAGAAGGTGAAGGAGTAGATAAGGTATGAACAACGTAAGGAGTAGGTTTACGAATATTAGACGAAGTTGATGCATCACTAGCAGAATCTACATATGCTAAATTAGGTTCTAATAATTTGGAAGTACGACGAGAAGGAGGAGGTCTAAATGTTTCAATAGAATATTTATTATGTTCGAGCTTTTTGCCCAAAGTGATAAGTTGTGCCAAAGAAGTTATATCGGTTAAAGCTAAAGAAGTTTGATAGAACGGAGAAATATTACGTCGGACAATCTCAAGTTGTCGTTCCGGAGAAAGAGGTAGAAGTAAGCGTTGAAATAAACTTTGCATAGTAGCTACATATATACCAATCGATTCTAAAGGACCCATAGTACGAGCTTTAATTTCTTCCAACAGTCGTTCATCATAGTTAATTGGAATAAATTCTGATTTTAAAAGTGCTACCACATCTTCCCAAGAGGTTAAGGATTCCTTATGTGCCCTGTATAGTAATAATGCCTTGCCCGTCAAAAGTTCTGGACAAGCAGCGTAAAGGTATGAATTAGTAAGTCCCCTAGCAGAAGCGAGTTCTTCCACCCGTGTCAAAAATTCAAGAAGTGACGAAGAAGTTTCCCCAGAAAAGTTAAGTTTAATTTCGCAACCGCATAGTATTTCCGCGAAGCTACTGGTGTAGACGTATTAACACCTGGAATAGGTAACGCATCCAAGTCATCCGAATCGAAGAAATAAAATCAGGTTCACCTTCCGAACTACTAATTGGTGTAACCTTTGGACTAGAAGAAGGTACTTGTGTGAAACTAACCGTAGCAGGATGTTTCCACCTGCGATACATAGCCTCTACTTCAGCGCGATAATTTTGAAGTGAGAGAAGAAATTCATTTTTTACAGTTACTTCATCCGGAGTATCCACTTTCGTCAGAGTACAACGACGATGAGTATGTACCCAAAGTGTAATCAAACGTTTAGCAACCGGTGTAGAAATGTCACCCGAAAAAGAGGTTAGAATAGTAGAAAGCTCTTCATTAGCTTTTCGTATAGCCGATAGATCAACATCACATGCAATAGTATAATCTACAGTCGAAAGAGTTTGATCCCCGTCTAGTACTAATGCACTACGAACTGATTTACGTAACTGTTCTACAGAAACATCGCATGAAAACCCCCTTGAAGATAATTCGTATTGAAGCTCCGCTTTTAGTAATCGATTAACATCTATTTTCCAAATAATAGCCATGTTAAAGTCTAACTGATGAACGTAAGTCTAAATTTATTAAAGTAAATACCAATTAAAGCTACAGCGTTAAATTGATCAATTAAATTTTAAACTAAGTTGTGTTAAACTATCGTAGAGAAAAGGAGTAAGGGATACAAAAATCTTACAGTATAAGGACAAAATCTTAAAGTATAAGGTACTGATTAAAAGTATGTGTACTGGTACACATAAAGAATATTCACCAAAACAAATCGGCCCCACGTTGCGCGCCAATCTTTCTTTGTTACGTGCACAAAAGGATATTGGTAGAAATTGGTGACCAATTTTATTATTATTTAATATACCCTAACGTTAAATAGCATAAATGTTACAATAACAATCAAATGTTCATAAATATCGAACACACAAATATAATCAGAGACCATGTCTCCATGAAATAAACCACCAGCAATCAACTTACCTTTCCGACAGCACTGAAAACAAACTATAAAATTTACTTGAACTTTACCTACTCAGCCACAATGCGGTTCGGCATCTAGTGTTGACCCTAAAGAAAAATAATACCCAAAACATATATTTCTAATTATCCGAAATTGACTTCTTTGTTTGTTTCCCGAAATTCAGCGAAGAGCTCTCCGTTGGATTAACTTATCAGTTTCCAATCAACCGGACGCAAATAAACCCCAAGTATCAAACAAAAATTTTTAGCACTAGATGTCTACCCTGTTGTTTACTTATGTAAGCACAAAATATTATTAAATTTAGTTAACATGAGCATTACAGAAAAATCAATAAGCATAAAGCATTTAGATAAATTTTGAAAGGCCAAGTTGATTAGCAAGTTGGCAAGTAAGCATAAAGCTACAAAAAATTTCGATTAGTAACTCCTACTTCAGACAGTTTTAGAATAAACAAATATTAAAATTGTAATCCGAAAGAAAAATTATAAATGTTATACAACCCCAAAGCTAGTACATAAATATTCCCGTTTAATTACGCAGTAATTGAAACCCCAACAGTTAGCATAATCTTATGACATACCTTGTATATTTAAACTCAACAAGCAGCATTCAGTGAACAAAAAAAACAGCTGATTGCATGTACAGTAAACACAGGTAATTCTAACCGTTTTACATACGGTGGTTTAGCAGAACAAAGCCAGCATACAAGAAAAGTAAATAGATGATATATAAATTCTATTGCAAAGTTAAATGTAAGTATAAGCGAAACTTTTGAATAACCCAATTTATCTTTTTACAGGTACAATTGTATAGTATTACTCTCAATTATTCAGAAAAAAAAATTGTTTATCAATAAAGCATAAGCATTAATTTCAGGATTAAAATAATTGCGGAAACACACTAATACAAGTAGCAAGCACAGTAATGTAATGGTTAAGACTTTCAGTAAAGTACAGATAACGAGAGCCTCGTTATATAGAAAAGCGATTAAAAGTCACTCACCATAGGTAAATTTTGTATGTATGTAACAATAATACTTATCGGAAACTAAACGTAGGTGTACTGTATATTTCTTCTGTTAAGTCGGAAGATATTAGGAGAAGGAGTAATCGTAGATGGTTTCCATTCAGGCTCGAAGACCCATAACTAATATTTCACACCTCGGACGAATAATATCCAAATGTGCTGTCAGAAACGGTTTAATTATTCCTTATGGAAGCACGAGATATGTTAATCTTGAGTGAATGTGTAAAGGACCAAAAAGAACCTATATAAGATAAATGTGTTAGAATTTAAATTGATACCCCAATTTTAAAATATGATCTTTAGCTGTAGTAACAATTTCAAAACATGTACGCATGCATTTCAAACTAATGTCTTGTAAATAAGTAACGAAAGTGAGTAGCTTACCTCTTGATCGAAGCCAAAGTGTAGCAGAAGCAACAAAAAATTAAAGCCGAAACAACATTCGAAATCCCAACAGGATTTATTTATAAGGAAAAGATTTAGAACCAGCAACAGGCTGTTACAAATTTTCTTGAAAAATTCAATCAAATTTTTAGGAACACCTTTTCCAAATTTTACATGTGCTTCTCACTACGCATTTTACCCAAAATGGCGTTTTACTTCTTATCTCGAAGTACCAGAAAACAAAAAAAACCCATAGCCTGATTATTTTCACCAATCCAAAATTTTAAAGTATCACGTGTTTGAAATATTTTAAATTGAAACGATATTTAGTGACAATGTTGCCGTTTTCCAACAACATACACGAGGAGTCGCAAATTAAAGACCATAAATTCATCAACCGAGTTTTACACGTATCAATCTACAATGTATAATTTCAGATGCTAAGCTCATCTTCTGGTGACGTACGTTAACAGAAACCATACCTATGGCATGTAATTGACTTTTAGAATATGTATGTAACAACATTATGTAATGGTAAATTTTAAAAATACCGATTAAAGAATTGACTACTTATTAGACCAGTCCCTGAATCCATTTCAAATTCTATATCGACATTATCTACTTTTAATGTAAAATCATAAATTTATCTCTAGCATTTAATGTACTAACTTCTAAGATTTCTTCTACAGTATGAACATTTTTAGTTTTCATTAGATAATTATACGGGGTAGATCATAAAAGCTTTGAAGTAATTTTAATTTTTTTTTTAAATAGAAAACCCTATATATTATTACATATTTAGATTCTACATACAATTTTAGACACATTTTATGTATAATGTCCTATACCTAAGTCTAACCGTTTTTGACAAATTTCAAATTTTTTGTTAAAAATGACGTTTGCACGCCAAAACATAGGTGGAAATCTTTTCTAAACGAAGCCTTTATCAATTAGTTATGGTTGGTTTCCTTGGAAATGGGGACCTACTCTAATGGGCTGTATTGATATTTTTGTAATACATTCATACAGGGTGATCAAAAATGGACAATAAAAAGTAGATTAAAAAAAACCTATAAAGTCATTTTTTTTAAATGGAAACCCCCTATTTTTTTAATTCTATCTTATTTAGCATTAAAAATAAGGGTAACTTTGTATAAGAGTGTATATTCCAAAAAATTGTAGTTTTTGAAATAATGACAATTTAACAGCGGTTAGACTTAGGTATAGGACATTATACATAAAATGTGTCTAAAATTGTATGTAGAATCTAAATGTGTAATAATATATAGGGTTTTCTATTAAAAAAAAATTTAAAATTACTTCGAAGCTTTTATGATTTACCCTGTATAATTAAAAATATTTTTGGAATATGCACCAGAACATATCTTACAACTTTTGTATTTAATTTTTTTTGTATCTCTTAAATAAAGGAGATATGGGACTTTCTCACACTAATGCACCACCCTGTATACTGCAAAATAGGTTCGTTTCGTACAATTGTTTGCAAGGTGGTTCGTATCATCCTGTATATAGGTTTCCAATAATTGTGCGTGTACTCGCTTTGATCTCAACTCGAAAACGAATTGTTTTTTATAGCTTTTTGTAGACAGTCGCAAAACTTGCAATTTATTACCATTCGTTGTAGACTAACAAAAACTCTAGTACTGTTTCACCTTCTCCTTGATTTTGACTTTGAAATCTCTCCTCAACTTCCAATGGTGCAGGATTATAAAAGATATTCATTAGTAAAAACTACATCCTTGTATTGTTTACTTTCTAGATCATCTGGAGCATATTTACCACACAGCGTGTCGTAAGCTTCCGCCCCTATAAAGTGTAGTAAATATGGTAACTTCATATCTTTTGGAATTTAAATACTCTAAAGGTTCCAGTTTAAATTTTACCTATTTTTTTTTTCTGGACGTATTTTATGAGTCGTTGCAAGGAGGTTTTATATTCACAGTATGCTGACAAATAACATACACAACTGTGAATTGATTTTGTCAGTATTGTTAGTTCGGTTAACAGTGGTATCTCTATCTAGTAATATTTTAACTTCCATTACAGGAAGCAGTTTTTTTGTTGGTACAGATCCTTCCAAAATGGACGTGAATGCGTTTCAAACTAACCGCATCTTGTTCTTCCGGGATCTCTCGCGAATCGCTGAATCCTGGGAATATTCAAAAGTTCGACGAACTTACTCGTAGCAATATGAGAATTTTTGTGAAGAAAATTACTGGGATTATACTATTGTTCGAAACTTAACTACCTTAAAGTTGGTGCCAGCGGGATTATAAAAAATATCTACAGATAACTTTGGTCACTATTATAGTGATGGTGATGACTTTTGCCAGGATGCTAAAACATTAACAAGAAAATGTATCAACCAAGGTTCACCACCCGGGAGACAACCATATTCTGGAATCTTAGTGGGCCAGTTTACATTGATTTTCTTGAGGAAAGAAAAGGAGAATTAATACTATCTGAGTTGACTATATAGCAAAATACGTGTTCGTCCATATATGGGATTCGTTTGAAGTGAATATCATCACTTACGACCCGTGAAAAGTGTTTCGGATATAGGAGACTTAACTTTAATGCGGAAGTGATACATGCGGTGCAAAACTACCTCGTCAACCAACAGAAATATGAAAGCGACCGGATCGATCAAACGAGTAAATCTTAAAGGGAGGTTGTTACTTCAAAAAATGATGTATAAATAATGTTAATTTAGTATACAGTTTTAGCAGTATAATAAATTTTGCTATATGGAAGTGTACTTTATTCTAATTTACTGCTTACGAAGTATTACAAACCATAGATGTTAGGCATTAAACGATAACCAGTTACATAAATATTTCAAATAGGTACGATTACGTCCGTAGCACTTTTTGCCACAGAATGCAACGTTTAATTGTTTCTGTAGTCTATTGTTCTGCCCAATAAATGCTGTTTCACAATATATGTATACATACTATATATGCACAAAAATGTTAGGCTAAACCTAAATTGAGAATCGACAACTGAACGTAATTACTCCTGAAAGTGAAACTTAAGCAAGACTAAGACATAAGTTACTTTAAAAACAGCGCATTGACTTCAAAATCTTGTCTTGTGAAATAATGCATTTTTATTAAAGAAGAAAAACAAATACAAAAACGACTTTTGAAAATTCTAATTCTTTCTGAAAAAAACTGATTTCTAAAGGTTACGAGAAGAAGATAGTTTTTCTAAAAATGTTTCCACTTCTTTAGTATGATTTTTGGAATGTCGCCTGCGCTCAATTGTTTTTGAGATGTTACAATTGAATAAAATGAAATGGTAGATAGTGAGTACAATTATCATCAAGAGGGAGCCGTGATTAATTGAAATGTTCCTGTAAATGCGCATTCTATGGCTAACGTTTTAAAGCTAGGTATTCTTTTAGTAAAATTGGTTTGGGTCATAAGTATATTACTTGCTCAATGGTAAAATATATTGAATTATAGTACTGAGTAAACTGTACCTATTTCTGAGGTTAACTTACGGTGTTGTTTATTTGATATTTTCTAAGAATCCGTTTTCTTTGTTACTTTGTGTAATGAAACAAACAGAAGTGAAGTGTAATGGTTCTAGCAGTAACCATAGTTGAAGTAAATATATTGTTATAACATCTAATAGGTATTATTTTTACCACCTAAAATCCTGGTCTTTCATGAGATATGATAGCATAACACGTGCTCTGTAATAAGTATATTTTGCGTAATAGAGTTTGTTTCTCTTGTCAGATATCAAAATAAAATAAAATGAACTCTAAGTTGAAATTAATATTTACATTTTGATGTTTATACATACAAAAAGAATTTGTTACTCTTCATAAACCTATACCATTACATCTTTACCATGCATTTGTCTGTATAAAGTTTCTTTTAAAAGAAAATATATAACACACATTCAATTAATAATACACATCAAAAAATTCAATTTCAATGCAGCCTTAAGGTTTTGTTTCTTTCTTTAATAATATAAGTTAAAAGGTAAAAGGTAAATTTCAAGTTAAAAATTTAATTTCGAATTTAACCAAATTCCATGAAATTCAAAGCTTGTTAACAAAGATTCTGACAGAGTAATTATAGAGATTGGAATCAGTTGTTTCATAGGGATTACATCAAATGTAAAGGGTTAAAATAAATATACAGCATCATTCCCATTGTAATGTAGTAAACCTTGAAATGATTTGCAAACAGCTAATATATATTTGAAGAATACATTAAATAAAAATGTAATATATAATTACGCATTTATTTTATTATCTTCTTAAACATTTATAACGACATTATATAACAGTTAGTTAAATTTAATTACATAGGCACGTTAATTATATTAACTTGTGAAGGAACCGCATGAAATAAGAGGAATTCAACGGAACGTTTTTTTAAACTCTATTGGCATACTATGATATACGTATGAATTGGAATTTGTTAATGTCAGCTCTGATATCATGCGAAAGTCATAATTTTTAGGTACTCAATAATGTGTCGCTATTAATGGTTGCCTTTTATACGCGAAGTCATAACTAAATTATCGATGTCAAGATTTCTACGGATTTACACGTTTTCAAAATCATCTAGACCACTCTTAATTTGATGTGTTTCCGTGTCAGTCGGTGTACGTCGGTGAGAGCGTGTGTGCGTGCGTGCGTGCGCGCGTACGTGCGTGCGTGAGGGCAGGTGGGCGGGCGAGCGTGCATACGTGCGTGCGTGTGTGTGTGTGTGTGTGTGTTTGTACGTGCGAGCGTGAGTCAGCGTAGGTGCGTGCGTGCGTAGCTGTGTGGGTGTAGGTGTGGGCATGGGTGTGGATGTGGGTGTGGGTGCGAATGTGGATGTGAGTGTTGGTGTGGATATGGGTGTGCATGTGGGTGTGTATGTGCGCCTGCGTGTTTGTCTGCATGGGTGTGGATGTGGATGTGGACGCTGGTGTGGATATGGGTGTGCGTGTGGGTGTGCGTGTGGGTGTGCGTGTGTGTGTGTATGTATGTAGGTGTGCGTGTGTGTATGCGTGTATGTATTTGTGTTTGTTTTTGTGTTTGTGTTTGCGTTTGCGTTTGTGTTTGTGTTTGCGTTTGCCTTTGCGATTGCGTGTGCATGTAAGTGTGCGTCTGCGTGTGCGTGTGCGTGTGCATGTGCATGTGCGCGTGCGTGAGCGTGTGCGTGTACATGAGCGTGTGCGTTTGCGCGTACGCGGGTGCGGGCGTGCGCGCCTGCGCCGCGCGTGCACGCCTGTGCGTGCCTGCGTGTACGTGTGTCTCCGTTGGTGTGGGTGTAGGTGTAGGTGTAGAGGTGGTTGTGGATGTGGATGTGGGCGTTAGTGTGGATATGGGTGTGCATGAGGGTATGCGTGTGGGTGTGCGTGTGTGTGTATGCGTGTGTGTATTTGTGTTTGTTTTTGTGTTTCTCTTTGCGTTTGCGTTTGCGTTTGCGTTTGTGTTGGTGTTTGTGTTTGTGTTTGTGTTTATCTTTGTGTTTGTGTTTGTGTTTGGGTTTGTGTTTGGGTTTGTGTTTGTGTTGTATTTGTGTTTGTGTCTGTTTGTGTTGGTGTTTGTGTTTGTGTTTGTGTTTATATTTGTGTTTGTGTTTTTGGTTGTGTTTACGTTTGCGTTAGCGGGTGCGGGTTCGTGCGTGTGCGCGTGTGTGCGTGTGCACGCGTGCGTGTGTGCGTGTTCACGCGTGCGTGTACGCACGTGCGTTTGTGTGCATGCGCGCCTGCGTGTGTGTGCATGGGTACGTGCGTGCGTGCGAGATGTGTCGGTGTGGGTGTGGGCGTGGATATGGATGTGGGAGTTGGTGTGCATGAGAGTGTGCAAGTGGGTGTGGTCGCGAATGTGGATGTGGGAGTTGGTGTGGATGAGGGTGTGCGTGTGTGTACGCGTGTGTATTTGTGTTTGTGTTTACGTTTGCGTTTTCGTTTTCGTTTTCGCTTTCGCTTTCGCTTTCGCTTTCGCTTTCGCGTGTGCATCTGCGTTTGCATTTGCGTTTGAGTTTACGTTTGCGTTTGCGTTTGCTTTTGCGTTTATGTTTGTGTTTGTGTTTGCGTTTGTGTTTGCGTTTGCGTTTGAGTTTGCGTTTGTGTTTGCGCGTGCGTTTTCATGTATGTGTGTGTGTATTGTGTGTGTGTGTGTGTGTGTGTGTGTGTGTGTGTGTGTGTGTGTGTGTGTGGGTGGGTGGGTGTGTGTGTGTGCGATTGCGAGTGCGTGTACGGCGTGTGCGTGTGCTGTGGTGTGTGTGTGGTATGGTGTGTGCGTGTGGGTGCACTGTATGTGTGCGCCTGTAACCACAATAGCTTAATCCGTACGTATGTGAATATCTGAAAAACCATAAAGTGCATAGCAAAATATGAAGGCACCTTTTTTAAATAATTCTATTTTAGATTAATTTTCTTTATAAAAGGTTTTGGTAGGAAACCTTAAAAATTAATTACATCAATAAATGCAAAGTGCGCATCACTGTATCGTTGGAAACTAGGTTGCGCGTCGAATAAATACGTTTATTACCGATCATTCATGTAAGTGTGCGATATAATAATAAACAGTCGTATTGGTGTATGTATCATTTAAATTTATTTCATTAATAATTTAAAAATACTCGAAATATAACTCGATTAGGATAATGTTTTAATATAAAGAATAATAATAATAATAAATAAATACCCCAAATATAACTCGATTAGGATAATGTTTTAATTTAAATAACAATAATTAAAATTTAACATTAAAGTGATATTGTAACTTGCTTTGAGAGAGTTAATGGTTCTATATTTGTTCATTTATTTGTATTTATTATAAAATTATATGCCAAATGTACCTACCTACTCTTATTTTGTATATAAATATTACGTACATATAGAAATGTTAGAACCGTAAGTACATTTTAACAAATACAATCTTTCCTCTCGGAAGTCAACTTACAACAATTAAATAATTTCGCTTACGGCAAAAAAAAAGTAACATATCAAATAAAATTTGGAAAAAGGTAAGTTTGAACCATGACCTAGTTCAGCGCATATTACTCAATATACTTACTGTAGATTGAGAGTCCTTTTCTTTATAAGGTGTAAGGGAATGCAGAGATAATATACATAGGTATAAATCAGATGTGCATAATTCAGGCGCCATTCATTTTTTATGTAAAATACTTAAAATACAATAGAAAATGAGAAGTTCATATTAGAAGAAAACAGGCTGCGAAAATAGGATGGGATAAATATCAACCCCAACCAAATATATTTCTAATAAGCCTTGATCTGCACGATTCATCTGTAATTTTACTAAAATCAAGAAAACCCTTATAGACAGAAGAGTTTCGCCATCATCTGTGTGAAAAGTGTTTTCAATGATACCTGATGTTTTAATGACGGTTTTTCACAAATGTTTCATGAATAATGTGGTATATTCAGCAATTTTACAATAATTGTTTCTGTAAGTTTTTATAGACACTTTTTATTATAATATAATTCCGTAGTGTCTTCTGATAAGGTTATAATTATGACCAAATGTATTGAGACGAAGAATACAATACTGGTTTCTTTGCGACTCCATTCCACCAGTTGCCTGTTGCTAACTAGGATTTGCAAATCAAATTTTTAACATATATAGATACATATATATATATATATATATATATATATACATATAAGACATTCATTCATTCATTGTATTAGATAAGACACGCTGTTTTCGTTTATAACCAATGTACATAATGTACAATATCCATTTTCTGTAGGTAATAGACGTTCAAGGTGTGAAGACCAAAATTTACTTTTTTAAATAGATCATTCGACATTCAACCATTTTCGTGTAAAGCCTATATAGCGTGAAAAACTATGTTGCAACGCTCCATTACTTTCACCTTAAAAATATAACCTACAATGTTCAAAAGTCAAGCTACGGTAGTAACTTTTGTTCTATTGATAGTGCTACCGCAGTATCCTTAGATTTTCATGGCCTGCTCTAATGCAAAATAGGATGGAACAGAGTATATAGTATACATTTTGTTTTAATAATTGTGGACCTGAACAGGCTAAATTTGGCCTATCGTGCTAAAGCACTCAGAAACACTTAGGACGATGAATAAACGGACATTGACTTGCCAAGAGATGCCTATGAACAGCTACCTTACATTTTTTCACAGTATAAGTGAGAGGAGAACAGGAACTAGGGAGATCATTCCAGAGTTTAGAAGAATGTGGATTGCGACCGTTTGGTACGATAAGTGGAGATTTGTACTGCATACTGATGATGTGAATGAGCGAACCGAATGTTCCTAGCAAATGTAGCCGAGATGGTATTAAAGAATGTAATTCAGCACCGCAATAGCCATTGTAATACCGAGAATACAAAGAAAGAACTGAAATGATTCTTCTATGCTCAAGGGACTGTATGTCAGAAGTTAAGTACGGGTCATTTATAAGTAGACCTCGATTTCTAAGCACAAATAATTCCCGAAATAATCATTCAATATGCATTTTAAAATTGTTAAAATAAGCATTAAAAAAGCATTTATAAGCACAAATAAACGTTTATATGCAACAATAAGCATTCCTTATGCACCAATAAGAAATTGCGTTATTTATTTCCAAAGTGAAAGGCAATAATGGGTTTTTAAAAATAAAAACAACAGTAAAGTAGTTCATGTATTTATTTATGGAACAATATATATTTAAATAAAATACAATGTGCCCTAATGTTCTAATGTTTTTTTAACAACTAAACTCATAAAAAATTAATGGTAATTTGAAAAGCAATACGTAATTAATACTTTTTCTAAATTTTCTGAAGTAAAACTTCTTCGCTTTTCATTGAAAATTAATTTATAGGCAGAAAATGATCTTTCAACCTCTACCGATGTTAACGGTGCAAATTTAAAAAACTGCACTAGTTCCAAGGGAATATTACTGGAAGAATCAAAATTCCCTTCCCCTGATAGTATTTTATCAATGACATCCAAAGTATGGTATCCAAGATTTTTATTAATAACGAAAGCAAATTTGCTTTTAACAATTTCCGCAGTTTTTCCGTTTGAACTTTCTATTTCGGTTTTGAGAGTTCTTACTATATTTAAACTATCATTAAGGGAAAGATGGGAATTTTCTAGTTTTTTAATTGCTTCTGCAATGCATAAAAAGTTGCTGGAGATATATACAATATCCTTATGCAAATTCTTGTCTTTCACAAGACGTTTTGCAGTTTGAATGGAAATTGCGTCAGTTTCGTCAAAATCATTAATTAGTTCTGCTATATCGTTAAAATGGTTTGCATAAAATCTACTGCTTTTAACCAAGTACCCCATCTTGTAATAATAGATTCTGGGGTAATGATAAATTGGGCAATTTAGATTTATAGTGAGCTACGCGCGTGGGTGCTTTAAGAAATATTTTTTAATTATAGCAATGAAAGTATTAACGCTTGGATATGAATCCTAATAATTTCTGCTATTCGGTGAAGACCATGTGCTAGACACGTAACATGTACTAAGTTAGGGTAACATGTTTTCAGTAAGTTTCCTGCAGCTACCATGTAAGCTGCGGCATCTGTGTACTTGAGTAAAACATTTTGTCGTTAAACTCCGTGGGAATAGAAATCTTAAGCAGGAATTCACAAAATAAGCTACCGTATTGCTATTCGTTTTTCTAAGACTTTAGAGCATACCAAATATGATCTTGTTGAATCGAATTTGCTTAATTAGCCTACTATAAAATTGGCAACGTAATTTCCTACGGCATCAGTAGTTTCGTCAACTGAAAACCAAATTGGATGTCCTGATACGTCTTCTCGTATTTGCTGTATGGCAGAATTATAGCAAACGTCCAGATAGTTTTTCTTAATGCTGATTCCGTAGGGATACTGCGATCACAATATTTTTCTAAAAATGTTTTAAAATTGGATTTTCAACAGCTTTCCACGGGATATTTGCAGCGATTAAAGCACGACACAAATCTTCAAAAAACCATTTCTTTTCTCAGTTGAATTGGTTAAAATGTTTGTTTCAATGATTGTTTTCGAGCAACACTGGCCTGATGCAAAGATGTTTTAACGTGTTGTTGAATTTGATGTTTTTGTTGCTTGATACCTTGAAAACACAAAATGCATTATTATTTAATATTAAATTTATTTGTTTATTATTCGAACAAAACTTATGACCGAAATTATGTAATTAAAATTAACATTGCGTTAGATACTTACTTTTTGTTGCAAACATTACAAAATATGACGTCACCATCAGATGAAAAGCAGTCGTAGTCTTTTAACCACTGTTTAATTAGCACACTTTTGGAAGTTTATCCTTTCCCATTTTTGTTTTTTAGTAACCGAAAGTTATAGTTTAATTATCTAGTAATCAGTTGAATTTAATTAGAATTAATTTCATTTGCTGTTACAAAGTGCATTGAAGCAGCAACAGCAAGTAGTCACTACCGAATGTATATGAAAATTCAAACTGAGAATGTTTTTGAAGTAGAAGCGATAGAAAACATGTTTTAGGGCTGATTGACCATTCGGCACCTACAAAGCACGAGGCGATCACGCGCTGCACACTTGTTTACGCTGCTGACTCTTGGTTTTGAATATACTTGAGTTGTAAACAAACATCTGTGCGTACTTAAAATACACAATTCTCGAAAATCTTAACAAGTAAGCCGTCGGCTTATGACATAGTTAATTTCTAGAGTGGTAGCTTATTGTATCTGTCGTGTTTATTTAAAAACTTTACAAAAACGCATTGTTGAAGAGATTTTAAAATAGACAAGCTTAAATTTTAAATATAAGTTCAAACGTAAAAATCCCCGAGCAGAAAATAAGCACAAATAAGCACGTTTTACATAAATAAGCACTTAAACACCAAAATAAGCAGAATAAGCATAAATAACTTTAGCTCATTTTCCATCAAATTGTCTGAAACGACTTTATTTTTATTTTCAAGGCAGTATACCTAATACACACAAATAAGCATTTTCTTAGAAATACGAGGTCTATTTATAAGCCTAATCGCTCTCTTTTGAATACGATCAACGATATCGAGAACGTATTGGGGAGTACCAACCCATAGGTGAGAATTATATTCTAGATGAGGTCGAATTTAGGCCTTATACAGCAGAAAGAGTTGACGGGACGTAAAGTACTGCTTAGATCTGTAGAAAAGGCCTATTTTACGAGCAGCTGTTTTGGTAGCTGACAGAAGATGGTCAACCCATAATACATTTGAAGGTACAGATACATATATTAAGCTTACTTTGTGTCGAATTTGCATCTGAAGAGTTGGAGCAATTCAGTTTAAGATTCCTTTTAATATCAGATTGTGACAATATTAAGGACACATGGTTCCAAATATTGTCACCCTACCACCAATATTAGGAACCTTAGTATGCAATAATTAAATATATTGATTTGTGCAAAACTGTGTTGTTAAAGACTCCTACCAGCACAGAGACAAGTAATTCATGTAAAATATCACATGTCATATAAAAACGAAGCCTCTTATTATTCAGGACGCCTTAAACGACATGAACCGAAAATAAAAACTTATTTCCTAAGAAAAACAACAGGACATTGTGTATATCCTACAACTATGAATATCATAGGGCACACAAAATCTCCTTTGCCTTCTTTTGTTAAGCCCACGCAGGCTTCATGCGCATATCTAGCACAACCTGTGCACAGACGCATGTATTGCTCACAGTTTTCTTCACAAATAAAGCAGAACCATCATTCTTTATACTTCTGGATCTTCTTTCTGCTGTTCGTGTAGGAAGAGGGATTTTCTTAGAAACATTCCCTTTCTAGGAAGAAAACAAATTTCTGGTGACTTCTTGTGCTCTGCTGTTGATTGCTACCTTTCTTTTTGTAGCAGAAACATTCATTTCAGGGGTGATAATCCTACATCGTTAAATGAAAAATTTTCCGTTTTACAGTCCAGACGTGTATTATCGATTCTATTATGTTTGATATGATTCTCTGAATTTTCTAGATCAGTAACAGTAGCAGTAATTATTTTCTGCCCTCCAGTGTAACAGCGGTAAATCGTCTTCATCAAGATCGCTGGTGCGATGAAAGCCATCAGATGATTCGTTATGGATACTGGAATTCGATCCTACTGGAAGATGATACGTAGTAATTCATTGACTTTTTTTGCTTTTCTTTATTGTAAGATTACACCCACATGTACTTGGCCTATCAATTATTTGTATTGTGGACTTGGTCTCTTCATTTTTTGTACCCTAGTGGGGTTCATTTGCTGAGCCCTTCGCCATACGGCATCGGGGTGTCTTAAGAGAAAACACATTAATCGTTTTCTTCCTGCTCGTGGAGACTACTCATAAAATGAACGTAATATGTTCTGATGCGACGAATGAATAAACACTCTTCCTTACAATTTTCCTTGTTATTGGCATTGTTATCTCAGCTAGCCTGTGCATTCTCATAACTAAATCATTTTCTTGTTCTGCAGATAAAACTGTAGACCGTGTAGTTTCTGTGTAAATTTCTGTTACGGTAATGGAGTCTTAAGTGTGGTATGAGGCATTTTGAATTCTCGTGACGCCCGAAATATGTTTTTGTAGTTTTCCTAATATCACAGTAATTCCCAGTATTGTCATCCTGGTTTCTAATATTACCAGTGGCAATAATACGGACATTTACAGATGGGCAATATTAGGAACAATTACATTCGATAGAAAATGTAGGTTATGTTGTTACCAATATGCAAACTGAAAACTAGCAAGCTTTACATGGGAACTAGTTACACGTACTTACTTTATGGTAGAATACAAAGAACAGTTTTCCACACTCACTTCAATGTTTTATAATGGTTATGGCGAAATGCCGAAAAACAGTCCAACCTAAAAACTACCTTGAAGCATGCGTAGCAATATCACTGAAGTTCCATGAAGCTTGTACTAGCGGAGATATTGGATAGCGGCGTTATCTATTGGAGATTTCCAAAACTACGTGATTTTCAATTCAATACTGCAGTATTAGTAACGTGGCAACATTTGGTCCACCTTTCTTATTTTGATTTACCTATAGCTACTTTCCTATATGTAAACTTTCTTAAATTTCCATTAAGCTCAACACACATCATCATTGTTAATACGTTTTGGGTATCACATTCAATAATTTAACAAATAAAATTATGTACCGACTACCGTTTACATTTATCACCATAGGATTGTTAATTTGTTCTTTACATTTTAATGTATTTGGTGCAGTGATCTATAATACCAAAGTGAGTATTTTTGAGCAATACAATTAACTTATGCTGCATTATTACCTAAAACAAATAAAGATTATGTGGTTTATGACACCTTTTCCAGTTGAATTCAATTAACACACCAACACGACAAAGTTTACTTGACATAACATCTAAAATCGCAGTGCATGATTACAATTTGTATTCATAACTTTAGAGCTTGAATACTTAGAATTCTACTAATTGATAAAGGGTCGGTTTCCTAACATTCCTTTGCATTGTGTATCCAAGTACAACATTAAGATAATCACCGAATTAATTAAAACTAATCCCATATAAATTATGAAAGCAAAACAGAACACAAACTTTAGTTAAGGAAACGTTTATAGTACGAATTTAGTAAATAATTTCTCTTGAATTCATATAAAATAAATTATTTTATAACTTCAGGCATAACGTCTATTACTTTCATAGCTGTCATGAGTGTGATGGATGAAAGAGAAACTCGATTCTGAGGTTTCATACATCATTTTACCTTTGTTTATGTTTAATCTTTTCTCAGATATACGGTTACAAATTTGGAATTGTGTTTAAGATGACATTTAACTTGAAATATAAGAAGTAGCTAGAAATTTGCCTTGATGTATAGTATACATTGTTTTATTTTAGTTTATTATTTCAGATTCTGAACAATCTCCTGGTGTATATCTTAGAGACGATCCTTTATTTGGCAATCAACCCCCACATTGTGAACTTCGAGTTCCTACAGCAGAACGTGCAGCACATTATTTAGATATTGCGATTGAATCAAGAGCCCCTACTAAAGAGGAAGCTCGAAATTCTCACCTGTTATTTACTTTACACGTTTATCAATATAGCGTTGCGGGTAAAGGTGGAGGTAAGCATATAATTGTACTATTCAAATTTTATATTAAGCACACAATGTAAAAATCAAAATCAGTATTACAGAAAAAAGTTTCTAATTACCTTCAAAATTTATTATAATTGAGTTTCTTATCTAACTTTCTTGCATGCTTAGCGTCGTATATTTCTAAGGAAATCCCCAATGTAGCGTATCTTAAACTGGTTTTTTTTATCTGAAAATTTCTCCATTGAAAAATTGTTTCAGTCGCCGGAGGCAGAAGTCGACTGCATCTGTTCGACCTGGGGAATTCGGAACGCGGAAAATCAAGTGGCGGCATCCCCCTATCGGGACTCGGAAATATCTTACTTGCAATCTTTAACGGACAAAAGCATTTACCATATAAAGAGCATAAATTAACACATCTATTAAAAGATTGCCTAAATTCCTTAACATGTCACGCCGCTATGATCGCTCACGTTTCATCATACGCTCAGAATTACGTAGACACCCTTACTACAGTACAGTTAGCATCACGTATACATCGAATGCGTCGAAGAAGAATTAAATTTGTGTCAGCAGGCGTAGGAAACGGCTCGGGCGGAAGTTCAGGCGAAGAAGCTACGCGAACTACAGGAACTAGCAGTGAACCCGACCCTTCAAGCAGTGATTTGTCTGCAGATACTGTTATTTACGTAGGCCCAGCTGATGACGCTACGGACGGTGAACATCCACCTGTTTACATACCTAGTTTAAACTCCGGCGATAATCGTTGCTCCATGAGTAAAGCACTTAGAGGCTCAACCGTAGAACAACGATTAAATAAAGTTTCAACACTTCAAAAACCTACCCTGACTGATGATAAAACGTCGACTCATCGTTCATCGATTAAAACTAGTTGTCAAAGCAATAAAACTTCTCCGGCGCATACAAATAGTCCCAAGTCATCACCCAGTCGCATTCCGTCCACAAAAAATAAAACACAATTGTTAGAGAGTATGAAACATTCTGTTAACGGAGGAAGTGATGAGCATTGGATCGACGGACCCCGTATTTCGAAATCGAAAGTTGCGGAAGCGAGGCATTTAATGAAAGAACCGTGTCATGTTAAAAAACGCGAGACGTGGATTGATGGCCCTATGCATGCAGACAGTTCTACTGTTTACGGTTATATGGACAGCCATAAGAAAAATATGATTAGAAAGTGGGTCGAACATCAAACGTCTCAAATTCAGCGTAAACAACCTCTCATTAAAACTCAAGAACAAAAATCAACTAAAGAGCCTTTTAAGGAATTAACACAATTTAAGACTTTCGAAGAAGATGTTTTAAAACCGATCGATAGTCAAAAATACGAAAATATTGAAGAATCGGTAATTAGAACAGGTTTAAAACTATCGAGCGGAAAAGTATGTAACGATGCAATACCAGAATGTCAAACACCGGAAGAAATAGAAGCTGAAGTAAACGCAATACTCGACGAGGAATATGAAGATGACGAAGAAGCCGTTGAAATGCCCCCTGCCTTACCATTAATTCAACCTTTAAGTAGTAGAGAAGTTTCACTTGAAAGCTTGGACAATCTTCTTAAGGAACGTTTAATTTCTAATCAATCTGTTCATGACGATGACCTAGATGAAAATATATGTAGCGAAGAAGACGAAATCTTAGAAATCATAGAAGTAGAAGAACCGCTTGAACCTGTGCCTACTCAAGATTGCTGTTTACAAGTAACTGAAGAGGACATCGCATATTGCATGGGTATGTTGGAGAATCCTTTACCAGAAGTAGATCAAGAAAATCCATTGGATCATCCTTTAAGAATATTAAGTCAGGAAAATTTAACAGTCGTTTCTACATTCACAGATTCAATGTCTGTTTATACAGATCTAGAACGTATTTTACCTCGACACAGGTATGATCCAAAGTACGGTTTATACAACGATGATTACGAAGACCCAGATAATCCATATTTAAAATCCGAAATAACGGATGACGTTTCGCAACAAAAATTTAACCAACTAGCACGCTTGCACGAATTATATTCCCATAGTTTAGCCAAAGCTAATGTAACGAATTCTGATATGTATAACCAATTAAAGTCTAATTCAAAACCTCTTACCCGTTGCGAATCACTCTCCTTATCAGATATGTTATATGGAATAAATGGTCTTGAAACCAGTAGCATATATAGTGAACCGGCCTACATTCCAGATGAAGAAAAATTTTGTGAGAATTGTAAAGTAAGCATGACAAGACCGGCGACTGCTCAAAATTGGTACGATGATACTCACTTGTCATTTAGTAACAATGAATTAAGTGCGACGGAGAATAGTCTTCCTCCTATCAGCAGGAGGTTTCAAAGGTACTGTCATAAATATATGAAAGATGGAGACAGTTTAGCCCATTTAAGACATCCAGATGGTGCCTCAAATCCGAATTTACGTGAAGAATCAGAAAGGGTTCCGGGAAACGGTGCTTCAGCTTTAGCTAATAATAAACATAATTATAGTAATCTTCTAATAGAAGAAATAAAACCTTGTCGTCCTTTAACTCCCCCAAATAGTCTTCCTTCTACTGAAAGAATAAATCGAAATATAATGAGTATTGAAACAGGATTCACTTCAATCAAATTAAACCAAAAACAATCCGATGATTATGATAGTGGACATGATTCGACACCTCGAACTTCAAAACATAGTCCAGCTGCTGTATCACGAAGAGCCGAAAGTGGTTATGATAGTGTTGTGCGTGATAGTGAAAGCTCTAGTATAGACTCTGATACTAGCAGATTGTCGCACTTACACAACAGACGGGGAAAGTGTAAACACAAGCATGATAAATCGTTTTGTTCTTGGTTTTTACATCCTTTTACTTGCAAATATATACACGAACCTCCTGAAACTCATTTTTAATGGTATCCAACTGCCAAATGCATGATAATGTGTATGACAGTTGTGACTCAGAAAGAATGGCTGTTTTAAACCTAGCATTGAAGATAAGAAAACTGGATGATGCAGGCTATTTAGCTAAATAATTCATTTTCCTGCTTTTTAAATTTTGAAATTTTCCTGTAAACATATTTTTAATACTAAAAGCTTTTGGATATTTGTATTGTATAAATCCATCCCACTTTTCGATTCTTCCAAGCATATCAATACTCGCCAATGATAGGGAACAAAATTATATATCTTGCCAATCTTTTTTACGAATTTATTACCCTCAGCTTAAGACTGTTTCTAAATTTTAATTAGATCCAATTTTATACATAATATTATATTTTACTGTAAAAATACCTTTTGTATTATTTTAATTAAATTTGTACTATTGTTTTTGTGATATTGTAGTTAAAATTGTATCACTGCCTAAGTCTCAATCTTATTTCACAGCATGTAATGTATTGTAACTAGTGTACATTTTGTATTTATTTCAATTGTATACTTACTGTTGATTAAAATTTATTTGTAATATAGCTGTTACAGTTGTATTAAGTAAACATTAAACAATCACCAAATTAATGTTTTTTTTCTTTGTAAATAAGTATCCAGTTAGCATTGCTTAATTCTAGGCTTTTGATCAATTGCATGTGAGCGACATATTCCCAAAGGATTCTCTTGAGTGTGACTAGAATGAATGATTTATAAATTAATTTAGTTTATTGAGATTGCTGGAATATGATAATGAAATTATAATTAGTTCATACACAAAATACTTTAAATGAGCATGTCCGTACAAGGTTAGTATACTACTAACTCCAGTTCCAAGCACCAGGTGGACAAATAAGCGAGGTAAGCGGCTGTAACACAGGACCTGTCAAGCTGACAACAATGGGAACAAAATTTTATGATGAATGGAGGGAGCCATGAGAAAATGCTGGAAATTATCTTGAAGTTCCGCATCTCACCGCTAGGGGGCGCAATTAAAAATTAAATAAAATTATAAATTTCTACCAAAACTCCTATATTTTTGCCTATATTTTTGCTTACGTCATTAGAAAGTCTAGACAATTCTACATAATTTTGGTTTAAGGTTCATTGGCGTACTGACCATAACAAGAGTGGGGGAAGCTATTGAAGGTGTAATCATTAAAATTGCTATAAATTCTAACTTGCATATTCTATGCATTGATTATTATGCCCCTACATGTTTTTTTTTTAATTTTTGAAATTATGAAAACTTTTATTATTTAAGAATTATAAAATGATGAAATTTTTCATTGAATCTTGAAATAAGACAAATAAATAAGAATAGATACCGGTATAATATCGACTTTTTCAAATTTTATAATAACTAAATTTTTAATATTTAAGGGTATGAATAAGATATCCAGATGCGGTTTTCACTAACTTATTTCGGGATGATTTCATGTCATTTTTATGAAAAAAGTCATATTGTTGCATTTAATTTTTTAGAGAATTCTGCAATTTTCTGATATATCAAAAAACGCGCTCTAGCGGCATCACTAAAAATTAGACATATTACAGGTAAGATGGATTTGATGGAGCAATAAATGCTCTTTCCAACGAGACTAAGTTTATTAAAATCAGTTCAGTCGTTTAGGAGTTACAGCTGTTTATTTAAAAAAATCATTGAATAAGCCCCTACCACTTTATTTTAATAGATACCTACTTCGAACAAAAATTACTCGAATAAAGCTGAGCTTTAAAAAGCATATAATTTTTTGATACATTTACTAGGTGGATAGTAGTGATTAGAGGCCGGTTCTGGACCAGTTCATGGTCACTCGCCCTTTGGTGGTGAGAAATGTAAGCTTTTGGATCTCTTCAAAGTCAAAATTTTGGCAGGAAATTTAAATTTTTGGAGCTCGCTAAAAGAGAAATTACAATGTCATCATCATCATATTACAACGTCACTCTGCGGTCAAACGTTTTGGCGGGAAATTTGTATGTCAAGGTCAAAAGCTAAAAATAGAAATTGCAATGTCATCATCATATTACAATTCTTAGAAGTCTAAAAACAGAGTGGTCAAGGTCAAAGATTATTGACCTGTAGGGGTATCGTATGACATTTCTTAGAAGTATAAAAATAGAATCAATTCGTGGAAACAAGAAGAATGCGGGTTGTTGTCTATGCTAAAAAGTAGACCAATGTCAAATAGTGCTTATATTGACTAAATTGAGTCAAGGTGAAATAATTTTCTAAACTAAAGGTAAGTGGGTATTTAACAAGTCTAAACATGTTGTGATAGGTACTCAAGTCAAGCACACATTTTTGTGATATAAACCACAGCGAGGTGTGTTGAGATCAGTCAGTTAGTAACTTGTAATTGTTAAACATGGAATTAGCAGGGTTAAACCAAAGCACCTATTGCAAACGTTTTAAAAGTGCATGTTAATTTAAGTTTCGAAATTTGCATTATTATTAAGTATACGAGGGTTGCTATTTATGTATTGGGAATAGAAAGAAGAAACAAATGAATTTGATGAAAAATATTTTATTGCTTTTCAAAATAATCGCCTTTAAGATCTATATACTTTTGCATGCGATTGAACCACCCTTCAAAGCACTTTGTCCAGTCAGAAGATGGTAACTCTAAAACATGCGTTTGGAGGCCTCAACTGCTTCTTCGGGCTATGAAAATCGTTGTCCACGCAGTTTATCTTTAATTAGTGGGAACAAGAAGAAGTCATTGGGTGCCAACTCGGCGCTGTAAGGCGTCAATTCGATCTTTTGTGTGTGCAAATACTCGTTTGTTGCATGTGATGTGTGTGAGCTGGCATTGTCGTGATGCAAAATTATTCGTCGTTTTGGGTTGGTTTCTCTCAATTTACCGAAAACTTCAGGCAAACAAATGGTCGTATACCACGCTGAATTAACGGTCTTTTGATTTTCGATAGCCACAGTTACCACAGGACCGGTTTTCGTGAAGAAAAATGCCACCCATTTGCTTCTTAACGCTTCGAGAACGAACAACTTTTGTTGGCTTTGCTTCACATTGAAACACCCAAACTGTGGACTGGCCTTTTCTTTCTGGCTCATACGCAAAAATCCACGCCTCGTCACCTGTGACGATGTTGTATACCGCTTTGGATGCACCACAGTTGTATGTTGAAATCATTTTACGGCACCAATCGACACGAACATTTTTTTGAGCATCTGTCAACAAATGTGGAATCCAACGTGCACACAGCTTCCGAACACACAAATGTTCGTGCAAAATCTTATGTATGCTGGTCATACTAATGCTTAAATATCTCTCGATTTCGTGATATGTCACGTGACGATCTTCTTCAATTAGTTTTCGCACGGCATCGATATTTTCCGGCACAACGACTGATTTTGGACGACCTTCTTTAACTTCATCCGTGAGCGAACTAAGTCCACGTTTGAATTCAGTGTACCAGCGATATACAGTGGCTGTGGATGGCGCTTCATCGCCAAAAGTTGAACTCAGTTGATTGATGCATTGTTCATGAGTTAGACCACGTCGAAAGTCATAATAATTCATAGCTCGAAAATTTTCACGAGTTAATTCCATATTTTGGCTGAGATGAAATTTTCAACTTACTGTAAACAACACAAATAGTGCTCGCACGAGAAAACGTTCTGAGTACGTATAACCTCAAAAATGTCAAACTTTAAGATGACAGTGACAAATTTCACCTGGCAATACCAGTGTTGCCAATTCTCAATACATACATAGTATCCCTCGATTAGTATTTTTAAACATGTCTTTTTCGTTCAATAATTCAATTTTTATATCTCAATATTTTCTCTTCAGTCTACATAATTACGAACGTCCCTGTGTACATTTTAGACATCCAATTTTACTTCTATGCGCAACATGAATGAACACGCTTATGCATGCCCGTTTATCATGTCGTGCATTTCAGACGTTATCTTTTTTAGGTTTTACTTCCCTTTTATAAGGCATGTAAAGGCGTCTAATTACATTTTCTATATATTATATTTAATAGGGAATACGAGTAGTAATAAGAGTAGGAACAAGGAAACCGCTTATCTTCAGAAAAAGCTTTTATTTTGGTAAATTTACGTATCGTTGTACGGTGTAGTATGACGTCACGAACAGTACTTGGTTAAAATGGCGAGATAATGCAATGTCATCTTTATGAACATAAATGGAGATACCTTTGTTTTGCATAAATCACATATGCTGTTATACATATTCTGCGTTCGTCGTTATATCAACAGCTTTCGTCGTTCGATCGGCGTTAGTTTCCATTATTGTAGGGTCAACATTTTGTGCCAATTATCTAATGTTACCATATGCTACCGTTTGTTTATTTTTATGTTGAAGACAGATGAAAGTTATAGTGCCTTCCCGTACGTTTATGTTTCGTTTATTTGTACGTTAATTCAAATCGAAATTACCTTTAAATTAACGTATATTTGTCTTGAAATTGGAAATGAAAGTTCTCAAGCTACAGTTCGCTTAAGACAAGATTAAAATATTTATTTTGTACAAGTAAGTACTTATCCGTTTAGTGCAGTTTAACTAAATAACAAGTCAGTTAGTGTTATTTTGATATGTTAAAAAAAGGAACAGCTGAGTCCTGCTCCAGAGATAAAAACATTTGAGTTCATAAACTATCACAACTGTAACTTGTTGACATAGGTCAATACACGTTTCATTATTGAATAGAATAGATTGTAAGCTTATGTACAGTGTTTAATTTAGTAATTTCAAGATAGTAAGGCTGTACGAGAAGTACCGTTTTAGTTATTTTATTCTGATATTAATCAGACATTTTGCTTTATTAAATATACATATAAATACAGTTGTTTAGTGCTTATTTATATTACATATTATGCTGTGAGATACAACCTTTCTCAATTTTTGTTGTATTTTAATTATTAAACCTAGAAATTGAGTGGTGCCCAATAAAACAAATGCTAATACTGATTACATCTATGGAAAAATCTCTGATTCCCTCACACCTGATGAATGAGTTCTCAATTTCAGTACGTTTTATAAGTTTGTACCTCACTGAGCTAAACAGTGGTGCAATTTACCTTTGTAATATAACAACTACAACACCACATTTTTTATTTGTTATAAAAGAAGAAACTGGAATGGAAAAATTTAAAACGCAGCTAAACACGAGGGATGACTTCATGAGTAGTTTAGGTGCAGAAAAACGAGTCGCGCGCGGTGACCCCGGTATTAATCAATTAAATACTCAGAGCAAACTTCACGATTTCAGTTACAGAGATTTAGATAATAGACAAAAATCGGATAAAATTTTACAAAAAAAAAGCTTGAGAACGGTTTAAATCATCAGACGCAACATTAGGTGAACGAACTGCAGCTTTAGCAGTCAGTACCCAAAGGGAAAATTAGGAATGGGGTGTAAATATCGATCTAATCTGAAGAAGAAGAAAAAATGCAATGGCGGAAATTTATTGCATTTACGAAAAACAATAGCTAAAAAAGTTAAACCTAACGGAAATTTCACAGACACAATAAAGTCAGCGCTTTCAACGGTAAAACGTGTGGTAAAAAGTTTAGTAGGAAAGAAAAACATTAAAATTTCTAGAGTAATTCCCCTACCTAAACAAGAAGGGTTTTTACCATTTCTTATTCCGTTATTCGCAGGATTATCAGCAATCGGTGCTTTAGCTGGTGGTGCATCAGGAATTGCTAAAGCAGTCAATGATGCTAAAAATTCTAAAAAATTGCAAGAAGAGACATCGCGCCATAATCGCATGATGGAATCGATCGCTATAGGCTCCGTGAATAAGAAAGGCGGTGCACTGTATCTGAAACCAAAAAAATTTGGTGGTGGTGCATTATACTTAAAACCGTTTCCACAAAACTGAATAGATTACCCGAAAGACCGTTAACAGATATTGATTTAAAGAAATTCACAAAAATGTATCCTACTTTAGGGATATTTTTATGAATCTGGAATTATTAACTTAGATAGCCAAAGAGGACCAGGTACACATTGGGTTTGCTACAAAAAGCGTGATAAAAAGGTACGGTGTTACGATAGTTTCGGTAATCTTGGACCACCAATCGAAGTGATTAACTACTTTCGGGGGTGTAAAATATATTATTAATTACAACCAAGATCAAGAGTTTAATACAATTATTTGCGGACACCTATGCCTACAATTTTTATATAAATAATCAGCACAACATCTAATTTTCTCAGTTTTGTCAATAACATTCAGTTTAGAAGGTATTGGTAACACAGCTAGCTACAACTGCTATCCACAGATAGAGCTAGACTTTGGGAAGAAATACGTTATTGGATTGGTTAGATTTTACGGCTGCTACAGCATTAGAAACATTTATACAGGCAACGATAGATTTTATTTTAGAACAAACCCATCTCATTTGCAAGTGATTAATATTCCACACAGTGCATATGAGTTAGATGAAATTAGCGATTATCTAAAATCTAAAACACCCACAGAAAGGTTTATCATTAGAGCAAACAACAATACACTAAAATGTGATATAAAGAGTTCATTTGAGATCGATTTTACTAAAGAAAATTGCATTGGCCGCATGCTAGGATTTGAGTCTAAAGATTAGAACCAAATATTTTACATACATCTGCGTTAGACATCCAAATACTTAAACACACTAATCTACACGTAGAGTGCAACATTATAAAGAGATCTTATCGAAACGGGAAACCTGCTAAAGTGTTACATGAGATTGATGTTTCAGTTCCACCAGATTATCGTCTAGATAAAACTCCAAGCAATACTCAATATTTAGAAGTAAACTCTGACATAATTAGTAATATAACAATTAATTTGAGTAATCAACATGGTGAATTAATAGACTTTGGTGAAAGTGAACCATTCACAGAACGCTTAGAACTAAAAGAACATGGGTCTGAGAATTAATCCAGGACCAATTCCATCTTTCAAAAATTCATATAAAAGACATCATCCCTACAGTAAGTCATTAATTAGTCATCAACCTTCATTGCGGTTAACATCTGCAGAGAAATACTTTTTAACGCCAATTGGTTTAAAAGTTCTTACCCACAATGGTAGAATCGTTAAACGTCTACCAAAACGTACATTTTGATGATACTATAATTAAATCAGATATTCACACTTATCTTCTGTATGGATCTTCTAAATATGGACCTTCCGAAAAAATACGCATCTTAATTCAAAGTCAAGATCTAATTACGGCTACTTATGATAGTTTTCTGTACATAGAAGGTAAACTTGAGCTCAAAAAAGAAAATGGAAGAAAACCATGCAGCTTAACGAACAATTTTCCGAACTTTCTTTTCCAAGAAATTTGTTATGAGTTAGGTGGTCAAAGAGTGGATGTTTGCAGAAATCCAGGTACAACATCTACGCTTAAGGAATATATTTCTTATACGGCAAGCAAAAGCAAAGAACTAAGCCATTTGGGATGGTCACCAAAGAATGAAGAACCATTACAAGTAGAATTCCATTGAACCACATATTTGGAATAATGGAGGATTATCGTCAGGTACTCATGAATATGCGCCGAGAGTTGGTTTTAATTCGATCTAGAAGCGATACGAACTGTTACTATGGTGAAGTTGATGCCGCAATAACCTTAAATAAAATTCAATGGAAAGTACCACACTTAACACTTAGTGATGCTGCGAAACTTAACTTCTTTCAAGGAATCAATAAAAATTCTATTATTACTGTTCCATTTCGTCAATGGGAGTTATATGAATTACCTTCTTTAAAACAGGTAACCTCAGACATATGACCAATAAAAACATCAACGCAACTGGAAAGACCACGTTGGATAATTGTTGCATTCCAACAAGGTAAAAGGTACACAAAGTCATCAAGGGCCGGAAATTTTTATCACATTAACATCATAAATCTTAAAGTACACCTGAATTCTGAGTATTATCCATATGAAGCAATGAATTTGAACTTCAGTGCTAACCAATACATACCTGCCTACCGCAATTTTTTGAAATTTCGATGTGATTTCTATGATAAAGATGCATTATTCAACTATTCCAAATCCAAATCATGTCCAGTATTTGTAATGGACTGCCCTAAACAAAATGAATCCTTAAAAAACTCAGCAGTAGACATCAAATTGAAAATGGAATCTCTAACACCTTTCCATAATGGAATTGTTGTCTATGGTCTTATTCTCCATGACGCTATTGTGCAGTACAGCCCACTCACTGGGGAAGTGAAAAAGTTATAGTTATTGTAATGTAGCCTAGTATATAAATAAAAACGTTGTAATTATGCGTTCAGTTTTATTTCATCCACTAACGATGAAAGTAGTTGCTCAAAAACAAAAACTCGCAATTCAAAATCATGACTTTGATACAAAGTCTATTACTTCAAAACATGGTGATTTACTTCCTAATAGTATACGTGGTATTATATGTGGCCCCTCCAAATGTGGTATAACGAACGCAATGATCAGTTTGATTACGAGAAAAATTGCCTGAAATTTAAACATGTATACGTATACTCTAAGTCATTGAATCAAAACAAGTACAAACTTTTACAGCAAATCTTACTTCCAATGAGGGATATAGGTTACTTTACCTGCAGTGATAATCAAGATGTGATTGAGCCTAATTGTGCAAAATCAAACTCTATTTTTATCTTCGATGATATCGCTTGTGAAAAGCAAAATAACAGGGCATATTTTTCTATGCGTAGGCATAACGATATTGACTGTTTCTATCTGGGTCAAACTTACAGTAAAATTCCAAAGCGATTAATTCGTGACAATGCGAATCTAATTATATTATTTCAGCAAGATGAATTAAACCTAAAACGTGTATGAGGATCATATTATCCCCACCATAAGCATGAAATTATTTCGGGACATGTGTTCAAAGTGCTAGGTAGATCCGTTTGGTTTCATGGTCATAAACAAAGATGCTGAAGTTAATAATGGTCGCTATAGGAAAAGATTTGATGAATATATAATACCTTAAACTGCTTACAGTAGTTTAGTAGGTACTGATCTGTTTAGGTATTAACAACTATCTGTTTATGTAAACAGCTCTCTGTTCGAGGTAAACCGGTGTCTGTTCAGTAAACCCGCTTTGCTACAATGGATAACAAGGAAATGACATTAAAGAAAAAAATTATTCAGGCGCGTAAAACAATACAGCAGAAGTATAATAGTATTAAAACTGCTCGAATTGATAATGAAAGAACATTTGAAAGTACTTATAAACCCCTAATAGAACCTCTAACTGAATTAGTAAATATTTAAAACCCAAAAAACCACCCCTATTCTTATTTCCGAGAAAGCACGCTACTACCCCCATTAGCACGCTAGCTCAAGTTCAACGGACTCCAGGTTTCACGCCATTAGGTGATTCAAGAAAGAGTGCTTCTGGCCCAAATCCTCCTCCAGGTCTTCGTACACCATCTTTCTTAGATACATCTGTTGTAGGGCAGATTAATACTGAGGAAGAAGAAGAACCTCTTAGTGTCACAAATGATTCTACTACCCGTAATGAAACCATCTCAGAAGAATTTCTCGAGCAGTATCATGAATTACCTCGTATATACGTTGAACGTATTATAAGGGATCCTGAAGGTGCTATTGATCATACTTATGGGAGTCCACTATGATACCAAAACTGACAAATGGACAATTGGTAATACTCCCGTTACAATTAAAGGAAACAATATGATTATTAAAGGTGTCACGTATAACGGGACTCTAGGTTTATATGATCTACTTATTATGAATGAACCCAATTTAAATCTAGTAAATTCAAAAGATAGAAAAGATTATAGAAGTATTTTAGAAGCTACTAATGTTGCAAGGCGAGATTATGACTTAAGTGGGCAAATTCGAGAAATCCGCAGCAAAAAGTATACACAAAGAATCAAACCCTTGCTATCATCATCATCACCCACAACCAAGCTATGTTTTTTAAGGAATTAACAAACAGGCCGATTGAATATAAATATTGGAATGATGCACATGAACTAATTCGTGATCTAGAGGTATTGTGGGCAGAACAATTGGCAGGGAATACAGGTGTCGTGAATGACATAATATCAATTGTAGAAGAACTGTATGAGGATGGGTACATTGAAAAACCAAACAGCCGTTTTTTAAAGAATGCATTGATGTCGACATATCATAACTAAAATGACCCTTGACAAAATTTGGACGTTCACATGTCCAGTATCAATTCAAGAAATTAACCCCTCAGTTTAAACTGATTGATGATAACCAATTTGATATCGAGAATAGGAGACAGCAATGTTGCCATGCCCATACATCCTCAAGATGGCATGACCAAGCAATACTATTTATCAACAAGATTCAATTTGGATGGAAACCATTTGACACAGTTGGCGGACTCGGAAGAAGATGGTGATGCTATAAGTAAAGGATATCTTGATTTTTGTCTACAAGCAGTTCAGAAAGCTTTTAAAAGAAACTCTAACGCTTGTCTGGCGTTGGATCAAAAACTATATCAACTTAAAGAAATTGTGGATAAATTACTACCATGTCCAAATTACAACTCGTCAACGAATTGCATAAACCTGCACGAAAAAATTTTAAACGAAGGCGCACAATAATTAGAGGTTTAGATGACCTTTGGCAAGCAGATTTGGCTGAATTTAACACATATGCCAAATAAAATAAGGGCTATAAGTATATATTAGTGGTTATCGACTGTTTTTCGAAATACTTATGGACTAAAGGATTAAAAACGAAAACAGGTCAAGAAACCTACCAATTTGCAGACAGGTGCAGGAAAAGAATTCTACAATGAGCATTTTACTAAACTAACGCGGCGTTATGGAGTCAATCAATACTCTACCTATAGCACAAAGAAGGCTGCAATTGCGGAACGTGTCATCATAACCATCAAGGGTGCTCTATATAAGTCATTCAGCCCACAAGGTAAATACAAATAGATTGATACAATTGATACCATAACCATGGATTATAACAATCGTAAGCATAGAACTACCGGAATGAATCCCAAAGATGTCGGTAATCATATAAAGCTAGAGGCTTACACTCACATAAAAATGTTCGATAGGAATCGATATTCTGTGGATGACAATACGAATCAGTAAATTTAAAAGTATTTTCGCCAAAGGATACACAACCAATCGGTCTAGTGAACTATTTAAGATTGTAAAAGTTCGCATTACTAACCCCACTACGTACAGGCTGGAAGATATTAAGGAAAAACCTGTACTGGGAGGGTTTTATGAACATGAATTACAGGAAACAAAGTATCCTGATTTGTATCTAGTAGAAAAAGTGCTTCGCTCCAAGAATAATAAGTTATCCGTAAAGTGGTGGGGATTGGATTAAAGATCATTGATCAATAAGTATGACATCGTTTTATAACATTTAACTTGTAATTTGTAAAATAAATTACTTATTTAGTTATATAGTTTGTAAAAAAGGATGTAGCTCTTAAATGAAATAAAACGCATAAAAAAATAATAGTATTTTATTTTTTAAATATAAATATTACATTTGTTTTTAAAATTTCATTATCTTATAAAGTGAACCTAAAGTACTTCTATAATCACTTAAAGTACTGGATGGCCATATTCCCGAATCTGGCCCATATCTCCATCCCAAGCAGGAATTTGAGTTTGTTTCACCTTTATTGATGTCTAGTATCCAGTAATAAATTTTTGAAACTTAGAGTTGCTATTTTGTTTTAGTAATATTTCTATCAAAATATCGAGGCAGTTGTAGTTAGTATAATATGCAGCTTTCTCAATATATTCAGTTATAATAAATAAAGTGTCTTTATAAACAATATTTTCTAAGGTAGATCTAACATTTGTTGAATCATCAACCCATAATAAATTGTATAGATACATTTTAAGCGGTATGTCGCCAAGTACATTCATATCGTCTAAGATCCTATCTACTTCATCAAAAGTTAATGAATTGTAGCCTTTATCGGTACACAATTTCATACAACTTAATGGTATTGTCTAATTTAATTTTTTTATCAAATAATGTCTTAATAACTTCATTTGCACACTTTGAGTTTATAGCACCCCAGTAAAAACACTCATCAGGAATAACAATATATTGTAATATATTCAGTACAAATAAATAGCTTTCGGGGGAGGACTTCCCCATCAAACAACGGTTCAGGTACTCTCTGTAGATTTGATCACTACTGTACCATAGTTATTCCTGCAATTTGTTTTCAAGACTGTTCATAATGATAAAATTGTTTTCTGAAACAGAAGACGAATAAAACGCTATGTAAAGTTAAATCCCCAAGGTCTAGTAACAGTGAAATTGAAATTTACTAATCGTTTATCATCACAAGGAATAAGAACTACTTTATTATGTTTGATTGTAAATACATCATGTTTCTTTGAACTTATCAGATGCTGATAACGCCTTATTACGTCACCATCAAACAAAACATGTTTATAATCATTTATCGTGATCTGTTTGATGCTTGCGAGGGTAGAACCCTTTGATTTTTTTACAACTTCTTCATCAACCATGTAAGCATACATTTTTGCCCAAAGTCCTACAAATTCCAACATAATTGCGTCATGATTCTCATCTTTCATTAAGCCAGAAACTTTTTTATTAACTAATGGAATTCCAACGAAATTGTTGGGGCTATAATCAGATGTATCGAATTTATCAATGTCCTCTTTAATGCATTCATAGATACCGGGAACTGAAAAAGCGTATGTGAGGCTATCCGTATCCATGTACAAGAGCTTAGCATTATTATGAAACTTGGGTAGCGTGTAACCGTAATGAAAATTGTATAAAAAAGTTTTTGAAACGTTTAAAACACTGAATCCTGCATGTATAGGTTTATTGAAATATACTTCTAGCTTATTCATTTGAGTGATAAGCATATCATTATCAAATATTATGTAACTATGAAAATTTGGTTTTGCTATGCAAGCACGAGCACCATAGCGACCCTCCCAGTTCGTTACTAAACGTATATCCTTATGTTTACGTACATTTTCCATCAGCTTCCCAAAAACGCTATTAATCATTTATAAAAATTTGTATCAAATTCATTTTGAGATTGCTGGCGCATGGTGGTATTTAAATCGATATATTTTTTTAACCACGGGGACTGTTTAAAACGTAATATACGGTATACTTTTACCAACTTTAATCCATATTTTAAATATACTTTCAAATTTCTACAATGAATTACATAATTATGTTTAGGATACAATGTAAGCAATAATTTTCTTATTTTGGAATCAGATACGGGTGATACCACCACCACCTCTAATTCCTCTCTCAATAAACATTAGCATATCAATGTCTGTAAATAGTTCTAACTGTACTTGTGTAATTTGAAGCATAGCATCGAATGCTAAACCGGGGGCTGTATAACAGCGCAGAGGATCAAGTGTGTAAGTACTTAAACAAGTTTGTCGAAAGTTTTCGAAAATGGCTGCTAACAGTAGAACGTCCGTTTTTAGATACAAATCTGAGTAATCCCCTAACGATTTAATATTAAATTTGTTCCAAACATTAACTGCATGTGCAAAACTCGCATCATTGATTCCCTCATTAGTGAGATGACTGAAAAACGCTTCCTTGGGAGGGAGCCTGGTCTCGCTTAATTTATCCCAAGTATCGAGATATTCATAAGGAAACACATTTGCGAACTAATAGCGAAAATTCTTCGGCATTGTTACAGTTAGCGTGGGTAATCATTTTTTTACTATTTTCCAAATAGTCCGACAACTTTTCAATACTACTACTCGTAAATCTGAAAGTTAATAAATCGAAACCTAATTTTAGTGCCTTGTATTACTTTCGTAAAAGAAATATATCTTTCTTTGTTTATGGGTAACACTGAAATCGCACCGGGAACAGTATTTCTCTAATGAGGAAATGATAATCATAACCTGATAAATTATGAAATACGACTGGTAGAATATGGGAATCTTTATAGTTTAGGTTACAATTCTGGTGTGATTCTCCCCGAAGTGCACCAGTAAAATGGTTGTGATCCCTAACTTTTATATCATAATCAGTAAATAGTTTTCCGCAAATGTGGCAAATCGTGGTGCTTTCAAAGTGCTCAACCTGATTGGGAGTTAAAGTATCCATAGGAATTATTTTATTGATTATTTCGGTAGTCCAATGTGCAATACTTTGAAGCTCTTTAATAAACCATTGAATGCATTCGTTTCCTCCATAATGTCTAAATCGTGATAAAGAATCATTGTATGAACACTTCAAGCAGTGAGCTATGCTGAAGAGTATATGTTTGGAGTGAAATATAGTATTATTATCAATGTCCGTTAAATTTGTACACTTTTCTAAAATACTTTCGAAATCTGCATAAACTACAAACGGCACCTTTTCAGGGAATGTGAAATTTTTGAACTGCAGAAACTTTTCTTCTTTAGTAGGCAGCTTGACAGAGCATCGATTAAGCTGATGACAGTGAGTGATGTGTTTTTGTAGAACGTGATCTGAAGAAAAATGGTTCAAACATCGGTAACAAATGAAATTCTTGTGCTCCTTATTCGATAGTTGTTTAGTAAAAAGAGCAGACATATTTTTAATCCACGTGAAATGATAAACAGTATTATTTTTTGTATTAATATCACCCGCAGCTTGATAATTAGCAGAGTGTACTAAAATATTTATAGGTTCCCTCACACTATTTTGATTTTCACTTAATACAAATGGTAATATAACTTTCCCCTGAATTCAAAACAAATTAATGGAGGGGTTGTTTAACTGTTCAAATTTTTTTACATCATCTAGTTTAATGGGGAAGGGAATTGAATCATAATTCAAAACATCCATAAAATGAGGATAACTGTAAACCCTATCTGAATGATGTTGCACGGGATATAGTGCCGAAACAACGGCTCACAGGAAGTAATACTCATCGTCATTTTTAACATTCACTACCGCATTCTTTACTGCTATAAAGTGGGGAACTTTAACGTAAGTTGAAAGGCCACCTCTAAATGGGACATAGCTATTAATATTCACCTTTAAATGTAATACTTCATGTAATGCCCAACCGGAATCCTTTTTGGAAAACTCCTCTAATTTTTTTTGTAATTTATAATAAACGTTTTCATTGTACCACTTACGTAATTGGTAGCAATATTGATGGCATAATGTTTTATGGTAAAAGCCTTCAACTTGATAACGTGATTTTGAGGGTGGATACAATTGCAGACTAAAAGGACATTCACCTTTAGCAACGATTGCCTTAGCATTAATTTAACCTTTCGTGCAAAACTATTGTATGCATTTTGTAAAAAAATAAGAGGGCCCTTGATGTTTGCTATATTGACTATAATCCCCGTAAGTAAGCTACCATTAAAACATGAATTTAGAGAGTACCAACTTAATTTGCGTGTACGCTTTTTAGCGACATTGACAATTCCACTATCTGTTTCCTCTGAAGCGTTCTTTAACTGTTTAACTCTTATAAGATAACACTTTAACAATAATAAATTACTTTCGAGTTTAAGCAAATTTTCGCATGTCTCTAAATAAATTTTACTTTGAATTATATCGTGCAATAGCTCTTAATATTAGTGTTAATTACATGGATGTGCTTTACAAATTCATTTTTGGTTTTCAACAATGGAATAATACTTCTTGTTAAATTAACAATATAGCAAAAAAATATGAAGCACACGCGCTGTCGATTAAGTAGTAATGGAAACAAATGTTATATTTATTATAACTGATATGTAAAAATTAATAATTTAAGTAACTATAGAAGTACTTTAGGTATACAATTACAATTGTAGTCGGGAGTGCAATATACTGACTGGTATAAAACAGCTCTTTATCTGCTTATATAGTAATATAAACCTAGCATTCAAGGTCAAAACTGGTTATAACTTGTTGCAAGAGCCTTAGTGTTCAGACAGATGCATAGATTGCACTTTGTAGCGTTTACTGGAATATCTATTAACTTTGGTATCAATACTGTTCTCATGGCATATGCTGCATCACCTTTGCTTGCAGAGGTCATACATTGCACTTTGTGGCGTTTACTGAGACCATGCATTAACTTAACCTTGCTGACATTATGCGAAATGCCTTCTCATGTCTAGATTATGCTGCATTTATTAGAGTTCGTCACCTTTGCTTGCTCACGTCAGTTCATTGTACTAACTACTTCCACTTGTTATCAATTTTGTTAACGTTAACAGATCTGTTTTATATAATGTTAAAGCTTTAATTGAATACTCATTAATTACTCACCATTAGTAATGGCTTCATCCAGCAAACAATCTAAACTTTCACTAAAAAGACAGGCAAAACCTTGCATTTTTCATGATGTTTTGGTGCGCCCATCAAATAACACCACAGAACCAGCACCCTTTCAAGAGACCATCCCCATCGTCTCCATAAGGGATAGTGATGTAGAGGATGAATTTTCGAAGTATTTCGAGAGGTATGTATAATTTTAATTAATTTTAAGTAGTTTTCTTTGATTCAAAGAGAATTTTTAGTACAAATAAAATTATTCATCTTTTCAGCATAACGTCAGCAACCACGGTTATAGCAACACCCGCACAACCACCACCGTTGCGAAACCTACAATATGGAGGAAAAAATTTGGCTCTTATAGAAAGGCACCTCACGCAACAGGATGATGAGCAGGACCCATCAACCCTTCAGGCCTTTAGGGAAAAAAGTATTCGGTGGTTACGAAAACTTCACAATCTCTATATCAATAGTGAGGTGGCGGGGATGGGGCGAGTAGAAATACTGAATGAAGAACCGGTGGAGGCTAATCAACATTTAGAGTGTGTGTCGCACACATATAGTAAAGGCTGAAAATATATTGCGTACATTGGAAGGGATGGATGTGTGATGTGTTTAATATGCTTTTTTTGTGGAATTTATTGGAAGTTATCTTTGCATTGTTTCATTCATTCATTTCTATTATTTCTCGTGAAATATTCTCATTATCCAAAAAATTTTACTACAGCTAAAAAAAATGTGAGTGATGGTTCAATTTGTTCTAGAAAAGTAAAATGATCTACGTTAAGGAAAAAATTGAAAACATCTGGAAGACTGACTTACTCATGTACTCATGTCTAAATTTCTGCATCAAAGTAAAGCAGTCATTTTCTGCAAATTTTAAGTGCATGTTGCGTTACAAATTTATTTATTGTAAAATATCATGCATATAAAGAAAGTGTGAAAATATAGTACAGTTTAAAATGAAAAAAGTTTGCGTTAAATAAAAGTCAAAACGGTTCCCAAAAACATGTAAATCTGAAAACTTTACGCTATGTATTTATGCAATACAAATGACATAATTGCATTCATACATTTGCAAATCCCGTTTCAAAATTGTAATGTGCATTGGTGACTAAGATAAATATAGAATGTTCGCATTCACACCTGCATACAATGCTTTCAAAGAAAAATAACTGCATTCAGTATCCTACAATTCTTGAAGCAGTAATATTCACGCTTCATCGAAAGTTGTAAATTTGGAGTCCTAATCAAACTAAATTAAAAAACAAGTCATGTTTTAAGTGCTGTTTGTTGTTTCAAACTTGAATTGGTTCATTTAAGGACCACTTCGGTACATTTATACATGAAATGGATAAATTGCATGCAAGTGTTTCTTCTGAGCTTATGTAAGTACAAAAAGTTGTGTTTTAAGTGCTCTTTGTTGTTTCAAAATGGAATTGGTTAATTTAAGAGCAATTTTTTTCATATTTTGATCAATTTATACATGAAATGGATAAATTACCACTTATAAACATAACTGCGTTGAAAAAAAAATTTTTTTTCTGAGAGGTGCAAATTTTAAATTTTCGGGAGCGCATCTTTTGTAGGACTTTATTTATGCCCTCCCCCGCATCTCCACCTACACCCTGCGAAAACGGACGTCCACATCAAGTCGACTTTTATCTCTTTCCATAGATATGCACATATATCTTTACTTACATCACACACTTTCAACCTTCAAACATACTTCACCTTTATAGTTCAAGTACACGTCTATCTTTTACAATAACAATAATTTCAATTATACATTTCATTCTAGAACAATACTTGTATTTCAAGTTAAATATATTACAAATCACACTCATAATACTATATGGGCAATGCATTTTACAATTGCAAGCTTTTTAAAGATACATTTACGTTTTATATCGAATTGTGATGTATAATATTTCACAGTTAAGGCTTTCTTTAATAAAAAAAATCTTTAGAATTCTTTAGATAAACAATATATTACAAATATTTCCGAAATAAATAAAGGATTTTATTTTACATCAGTATTTATCTTAATAATTTATTGATTTTGTACATAATTAAATTGTAAATATAAATTTACGCAAAAGATCACGAGAGTATTGTTAGTTGCATAACATTGCAGGGTTAAAACTTATTTATGTTACAATTTTTATACATTCTTAATTATTCACTATTGCATATCAGTGTACAACATTTATTTCATTTAATGTTAAATACAAAATTTCACTTCATCATACATCACTTTATGTATGGTGCATTTTAAAATTAAAAGCTTTTCCTAACGTCACAATTTTGATTATTTATTACATATAAATACAATAACTCATTTAAACACTACAACATATAAATACCAAGTGTGTTTAAATGTTTTTTTATTTTCAAACTCGAAGCTGCCTCATTCTTCTATCTATTTCATTACTCAGCACGTATTTAATTCTACAACATTACTTTTATTTAAAGTTAAACTTTATATTACACATTATACATACATAACTTTATTGATAATACTTTTTAAAATTACAAGCTTTTAAATTATGTTACAAGCTTCATTCATTATTAAATATAAATACAAAACATGTTAAAATGATTTATTTAATTTTTTTGTTTAATACTTTGCTTTATGACACATTATTCCCTAAGTACATATCAACATTAACTATTTATATTAGCACTTAATTTTCAATAAATCTCTATTTCACCTTTCATGCATGTTATCTCCGAAACCCACATTTCTTTATGTACCTACATTATATAACTAAGCTAAAGATTACAAGTTACATATGTTTATTTTTTAACTCGAAGCTGCTTCATTTTTCTATTCAGTTCATACATTTTCTATATCTGTTTTTAATGCTTTTATTTTTTTCACTAACTCCTCAAGCCTCTTCTTTCTCTCATCAATACTTAATACTTTTTCTTTACTGTCTCTTCTCGTCATGCGTATTACTTTCGTCATGTCTACCAATAAAAAGTTTATTGAATCGTGCGCACCCAAGAAAGCCTTTTATTATAAATATGCCTCCTTCAAAACCACTAACCTAGACAAAGACTTCTTGTTTCGACGAACTGATTCTATTTTTATACTTCTAAGAAATGTAATATGATACCCTACTGCAGGTGATTACTCTTTGACCTTGGAAACTTTATTTTTAGATTTCTAAGAATTGTAATTTGATCATGATGACCTTACAATTTCTATATTTTGACCTTGATATTTCGACCTCGACGCGCTCCACAAATTTAAATTTCCCGCTAAACGTTGGACCTTGAAGAAATCCAAAAGCTTACATTTCTCATCACCAGAGGGCGAGTGACCTTGAACTGGTATAGAACCGGCCCCTAATCACTACTGTGGATTTCAGTAAAAATCACTTTAAAAGTTTAGGATGGCGGTGACGCCCCCTGGCGGTCATCTAACAAATTTGAAAATATTTTCCACGGTCTCTTTGGCCATTTTAGTAATAGAATCTTTTACCGCAACTCTCTACAATGAATAGTTTCCGAGAAACAGCACTTTGCATTCTTATCTGGCCACCCGGTACATACTTGATGTATGTCTTTTCACATGACAATGATAGTATTGATACAAAGCAGTATTCAAATAGTACATTACAGTCATGAAAAAAATAAAATATTGAAGTTATGCCCGAATTGTCGCTTTTATTTTTAAAAATCTGAATAAATCAATAACTGTAAGATTTAGGTATAGGGAATACTTAAGAGGAGTAAAAGTATTTGTTAAGTACTTTTCAGAAATGATATAAAATAGGTGTTTAAAATAACCGAGATAGTCATGGGTGTGAGTTTTGGATCACCCTGTACAAAAAATAAAAGTTATCACAAAAGTGATGTTTTAACAAAATCAGACTATCACGAAATTATTTTGCCCATGAGAGATTAACCTTCAATTTTAAATAATATAGGGCGACGATTTCATTACAATTTTCGCATAAAAATGGCTAAATCTTGAAAGTACCCTGTAGAACATAGTAAAACCCTGTATCATTGGAAGAGGAAAAATGAGCCTAATTGAAATTTTGATATAATATACAGGGTGTTCCTTTAAAAAACATAAATTTGATATGCTGTGACTGTATGAATACCGTGTATATTATTAAATAATTCCTAATGTGCAGCTTGATTTTATGAATAACTTTTATTTAAAACTTTTTTTCGTAACTCTCAAGGTAACGGAGTTATCGAACTCCGGAGTATAACTTGATCACCCTGTATAGATTCTACCTCTCCCTCTCATGCCAAGAAAAAAAATGTATCGACATGCCAATGACCAATGACGTTTGGTCCAAATTATACAATTGACTGGTCTGCAAGATTCTTATATCTTTCTTCCACTATTTTTTTCTTTGGGGACATTTAGTGTCTGTGATTTACTCGGGACGAAGATTTGAAAATATCGAAGATCAAAAAGCTTACATTCGAGCCGAGTGTGAGAAAATGTTGTATTTTCAGTTAGCCAACGTTAGACGGCAATTTTACGACAGATTGGGTTATTGTTTAGCAGTAAATGGTGCTTTATTTCAACATTTGTTAATTTTTCTGAATTTACATTATGTTTGTATCTCTGTTTTGTTATCGTGTTACCTATACATATTAAATTCTGCCTCAATTCAATTTCTTTTATTATTCTGGTTCCGAAAAAGTATAACGATAGTATCTGCCGACGCAGCATATTAGTCTCTTAAAACCCATTATTAACTTAAGCAACCTGTTCTACTTTTTCTTGCGTCGGATATGTTTTAGCCAAAACATAATTACATGTAAAAATCAGTCGACGTTAAGCAACAATGACACATAGTGCAGATGCGCATGTTTATATGATTTCAAAGCATCACCGATTTTGAATAAAATGTAATTTTTTATTTTGCCGATTTTTACGGTTTAAAAAAAAACGGAAAATTATAATTAATAGTATGAACAGGTGCAGTATCTTTTTCTCTAAAAAAACGTTGTTACACTTTTACTCTAAAATAATTAGGGGAGTTAATAATTGAATATAAAAAAATTACCATTGAAATCACTATGCTGCGTCCCGCAAAGCACCGCCCTGTATATAAAAGTCTATAGTTTTATATACGTATACCGGGTATCCATTTAGTGTGTAATTGTCTGATTATGGGTTCTCGGACTACTTGTCCGAAAAGGTGTGAGCAGACTTCCCAAATAGACTAAAAGTTGCACAATTTAAAAATATTTTCATATATACAGGGTGATTCAGAAAAACGTGGTCAACCAAACTTGATTTTGTTTAAATGGAACACCCTGTACATTTTCGCACCATCGAATAACTTGTGAAATTTTGCGTGGTTTTTGAGTTATTCGCATTATTTCAACATTTTTGAAAGGTACACGGTGTCGAAGAAATTAATGTACCGTGGAAGTTATTGTAGGGATAAAAATGATTTTCTGAGGTGTTAAAGTCTGAATATGGCCCTACTAGGAACCATTCCCAATACCCGAAAATATTTTACAGGGCGTCCGAAAAATTTGGTTCAAACTTTGACATCGGAAAACTCAATTTTTTCAAATGGAAACCACCATTTTTTATGTCACTAGTGAATTCTCCTTTGAAAATCAATAGGAAAGTATCTGACATGCGCTGTACCTAAAATAAGCAATTTTAGATTTATTCGATAAAAACCAATTTTTTTTTTAAAAAAGCCCCTTTTTTGTAGAGTAGGCTATGAGGATTGGGATAACAAGTTTCTTACGTATGAATTGCTTCTGTGACCATCTAATGCGTGCTTTTCAGCTGAATAAAAAAATACTTGCATGCAGTACATTATTATGACATAATGGATTTTCTCGTTTTAAGTGTGCATTTTAGCAGAGAAGGCTGCGGAATGGTTGTTTTCCTAACATGAGATTTTATTTATTATTTACTTGTCATCCAAAATGGCTTTATTGTCATAAACTTCGTTAATTTAAGTTGTTTGTACGTGTTATTAAAGCAATGAATCAAACAAATTATTGAAGACAACAACTTGTGACCGTGACGTATGCAATAGGAGAAAGTGATGGAAATTGTTTGTTAGCGTCACGACACTACGCTCAAAAATATCCAGATAAAGTGTTTTGAAAAATTAAAAGACCGCTTTGAAAGAAAAGCCAACGCAAACTATGAGAAAAAACAAGAAGTAAATCTGTTTTACATGAAGAAAATGAATTGGATATTACATTATCCGTGGTCGAAACTCAAGAAATAATTGTACGAGAAGTTAGCAGGAATGTAGATATTGGAAAATCCCCCGTATCTAAATATATCTAAAAGAATAAACTACATCCCTATCAGGTACAACTCCATCAAGACCTCTCCGCTGATGACTACATTCAACGAGTTAACTTTTGTCGATCGATGCAAATTAAATTACAGGAAAATAATCCGTTTCCATTCTACATATTATTTACAGACGAATGTACATTCCATCGAAATGGATTTGTTAATAGACATAATTATCATTACCGCGCCACCGAAAATACACATTTAGTACATGTACATCATTTTCAACAGCAATGGAGTTTAAATGTCTGGGGAGGTATTGTTGGCAATTGTGTTATAGGACCGCATTTATTTGAGAGCCGCGTAAACGGGGATGCTTTTTATAATTTTTTTAATGAAGACTCTCCACTCTTATTCAACATATTCCGGAGGAAATATGAGAATAGATGTGGCTTCAAATGGACGATGCTACACCACACTACCATAGACAAGTCCGAGAGCATGTAACTGCTTTATTTCCAGAAAAATGGATCGGTAGAGGTGGTCCTATAGCTTGGCCCGCTCGATCGCCAGACCTTACGAGTTTAGATTTCTTCCTCTGGGGGTTTGTAAAATCTGCAGTTTATAAAACACCACCTACCACGAGAGAAGACATAAAAAATCATATCACGGAGGCCTTTCAAAATGTTACACCTATAATGTTACAAAATGTCAGAACTTCATTTCGGAATAGACTTCAAGCTTGCCTGAATCAAAAAGGGCGACATTTTGACCATATGTTATAATTTGCTTATTAGCTCCACCAATTAATATGGGAACAAAATAAGAAAATTATCCATAAAACACTACACTAATTCCGGCGCGGGTTAAGTTAACCTAATTAGCATCTTCAAAATAGGTATGAACTCTCTGACTTTGTTTTCATGTTTGTCATCTTCCATATTGCCCTGTTATTGTAGAATTTAACCTTAACTTTGTTACTGAATATTTGTAGATACAAAATAAATTAATAACTATTTGTATGCTCATAATTACGTAGTGGACTATAAAAATATTGTCCAAATGAGAAAGAAGCACCACCGTTGAGAGAGAAAATTCATGATGTCATAATAATGTACTGCATGCAAGTATTTTTTTATTCAGCTGCGAAAGCACCCATTAGATGGCCACAGAAGCAATTCCAAATGTAAGAAACTTGTTACCCCAATCCTCATAACCTACTCTACAAAAAAAAGGGACTTCCTAATGCGTTTTGTAAAAAAAAATCGTTTTTTATCGAATAAATCAAAAACTGCTTATTTTAGGGGAATTCACTAGTGACATAAAAAATGGTGGTTTCCATTTGAAAAGATTGAGTTTTCCGATATTTTTATCTCTACAATAACTTCAACGGCACACCAATTTCTTTGACACCGTGTACCTTTCAAAAATTTTGAAATAATTCGAATAACTCAAAAACCGCTGAAGCTAGGGATATGAATGACGCGTCAAATGTACGCAAAATTTCACGAGTTATTCGATGATGCGAAAATATACAGGGCGTTCCATTTCAACAAAATCAAGTTTGGTTGACCACGTTTTTCTGAATCACCCTGTATATATGAAAATATTTTTAAAATGCGGAACTTATAATCTATTTGGGAAGCCTGCTCACACTTTTTCGGACAAGTAGTCTGGGAGCCCATAATCGGACAATTACACACTAAATAGTCACCCGGTATATATATATATATATATATATATATATATACAAGGTGATTCATTGGTAAAGGGAAATACGTTAACTGTGGATAGGGGTCACCTAGCTGACTCTAAAAAATCCATATTATGGGCCTTACGCCCTGTATATCTGAGATACAGTGCGTTTTATGAATTTTTATCATTTCTTTTCTTACTCATAACTTACGAAGCGCCCTGTAGATTTTTTTTATATTTGGTATACATGTTCCTCATATCTCGTGGGATATACCGATGCAACAAAAATATTGATAATCCAGGTCCGGCTTTACGAAAAATTCACAAATTCTTCCATCCTCCAAATAACACCCTGCATAGTTGATTTTTTTAATTTAATCGCCATATTTGAAAAGATATGTAAAACACTTAATTTAATCGTGTGGTTGTATTTTTGGGGCAGATGACTTTACTACGAAAATTTTAATTTCGTATTTAGTTTTTTTAGGATTTTGCAGTGAAGAAATGAAATTTATTGCGTTTTTTATTCATAACTGGGGAACCACCCTGTATAATACTTTTTTATTTATTATACGGGTTCTTGGTTTTTAGTGGGATATATCGATGCATTAAGAAATGATAATGCAGGTCCGGCTTTACGAAAGATATACTTATTTGCCAATCCTTCATACAAAACCCTGTAGATAAAATTTTTTGAAATTCGTATCAAAATTTACAAAGTGCACAAAAAAGTAGAGTTCGGAAATTGTCTTCTTGTTTTTGGGCATATGATTTTACTACATAATTTAAATTTCACAAATTTTACACTTCGCGGTAGGAAGACAAATGATTAAATAAATAAATTTAATTTTCAAATTACAGTTCACAATAATTTTATTAGTTGTTTTGGAACAAATATTATGTGTAAAACACGTTGAGCAACAGATAACAAGAAATAACAACATTAATAAAAGTACTTAATTAAAGAAAACATAAATAATAAAACTAGAGCAAATGCTCAAAGTGACCATATTGATTGATACATTTCCTTGCTATCGTTAATATGTGCCTTATCGATTTTCTAATAATGTCTGGAATATTTCTTATTTCCGCACATGCGTTTTCTGTTCTTCTCTACTATTTATTTCGGAAATGTATACCTTTGATTTTAAGAATCCCCAAACATGATAATCAACGGGATTACAGTCAGGTGACCTTGAAGGCCAGTTATTTGGACCATTTTTTTCTAATCCATGTGTTCGGAAAGTTGTCGTTTAAAAAATTTCTTACGATGTGCCGATGATGAGGAGGAGCACCATCGTGTTGGAAATACATACCGGCGACATTATGGTCCGCTAACAGCACTGGTAAAATATTTTCAAGGAAATCTAAATAGACTTTACCAGTCAGCCGGTTAGGCAAAACATAAGGCCCGATTAAATTGTCAATGATGCCGCACCAAACATTGACTGAAAATTTGTGCTGTGAGGATTTTCAACAGCACGAATATGAGAGTTCCTTAAGTTGTTTACTCCATCCCGTGTAAATTGCGCTTCATCTGTAAATAGGCATCTCCTTGTAATTCTTGGGTTTTGGATGATTCATCGACTAAAGCTCAGTCGTGCAATTTCATTACCCGCTACTAACCTCTGTACTTTTTGTACGTGGAACGGGTACAACTGATTTTTTTTAATCTGCGCCAAACAGTGGATTGAGGTCCGTTTAAAGCATTACTAATACGTCGGGTACTAACTTCTGGATTTGCTTCCACTATATCCATGATGTTTAGTACCACATCGACAGGTGTTCTTTCGTTATTTTCATTTAATTTTGCCGAGGGAAACTGGCCGTTTTCTCTCATGTATCGAAAGACGCGACTGAATGTCTTAAAATCGGGTGATATTCGTCCTGGAAAGCGCCTCTCGTATTCGATTTTTGCGGCATATCTACTACCATTACAAAAACTATAAACGTAGATCCTATCTGCATGTTCTTGATTGGTAAACTGATAAGGCATTTTATGAATTATTAAAGATAAATAGATTACAATTCGCAAGATTCAAACTTTTTGACACTCAACCAGTCACCGTCAACAATCATGTTCTGTCATTGTCAAAACCTACTAGATACGAATACCTGGATATGTAAAGCTAGGTATAACATGCTTTCTGCAATTCTGCAATTAAACTAAATAGAGTATAATTTACAAAATACGGAACTATAATTACATTTTTTTGTGTTCAATAATATGTATATGCAAATACAAACGTTATGTAGCTATTCACAGATAACTGAAGAGTTTAGAAAGTGGTTTCTAAGTTATAGGTAAAAACGCAATTTATTCAATCTCTTTAACATATCGTAAAAACTAAATTTAATTTTAAGGAGTATAATCATATGCCCAAAAACAAGAAGACAATTCCCGAATTCCACTTTTTTGTGCACTTTGTAAATTTTGATACGAATTTGGTAAAGCCGGACCTGGATTATCAATATTTTTGTTACATCGGTATTTCCCACGAGATATGAGGAACATGTATACCAAATATAAAAAAAAAATCTACAGGGCGGTTCGTAAGTTATGAATAAGAAAAGAAGTGATACAAATTCATAAAACGCCCTGTATCTCAGATATAAACGGCGTAAGACCCATAATATAGGTTTTTTTAGAGTCAGCTAGGTGACCCCTATCCACAGTTAACGTATTTCCCTTTACCAGTGAATCACCTCGTGTATATATATATATATATATATATATATATATATATATATATATATATATATATATATATATATATATAAAACAGTGTATGCTTTATTATCTCAAAGTCCTCAAAAGGTAATAACAAAATGTACTGCACTTTTTTAATAGATCATCAAATTATGACCACTTCAGTTTTTACTCAAATTCCCAAGCCTTAAAGCGTATCTAGAATGTCTATAATACAAAATAATAAATTTTTAATTTAACTTAAAAAAAATAAAAAAGTTTTAAAGAGTAAGAAGTCATTTTATAGTTAAATTTCTTAAAAAAACTGTCATTTAACTTAATGAAATGAATAGATTTACATTTTTTATGAATATTATTCTTTAATTTCTAAATGTGGCAAGATATAAAGAAATGTGAACTGTGAACTTAACAGATAGGGTGTTGTTTGAGCAATGATAAACTAACCAGAAGTTGAATGTCAGTGGTAAAGTGCTAATATGGAGAATTTCAACACCTTTTGGTGGTTTAGTTTGCATGTAATAGTTATAGTAAATAGTTTTCCTGCAAATTTACTTTACGATTATGAGAATATAGGTACATCTTTACAAAGCGCTGATGAGGTTTCTAGTTCCGAAATTAAACTAAAAGTGCCAATTGTTTTTTATGGGCAAGTGTATTCTTCAATATTTGTAAGTATTTTAACACAAACTGTAATAGGTATACCTACTTCATTACTTTCTATTTAGTTATTTTTTTAATTTTATATTTAAGTTAAAATATTTGTAAATTAATCTCAAATAATATGAGGCTATCTATAGTTTTATGCTAAAGGTCACTCATTCATTCATCTGAAATAAGAAAATTGGTCATTGATCTTCTAAATACTTTAATCTAATAGAACATTATCAAAAATAACATAATGACCAAGTAAACCTTTAACAAAAATTAAATTTTATTGTAGGTTAATTCCAATGGATTATTGTCATTTCAAACAGAAATTCCCACATTTTTTAATATTGAATTCCCTTTGGACTATCCAGTAATTGCACCATTGTATTCCAACGTCGATATTAGTAAAACAGGAACTATATCATATTATGAAACAAACAACGCAGATCTTCTTGCTAGAGCTACACGAAATGTACATGAATCATTTTCATATTCTGCAGATTTTGTGGCGACAAGTTTATTTATTGTCACTTGGTCACGTGTTGGTTATCATAAAAATGGTGTAGATAAGCTCAATACTTTTCAAGTAGTTATCACTTCCGATGGGGATGATTCCTTTGTCGAATTTTTGTATCCAGAAAATGGTATTCAGTGGATACAGGGAACAGGAGCTGATTCTGGTTTACCTGATGCTCGTGCTCAATCTGGATTCGTTGCGGCTGATGGTAGATTTTATGTGCTTCACGGATCGGGTACAGATCAGATCAAACATATAGAAAGGTGTGCAATTCGACTTCACTAAGAATTTTAAAAAGACATTTACGAAAAAATGGCAAGTCACAGTTAAAACATTTAAACGTTTCAGGTCGTCTAATACCGATGTACCTGGTCAGTGGATTTACAGAGTTGGGAGGATTGATAATGATGCATCTGTTGAGGAACCAGATACTTACAATAACGGTACGGTTACCTTACACTGTCAGAAAACTTAATTTATCGTTTTCAGTAATTGAAAATAATGTACCAAAATCTTGCGAAAAGGGCGCCCATCAATGTCATGGATTTGCAAAATGCAAAGATTATACCGAAGGTTTTTGCTGCTCTTGTCGTGAATTATATTATGGAAACGGAAAATTCTGCGTAAAAAAAGGTATTAAGTAATTTCTTTGAAAACCAGATGTGTAATTTAAAGTGCCTTAACGAAAGATTACATTGATTTTAAAATATAGACACACTTTAACTAACGTAGTATAAACCTACTTTCTTGTTTAACAAGCTTGCAGTTACTTCGGAAGTTCTGCCATTTTAAATGTTCGTAAAATATGTAATTAAATCTGCATTGAATTACATGTACATTTTAACTATATTTTCACTTTTCAGCTTCGCGGTACACGGAATTAGCTTGGTTATTTTAAATAGAATAACTATCCCGATATTCTTCGAAATTGCGGACAACCCCCTTTACACGAAAAATGTTTCTATTATCTCTCTCGAAAATGTCGTACCGTCCTCAAAATAGGACCGAAAGCATGAGCTCTCGCCCTAGGGAAGCAAAATATTATTCACCTATTATACGCTACTTAATATAACGTTAACTTAACCTCGCACCATTTAAATGGCAAATGGCTTTCTGTGTAATTTTTTTATACGCTGTAGATTGTAAGGTTCTAATCAAAGACTACCATAGGGAGAAAGTCGAAAAATGGACCGTTTTTGCGCTACAGCTCACCAAAGTTGTGAATATGAAAGTGCTATTTTTAAATGTGATGTGCAAGAGTTTAACGCCAAACAAGTAATTACAATATGGGCCATAGGGCACTTTTTCAAACCTAATCAGTATCCACTTCCATCGCATTATTATTATTTGCAATGTTTGAATCATGTTGTTGAGATCTATTATCTGCGTCCAATATTTTATCCAACAAAGTTGATTTTGGATAGTGAACATCATTTTCATAACGCGCATACCCCAAAAACCACAAAACACTAGCAATGTGCACACGTGTTCTTGCACCTGATTTGCACGTACAGTAGTAACCAAGAATCAGATCCTCCACATTCTCATCGGCTTCTTTATTTTCGGTGGGATTGTAAGCAATCCACAATTGAAGTTTTGTCGCATTGCGAAAGCGTGAAAAATGTCTAATTCTTGTAAAACTAGGTTCATTATGAAGAGAATCTATATGGAATTCTTCTTCATCTCGTTGCATGTTGAATGTAAGATGGGGCCAAGTTAACTTGGTATACCTCTACAGTGAGCTCTCGAAGATAATCCAAATTGGGATGAGGGAAGTTACCTAAATCATGCTCGTTTATTTGAACCTAACGAGCGTACCGTCTACGACGATTTTCTACTTCCACCCTGGTTTGTATAATACTAACCTGGCTTGCTTTTTCTAGTAATTGCTGAGCCAGCTCTTCGTTAGCGCCTAACATAAGAACGCGAGGGTGAAACTGGTTTATTATCGCTTCAGCAATACGATAGAAATCGATAAGGTTTTCGATGTGTGATATTGTAATTGTTTGACCACGAAACTTAATTATGGACTTGAGGTGACCGTTTCTGGCTTCAACTATCCACCTTGTTTTAGTTATTATGCGGCACTCATTTGCTACTTCAGTCGACAATTGGTTTTGGTCCCGTTCAAGAAAAGCTGGCATCTTGTTTGAAATACCCGAAATCCACGATCCAGCACAAAAATATCACCTTGGTAAAACCCTGCCCTTATTGCATCGCCATCCGTATTAAACCCATTCGTCAGCATTTTGGCATCATTATTTTTAGAGTCCGAAAAATAATGATCTTGGATTGCTAGTATATATCCGTCTGGAGCTACATTGAGAGCCGGTTTTACTAAGTGGCGACTCTTACGCACATTGTAAGATTGTCTTAAGACACGAAAGTTATACATGGTTGGCAATGTAATCCTCCCTTGTAATGGTTTCCAGTCCAATATAATTAGATACGAATCTTTGAATTATCGATTCTCTGACTGTAGCAATGGTCATACTTACAGCCTGTCTACTTGGGTAGTAAAAAATAATTTACAAAAACTCGCCCGACAAACCTTGCCGAATCTTGCATAAAAACATCAAGAGGTCCTTTTTGGTAACATATCTTTGTCCATCTTGCCGAGGTATAAAACGTATAAAATTCCCGAAATTGTTCTTTCGTAACGGGGGCTACGGATTTGAAATCTTCTTCGCTAAAGCTATCTTCGTCCTCCCATATCACTTTTTTTTTTACTAACGAGTCGGATTTCTTGAAAAAATGCCTGTAATTGATGACCTTTAATGACATATGGCCTATTAACAGACCGTAACCCTGGAAGTAAGTGCTCCAAAATAAAACCCTTGCCATCCAAGTGCTGCCCGCTACATCGTACATTTTCTGGTATATAAATTTTTAAAAGAATAAAAATAGTTCCTCTACACAATATGGACGTCTTACGCACATTATTATTACCATTACAAATCAAACAAGTATGGGACGATGTTTGTTTCAAAACATTTAGCCTTAAACAAGCTGGGTCATTTTCAACAAAAGCTATTTCGTTAAGGATCAGCCGAAAACAATCAGCGCAGCTCTGGTCAAATCTGTGACTTTTAGCGGTGGGCTTCCATTCTCATTTCTTCTGAAAATGGCTATTTCCCTTTTAACCATATTATTATCGCCGTTAATTATATTCATTAGCCCTGGCCGTGTTAGCGTTTTACAGACATAAAAGGGTAAACGATGATTTCTAAATGTCATTTATACGACTCTTCAAAAATCACCATTTTTACAGCAAAACTGCTCAAACGAATTTCGATTCGATTTTCGAACTAATTAAAAGACGTGACGTTTTGAATGACAATACTTTTTTAGGTACATATGTTAAGGCACATGTTGCTATGCTTGTTATGACTTTTTGCGAAAATCGCGGTAAATTGATAGACGTCAAAATCACAACGTTGGGGAGCTATAGCGTAAAAACTATCCATTTTTCGACTTTCTGCCTAAGGTAGTCTTTAATTAGAACCGTACAATCTACAAGTTATAAAAAATTTAGCCAAATCCACAGAAAGCCATTTGCCATTTAAATAGTACGGGGTCCTTTGAGGTAGTAGAAAAATTATATATGTTCCTCGGGAAAAGGTGCCTTCTCCAGCCTTTGTCGGGTATCAATCTATCCAGGGGAGGAAAAGTATCAGCTTCCTCTCTTAAGTCAGTTTCCTCTCTTAATATGTGAATAAATATTTCAATGTACCGTGTGTCCCGACTTCGTTGTTTTAGTTTTTTTTTAAAGACATCGTTGTTATTATCAAAGATAGAAGTTTTTTACATTCAGGTACTACTTTGTTGACCTAGATTCCATGGCAAAATCGAAAATTCTTTTGTTTTCGACTTATAACCAAACGTCGATATTTCTACACTTTTTTCAAGGTCTTATACGTCGCTTAATACTATTATACTATATATTTCGCCAACCGTACTTATATATTGCAAAGTGCCGAATTCACTGGTGTGCTCAGAATTTTTCTAGGGGGTGCGGTTTTTCGAGTAATATAAACTTGCATTTTTTTAATGCTTGCCAACCATAAGCTGCAGTTCTTTCTTAGCTTTCAAAAACATAAGCATCGAGATACTTATTTTTAAAACGGACATATAACAAGGATTTTTTGGGAAAAAGGTAAGATAATCTTCGTAAAATCAGTATATCACAGAAACGGGACAATTTCAAAATAAACAAACAACAAGAACAATAACTAAACACCAAAATGAAATAGAAAAATATGTTTCGAATATATTCTACATAAATTGCTCAAACTGATTGCCATTTTCTCTCAAACACAATTCACACCTTCTCGCAATGGCTCTAATTGCATTTAATAAGTGAACAGGTTGCATGATACGAAATACCTCTTGTACGACGGTTTTGATAAATAATGTTTTTCAGAAAACCCCATAGGAAGAAACTCAGTATAACACCGAACCGTATGTTGCAATTCAATAATTTCCTCATTGCCAACGCATTATGGGCTGGTGCACCGTCTTGTTGAAAAAAAATATATGCAGGATATATATATATATATATATATATATATATATATATATATATATATATATATATATCCAGATCGACCTTGCGTTTGACGAACAAACGTTGGATGAACATTTACATTTGACCAATGGCGAGTATTGTCTCTGTTGAATATTCCTGCGCTACTTATGTGGGTTTCATCAGACCACATAACATTTCTACCAAAATTTGGTAGTTCTTGACACTTTTGTAAGAACCAATGACAGAAATTAATCCGCCTCTCGGAATCTCCAGGAATTAGTTAGTATAGAATTCGAATTTTATAAGGATAGTACTTATAACATTTCAATATCTTGGATACTCTTGTTTTTGAAACTCCAATTTCTGTCTAAACTTCTCTACAGGAAACCCTTGGATTTGCTTCAACAATCGCCAAAACGTTAATTTCTTCGTTTTCCCGATTTTCTATTTAATTTATTTTACCCTTAGGTTTACCAAAGGACTCGAAGTTAATAAGATTGCTTTGTAATCTTGAAAATATTACTATGTTTGGCTGACGCCGTTCAAGATACCTACAATAAGCAATATAAATTTGCAACAATATTAAATTTACAGCAATATGTTCACAACATACTTTGAACGTCAGGTCATTATAGTTTGCAGCAAAAAGGAACAATAAATTGTTGAAAGGATGACATTTCAAACAATTATTTTTGTTGAAACTGTTGTGTTTCTGTGCTATACTAATTTTACGATGCTAATCTTGCCTTTTTCCCTGAAAATCCTTGTCTTATATGTCAGTTTTAAAAATAGATATCTCGATGTTTATATTTTTGAAAAGCTGATGGTTGCCAAGCCAACTATGATTCCCATTTAAGAAAAAATGCAAGTTTATAATATTACTCACAAACCGCACCCCCTAGAAAATTCTAGGCACGCCACTGAATTCGGCACTTCACAATATATAAGTACCGTTGGCGAAATATATCAGAACAATAGTATTAAGCGAGGCATAAGACCTTAAAAAAAGTGTAGAAATATCGATGTTTGGTTATAAGTCGAAAGCAAAAAGAGATACTGAATTTTCCATTTTGCCATGAAATCTAGAGTTGTTTTTGCATCTAAATAAATTAACGCGTTTGTCCTGGTGCACACGTATCTTTTGTTGAATTGATGAAACATAAATTTCCGGACAGAAACACAAAAAAATAGTTTTTTGTATTACAAGGCCAGAAAATTTAGTACTCGCAAACCATTTTATGGCAGAGTGATACACAAGATTTGTTGTGCTGACGTCAAGAATTCTTATTAAAATCAATTAACAAAATTTTATACCGTTGAAATTAAGTTGGCAATACTGACAACTGACAGTAACCAATATAACCTAAAAAATACAATTGCGAAGTTATTCATTGCTCGAATTCTGTAGGTACATTACCAATTTGTTGCCTTTATAATAATTTATAGATGTGATTTGTAGTTTATAAGGAACTAATAATAAGATTATGTTAAATAATCAAAAAAAATATTTCATCACAAACAGGCATGTTGTTCCCAAAGGTTAACAACATTAACGTAAAAGTCTAATGCAGATTTCTTAGACTTCATAGTTTTAACTTCTATTACCTATAGTCTATATTTCAGAAACAAGATGATCAAATTGAGAGCAAAATTAGGGTCGTATATAACGGGTACTAGAAAATACTTTTTCTCAGATGAACACTACATGCTCTCAAGCCCCATTGCAATAGTTTTCCATTTATCTGATATAAAAATATTCATTGAGCACTTTGTTGTACTTTGAATTGAACCAACTTATTTTTTTTAAAGTTATGTTGTAATGAAAATTTTATTTTAGATGCCCCTATTAGAGTAAATGGAAAAGTAAATGGAGTTATCAATGGACAAAAATTAAATAATTTAGATCTGCAATCCTACATTGTAATGGTAGATGGTAGAGCGTACACAGCTATTTCAAAAATTCCAGAATCAATCGGTCATAATTTTCAATCACTGCATGTAGTAGGAGGAGCCTTAAGTTGGGTTTTTGCTAAACCCGTTGCTGACGCAATAAATGGTTTTCAATTAACCGGCGGTGTCTTTAACCATACATCCACAACACTTTTCAAAAATACAAACCAAAAAGTTACTGTTAAGCAAAAATATATAGGTTTGGATGTTTATGACCAATTACGTCTAGATATTGATATTCACGGTGATATTCCACAATTATTATCAGAATCAAAAATAAACATGGATGATTATGAGGAGCAATTTACTTTAACGGGTCCTGGTGTTTTGCAATCCTCATCTACAAAAAAAATTACATATCTAGGATTAGACCAAAACGTAATATCAATAGAGTTTTCGCTTGATCAATCGATTGTTTTTGATTATTGCAAATACAACCCAATTCCAGTTGGTACCACATGGAGAGTGAAAGGTGGTAAGAATTTTATTAGCTACGAAGCAAAAGAGCAGCTAGCAAGATTTGGATTAAGCAGTAAAGTTCATCCGATTGGAGGTCTGTTTTATACTGTTGCATTATTTCTTGTTTATAACTCTTATTACAGAATTTGACCCATGCATTAAAGGAAAAAGCCTATGCGGCCCCAACAGTGCGTGCGTTGTGGAAAATGATTCTTTTGCTTGCGCTTGTCACCCAGGGTACGAATACATTTACAGCGACACTGGTGAAGCAATATGTGAAGATGTGAATGAATGTCAGAGAGGTTTAAGTGAGTGTGACCATAATGCACACTGTATTAATCACGTTGGAGGTTATTCTTGTACTTGTAATCCCGGATTTGAAGGAACCGGATATTATTGTGAAAATGCACAAACCTGTCGAAATGTGCAATGCCCAGAAAATGCTGAATGTATAAATAACGGCTTTGCATACTGTCAATGCTTGCCTGGATTTACCGGTAATGGACAAGTATGTGTACCTATTATAAATCGAAGTTGTTACCTTGCCAATAACTGTTCACCTTATGGCACTTGTACAATTGATCATCGTACCAATAATTACTTCTGTGCTTGTTTACCCGGATACATCGGAGACGGCTACTATTGCGAGGTTGATCAGTCATTAGCGCCCACCACTACAGAAAGCTATACTGAAGCACCGGTTACAGCACAGTGTCAGTATGGTACATGTAGATGTCCACATGGTTACGAACGACAAGGAGACTATTGCATGTTGACTGTAGTAAAGGAAATCACAATAATTGATTATACAACCACCCCTGAAACCGAAACTGAAACTGAACAATGTAATTATTTAAATGTTTAAGATGTTATTTAAAAAAAGAATTATAGTATCACGACCTGAAGCTCAGTGTTTCAAATCGCAATGCTTTTGTCCGCGAGGTTATAAATTAGAGGAAAGAACAAAATCTTGTTTACCTAAAACTAACGGTATTTTAGAAACAATGGGCTTTTCTGGCGTTAAAAGTAAATAATTTTATTATTTTACTTGATCATTTTTTATTTTTTTCAGCTTCCTGCAATGTTATAAATGACTGCCATAAAAATGCTCAATGTGTTTTTGAATTGAGTATCAATAATTACCAATGTATCTGCAACATTGGTTTTGAAGGTGATGGGTACCACTGTATTGAATCTGAAGTACCATGCAGTACTGGTACGGATTGTGATGCACATGCAACTTGTATATACCAGGATCGCTTAAAAAAAGCAATTTGTGTGTGCGACCCTGGGTATCAAGGAAATGGGCGTGAATGCCGTAGAGGTGAGCAATGCCCCTTTTTACATTCAATATTTGTTACTATCGTTCCACATTACAGGTGGCTGTACGTCACATAGTCATTGTCCACCAAATGAACAATGTGCCTATTCAAACACTATACAAGGTTATGAATGTACATGTAAAGAAGGATTAGATCGTGATTCACAACAACAGTGCGTCAAAATAGAGGGGACATGTGGCGGAGGTATATGCGTAGAACATGCAGAATGCTTTAATGATGAATTGCAACAAGTTGATTACTGTAAATGTAAAGCGGAATATGAAGGCGATGGAATAACCGAATGCAGACCAAGACCAATACAGTGCAATGTGGTAAACAATTGTGATCCACAAGCTCAGTGTATATACAATCAAGATTCAGGCCGTTATGACTGTGTTTGTAATGATGATTTCATTGGAGATGGTATGTTTTGCTACAGAGAACGTAATTGTCACAATGACCCACACATATGTCACCCGCGAGCGATGTGTGTTACAAGTATTGATAACAAGTATGTTTGCGAATGTCAACCCGGCTATCTAGGTAATGGAACAGTGTGCAAAGAAGGTCCAAGGCCAGAAGGAAATTTTCTTTTACTTAATCAAGGAAAAGCTACTTTAAGGATTCCTTTTGATAGTTCACAATCGCATTTGGCAAAGCTAACACATATTAACGAGTTTCAAACGGCTGTTGGACTAGATATTGATTGTTTATTAGGAAGAGTGTATTGGAGTGACATTACTGGGAGAACTATAAAAAGTTCGACCTACAATGGTAGCGCAGTTATTGATTTTATTACAAGTGGTAAGTAGAATATTAAAAAAACTAGTAACGTTTTAATTTAATCAACGTCGTATACTTTGTAAAACTAACCACTTCATTAGAAGCTTTAATTAAAGATTTAATTAATTAATCCCATGAATTGTTAAAATGTCAAAACTTAATATTTAGTATTTATACTTTTTGTTGCGTTTACCTTAATAACTAGGCACCTAAGTAAAATCGATATTAGTAACTTCTTGTTGGTTATAGTACAGCTTACTTGTAGTGAGTATTTGGAAAACAAAACTTTAATCGGTTTACAAACCGCAAAAATACTATAAACATTCTATGGTATAAATCATGGTACATGCTATTAATTAAGCCATTGTTGCACTTCCTAACACAACACGTGAACCTCCTAAGCATATTAAGTTTTAAATTATTACACAGTGTATTTTGTAATAAACAGAGGAATTATTATTACAGATAAAAATTGTTTCTGTGGCTAATTTGTATAGGGTGGTCCATTTTCGATTTTTTTGTAAAACAAACGATGGTGTAAACAGATTTAGCCTAACTTTTTTTTGTTTCTGGGTTACACTGCGATTTTGAAAAATGCACTTTTGGGACCGCCTTTGTAACTCGCTTATTTTTTTAATTTTTTGAAAAAGTAAAAACTGTTTCTTATGGATGTTTTTACGTAGAATTCAGTGCCTAAGCTAGATTTTTCTGATGAGTGTGGTTTTTGAGTTATAACACAAACTTATATTTTTTTTAACGGAACACGATATATTTTGATTGAAATTAAATTGTCTCTTCATATACTGTCTAAAAATATAAATTGGTCACCACCATCAATTTCGAAGAACTTTTACTATTGCGCTTTTGACCTTCAAAATTATGTTTTCTAAGTTAGTTTCCATAAGTATAATAATAAATTTACAACACAATAAAAAATATGTTAATAAAAACGTATAAAATATGCTCAAAATGTCCTCCATTATCTTGAACACACGCTTGGCAAATTTTTCTTATTCTTCTCAAAGCACTTTGTAAAATTAATTTCCGATTTCGTAACGTTCTAAAACTCTGTTCAATGGCATTTTTTAATTGCTCCGTATTATTATAACAGTTGCAATAAACTTTATTTTCCAAGTATCCTCATACAAAATTATCTAATGCTGATAAATCTGGGGATCTTGGATGCCACCGTATGGGTCCATTAGTGCCAATCCACGTATTTGGAAAATGTTAATTCAAGTAATTTCTAATTTCTAAAGATTTATGCATATCTTGCTGAAACAAATATTGTTAAGGCGATCTAATGAAATTTCTTCTAACAAATCCTCCAGTGTAGTTCGTAGTATTTCAGCATATCTTAGGCTTGTTAAATTTCCTTCATATACAGGGTTATTACAAATGATGTTCATATTTTCAAGCATACATGAATCGAGTTTTATTCATTTTACAAATATAAAAAATAGTTACATTTGAAGGAAAACTCAAAAAGTTTCATAACAGGTATTCAGAATTACAAATGTTCAATATGGGAGCCCCTTGTGACACGACAGATGTCAAGCCTGTAATCAAGCTCTCGCCATACGTTGTCGAGAGTTTCTTGATTGATTGTTTCGATGGCATTGGCAATCCGTCGCTGGAGATCAAGTATGCTCTGTGGTAATGGTGGTGTATACACTTTATCCTTGATGTATCTCCACAAGAAAAAATCACAGGGGGTGATGTCCGGAGATCTTGGAGGCCAGTTCAAGAGTGCGTTATCATTTGGACTAACGCGCCCGATCCATCTCTCAGGTAGCAGATTGTTAAGTTCAGCCCTAACACCCAAGTGGTAATGTGGAGGTTCGCCATTCGATTGCAGAATGAAATCTGGGGAATCTTGCTCTAATTGTGGTATAAGCCATTCCGTCATCATGTCCAAGAAAACCATTCCATTTATTGTTTGTTCAATAAAGAAGAAAGGCCCGTACACTTTATTGTAAGCAATAGCACAAAACACATTAACTTTAGGAGAATCACGCACGTGCTCAATGTAAGCGTGTGGGTTCTCTGAGCCCCATATTCTTACATTATGTCTGTTTACTTTACCACATAAGTGGAACGTTGCTTCATCACTAAAGACCACACGCTGTAGAAAGTTTTCATCCTCAATCAAGACTTGCATGCTCTCACAAAAAGAGAGTCTTTTAACTTTGTCATTTTGTTTTAATGCTTGAAGCAGTTGAAGTTTGTAAGGTTTGAATTTAATACGTTTACGTAAAATTTTCCAAACTGTGGTATACCGAGCTCTCTGCTGCATTTAACAGTAGATTTCTGTGGACTGCGGGTAAAACTTTCCCTTACCTGCTCCACAACTTCATTGCTCACTGACGGCCTTCCAGTTGATTTCTTTTTACAAATGCAGCCATTTCTCTTAAACTTCAAGTACCACTTGCGAATAGAGTGATTGCTAGGAGGATCTTCATTAAATCTGGTTCTAAAGTGACGTTGAACACTAATAACTGATTGGTTAACGTGATAATCCAGCACACAAAATGCTTTCTTGTTTTCAAATTCAGCCATTGCACAAAACTGTCAACAATGGACTTAAGAAACAACTGATACATACCGAAATCAATGTAAACAAAACTTTATGAGTTTTTCTTTCCAGCGGTGCCAACCAAAACGGTTTTAATACATAATATTCCAGTGACATATGCAATCGAAAGCAGGAACATCATTTGTAATAACCCTGTATAAAATATTTAAGATTTCGTCCTTTAATGAAGCACAACACACTAACGGCAAATCACCCCTGCCTTTCTCTTTGAAAGGTGAGGTGTGGATTATCTTGACTCCTATATCTTTTATTGTTTCTATTAAATACGCCCGAACTAGATAATAACGCTTCGTCCGGCCAGATAACTTTAGCTTTAAAAAACGTTCAATTTTGTTCAACATGCCAAGATACCAATTGCAAAAATCCAGTCACCCGGATGTAAATTTTTAACTAAACTATATTTATAAGGTCGCAATTTATGTTTTTATTTAATTCTCTGAACTGTTGTTCTTGGAACTCCAACGGATAAAGCTGTTTTGCGAGAGGAGTTATTTCGATTTGCATGAGTGTATGTCAGCGTGTTAACTTTTTCTCTTCATTTTCCTTATTATAGGATCCACGGCGCTTTTTTACGAACGATCCCCTATTAATTAAAATTTTCTTAATCCGGACTAATATTCTCTAATCACGATGGGTACGTTCTGAGTATCTACACAAACAGCTATTTCAATTTCGAAGTTATTCATGTTTATTTCTAGTTTTCAAAAACAGAATTACATTGAATAGTCACATGGAAACCAAGAAAGTTTCCAAATCTATCTTAATTAAATAGAAACTATAAAATAAACTCTCAAATGCGGAATATCGCCAGATTTTTATCAAATTTTTCACACGGCCCGAGTTCGACGAGATAAGAAACACGTCGGGTACCCTTTCGACGGGAACACTCGCATTCGGCCACCGCGTCGCCCCTTTCGGGATTGCCTCGGTCGTGTTTACGAGGGATCGAAATAAAAATTCGCAGGCGGCCCGACGTGAGGGTCGAGAGTTCGCGACCGACGGCGAAGGTGTGGGGAGCGATTAGGGCGCCGTGACGTATAGTCTAAACTACCGTCGCACCATCACGATGGAGGTGGTGGCGGGAGTTGTCGAGGTGTGGACGAAAGATTTTTCGTAGATTTTCTCGAAAACGGGATCTCAAAAATTTTTAAACTTTAAGCATCGATGGGGACCGTTGAGAACTATATTACCCCGATAATGCCATGGCCGGCTGTCGCTTCGTTTCGGGGTAGGGGGGGTAAAGGGAGTTTTTCGTCAATTTCGCCTGCCCAATGAAAAGTTAGAGAGTTCGTGTTTTTTGCGTTCGCCTCGCATTTCGAGTGCGCATCGATCGTGGACGGCAAAAGTTCGGCAAGAATCACGCGATGGGTGGGGAAAATGGTCAAAGTTTGCGACGTGTACGTGTGCTTTGGAAACGTGATCGTATGAGATGTACCGTTTCACAATTTGGGTTTTTATAGCATGGAAATACGTTTACTATCGAATGAGAATCGAACGACGTATAAAACTCGCAAATTGGATCGGATTTGAGCGAGTTACGAACTTTTTCAATGATTTTTAAACGGGAAACATTCACGTGTCAATAAAAATGGAAGAAACAGGGGAAGGGGGATTTCCCCGGTCTCTTCAAAATTTAAAATAAAAATCAAAAGGGATGGCCTTCAGATATTTTTCGAACAAAACACAATTTTTTCCAAATATTTGTGCGAGGTGTCCAAATCGATTGATTTTGGCGCGAAATTGAACAAAATCGGATGTGATTCTCTCTAACGGGTACCGGCATTGAGTTATCACGACGTTTCGATTTTTCAAAATTCACATAAATGGCCATAACTTTTGTACTTTTAAAAGCAGCGTTGCCATTTCACAACTGAACGACGTGCCATAATGTGGCGCATCGACTGCCGCTTATTCCACTTTCGTAAGATTTATAATTTTTAAGTTATAGGGCAATTTTTTTTAACCACTTCCCGTTGGAATTTTTGCGTGATTTTTTTTGCATTTTTCTTTACGGCGACGAGTTCTACCAAAGCGTATTTTTTCTTTTCAAAATAACGCTTAGAACATCTTTTTTTATTTTTCAAGGTTCCACCCCGATTTTTAAGAAATTTTGAACAGTCGCAAATATTTTCGAACTATTATGTATCGATTTACTATAATTTTTACCTCGAAAAGAGGACTCCGTGATCAAAAGTTGAAAAAGTCGAAAATTTCGACATAGAAATCGAATTTTTATGTTTTTCGAACTAATAGAGTTCGAATTTCGAAAAAACAAAAGAGATGAAAAATTTTGTGGTTATCAAGTCCAGTACGGCAGATTTTTTCTTTTTTTAATCTGAGAGATATTAACCGAGATAACAAAACCGACGTCTGGCGTCGGCGCTCACATATACGGTTTAAACGAACGACGTCTTCGTTTATCCGACGATGTAAATATTTTTACGATTTGCTCTCGAATACACACTCCTTTCATCGAAAATAGTACGTATCCTGTATATTTATATGGGGTATACGTATTCGGCCGCAGTATCCCCCCTTTCGAGATTGCCTCGGTCGCGTTTGCGAGGGATCGAAATAAACATTCGCAGGCGGCCCGACGTGAGGGTCGAGAGTTCGCGATTGACGGCGAAGGAGTGGGGAAGGATTAGGGCGTCGTGACGTATAGTCGAAACTACCGTCGCACCACCACAAGGGGATGGAACACACATGTGATGGTGGAGGGGCGGTTTTATTTCTCCACGCGCGAGGATTCTGAGGAAAGTTGCTTAATAACTTCGTTATTTACCGGCTGATTTTTTCGTAACTTTGCACCAATGTAGATCGAAACCAAACGCTAAAACGGGATTTTTAACTCTGTTGTATCTCCTCCACTTTTTGAGATATACAGTCGCGCATCCGGACTCTGAAATTTGATATGTAAGTTCTTTGGACATCAAGATGAAGAATCCGTCAAAAACCACAAGTAGACTTTTTTGGCCCAAAACTCGAACCTGGAATGGGGCTAATGTTCAAACTCAGGTTAGACGGCGTCTACTATGAGTCTGAAACACAATCCAACTTTTAAACTGATTCTAAATCAAAACCGGGCTTTACAATGAGCGAAAAACGTTACCACTACCAAATCGCTCCAAACTAGTCATAAAATCCTTTTGAGGCATTTTACTATCATTTTGGGTTTTAATCACATTTTACCTTTCTAAACACAACTCCCTCCCAATCGTTCACAATTTATATACACCAATAGCAATTGTCGCCAATAAATAATTCTTAAATTTGTTATGAAAAGATTTTTGCACTAAATTTGTTGAATATTTATTGATTCAATACCTTCCTAATTTACATTATTTTTATCTAATATAAGTAATACTGTAACGTACTGCCATTAGAACTATGATTTATGTTCAAATATTTTTATATAATGAACAATTTAAATTTGTTTCAATTAATAATTACAAATATTGCACTAGAACACGTTTATCAATGTATAAATACTATGATTTGGCATGATGATATTTCATCATATAAACAATTAAATTTTAAGTTTTTTAATATTACTTTTCGTTGACCGTTTATTAATTTCGATATTAATGAATTATTTTGTTTAAAAAAGAATGTATTAATAGACGTCATTAATACATTCAAGTAACTGTTTTAGGGATTTTGACGTTTTGATGATATTTTGATATAGACAACCAGTTATACTCATACAAATAAAAAAACAATGATGACTAACATCATACATTTTAATAATCCATAATTATTTTTGGTTATTTATAATAATATTATTAATATTACAATTGTTCAAATTTAAGAACGGAACAGATACAGTGTTTATGTTGTGAACGTCAGGATTTATATTTAGGTTTAAATCATTTTAGATGTTTTCGAAATTGTTTGAGGTTATGTTAATGTTTGCTGGGAGTTTGGAAGAAGAGGCTGCCTCGTTTGTGCAAAATAATTGTTTACAAGTGAACATTTGTTTTGGATTGAATCCTCAATGTATGCCTCCACAACACTGATTGATTTCCAGCTCCCATGTCTCTTTATTGCTGCAAAATCTGCCCCTGAATTCTACAATATTGAGGCAGAAGATCTGCGGAAGCAATGTCCTGTATATAGCTGTGGCTGATCCAGTTTTAGAAATTGTGCAACTGTACATGGTATTTTGGCAAATGTGTTGATGCCCACAGGGTTTGTAGTGCATTTATTGTTTCGATAGTGTACAAAGAATCGTGTGTGTTTTGTATGCTGTGGTCTCAGTGTTATATATTGTCTGATTAATCTTAAGAATGTATTTTGATCAACCGTAAAAATTATTTTCTCCTTTGTTTTTGTTTTTGATCCTGGGATAGTGATTAGAAATTTAGATTTTAGGTCTTCAACATTACCGGTTTGCAACTCCAGAAGTTCATACTTCCTTAACGCTCCAGCTATTCCAAAAATTAGTGCGACCTATAGAGTAGTTTGCTATTACAACTTTAAATTTAAACCCTTTGCTTACCTTGGTCATTAAGAACAAATTATTAGGAGCGTCAAGAATGAATTTTAGCACTTATTCTTCTTCCAAAACTTTAGATTTTTTGGAGACATGTCCTTCAGTTTGTCTTTTAAGGTACATAATCAATTTGTTAAATTTTAACTTGAGATACTTACGACACTATTGCGATTTTCTTGCTTTCCCAATCAAATTTCAATTTCTGCTAAATTTTTCAAGCTGCTTGTTGGTAACTGAACGGGCAATTCGGGACATGTGTTCTTGACAAGGAAGAACGTTCATCCAATTTTGCCAAAATTTGTTTATTTTGCTCTTACAATGTGATTAAAATATTTAAAAAACTTTCTTGTTGTTCTATGCAAAAATAAAATCTTATTACACATCATTAAAGAAAAGTAGGGACTTGACTTACTATTATTCTGTGTTATTAGTGATTGCAGAGTTGGCATGGACACCATTAATGAAGTAACAGTACTATTACTAATGGATGAACATGAAGAAACATTAAATGTAGTCCTTCTTGATTCATCTAAATGTTCGTTATTATCAAATTCTATAAATTTATTTATGCAGTTATTAAAAAACTTTGTGCAAAAATTACCTTGGCTGTATGAAGAATTGTCACTACGGTTCTCATTAAATTTTGAGGATGATGTACGAGGAGGTCTAGGTAAAGTATATCTTCTACTTAGATTTGTTGTTCCAATTACATCTTGGCTGCTGCCATCCGAATCGTCATCCATAAATTTTTTTGGTGGATAACGTCGCCTTTTCTTATTAGCCACTTCTTCAACATCTGTCTGAACATCCGAAGTGTCTTCGGCTAATTTAATTTTTTTTGAGCCTCTAATAAGTCATCTGAAAATAATTATTTTAGTAATGAAACAATTATTAGTTTTATTTACTTACCAGCTTCAAAGAAACGGCGTTTAATTTTATAGAGAGGCCAGTCTTCTTGCGATGCATCTCTTCAACACCTATAAAAGCCATTATGATGACTTCTGTGCCAAAAAATTAACATTATAAAATGTAATAAAACAAGCATGTTTTGTATTACTTACCTTGACACACGTTGTTAAAAGAAAAGGAAATGAAAATCGTATTTTAAATCACTAAAGAAGTAAGGTTCACGTGTTAAAAGCACAGTTAAGAGAACACAAAAACGTGTAATGTAAAATTAGGTTAAAATTTCACTTTCGGAATTCTAGTTTATCAATTTTCATATTATGTTTACAATAATTATTTTTAAATTAAAAAAAAATAGTCGGCATTTTAAAAATAGATGTAATAATATTAAGTGGAAGATTAATTAATTTTTAAAACAACTGAATAGCATTGATTAGGAAACCGAGTTAATAAAAGTATATATATATATATATATATATATATATATATATATATATATATATATATATATATATATATATATATATATATATATATATATATATATATATATATATATATATATAGCGAAGAGCGAAGCTCCGTAGCTAGTTAAAATAAAAAGTCAATATTTTTCTGTATAAATAAAATTTGCCATGACAATTATATATTTTTGGAAAGCCTACACAGAAAGGATTTCATTTCAGTCAAAATATATAGGGTATTCCATTAAAAAAAACATAAGTTTGTGTTATACTCAAAAACCACACTTAATAGAAAAAATCTAGCTACACCATTCAATTCTATAGTCTATAAGCAACAGTTTTTATTTTGTCAAAAATTAATAAATAAGCGACTTGCAAGGGTAGTCCCAAATGTGCACTTTTTCGCAATCGCCCTGTATCTCAGAAACAAATAAAGGAAATGGGCCACTCTGTACTCGGGTTTCAATTTTGTATGGAACTGAAAACAAGTTAGCTAACTTTTTGTAACGTGGTCATTTGTGAAACATCACAATGACATGTTTGAAATGTGTGATTAACAAATTCATTTTCTGAAATTTTTTACAAATACATATTCCTTGATCTGAATCTAACTTTTTCATACTTTTAAGAATTAAAGGAGCACAAACCTACTATCGATGTGTGTTTTCTACTATTGAATAGTAAAAGGTAAAAACTGATGTTTTGTGACTGTATACTACGTTGTCACTATGTTATCGGTCCGGTAAACGATAGAGGGGTGGAAGATACGTAGGAAACTAAACTACACTGCTTAACAGTCGAACTGGACCACATATAATTTATCGCGTTTTCTTCTTTTTTCAATATTTTTTAGTTGAACAAAATCGTGAACATTTTACACAATATTTAATCGTAACCATAGAAACGCTGTTATTAAACAAATGCTTTGCCTAAATTGTCATTATTAAAACGTCATTATCATTGCTGGTACAGTTGTTTCGAATTATTTTTTAATTATATTGACCACGCTCTTTGTTAATTTTGTTTTTGGTGGTATTAATTATGCCTTTAAGAAGACGTTCACAAGAGACGGGTCCCATCGCGCAGTTGGCATAAGATTAGGTATATCTCACACCGTGATAGGCAGAATTTGGTAAAGGTGCTTGAAGACTGGGATTGTAAATCATCGTCACGAAGGAGGCCCGGGGAAAAAGACAACACAAAATCAACATAGATTTCTGAACATAACGGAACGTCGAAACAGGTTCAGCAATGCTACTGTGCTAAATACCATCTTCTAAAATGCAACTGGAGTGAACATTTCCACTCAAACTATTCGTAGAACATTAGCAGAGAATAATTTGGAACCAAGGAGGCCTGCAAAATTTCCAAACTGACAAGGCAGCAGAAAAGAAATCGATTCGCTTGAGCGGAAGCACGTCGTCATTGAAATAAAGATAATTAGACACACTGTTTATTCACGGATGAGTCCAAATGTAACTTATTCTCCACAGATGGACGTACTAGAGTTTGGCGAGAACCTGGATAGCGATATAGTGAAGCATCTATGGTTCCTACAGTTGCTTTCGGAGGAGGCTCTATCACAGCCTGGGCAGGTGTATGTAAATGGTAGAACAGACCTGATTGTTTTCTGAAATCAAAGTGTAAATGCGGAACGTTATTTGCACCACATTTAAGAAGAAGTTATGTTACCATATGCCCAAGAAATGGGCGATGGATTTGTGCTAGTAGATGGCAATGTTCGGCCACACAGGGCTCACGTTGTAAATGATTTCATAGCACAACACCATCTTACTCGAATGGAATGGCCAGCTATCTCACCAGACATGAATCCCATTGAATACATATGGGACTATTAGACAAACAGTTGAAATTCTAGAAAACCCTCCGGTCACGTTGGAAATGTTAGAATTGAGCAATGGGAAAGAATCCCTCCACGCGTAATAAGAAATTGCATTCGCAGCATGCCCACTAGGTGTCAAGAACTAATTAAATCTTCAGGAGCGCCTACGCGTTATTAGCATACCAACTTTCAAACACTACTGCACCTCTAAATAGCAAAAATTTTATAACATGTACATATATGTTTAACTTATAATTATATACTTTAAACTTGCATAAAACCACTCAATAATACATGCCCTCTGTGAGTCGGGGTCTAAAAGTAAACCACCGTTGTCCTACTTGTAATACATATACAATGCCGTAATAGATTCTAAATTGCTACAGATATACCTAACGTAATTTCAAGTCTACTTAAGTACCACACAATGATTAAAAATGTAGGTGGTATATAATGTAGTATATAACGGTACATTTGACATTACCCAAACTTACTAAATTCAGGCATTTACAATTGAAAGTATCATATTACAAGGTTAAACATAAAACAATATCTTAGATATTCATATGCATTACATCGCCATTACGTTTATTGATGTACTACAAATGTCAAATTCCAAATAATAACTAGTGGTGTTCTTCTATTACACGTACTTACACCTAAATCTCATAAGGGCTTCTTGTTTCAGTACATTAGTAATAAAATTGTTAATTTGTACTAGCGTTTCGTGTATAATACAAGTAGTATGAATCTTGCCGGTAATTTTTGTCTGTCAGATCACGAATAGTTGTGACGAAAATCGACACGAGTGCTTTAGCACGAGTGGCGATTTTCCGAAGACAACAACTACCTACCACTAATTCCTACCACGAGAAAAAATCCAAAGAAAATGCAGGAAAATTGAAGGTTTTTTCGAAATGCAATAGTTTATAGTAATAGTGCTATAAATAATAATTATTATTAATACAGTTTATTGTTAAATCTTTTTACACATATTCTCACCTGTATTATCGCTGTAAGAACTTGCTCCTTAGTATGGAAAGATTGCCAGTGTAATCAGATCCTAATTCGCTCAAATTCAAAAATAGACTGTTTCGATTGGTTGCTAAATTTTGAGTTGAATTGTTATATCAGTTATTTGGGCACATACATTAATATTGTTTTTTTACATTACGTATGTTTTGCTCAAGAATTTCGAAAGGTTAATTGTCATATATTTTCGTAAAGATATATATTACAATGCCATCCACTTGTAAATGCCATTTTTTTCATAATAAAATTATCGATTACTGACTGTAAACCTAGCTTATCCGCTTATGTAAATCGTCACTGGCATTTAAAGAGTTCACATAATTATAAAGGTCGCTACATAATTCAACCCATCACTGATTTTAAAATTAAACCATTATAAGAGCTATTTTTGATTTAAACAATTGAACTGTGGAAATCTATATATATATATATATATATATATATATATATATATATATATATATATATATAGTGCTTTAAAATTCTGAAAATTTGGTAGTATACTAGTTTCAAAATGTTAAACTAGAAGACTACTATAACTTGGTTAATTGAAATGGATTCCCCTTAATTTTTAATGTATATGTGCATTCTAGAGAGAAAAATAAGGATATTTGGTATAACATGCCATACGCCACAATGGTTTGTGGTCATGGGGCTAACGTCAACGGTTTTCAAATTATTTACAATTTTTGGTAAATGGTAATGATTATATGACAAATATCAGTTATCTACGGAGAGTGTAACAAAGCTGTAACGAGATTGCAACAGTAATGTAATTCAACTGCTGTATTATCCGTAATTGGTTTACATTTTCAAACCTTTAATTTACTAAGATATACTAGTTCAATTTTATAACTTTGAATTACTCGTAACACAGATAAAATATTGGCTTGATACATATGAACGAATTTGAATTTCTTTATTTTTTTTTAAGATATTGGTTCCCCTGAAGGTTTAAGTATTGATTGGGTGTCAAGAAATCTTTACTGGACAGATTCTACTAAAGATACCATCGAAGTAGCAAATATTGAAACAAGATTGAGAACAACCTTATTTAATACCAGTTTAGTAAATCCAAGAGGAATTGCTGTACATCCACAAAGAGGGTATACATAACAATATACTGAGTGACATAGAAAAACTCATACCAAAAGAAAATTGGAACTAGGGTATGAATTTTTGCAGATACATCGTCTGTGTTAATGGAAGTAACTTATGCTGTAATTTCTACCTTCATTCCATATGCCTTTTTGAGGAAATTCTTTTATTTAATTCAATATAACCACAATTACAGTAAAGCGCTTTTCGAATAACTAGCAGTATTCTAATTAATAACTGGATTGTGTGTGTACGTGTGTCTGCGTGCGTACGTGCGACTGCGAGTGAATGTGCAAGTGCGTGAGTGTGTATGTGTGTGAGTGCGTGCATGTACGTGTGTGTGCATGCGTGAGCGTGTGTAAGTGTGTGCGTGTGTGCGTGTGCAGTGCGTGTAGGTATGTACTCGTGCGTGCGCGCGTGTGCCCGTGTGAGCACACGCGTGCGCGCGTGTACGAGAGTGTGAGAGTGTGTGTGAATGCGTGTGTACGTGTATCCTCACACTCGCACACTCACACACGCACACACACACACACTCACACTCACACACTCACACGCTGACACGCTCACAGGCTGCACACTCGCACACTAGCACACTCGCACACACACACACACACACACACACACACACACACTACACACTCACACCACACATCACACACTCACACCACACACTCACACACTCACACGCTCACACGCTCACACGCTCACACCTCACACTCACACACTCACACTCACACTCACACACCACACACACACACACACTCACACAGCCACACACTCACACACTCACACACTCACACACTCACACACACACACTCACACACTCACACACTCACACACACACTCACACACTCACACACTCACACACTCACACACTCACACGCACACACTCACACTCCTTGCATTTGGATATTTAACCTGTGACTACGTCTTCGTCACATGGTCATTCTGCCATCGTTCATTAGCAAACAAAATCAGTCGTCATTGAAGATGATATGATACCATTTGTTGATTCAGTGAAATATTTCTCCACCCAGTCAAGCGTTGTTGCTTGTGAAAAACGGAGGAACGATAAAATGTAAAGGATAAGAAATAAGGCCAAAACTTCTAATGTGGCTATACTTGGTCTGAAGACCAATTACACAATCTCCTTTCAAAACCACTTCTCTTAAGCGAAGGTCTTGGAACTCTTTGGTTCTCGCTCCGCCACGGTGTTAGTGTCCATTCTCCAGCCATCTTCGCAACGCTCTCATTACGATCGACTGGATTTGATTTAAATCCTAAGTGATTTCTTAAAACAAAAAACCACCATCCAATACGTCGACAGTATCAAATCTTGTATTAAGTGATGGAATTTTCTACGTTTTCGTATTCTGGACGGAGTGGTGTAATAAAACAAAGCGAAGTAATGAGCATAAAAAATCGCAACAATCACACAAAAATACAGAAAATCCTGTCATTGCATAGCTTGTAACAGTATATAACAAACCTTGTTTTATCAGAAATTACTCAATTTTAGCTCCCCAATTTTTAAAACATTATTTACTTTAATATAGATAACATTTCTGCAACATTTTGTCCCCCAGTTCCAATTCCTTTTTGATGCTGTATTTTCAATGTCACTTAGCATAATAAGAGTATAATGCAAATTGAAACGTTTTAGAAAAATATTTTGGACTGATTGGGATCGAGATGATCCTAAAATTGAGTGGGCCAATGCGGATGGAACAGGAAGAGAGGTATTTTTAAAGGGTGAAAATGTTAAACTACCCAATTCATTGGTAATAGATTTTCAAGCAGAACGACTTTGTTACGCAGATGCAGGAACAAAAAAAATTGTATGTCTCGATATTGAATCTAGATATGCTCAGATTATTGCAGATAATTGTACGTATCCATTTGGTATCACAGTGACAGATGAATACATCTATTGGTCAGATTGGATCATGTAAGTATTATGTTATGTTGTTTTAATAAGATTAACTAATTTGTTCCAGCAAAAAAATTGAACGAGTAAATAAACGTACTCTAGAACGACTGCCACCTTTAAATGTGCCTCTGGGTGGAACCAATAAACTATATGGAGTAGTAGCAGTTCCTCAATATTGCCTTGGATTGGTCAATGTTTGCCAATACTATAAAAGCCAATGTCCTCTTAGTTTCATATGCTTACCAGACGGAAAAGGGAGTCGTCGTTGCGTGTGTGGACACGATATCAATTCACAATCAATTAAACCGTCATGTTACGGTTAATGTATTTGTAATTTAAATCATTTTCATTCATTTGTAAAATTAAAAGTGTATATTAGTATAAGTGTACCTGTTTTTTAAAAGTACTAACAATAAGTAGTATTAAAAATATATATATTTCTTTGTAAAATGGAATTAAGCTAGGTTTTCTCCTTCTTCATGCTCGAATTCAGAAGGTTCAGTATTACAATATTGCTCGAAGTTCGATTTATATTTAAGTAAGTACACACACAAAGCGTTTATTGGTTCGGGAGGCCGTTCCCTAACTAAGTATTGTAAAGCTTGCATCAGTATAGGAACAACTGTTTCTTCAAGGTACTGTTTTGGAGGAAGAGCAGTTAAATCTCCTCTGTTAAATTTTTTGAATAAAAATTTCTCTTCATTTTCACTTTCTGTGATTATCTATTGATTGAAAATAATTGTATATATAATATGAAGGTATAACTCATAACTTACTTTGAGCAGCTCACAGTACCGTTTTGAAGAAAACATGTTACATTTATCGTCATCGAATTGATGCCGTTTCTCGTCATCTTCGCATTCGTCTACCTCTGAAAATGCAGGTATATGTTATAAGAAATATTAGAAAACATACTTGTACTAGTAAAAACCATAAATTTTTGTTTGATACAAATTACTCTTGTTAATAGAATTTTATATTTGTTGTGTACTTGCATATTATAATTGTGCTGTTCTTAAATCCCCTTTAAGTCCCATCTAACTTCACAATACAATTACACCTATTCTTGCCCATATTATTAACCTGTTAATCACTCATGGTAAGTTTCGAATGTCACCGAAGTTAGCTTCAATAATCTTATTATTAAAACAGGGTAACCCCAGCAGTGTCGAAAATTATCGACCAATTGCTATCGTCTCCAAAATAATTGAAAAGGTTGTAGCTAAATAGGTTGAATCGTGTTTAGTTAAGTTTAAAAATTACTAGTAGCCAGCATGGTTTCCTACACAGTTGTTCCACTGAACCTAGCACAAATGAGTAAGTCAATAAAAAATTGCGTATTGGTGATCATGTGGTATCTATTTTATTTGATTTAACAAGGGCCTTTGTCATTGCCGGCAAGTCTTTCGACTCAAATAAATTAAATAGTTTTGGTATATGAGGATGCTTTAATAACTGGTTTGTGTCTTATTAAGAATATAGAAAGATTGTGGTGTATCTTAGAGATGCCTATTCATAAGAATTTGATTTAAATTTAGGAACACCATAAGGCAGTGTTTTAGGACCACTATTTTTTCTCATTTTTATTAATGACCTTCCAAGCTATATTTCTCAAGGTAGGGTACTTTTGTACGCTGATGATACCTGCATACTTCTCTCAAGCTATTCTAAAGATGTTCTGTTAGATAACATTATCATTTAATGAATGAAAAACAGATTGATACTTAATACTCAAAAAAAACGTCCATTGCTCATTACACTGCAACAAAAAATTACATATGATGACTTGACTACATATTAGCAATGATACAGTAAAACGATTTACATCCGTGAAATCCCCGCATATGTTTCTCCTGTGATGTTCAAAGCAATCCGGCGTGCGTCAAATTAAATCAAAGCTTATTAACGGTATTAAAATCAACATTGGATCAAACAAGTGTGCTTGATGTATACTGTATGCTTATGCTGCGATTAATTATAACATTGTAGTTTAAGGGTTAGCGCGTGGCGTCCAAAGAGTTATTACTTTGCAAAAACCTATCCTAAGCCTTATTTTTGGTTTATAACCTTGAACCACTTGTCGTAATACGTTTAAAGATAAAATTTAACTGTAATTTCAATTTACATACTCAAACCTATATATATATATATATATATATATATATATATATATATATATATATATATATATATATATATATATATATATATATATATAATATATAAGTAATATTTCATAAAGGTACTGGCATGCATACGAGACGTAAGAATAATCTTGTAGAAATTAAAAGTAAACATTTTTACTGCGGTTAATGCGGGAGTTTGCCTTCATAATAAACTACAAATGAGCTTGATGTTAATGTAAACAAAATAAAATCACAATTATAAATTTCTTCAGCATGTAACTTTGTGCGAAAGTTATTGTCGGTCAAACAATTTCAAATTGAACTGATACCAGAATTATCCGTTTTGAGGTCTCCAGAATTCAATAGTAATTTATATTACAAGAGCTATAACGTGACGAGCGTTAATGTCGTAAGAGACCACAGACCGAGTGTGAAATTGGAACAAATCACGCTATGGTTTTCAGCTCGAGTAATATACAACGTTTTTATGCTGCTTTAAATCAAATAAAGCTATATTTAATAAAGCATTTGAAACTTGTGTCACCAAAGTTATGTGGATGCTGCTGTTGTCATACCTTCTACGAATGTATGAATGCAGTATTGACATCCTAAACTACATTTACAAAGATAAGCTTAAATAAAATACTTTTAAATGCTTATTTCGTTAATTTAGGGTGCCTATTGAGCTTCTTTCAAGTATTGTAATTCTTTTGGAATTATTTATAAAGTCGGGGTCGTGCTATCTGTGTGCGCGTGTATTCGTGCGTGGGTGTGTGCGTCTCTGTCTACGTCTGTGTGTGTGCGTGTGCGCGTGTTGTGTTTGAGTGTGAGTGCGCGTGCGTGTGACTGTGCGTGCGCGTGAGCGTGTGCGTCCGAGCGTGTTTGTCAGTATTTTTTTCGGAACACTAACATTTAGCATGTCACTTTTTCTCGTAAAATTAGTGATTGGAAAAATAAAAGCTCTTGCGTTTTTACTGTTGAAAAAGTTTGTATTTCCCAAAGAATTTTTCTTTTGCTTATTAATTTTGTGATTATAAAATACTTATCTTTTTTGGGTTTTAAATTACCACATCACTGTAATTTAACATAAGTAGTTGAAATTAAGATTAAAATTAAAAAATTACAAAAAACGTTCTGCATTGTGCTTTTCCTTGTTAATAACACTTGCACTTATTGATAAATATATCTTTGTTAGATTTAACTGGAATATTTTATTTGATGTCATGTTTATATTTGTGAGGTTTCTATCATTTTCAAATTGAAGTTTTTCACAACTTTACACTTATCATAACTTGATTGAATTTTGTTAAATGTGTTTTTTGGATGACATTTTTCCTTGTTAGCCTTCGACCGTTAGAGGGTGTTCTGATTTGTCATCTTTAAGACAGCCTAACAATATTTAATTTTTAATGACCTAGTTATTCTTTACTAAAATGTAATTCTATAGTTGGCTTTATACGTTTCTCAAACTGTTGTATTAATAGCAGGCTGATGCTTGTTTTAATTTTTCAACTTTGACAAAATTGTTTTCAACATCTTTAACAATTTTAATAGATATTACTACTGACGAAGATAACTGTAAATGTTAACGATAAGTATAGATAAGTATTTTATTGTGTGTGATAATGGTGGAAGTTTACATTTTCATAGTTTTGTCATTAATTACTTTGGAATAATTATTCAAAAATATGTTTGAAAGGGTGTGATTCGTTTTAGTTAAAATTGCATTAAGAGTTTTGTGACATAAACAACACTTCTGGTCTAGTCCATCAACACGCATTTCTCGTTTAGATATAATCAATTTACGTAAAGTAATTGTTTGATTTCCTCTTCGCATTTATCAGAAATGAGCATGCTTAATATTAAAAACGCCTGAACTGTAACTGCGCTGAAAGCTGTGTTAATGCTTCTCTATTTCATGTTTTTTAATTCGCTAATTTTTATGCTGATGTAAAATCTGGATTTGCAGTAATGTAAATCAAACCGTTTTCACTGCTATTAACATTTAATAACATAAATTCTCCACAAATGTACTTACTGGTTACAGAAATTTGCGGTTTTACTGGAATGAAGAACAAAATTTAAATAGAAATTCGAATTCAAAATCATAACCTCTAAATAATCATGCGGATCACATCAGTAGATATTATTAGAACGAATTAAATATTATGAAACAAAGAACTTTCAAAGATTTTTAAACTGTTTAATATTATTATTTCACTTATTTTAATATAAAGTTCGGCCGTTTTATACCATGATATCAACAATGACTGACCGAAAAAACTGCTTTTTACAGAATCCTTACGAAACGTATCCCGCATAGTTTTCCACTTACTTCTTAGTATCGCCCCTGTAAAAGTTTACCTACTTAGTGTATGAAATCAATATTACAAACTTAATTGCTTGGATAGATATAAAATACAATAGCTATTTAAAAATTGTTCATTTTAGGTATTTGGCTACTGGAGCATCTTTCAAAAGTTTGGGTTTTACTTTTCGAATGGGCGCTACGACATTTGCAGAAGAAACAGTTAAAGCAATATAGGAAATCTTAAAACCAATTCACATGAAAATTCCAACGGAAAACAACTTTAAAAAAATAGCAAGAGAATTATTCGACAAATGGAACTTTCCCAATTGTTTGGGAGTAGTTGATGGGAAACACGTCAGAGTGAAATGCCCTTCCCACTCAGGAAGCATGTTTTACAACTATAAACATTATTTTTCTATCGTGCTTCAAGCCGTTGCTGACGCAAATTATAAATTTGTTACTATTGACGTAGGAGGCTACGGCAAACAACGCGATGGTGGCACTTTTCGCACGTCTTCGTTGTTCCATTTAATGGAAAGTGGCGATCTTCAGATGCCCCTGATAGTACTTTACCGTCAACAGACATTTTAGTACCTTACATTTTTATCGGTGACGAAGGGTATCCGATATTAAAACACTTATTAAAACCGTATAACAGAAGAAATTTAGACGCAAATAAAGAGTATTTTAATATGCGTCTATCTAGAGCAATGCGTGTAGTTGAGTGTTCATTTGGCATAATTAGTGCCAAGTTTCGCATTCTTAACAAACCTATAGAAACCTCTCTCTTGTGTGTCAAAACAAAATATAATTTATTTAAAATAAAATATCTAATCACAGTTATTATGTACAATTGAAGGTTTTTACATCAAAACAGGTCTGATTTTGATTATTTTTATTATGTTTTATTATATTGTATGATCAAGGGCGTAGCCAGGATTTATAACATAGGGGGTGTCAAACCATGGTCCATGGTCGTTCAAAATGTAAAATTTTAGGATAAAAAGAAAAGGCAAAACACACGCACGCATGCACCCACCCACATGTAAAACCTAAAACTGGGCATAGATTTCACAAAAACGATCCTGTACGAAAGAGCATCTTCTTTTGGGCTTATATGCTTCATGTATAAAAAAGTAAACAGGGTTCAATACCTGTAGGTACGTTTTTTTTACCTATACACGAGCCTAAACTGTCTATTACATCTACCTTGCACTAGATGGTATAGAACTTTTGGGTTAAGATTATCATCATATACATTAAGAAAAATCTACCAATGGGTTAATGCTTTATGTTTACAATCAGTGTTCTATTAAACACCTGCCACATCGAGGCAACTAATATTTGAATAAACACAGTCATGTTCATACTAATAGGTCAAGATTTTATACTTAGACAAAATTGTGATCATTGTCGTAAATAAACAAATGAGTTACGCTCAATTTATGCGGATTCACTTAATTTGTTTAAATTGACAAGCTTAAATTTAAGACACGTCTACAGGCAGTATCGTTGAATGGCTGAAACCACTCTGCGCATGTGTTTGGTTGGTATTATAATCCGTGTACTAATACCACAAAAAAGCAAAGTTAGGAATAAAATGATAAATTAAAAACGTTAATCTGCATTTTGAAGATATAATATATCATCTGCTGATAATCCTATGATTAGCTCACATTTTTTTCTAATAATTTCACTCATACATGATTTATTACTATTGCCGACTTCATAATTTATTAATTCATCAACTTCAGTAGAATCAATTAAAGTACTACTACTACTGCTGCTATGTTTATTTGGTTAAACAGTTTGTATAATGCAGGAATGTATATGCTTGCAAATATTTAATTTAATAATGTTATCTATACAAGCACATTGAAAATTATGCAAGCATATATTGCAGTCGTAGCATTTTATGGAGCATTCAAAACAAACTTCGCTTTGAGGTACTATGTATTTTTTGGAAGAATCTAATGCTGAAGTTACCAACCATTCATCATCTGCAATTTTTTTAATCATTCGTGGTGTAATGTGTTTACTTGCTGTGTAACTTCTTCTGATGGCAATCATTTGATCGGTAGGTTTATTTTTAGCTAATTTTATTAAACGCTTAAAAATGTTGTCACATGATAAGGTCATTATTGCATTGATGCATTTGTCCAGACTTTTTGTTTGTCGACCCTCTAGATAAATATGTTTTAGAACCCGGTGAAGAGATTCTAAATACATATTAGTATTAATCCCTAAACCTCTTCTATAACAGTAAACCCATTCCTGTGGTGGGCATTTTAAATATGTTGAAAAATAAAATACTGACCAAATGCATGAGTACTCAGATCATCTAAAAAATCGTCCATAATTTGATTGGCACACAAATGGAATTTTTCCACATTTCTTTCATGTAATAAAACTGTCTTATACACCAAAGCCTTTGTTTGGGGGCCTCCACCTATTTTTGACAAATTCTGTCACCAATTACGATCTACATGCCATGTACACCCGTTTATTTGGCACAGGACCCATAACACTAGACCACGCATTATAAAATGCAGGAGCATCATCGGTCACAAAAACTTGTGTCTCAATAACGCCTGTCTTTAATTTTACATGGGAAAAAAACAAGCAGAAAATTAATTCATCTGCTTATTAGAAATACAGAATCCTACTGGACACCCAGAACTAAATTCATCAACAGTCATTAATGTGTATAGTTGAAAATTGGATGCATTTGTGCCGTGGGTTCCGTCAATACAAATTTTTTCAGTGCCAAATTTTTTAAGTTGATGAGATTGATATTTTGTCATTATTATGAGACAAAAGTCATCAAGTAGTAGATCCCCATCTTCTTTCCCCTGTTCTTTAAAATACAAAACAGGACACTCATTGCCTAGACCTTTCATCTCTTCAACCCACAAATTAACATTGACTGCATCATCTGCATGATGTCTGGTGTCATAATGTACACTAAAACTTCGTGGAATATTATGCAAATCTTTTCGTTCCAGCAGAAGAGTATGTTGTGAATTAATATCATTTGCACAATCTCGAATTTCATCCAAAATATGCTGGAATGTCACACCATGTTTCAATTTACCTACAACAATTACAAAATGTTTTGTTTATTGTATCAATTACAATTTTTAAATCACTCACCTGCAATTTCAGTTCGTACTTCCTTACTAAGGAATGTTCGCCCAACATCAATGGAGTGTCCCACATGGGTTTTCCAAAAGCTAACACTATAACTATCACCTTCTATCAGTACTTCCCTTCTTGCTGGGCATACTGTACCAATTTTATTGAACAAAACACCTTTACGTGCTCTGATATTATGTCCACGTGTTCTTTGTGAATGCGACCGGTGACAATTGTAATGTCGCTTCATTTTTCCATCAGAAAGTATGCTTTCTGAAGTATCTAGTACATAATAAGACAGGCTCTCCTGTTCCAATTTCTCTTTCCACTGATGAAAGTCTAAAACGAAGGTAACAAGAAAAATTTACTATATGTATGAAATTGTTTATTTGATAATATTTTCATCAGTTTAGTAGGTATTTTACATTGGAGAATGACTGTTGTGTCAGAACTTATCAAAAGTACTAATGCCATCAAATCAATGTGAGATACTACAAGCAAGACTGAAAAACAACGTAAAAAAGACAAATAAGGTCCAAACAACTCAAACAGGTACAATTTGAAAATAAGACAATTGGTGTTTTATATTATTTATGTTTGTTCTTTAGTACTTACTTTGTACCGCTTCAAATCGGTGCTCTTCGTATTCTAAGATTATTTCATGATTTGTTAAAAGGTGCTCACGTAATTTAGAATGTGAGATTAATTTTTCATTCCAGTCGGGACACTCAATTCTTGGCATACGAGATGACAACATCATAGTCATGTGAACTGTTTTCATATGGTAATTTAAATTTCCTGTTTTTGTGAACATTTTACCACAAATCATACATAATTCACTGCAAGTTCTACTAGGTCGTGGATTATTTACACCATGAATTATTCTTTTCAAAGTAAAGGTCTTATTGCATTGAGGGCAACCAACTTTTTTATTTTTATCAGCCATTATATACACTAATTGCTACTTTAAACTAGTTACAGATAATCATTTTGAACGATTGAAATAATTGTATCATACATACACAAAAAAACTATAACCTTAATAACTAGTAAAAACTTAAAAGTTTAATCAAAATTGCGCAGGGTTTGTAAATTATATTATAACACATGTACAACTGTACATGTGCCTGTATAAAGGCACATAACAACAATAAATTGCCAATGTATACACAACAATCTTTGACAATATCGAAAACGTGCAAAAAAAACGCCTGTATGTATATATGTTTATAACTTATATGAACTTACGTGTATTATTAGCACACAGCCACCGACCAAATATCACAAACATGCGGAGTAAATTTTCAGCCATTCAGTTGAACTGTACTAAGACGTATGTTAAATTTAATGTAAATGTATAGGTTAGATTAGAAAATAATTATGAAAATTAAAATTATTAAACGAAGCTATAGTGCCTATAGTACATACTATCTCTACTCTAAATAATTTGAATATTAATATCACAATATTTCTTGAATTTCAATCATTCAGTGCACTAATTAAATTACTGGAGTAAACAAATTTACCTTCTTCAGCATCATCCACCCTAACTTCATGTTGTTCAGAATCTAATTCTCCTTCACAAATTTCATCTTCTTGTATAATGTTGCTGTCAGACATTTTTTGCAATAAACTTTTTAGAAATTATAATTCTAACTGAAAATAAGCAAATTATATACTATTAAGTTCCAGTTCCCCAGCAACAACAAAACAAATGGGATCATGAAAGTTACAATTAAAAGTATTAGTTCATAACCTATAAACTGCGGTCTGTTTTTATTATTTTTGTATTAATTCACAGACTGGGTTGGTGTTGCTACTTGGAGATGGGTAGCAAATGATGATAACTGTGGAATTTGCCGTATGCCTTTTGATGGTTGTTGCCCTGATTGTAAATTACCTGGAGACGATTGTCCACTTGTATGGGGCCAGTGTTCACACTGCTTTCATATGCATTGCATTGTAAAGTGGTTACAATCTCAACAAGTAAATCAACAGTGTCCAATGTGTAGACAAGAATGGAAATTTAATAATAAATAATAAGGTGGGTTGATTATTTTGTTGTAGATAGAGCATAATGTCGAGAATTTGAAATACACTTTTTTTGTAGCATTAATCATAATATTCTGTTGTTTCCCACCACTTTTTGTCTTCTTTCCTTTATGTTAAAAGTTTTTATAAGTTAGAAAAAAGAAAAATGGATATAAGTAGTGTGAGAAAATAAAAATTGTTAATTCAATATATAAATACCTTGTAATTTGATGATCTCATGATATATTTACATCGTAATTTAGAGTTGGTCCAAGATTTAAAGAGATCAGCACCCTTTGCTGTTTAGTGAAGTATAAATTCTGTTATATTGAAAGTATTGAGAAATACCATACCATACCATACCATAATGTTGGAAGGGGTTTACCATTGATCTATCAAAATTTCGTATACATGTACACCTGGAAAATTATAATATTTAATGATTGTTTTCTGTGTGTAGAGTATTAAGTACACTGTTTTTTGTGTTGCGATCATTTGAATTTATTATCAATCAGGTATTGAAAAGATACTAGCTTATGGTCGTGGGATTTTTTGCTTAATGTAACATTTTTTTAATTAGTGCTTATTTCGCAATGCAAATATCTGGTCTAGAACAACACATGACCTTCCAAGCTACAAAGTGGAAATTAAAAAAAATGAAATAATTTGTCTAAGTTAATTATTCAAACTATTTTTTGATACGTTCATAACAAAAATAGGTGACATTGTAAAAAGAAACAAAAAAATCTATAGCAGATGCATGTTTAAACCTTCATGTCAGATTGAGGTTAATAGACATCTAAATAAGCATTTCCAATCTCATTTAATTAATTTTTAATACATTTTGGCTTCGTATTAAAGTACTTTATACAGATATTGAAAAAAATTGTACACTTAAATTCTACCTTAGGAATTTTTTTTGCTGCTAAATTACATGCCGTATCAAAAACTGGCATAAAACATAATTAATCGATATGGTTAAGATTTATATGTAAGTATTTTTATATCTTTGAAATATGCAGCTGTTACAGAAATACTTGATAAAAACCAAAAACTGACTCTAATAACCCCCCCTGTGGCTGGATTTCACCCAAAATCTAATTAGCTCTAGGAGAGATAAAATGAAGCTAAATTTTAAATAGTACATACATATTATGGTTCCGGAGTTATCGTGGATACTAACATACATCCACACACACACACAAATACATGGCCGATCTTGACAAAACTTTGTCAAATGTAAATTGATGTAATAAGTCGATTTAGTGATAGTGAAAAAAAGTTGATTGCATAACTTTCTATAGCTAAATATGTATATGTAGGTTGGAATGTAAAAAGGACTATTTTAGTCACAATCAAAAGTTTGTGAGTTTATAAAATACCAATTCTGTGGTGCATTTTAGCAAGAAGAAATGATGTACCTTGTTATTTAACATCTAGTAAAAATATTTCAAACTATTTATAAGTAATCATAAGATTTACACCTTCAACTATGTCCCCAATAAATTTGTACGGGTATTATCCTTTTACCTGCATCTTCATATACACCTTAAAAAGCTACCACTTAAATAACATGTTATGCCATTTTATTATTTACTTTGAAGTTAAAAATGTATTCTAAATCTTAACTCGGCTTTCTAAATAAAATGCATGGCTATTATTTCCAATATTAATAAAGATAAAATGGGGATATCAGTATTTAAAATGGTCTCCAAGTATATTACCTGCCAATTAAATTTAGTGGGAAGTTTGTTCACCAAAATCAGGCACTAAATCATAAAGTACTTTTTGAATTGATCAGAAGTACCATCTTCATTGATTCATACTTATACAATAGTTTTACTGACATGCTGCCATCTCTAAATTAAAAATTGAGAATTCGTGCATGATGAACAATATACAAAACTATAATACCAAGTTTTATTAAGTATGTTTTATGAGAAATTATTGTATCGATATAAGGTATGAGATTTGTTAACAGTATACGAGAGTCATACTAAAGATATGATATCTGATAATCATATATGATGATAAAGACAACTATTTTGTATGTTTCGAATCTGCCCTTGTATTAATCATGTTTCCCCATCTTTGAAATACATGTGATATTTCTGTTAATTTTCTATGGGAAAGAGGACTACTCCTTTGTCTTCTATGTTCGGCGTACATTATAGAATTAGGTTAGTTACAGATTTTCCTCTTCAAGCATTATGAATATTATTCTTCTTTATTCGGATGTTTTTCATATGATCAAAATCCGACTATACTTTCAAATAGTGTTTTCCGCTAACCCGAGCTTAAATATAATAAATACGTGTACGGTGTCGCCCAATTTCCATGGGATTCTAGTTTCCTTATTAGCGCAGATAAAATTGCTGCATGGCGGCGAATACAGTCGGTGCAAGTGTGACTCCTCCTAAATGGTATAAAAAGTGCAATAACGTCCCACTAAATGACTTGAAGTCGCATTAAATATTTCAAAACTGTAAGTGAAAATACTATAAATTGTACAAATGGCAGCGGCCTAACTACGTAAGTGCAAACTCGTGCCGTGCATGGGGACCCTCAAGCTCAGGCGGCCCTCGGTTGAGACTTAGATGACTAAAAAATCTCTCCAAATTTTTTGGTGGTTTTATAATTTCATGAAGGTTATTTTTACTTTGTGTATACTTAGTACTTACAGTGTATCAAGAAATTACAGTAGTATTTTAAATGTAATTAAATTGTAAATGCACTCGGTATACATATACCATGCTGCAGTTGCCCTTTATAAAAACATATTTCTATTAAAGTAGATAGAATGATTCAGATTCACAAACCCCTTGTGTCGGTGTCGGCATAACTAAGTACAAAGATTTTTTTTTTTTAATGGTTGTAGACCTGAACAGGCTAAATTAGGCCTATCGTGCTAAAGCACTCAGGAACACTTAGGGGGATGGATAGAGGGATAATGAATTGCCAATAGATGCCTATGAACAGCTACCTTAAATTTTCTCATATCATAACTGAGAGGAAAACAGGAACTAGGGAGATCATTCCAGAGTTTAGAAGCCGTGTAGAAAAATGTGGATTGCGCCCGTTTGGTACGACAAGTGGAGATTTGTACTGCATACTGATGATGTGAATGAGCGAACCGAGTGTTTCTCGCAAAGACAGCCCGAGATGGTATCAAAGAATATAATTCAGCAGCACAATAGCCGTTGTAATAATGATAATACAAAGAAAGAACTGAAACCATCCTTCTATGCTCAAGGGACTGTATGTGAGAAGTTAAGGACGGATCATTTATAAGCCTAATCGCTCTCTTTTGAATACGATCAACGATATCGAGAGCGTATTGGGGAGCACTAACCCAAAGGTGAGAATTATATTCCAGATGAGGCCGAATTGGGCCTTATACAGCAGAAGGAGCTGTCGAGAGGTAAAGTACTGCTTAGATCTGTACAAAAAGCCTATTTTACGAGCAGCTGTTTTGGTAGCTGACAGAAGATGATTAACCCATGAGAGATTTGAAGATACAGTCATACCCAACAGAGTAATAGAGTCTGAAAACTTAAGAACTGAGCCATTCATACTTACAACAGGAAATGATCGATCTTTTTTGGCGGACATAAGGCAACACTGAGTTTTGTTAGCATTAAATTTAACTAGATGATTGCTTCCCCATTCGAGAATACGATGAAGGTCTTTGTTGATTGAATTTGACATTTCAGCTTTAATTTCTTGATTTGACATAGAAGGTAGATTATCACTATGAGTAGACTGAGATGAACTACAGTGAAGAGTGCTATCGTCAGCAAAGCAATGGATGGAGTTAGTTGTTGAAGAAATAAGGTCATTTATGTACAGCAGAAAAAGTGTAGGCGCTATAACGGATCCCTGTGGTACGCCCGCGTTAATGCTAACTTCTTTTGAAAAAAAGCCATCAACTACGACACGTATTCATCTTTTATCAAGGAAACTAGAAACCCAGTTGATGAGCGTACCATTTAACCCAAACGAGGTGAGTTTAGCAGGTAAACACTTATGCCAAACTTGGTAAAATGCCTTTGAGATATCTAAAGCGACTACTACTGTTTCACCGGACTGCTCTACTGTATTGTTCCAAACTTGGGTCACATATGAAAGAAGATCGCCTGTTGAACGACTTTGCCTAAACCCATATTGGTGGTCACTAAGGAGTTTGTTAGTTTCAAGGAACGTGAGCAGTTGCTGATTGATGGCTAAAAATTTACCTAGAAAGGGACCAGGAAATAGTGAATCTGCAATAAACTCTTTTAAATTATATGACCAGTAATAAATTTTATTCACAATTAGTTTGTAACATACCGTTTTTTAAACCATTTAAAGGTTGAAAAGTGAAGATTCTACGGGTTTACTTTAAGCGGTCAGTAATAACAAAAAAAGGGGACTGTAATGAGATGAAGCGGTCAGTACTATCGATTTAAACTATCAATGTCAAATTGACAACTTGCCAATTTTAATAAAGCGTCAAGAGTATGCAACCATTTTTTCTCACATGCGTAGATGGTGAATAAAGGAAAGGAATAGGTGGAAAGAAACAACACGTTTTCTTTAATAAGCATATTTAATAAGTGAATTATTGATAACAAGTAGCGGCAAAACCAATAGAAAAATAGTAATAAAATACTTATCTTTTTTGGGTTTTTTTTAATGGTGTATTTTAAATTATACAATCTAAACGTTTCGATAACACTTGCAGTTATCTTCGTCAGTAGTAATATCTGTTAAAAATTGTTAAAGATGTTGTAAACAATTTTGTCAAAGTTGAAAATTTAAAACTATTATTAATATAACAGTTTGAGAAACATATAAAGCATTATGCTTTTCATTGTTAATAACACTTGCACTTATTGATAAAGATATCTCTTTGTTAGATTTAACTGGATTATTTATTTGATGTCATGTTTATATTTATGAATGCTTCTATCATTTTAAAAGTGAAGTTTTTCACAACTTTACACTTACATCATAACTTGATTAAATTTTGTTAAATGTGTTTTTTTGGCTAACATTTTTCATTGTTAGCTTTCGCCTTAGAGAGTGTTCTCATTTGTCATCTTTAAGGCAGTTTAACAATATTTAATTTTTAATGACCTAATTATGCTTTACTAAAATTTAATTTTATAGTTGGCTTTATACGTTTCTCAAACTGTTATATTAATAGCAGGCTGATGTTTATGTTTTAATTTTTCAACTTTCACAAAATTGTTTGCATCTTTAACAATTTTTAACAGGTATTACTACTGACGAAGATAACTGTAAGTGTTATCGAAACGTTTAGATTGTGTAATTTAAAATACACCATTTAAAAACCCAAAAAAGATAAGTATTTTTTATGTGTGATAATGATGAAGGTTTACATTTCCAGAAAAATAGCAAGCTCATTAAAGTAAAAATTAAAAGTCCCATTGTCACGACCTTCAATATTAAACGAGTATCTGTGATGGACGTGTTCCAAAATTTTTTGATTTGAGCTGTATAATGTTGCTTGTTCTTTAATTGTGAATATAATCGTATACAAACCTCGGCAAAAGTACCATTCCCCTGCCTCAAGAACTAGTTCACCTCGAGGTTTCGCCTCTCGGCGAAGTATAGTTCTCTCGGCAGGAATGGAAAACTTTCCGCCTCGGTATGTAATATACTATTAATCTTTTGCACATTGAATGCAAAAATTCCTTATCCCACAATTCTTTTAAATACATTGAAGCATTTCTTAAAAATCATATAAGTCCCCTTGGATCGGATTAATTGGGTACAAATACTATTTTACTTAGAAAAGGACCAGGAAATGCTTAATTTCTTCAATAAGTTGCTTAAATTGTATGATCAGTAATAAATTTTATTCTTTTGGGCCTTAATTGTGGGAAAATACCTCAAACGTGTTAAAGGGTGTTTCTTATTAGCCATTGCCCACATTTGTAATCTTAAATTTTCTGTTATTTAACATTTGTTGTATGTTACAGTATTTATTCTGAGTTTCTGACCAGTAGTAAGTTTCCTAGCTTATTCAATTTGTGAATAATAAAATTATTATTTTTGTTCAAAGCTAAATTAGCGATTTTTACTTACGTTTCTACTCCATAACCCTATATTTCAAAAGTGATGAAAATAAAACAATTGGTGTCTGTAATTGTACATTAAATACATAAAAATTGAAAAGTGAGGTACAAATAGTAACCTGAGTGAGTTTAGTATCGGTTAAATGGATAAAAAGAAAACTCCTAGTGGTGCTTTTAAGCGCAAAAAACTTCAAGAAAAAAATTGTCCAAAATCTACAATTTTTTGAATCAAGCAGATACTTCGATTTCAAACATTGCAATTGATGATAGTGATCCAATCTTAAGAAACTGTATAGCGAAATCTCCAGACGAAAATTCGGAAATAAATTCGACCATCGTTCCTGATTTTACCGACGATCATATTGATGAAAGTACCCCATCAACGATTGTAGAAGCATCGTGCTTCACAATTCTCACCGTCGTCGCACGGAATGCGAAAATTTCAAACGATTTGGGAAATTATGTAAACAAAATGTTAACGGACACAGAAAAACGCTTAATCTTGAATATGGGGCCATTGAGACCTTCAGGACCGTTCCCGAAGTACCCACTTCAAAATAATCGATGTTTCTCCGACACTTATTACACAGCCATCACAAAATATCCACCAATAGATCATTTTTGGTTGCATTATTCACCCATACGTGTAGGTTTGCTACGGTGAAAAATTTATCCATGTGTACAGGTCAGTAAGATATTGATAATTTATTAATGTAATACTCATATGTGGCCGTGTGAATAAAACATGTTCTGGCATATAGTTTGTCAAAAATTTTCGTATTATTTTTTACAGACTCGTACAGAAAATGTTTTTAAAAATGAAAAAATTAAATTTCAAGTTTTTCATGTGGAGATATGTTTTATCATGCACAGTCACATATACCGATAACTCCCGCTCATTAAAATGTGTGTACCGTTACAGGATTTTCGTGCACTTATGTTTACCATGCGCAACCAAAATTACATTTCTCATTTTTTTTCGTATATCCCCGGTTTTCGCCACGTTTCAAATTATTTGAAGTCAAACTTTTTTGTTTATAGGGTTTCGTGACTGGAACCATTTGTCGGAACGAATTAGACAATATGGTGTATCAAATATACACATGGAAGCGTTTTCAATATACGAACTGTGGCAAAAAAACAAGCAGTATTGATAAAGATTTGGAAAAGGAAATTCGAAAAGAGGCTTTATTTTGGAGGAAGGTCCTCCGAAGATTATTTGACATTATTCTAACAATTGGAAAAAGTTCGTTAGCTTTGAGAGACCATAGAGAGAATTTAAGGGAGGACGAATATCACTGCAACTTTTTAGAAATAGTACAGCTAGTTTCTAGATACGATAATGTATTGCGTCAAGTTTTGGATATGCCCAAAGGTATGTTGTTTAGTTTTCTGATCAGTAATTAATTACGCGAAAATCTAAATTTTATTTGAAAAATTCATACAATATTTTTTTTAATAGGAACAATACAATATCTAAGTCCAACAACACAAAATGAGGTGATTGAGTGCCTCGGTAAGACTCGAAAACCAGTTACTCGAAAAAATTAGAAAAGCGCTATTTTTCGACCTACAAATGGATGCCACGCAAGACATTACGAAGGTGGGTCGGCCAAGCTTCATTATAAGTTACACAACCCTATCACTGGACAGGCAATGAAAATGAACGTTGAAATTCATGAGATATTTTTGGGTTTTTATGTAGTTCACAAACACACTGCAGCTGGTCTAGCCACCCAAGTCATCAAATTACTATGCGAGAAAAATATAAATATAAACAAATACCTGGGTCAAGGGTATGACGGGGCCAACGTTGTAAGTGGAGTTTATAACTGTGTTCAAAAGCACATAACCAAATGCCGAATACGTGCATTGTTCTAGTCACAATCTTAATTTAGTCATTAATGATGCTATTCGCCATTGTGAACAGATCCAGAATTTTTTTGCAATGATGCAAGAGATTTATAGTTTTTTTTTGGAGATAGCATTAAGCGGTGGGATTTATTATCCAAATTTATGAGCGAATCAGAGCAGACATTAAAAAAATGTAAATCCTACGAGATGGCCGAGTAGAACAAGTACAATATGCTCCATAAAACTTCGCTATTTTGATATTATTAAAAGCACTATCAAAAGTTATTTTAAAAAGTAAAAATAAGTATGAACGTAATGAGGCGGAATGCTTAAAATCAAAAATTACAACTTTTGACTTCCTGTTTTTATGTGAATTTATGTACAAAGTATTGAACACCATTAATTTTGCGTCAATAATTTTACGAAAGGTCAACATAAATTTAGACGAAGCAAATAAGGCGTTGGGAGAGGCTAAAAACCAGTTGTACATTTACAGAGAGGAATTTGACTCATTCCTGCGTAAGGCAGTAGAAACAGCGACTAAGTATGATATTCAACCCTCTTTTCAGGAAAAACGGCAGAGAAAAATTTAAAAAAACATTTCGATGAGTTAGCGTCTAATCACCTATTTAAAAATGCTGAAGAAATCTTTAGAATAACGATTTTGAATAGTGGCATAGACACTATAATGGTTCTGTTCGATTCACGTTTTGTAGGAATGAGAGAAATTTGCCAAGTTATCGATTATTTAGCTCAAACATTATTTTGCATTATGTATTTTCAAAATAAATATTCAGAAGTTATAAATACCTCTTTCTCTGTTCAATTTATAAATGCTTATCATTTAATGAAACCAGAGTTAATTCAGTCATGGACAATTAAAACGTTTTGTTGATTAAAAATATTGGTTTTTGTGTGTCTTCTGTAGTTAGCATAACTCTTCTGTTTTTCTTTGTTCTTTCTATCTACTTCTTTCCAATCATCATCGGTTTTAGTTGAATTATTCATTTCTAGCAAATAATTGTTCATCTTCCTTCCAAAAACAATGTCATAGGGTGATTGTTCAGTAGTGATATGTGGAGTACTTCTATAACTTATTAAAAATTGGTGAATTTTAGCATAAAATCTTACTGTTATACATACAAATTGCAGGAAACAGACAGCAAGGAAATGTGATGCTATTCAAAGAAAGTTAGAGGGAGAATATGAACATTGGGAAACTATGAATTTAGAACAACTGTGGCAGTCTTTCAAAGAAATAATACTGACATGAGCGAAAGAAACCTGCACAGCAACAATGATAAATAAAAACAAGAAACAAACTAAATGGTGTAACCTGAAAATAAAAGAACAAGTATAAAACAAAATGAAAATTGTACCTAAATCACAAAACAGAGGATAGCTACGCAACATATAAACAACAACGAACTAGAGTAAAAGAAATGATACTACTGGCTAAACAACAATCATGGGAAGAATTTGGAAGGAGATTAGAAGCAGACGACCTAGTAAACCAAAAGCTATTTTACAAAGTATTGAAAACGCTAAGGAAGGATAAACACTGTACCCTAAGGCAAGTGAAAGCAAAAGATGGCACAATAATAACTGAAGATAACGAATTTATAGAAAGATGGAAGGAATATTTTCGAGACCTCCTAAACCCCGATGAACAAGACAACCAAGCAAATGAGGAAGAAAAGAAACAAACATATGAAGAAAACAATAGACAAATAGAAGTGATAACAGCTGTAAAATACCTGAAAAGAGGTAAAGCGGCAGGACACGATAACATAAATGTAGAGATACTGGAAAACTTAGGAAGGCGAGAAATAGAACTGATGACAAACATTTTCAATAAGGCAAAAAATCTGAGTTTCGTGTTCAGATCAAACACTATTATTTACGCAAGAAAACGATAATCGAGACCAAAGCCAAGCTAGATAAGTATTATTAGGACTCTGCACCGTCGATTAAGATGATTCAAAAGTGGTTTTCTGGTTTCCGTTTTAGCCGTACTAGCACCAATGACGCTGAACTATCTGGACGCCCAAGAGACGTCAGCACATCACATTTTATGATAATGGTACACCTAGTAACTGTTACCATGTAAGTTAACACAATATCCCGTTGTTAACAAAATATATACATATTAAGTTTCTATCGAATGGAATTCATACATAAATATGTTCGAATCCCATTCGGGGGAATCTTATTATGTATATAACATTTTTATTTTATAAAAAAATCATAGATGCTTATTGAATAAAATGACCAAGGTTATTATATATATATATATATATATATATATATATATATATATATATATATATATATATATATATATATATATATATAATGAAAGGTGATTATTATAACTTAAATCCGTTATTTTATTAAATTTAAGCTACACACATACCACGAAGTTCTTCACCATGAATTATCCCTAAAAAACTTTGATCACAGGTTAAATTGTCGCCACTGACTTTAGAATATACTATCACCAGCTATGGTTAATCTAATTTAATGTACACTACTCATCACGAACTAATTTTCACTGGATGCAAGAAGTCTAACATCAGTACCGTTCATCTTTAACGAAACAGAATCGTCGATGTCCAACACGTTTTCGGTAAACGTCCCTCATTTTTGACAGAGAACATTTCCGCGTAGGTGAATAGGAAGAGGAAGTATATTTTTATAGCCAGCCAGATATTATTACTATGAATTATTAATCTTGTTTTAGGTTACCTGATCTAAATTGCTTACATGTTCGATTCACGTTTTGTAGGAATGAGAGAAATTTGCCAAGTTATCGATTATTTAGCTCAAACATTATTTTGCATTATGTATTTTCAAAATAAATATTCAGAAGTTATAAATACCTCTTTCTCTGTTCAATTTATAAATGCTTATCATTTAATGAAACCAGAGTTAATTCAGTCATGGACAATTAAAACGTTTTGTTGATTAAAAATATTGGTTTTTGTGTGTCTTCTGTAGTTAGCATAACTCTTCTGTTTTTCTTTGTTCTTTCTATCTACTTCTTTCCAATCATCATCGGTTTTAGTTGAATTATTCATTTCTAGCAAATAATTGTTCATCTTCCTTCCAAAAACAATGTCATAGGGTGATTGTTCAGTAGTGATATGTGGAGTACTTCTATAACTTATTAAAAATTGGTGAATTTTAGCATAAAATCTTACTGTTATACATACAAATTGCAGGAAACAGACAGCAAGGAAATGTGATGCTATTCAAAGAAAGTTAGAGGGAGAATATGAACATTGGGAAACTATGAATTTAGAACAACTGTGGCAGTCTTTCAAAGAAATAATACTGACATGAGCGAAAGAAACCTGCACAGCAACAATGATAAATAAAAACAAGAAACAAACTAAATGGTGTAACCTGAAAATAAAAGAACAAGTATAAAACAAAATGAAAATTGTACCTAAATCACAAAACAGAGGATAGCTACGCAACATATAAACAACAACGAACTAGAGTTAAAGAAATGATACTACTAGCTAAACAACAATCATGGGAAGAATTTGGAAGGAAATTAGAAGCAGACGACCTAGTAAACCAAAAGCTATTTTACAAAGTATTGAAAACGCTAAGGAAGGATAAACACTGTACCCTAAGGCAAGTGAAAGCAAAAGATGGCACAATAATAACTGAAGATAACGAATTTATAGAAAGATGGAAGGAATATTTTCGAGACCTCCTAAACCCCGATGAACAAGACAACCAAGCAAATGAGGAAGAAAAGAAACAAACATATGAAGAAAACAATAGACAAATAGAAGTGATAACAGCTGTAAAATACCTGAAAAGAGGTAAAGCGGCAGGACACGATAACATAAATGTAGAGATACTGGAAAACTTAGGAAGACGAGAAATAGAACTGATGACAAACATTTTCAATAAGGCAAAAAATCTGAGTTTCGTGTTCAGATCAAACACTATTATTTACGCAAGAAAACGATAATCGAGACCAAAGCCAAGCTAGATAAGTATTATTAGGACTCTGCACCGTCGATTAAGATGATTCAAAAGTGGTTTTCTGGTTTCCGTTTTAGCCGTACTAGCACCAATGACGCTGAACTATCTGGACGCCCAAGAGACGTCAGCACATCACATTTTATGATAATGGTACACCTAGTAACTGTTACCATGTAAGTTAACACAATATCCCGTTGTTAACAAAATATATACATATTAAGTTTCTATCGAATGGAATTCATACATAAATATGTTCGAATCCCATTCGGGGGAATCTTATTATGTATATAACATTTTTATTTTATAAAAAAATCATAGATGCTTATTGAATAAAATGACCAAGGATTATATATATATATATATATATATATATATATATATATATATATATATATATATATAATGAAAGGTGATTATTATAACTTAAATCCGTTATTTTATTAAATTTAAGCTACACACATACCACGAAGTTCTTCACCATGAATTATCCCTGAAAAACTTTGATCACAGGTTAAATTGTCGCCACTGACTTTAGAATATACTATCACCAGCTATGGTTAATCTAATTTAATGTACACTACTCATCACGAACTAATTTTCACTGGATGCAAGAAGTCTAACATCAGTACCGTTCATCTTTAACGAAACAGAATCGTCGATGTCCAACACGTTTTCGGTAAACGTCCCTCATTTTTGACAGAGAACATTTCCGCGTAGGTGAATAGGAAGAGGAAGTATATTTTTATAGCCAGCCAGATATTATTACTATGAATTATTAATCTTGTTTTAGGTTACCTGATCTAAATTGCTTACATTTTTGTTTGTGAGGTAGGTCTAAAGTTTTGTAACCAAACAAGACACTAGAGGATATATACTCGAACAAATCAAGGACAGCATTGAACACATTTCAGAAATAGAGACTTGTATCTACACAAGAACACCTGGAGCTAGCTCTGTATTGACATTGTTTGAGGACAATTTGAAGATTTGGACAATTATTTAAATAACTTAAGCTGAATCTTTTTTGTGTTTTATGTGTTATAATAATCATTCAATTGAATACACTCCCAATTGTTTTTGAATATATATTACAATTTAGTAAATATTAATATATTTGGTTTAAAAAAAAAGGGATTTGCGGTTTTCACTAAAGTCTTTACTTTTTTTTTTGCTTATGCTAAAACTATATTCCACTTGTATTTAAAATTTTGGACAAAAATTGTAAAATTTATTCATTTATTTAAATAATGCTCTTTATTACCCGTAATGAGAAGTAAAAAGAAATGGTTTACATTGTAGATTAAAGGAGAAAAAGAGCTCTTTCCATGGATACCAAGTTAGTTAAAATCGGTTAATCCTAACTAACGTTATTGATTTCTTTTTAAAAAAACAGATTGCCCTTCCCCCACTACATTAGGAGTTAGACAAAAAACCATAGGAAAAAAGTGTGGCTAGATTATTTGAGATTTCAAACCCATTATTTTTAATATATCATATCCCGACATATCAGAAAAACTCGATTTTATAATTTACTGTTTGTGTAGCGCCCTCTGGCGAACATCACAGAAACTTGAAATTAATTTCCAACAATTTCTCGCGGCTAAAGCAAGATTTTTTCCTAATGTTATACCATCAATAGTTTTCAGAATATATCAGAATTGGAACTAACACGAGGACCGTCTGAACAATACCTGAGACTTCGGAGTATACATATATATATATATATATATATATATATATATATATATATATATATATATATATATATAAAAGACCTATAAAAAGGTTTAGTACCTTTGGTTAAAGTATTTCATTTTAATCAATCTTTTTCCATTAGTGCAAGCAACTATAAAGTTTTGAAGAGCTCCCGTGACAGCCAGTAAGCTAATTTCAGAGTTACTCTCAATGGAGAATATTCCGCTCAAAACATGACTTGCGACAATATAATCAATGATTTTGCTTCTACAAAAATTGAAAACAGAAATGTATGTAGTAACACGTGTTTAGCTAAAACTTACTGCATATACTTGATTATTACCACTGGTATCGACACCCATCCTTAATTATTGATTTAAAGCGATTACACTAAATTGGAAGACTCTTGCGTAAAATTTTTTCGTAAAAATGATTATTGCGTATAACTGGCCATAGAAGAACCAAAAAATGTATCCACTTGCAAACAAATCAATGTTATCATTACAGCACTACAATTTCAACAATTAGCTCACACCATCTAGGTTCTTATACATTGTTAACGAATCTCATATCGATACATTAATTCCTCATATAATTTTAGCGTATTTAATGAAATTTGGTATTAGTATATATATATATATATATATATATATATATATATATATATATATATATATATATATATATATATATATATATATAGGGTGTTTCAATAAGAGCGCAAGATTTGAATTGCGCGCCATGTTTGACAGTCATAATGACACGTGATTATGACGTGACAGATGGAAAGTGGACAGATGGGAGTTGGTAAACATGGAGCATTACACAATAGAACAACGTGTCCTGATTGTTAAACTTTATTATCAAAATGGTGAAAGTTTGATTGCCATCATTCGTAAAGTGGGTCCAATATTCGGTCGAAATAATGTTCCTAATTCATCTACTGTGAAAAGAATAATCGAAAAATTCGCAAGTACTGATTCGGTTAGTTATATGAAACACACAACACGAGCGCGTAGAGGTCGTTCAGAACAAAACATCACGGCAGTTCGAGAGAGTGTGGCCGAAAGTCCAGAGACATCGATTTGTCATCGTGCACAAGAATTGGACATTACAACAGCCACCTTTCAGCGTATTCTCACTAAAGATTTGCGTACACAAAGTCCAATTGACTCAACAACTTCTGCCAACTGACCATACACAGCGAAAAGAGTTCACCAATTGGATCCTTCAGCAACAACAAGTGAATGCCGATTTTGTGAACAAAATCATTTTCAGTGATGAGGCCCATTTTCACCTCGATGGCTTCGTTAATAGGCAAAACTGCCGCATTTGGGGCTCAGAAAATCCACGAATGATGGATCACAAAGCAATGCATACAAAACGTGTCACTGTTTGGTGGGCATTGTGGTCTGGAGGAATAATTGGACCGTTTTTCTTTGAAGATGAGGCAGGTAATGCTGTAACGGTGAATGGCGAATGTTATCATGCAAGGATAACGCAGTTTGTTATACCTCAATTGGAAGATATTGTTCTTTACGACGTGATTTCAGCAGGACGGTGCCATATGTCATACCGCCCGTGAAACATAGACTGTCTTGCACGAGTTTGCTCCTGGTCGTGTCATTTCCCGGTTTAGTGACCAGAATTGGCCGTCACGCTCTTGCTATTTAACACCTTTGGACTTCTGGCTGTGGGGTTATTTGAAGTCACAGGTTTATGCCAACAAGCCCGCGACCACCGAAGCATTGAAGGCCAAAAGAGTACGCATGTGCCAGTAAAGCCATGGTGGCCAATTACAAGATATTTTGTTTCATGCATAATTCCCAAATGTACACATTATAAATCAATAAATATTTCAATACTTTGCTACAGAAAACCATGTTTCATTGAACCTTAAAATTTTGCGCTCTTATTGAAACCCCCTTTATAAATGGAAATTTTGTACACTATTATTCTGGTCCAGGAGTAGCTTTTAGTGTATGCTTTCACTTCTAATATTACGGAAGGGTAAACATACAGGATACACCATGTATCTTTCAGAAAATTTAATAGTTTAATACTTGAATGAAGAATATTGTTTATTCTCTAGCATTAGTATAAAATAAAAGAAATTTAACTTCACTGGTACCATTAATTACATGTTTTTTTTTAAATTCCATATATTGCCATTCTGCAGGAATTTATAATTTAGATATAGCAGCATGTATCTGTATGGTCCTATGTGCTAAACCTTAGAGGAGTTGAAAACACGTATTTCGAAACTGTGTATGTACACGGGCGCACTATTGTGAAACGTCAATTACTTAATTCCTGAAACACTTCTATATGTGATTAACACAGGAAAACTTTTTTGGTACACTATTTTTAATGTTGTATGTAAGATATCTGTTATAGGTATTCATAAAGTATTCTCTACTTTATTAGGCAAACTAGAAAAACGTGTAGCAATAGCGGCTACTAAAATCAGGCAAATGAGATAGTGTCACACTAATAAAGGTGTACTGATTTTTGAGTTTTTAAAATATGTTACTTGAAAATTAAAAAAATTCACTTGCACGGTTAGGAGCACCTGTGATGTGTAGAAAAGGTGCTTTCTATATATGAACAGGCAGAAGCTATAAAAGATTAAGAAGAAAAATTGAAGTATCAGCAGTTTACTTTTAACCCTTAAATACATACGGTTGCAGAAAAGCAACAAAATCATTTTCATATATAAAATATAAATCAGAACAAGTTCTCGATCTATCCATGTTGTTGTAGAGATGCAACAGTGTGTTAAATATGGAATTAACTACTGCGCACTTAAAATTTTAAAAATCTCAACTCAGTCAAGCCAGCCTCGTAGTGGTTGTCACATATTCTCCCGATAATGAGCAAGATGAATGATCAGATTTAGAAATATCCAATGGGATTTTAAATAACGCAGAAGAACGATTCGAGAGTGTGGTGGAGCCAGATAATCTATCAAATGTACTAACTACCATTTGGTTCAAAATCAAAATCTGCAAAACCCGAAATAAAACGGAAAAATAAAAATTTAGTTTTGAATGAGGCTCAACTATGTTTTAGGGGAAATGATATTATGCCAAATGCTTTGCTTGAAATGGACACTCCATATAAATGTTTCCAACATTACTTTTCTGATGATTTACTGGAGAAAATTGTTCAAGAATCAAATTTATATGCTCAACAAACAGGCATATCTAAACCACTAAACCTTTCTGTCAGTGAGCTAAGACGATATATTGGTATTATTGTTTATATGTCTGTCTCTCGTACGTCTACCGAATACCCGTCATTATTGGTCGCCGACTATTGGTATCGGCATAGTAGCCAATTGCATGACAGTAAATAGGTTTGAGAAAATTCCCTAGTTTTTGCACTTTAACGATAATGACCAACATTTACCTCGGGATAATCCAAATCATGACAGACTTCATAAAATAAGACCGATCATAACGCATCTGAATACAAAAAATTCTACAGTACCTCTTGAAGCTCAACTTTCAGTTGATGAGCAGCTGTGTTCTACGAAAGTACATCACTACATGAAACAGTATTTACCAATGAAACCTCACAAATGGGGTTTCAAACTATTTGTGCTTTGTGGAGTGAGTGGGTATGCGTACAACTTCGAAATCTATTCCGGTCAAGAAAACGGTGACAGGCAAAGGATAGAAGGTGAACCAGATCTAGGAGCTGCTGCTAACGTAGTGGTTCGATTATCAAGAACAATACCTAGAAATCAAAACTACAGGTTGTATTTTGATAATTACTACACCAGTCCACCTTTGTTGGTATACTTAGCACAGAACGGAATATACAGCTTAGGAACTGTACGCCGGAATAGAGTCACTAATTGCAAGTTACCAACTGAAAAAGATATGAAAAAAGATCCGCGAGGCACTTCGTATGAATGTGTAGGGGATCTTGACGGCTAGATATCTCTTCATTAGTTTGGAAAGACAACAAAATTGTATGTGTTTTCTCATCATTTGCAGGAAAATTACCATTAACTACCATAAAAAGATTTGATAAAAAAAGTAAATCAACTGTTGAAATTAGTTGTCCCTTTGTTATAAAAGAATATAACTATCACATGAGTGGAGTAGATTTACTTGATGCCTTTATGGCAAGACACAAAATATTAAACAAAAGCAAAAAATGGTATATCCGCCTATTTTATCACTTTCTGGATATGGCGTTCGCTAATTCATGGATTTTGTTTAAAAAAATTTCTACAACGAAACAAAGTGACCAACAAACAATTACAATTTTCGAATTTCAGAAAGAAGTAGCACTGTGTCTAATGAAAATTGGACAACACAATCCAATTAAACGAGGCCATCCAAGCAGTAACACTGTAGAAGAACTGATGAGTGTTAAGAAAAAATCTGGTCCTGCCTAGCATGCTCCTCCAAAGGATGTTCGCCTTGATCAAAAAGGACATTGAATTATATGGACAAATGTACGGGGTCGTTGTAAATTTCCGAGTTGCAAAGGGTATACACAAACTTTATGTGAAAAATGTGGCGTGAATTTGTGTTGCAACAAAAAAAATAACTGTTTTCAAGATTACCATACTACATCATAAGTTATTGCATTAATGCATAATGTTGCAGATATGAAACAATAACTTTTTTTGCTAAAATAGCTTCCTAACGTTATGTTAATTTTTTTTCATTATTTTTCTCTGAATAAATGCATCAAAACAATCCTTTATAATTTTTTTCAACAATTTTTAAAAAATCATGCACTTAAGGGTTAATGAAGATACTCTATTGCATGTTATGTCAAAGCTGTCTTTAAATAATTAAATAAATATTGAATTCAATGACTTTGAAAATGTGCTAGAGAAAGTGTCTGGTGAAGACAACTTAAATTTAGACATGGATGGATATGGTACTTAATGAAGTAAGCTCTTTTAATATATTATAGATTCAGTGAAACCAGATAAACAATTTTCACAAGGTACAACTTTAGAAAAATTGGTATTATAATTGAGAAGTCTGAAACCTTGTATACCTACTTAATAGAGTAAACTTATATATGACTTGAATATGCCTGTTACAACTGCTTATGTAGAAGGAATTTTTAGTACCATGACAAATAATTGGAGAATGAACTGATGTAAGGAACCATTTAAATATAGATTTAATTACAACCGAGTTAGTAATAACCCAAAATTTAGAACATGTAAAGAGTTCTTCGATTTTATAAAAATTAATACACATATTTTAAGTAAGACAAGAGAACGCTACAAATATGTGCAAAAATAATTATAAAAGAGATTATATTGTATCTCATATATTTTTTTAATATCATATATTTCTGTTCTCAACCTCATATATTCCACTTTTCAAAATCTGGGAATCCTAACTCCAACCAATGGACACAATGTACAAAAACCAGAGGAAATGAAACATTCGTACAAATTTGAAATTTTAGTTAATTCTAGAATAGGTAACATACCACCTGCAAACAATCATTACAAATATGAAAATGTAAACTTTCATCATTGTTATGCATAATAAAATACTTACCTTTTTTTGGGTTTTTTAATGGTGTATGTTAAATTATACAATCTAAACGTTTCGATAACACTTATAGTTATCTTCGTCAGTAATAATATTATCTATTAAAATTGTTAAAGATGAAGCAATTTTGTCAAAGTTACTCCTACTCTAATACTATAGATGAATATTATTGGGAGGTGTAAATGTATACTTGTCTATCTTCGAAGTTAGTAAAGTTAAATATTACTTTTCCATTTTATAAAATAAACATATAAAATAGTATTGCACATTGTGCTTGCTATCTTCTTCCAGTTGTTAATACACTACGTTTACATATTTTATATTTGTTGTCATTTCTAATGGTTCTTTAACACTAGTACAATATCGATTATATAATGGAATACCGATTACAGTAGTCACTAGGTTTCCAGTTACTTCCAATATTAAAATATTGTGTTTAGTTTGATTCAAATATTCATTAAATTAAATGTAATGTTTAAAAAAATTGTTTTCTTGAATTTTATTTTGGCACTTTTTAGATGTGAAAATAATTATAACCTATTGCAAATGACTTGCATGTACAATATTGGAATTAGTTTACATTCAAAGCTGCAAATGTAATTAAAAAGTCATGTCTATTTTTAACAAGTATTTATCATTGAAAGGTTGATTTACTAATCATTAATTGTTAAAAGTATTTTATTTCAATTTTTAATCCAAATTAAGCCACATTTAACTACAAATTTTCTTTGGAAGTACATGCTGTAGTATTTTAATTGATACACACTTTCACCATATCCATAATTAATACACTATTCTTCCTATTTATTAACATTCATATGCATGTGAATTAGTACTTATGTTTACATTTGTTACTAAATAACTACGGAAATTAGCGGTTTTAAGTATACATTTAACACATTTGTAAGATTGGTTGCCGGTAAACAAGGGGCACGTCATTGCAGGTCTTTAGAGAAGAAAATGTCTAATTATAAACAAGTGAGAAAGAATTCAAATACTTATTTTTTTCTACTCGCGTACGCAAAGTAATTACTTTGCACACTCATTTGCTCACGGAAATTCTATGCGCACTCATTTTTATTTCGCATAATTACTGTATTTATACTTGATTTTTCAATCTTTTGAATGTTTCTGGATAAAGTAATATTAAAAAAGAAGTGTTTTAACCACGTGAAACATCATGAATAGGGAACAATGATGCCACCATGTGTATCATAACATGGTGTTTGTCAAGTTGTTGCCGTAGCAATCAAGTACAAACATTTTCTAACATCAAAAAAAGCGTCCACAAGGTATCAGAAAATTCTGAAAAAAAGAAGTTTTTCACGATGGAGGAAGAACTGTCAGGTGATGTTTTAGAAGCCGCAAGTTTGGCCAACTTAGAGCTTCGGCAAAGTATAAGAAACAATATTATTTATTTGAAAAATGGTGTGAAGAGTTTGAAACAGGAGGTACTTCTAGCATATTTTCAAAAATTAAACAATGAATTCAGTCCAAATACCTTATGGTCGAAATATTTCATGCTCAAGAGTGTTTTGAAGGTCAGGAAAATGTAGATATAGGCAAGTTTTATAAATTGGTGGCATTTATCAAGAAAAAAATGTAGGCTTTCGGCCAAAAAAATCAAAGATTTTTCAAATGAATATATATCCACGTTTATCAGTGAGGCATCAGGTGAAGTCAAGTGACGTTGCAGACAAAGGCAACTTAATTGTGGACTCAAAAAACTATACTTCACGTTATCTCTTCATATCTGAATAAATAAACTATAATAATTTTTGCTGTTCGGAAGTATACAGCATTACGTCCACCGACAACGCATCAACAAAAGAGGGAAATGCACAAAACAATGCGTTGGGATCAATAGCTTCGGGAAGATGTCTTATGAGATCGTAGCCTTTTTTGAAGTTGCCGAATCCGGAGCTTTACACCGGTCATAGCTTTGGGCGATCTTCCGTAAGGTTGCTTGCAAAAGTTTGGTATAGATACGTTGATGATATTTTTGTTATTCGGGGGCACAAAAAAAGAGTACTAAATGAATTTTTATATTTTACAAATGGTATTGATCCAAGTATTTATTTTAACTATGCAACTAGGGAGACGAAACTAATGGTAGGTTATCGTTTTTAGCCACATGGCACATACCGACAGGTACCTTCATAAACTATCAATCCATCGCTCGCGTCAAAAAATTGGTGATTAAACCTTTAGTGGGTCGATCTAAACGAATTTATGATCCTACATTTTTGGAAGATGAATTTAGCCATTAAAAAATTAACTACAGCATATTAGTTATTCCCTTAAAGAAGTTTATAATGTACTGCTTATCTTACTTCCATAGCCAACGTTACGGATAGATTTGAAAATCTCTTTGTTTAATTATAAATTAAACAAATTTGAGTTTTATTCAAATCTTTACCAAAACATGCAATGTATTCAATTATTAGTGTTTCCATCTCTAAATCAAAATTCAATTCATCTAGCAATTATTAGTATATACCTTCTAAGTATATACTACTTGCAACATTGAAATCACGTTAAACTCTTTCTCTATTAATTACATGCACATTTTTAGTAAAATAGTTTCGCATAGTTAAGTAATTACTGAACTATTGGAAAGGGATAGCCACTACTACTCTTTCCAAAATATAAGTTCATAATATGAAACTAATTTCGTAATAACTCTAATTACTTTTTTTCTAGTGGTCTGCGGAAATTTCGTATATGTAGTCAGAGGGTCCCATGACGTAATGTCACTACTTAGTATACGTAATGTTCACTCCAAATAGAGTAAGAAGTTCTAACAAAGTTTTGCCTTAAAATAAACCGTTTTCATAATACCATGGAAACGACTTTCTTTAGTTGTCAAACGCTAAAGTTGACTTATCTGGTTGTGCTGATTGACAGTGTTCGAAATGTTTACTTTTACAATACAAGAGTACGATAATATCCATTATATTCACGGTTTTTGCGATGGAAACCCAGCGACAGCTGTGCAAAAGTATACGTTGAGATTTCGAAACCGGTGAATACCAGACCGACGAGTTTTCAGTAGTACCGGGGCACCATCCGCCATTTTGTTTTTTGAGACGTTACCTCTGGGGCACCTTTCCCACCACTTTATACATGCCCACGTGGGGATCGTATTTTTTTTTCACTTGCGTATAAAAAGATTTTATTAATCTTTTGGTTTTTATCAAAGGAGATTGCATAATTGTTATTAAAATTATTATTACATTTATTTTAATTCCCATCTAGAGATTGTGACCTTTTACCTATACGAACAAAATTTATTTATACATTGGGGATGTGTTCTAATAAGGGGTTCTAGTCTTGTAAGATGGGGATCTGTTCGCGGGCTTCGCCCCTATCATAAAAATTGTATTCTAATAATGGGGAAGAATTAATAGATAAGACATGAAAGAAGATGATAACAAGTATTCTCATAATAAAAAGGTGTTATTTAATCTGTGTTTATTAATACTTATTAGGGTTGTTTTGTTTTTTATCAAGGATATAAAAACCTAGTTCTTAAACGATTATGTTCTATGCAATATTTAACACTGCATTTAATCGCCATCTCAATTTTTTCAATATCTTAGGTTAGCATATTGTATTTATGACTATTAATTAATTTCTATCTGAGGTTTTAATATCATTCTGGTCTAGATAACTGTTTTACAATGTGTTTTCGTAATAGGGTTTATTATAAAGGAGACTGCATAATTGTTATTAAAATTATTACATTTCTTTTAAGACCTATTTTATTTTAAATATACTTATTTTGCCATGAGAAAGTCACCTGCAACATTATATATAATTAAAAACGAGTAATTAAGTTGCCATGCTTTAAACGATGTTCCACCTTGAGAACGTTAACTTACATGTATAAGGTTTAAGCAGAAATAAAATGCATTAATACGACAAATGGTTACACATATGCATTATAGGCTGTTTTACGCTTCATTGGGTACTTCCTTTAATAGTGGCACCAATTATCAATTAAAAGTAAAATATTGATAAATTATATGCTCAAGGTTTAAGTGGAAAAGAAAATTGCATTAATACGTTAGTTAATACACATATGCATTATAGACTGTTCTACGTTTCACTGCGTGCTCCTTTTAATAATGTTAGTAATTAAAAGTAAATATTGAAGGGAAAAAGTGTATACCACGTATAAATCTACAGCAATAATTTTTCTCGAGGCTGGTACATTGCGAGTAACATTTTTTTCGAGCTATGGTGGAATAATCTTTCTGATATGTGATCTTTAAGTAATCACAATAATGGCTGCAGCTACATACTAGCGGTTATAGATGTGTTTAGCAAGAGGGTTTGAATATAAGTTCTTAAAACGAAGACAATCGCATCTGAAAGCATTCACCGTTGTTTATAAGAAAAGCGAAAAACTTCTCCATATAGGTAAAATTTTGCGACGTGAGGCTTTCGGCGAAGACTGTTTCGGTGACCCCCACTCCACCCTTCCCCGAACATAACCGAGATTGTAAGACAGGTGTAGGGCGTCGCAACTTGTTCTCGGGTCTTCGCCCCTTGTCGTTATCGGAACTTGTTCGTGGGCCTTCGTGCATTGTCGTGGTACCCTTGGCGGGAAAATTTGAATTTGTATTATAATAAGGGGCCTAATGCTAACTTGTAAGACAGGTGTAGGGCTGAGCAACTTGCTCTCGGGGCTATGCCCCTTTGTCGAGGCCCCATTGGCGGAAAATTTGAATTTGTATTGTAATAAGGGGCATAATGCTAACTTGTAAGACAGATATAGGGTTTAGCAACTTACTCTCAGGACTTCGCCCCTTGACCAAAAATTTGAATTTATTTGTGGCGCCATCTATAAGTGGGAAATTTGAACTTGTATTCTAATAGGGCGGGGGGGGGGGGGCTAACGCTAAGTTATAATACATGTATAGTTCTTCCTAACCTGCTTTCGGGGCTTCGCACCCTTGGTGGGAAATTTGAATTTGTATTTAAGTGTACATTCTGATTGCTTATTGCGAGAAATTTGAACTTGTATTCTAATAAGGGGGTCTAATGCTAACTTGTAAGGCAGACATAGGGTTTCGCAACTTGCTTCCGGGTCTTAGCCCCCTGGTCCCTTGGTGGGAGATTTGGATTTGTATTTAAGTCTACATTCTGATTGTTTATTGCGAGAAATTTGAACTTGTATTCTAATAAGGGGGTCTAATACTAACTTATGACAGGTATAAGGCCTCGCAACTTGTTTTCGGGGCTCAGACCCTGGCCCCCTGGTGGGGAATTTGGACTTGTATTCTAATAAGCGGACCTAATGCTAATTTGTAAGACAGGTGTATGGCCTCGCAACTTGCCCTCGGGGCTTGGCCCCAGACCTCCTGGTGGAGAATTTTAACTTGTATTCTAATAATCGGGCCTAATGCTAACTTGTAAGACACGTATAGGGTTTCGCAACTTGCTCTCGGAACTTCGCCCCTTGTTGTGCCCCACGACAATGTTTACTTTTAATTAACAACATTATTAAAGGGAGCACGCAGTGAAACGTAGAAGAGTCTATAATGCATATGCGTATTAACTAAGGTATTAATGTAATTCTATTTTCCACTTAAACCATGAGCATATAATTTAGCAGTCGACCTTCTATATTTTACTTTTAACTGACAATTGGTGCCACTATTAAAGGGGGAGAACACAATGAAACGTAAAACAGCCTATAATGCATACGTGTAACCATTTGTCGTATTAATGCATTTTATTTCTGCTTAAACCTTATACGTATAAGTTAACGTTCTCTAGGTGGAAAATCGTTTAAAGCATGGCAACTTAATTACTCGTTTTTAATTATACAGGGTGAATCTTATCTAATCCGCCAAAATTAAAGGCGTGCTAGAACTCATCATTCTAAGCAAAAAAGTTCATGTGTACATGGGTCCGGAAATGCTTCGTTTCCGAGATACAGGGTGTCAAAGTTGAAAAAAAAAATCGCGTTTTCTTCAATATCTTTCGACTGTTTCGAAATAGTTTCATGAAATTTCGTATACTGTGTTTTTTTGGGATGACAAATTCAAATTTGTGGTCCATTTGGTTGTCGTTTCTAGAGGGCGCCAGCGGCAACGATTTCGACCCCTTTAAATCGTAGCAATTTTTTTTGCTACACTGTATGCCATTTTGGACTAGAAAAATCGATTCTCCTATCCTTTCTTCTAAAAAAAGGTATATCTCAGTGATGTCGCTAGGAGCAACCCTTTCCGAGAAAAACGCTTTTAAAACTCATGATGCATACACATTTTCGGAGGGTATTTTTTTGACAGGTTTATCAATGGGAATTTTTAATTGTTACTAAGTAACTTACTTGTTTACTTATGTACTTATCTGTCTCTTTGCGTTCATCAATAATAAAATTTTAATAAAAAATCCATAATTAAATACGATAGAATGCCTAGACATACAACGTATACTTTTAATATTAATTTTTTTTCTTTTTCTTTTTTTAATGTCGGATTTTTCTCGGAAAGGGTTGCTCCTAGCGACTTCACTAAGATATACCTTTTTGTAGCAGAAAAGACAGGAGAATCGATTTTTTTAGTCCAAAATGGCATACAGTGTAGCACAAAAAAGTTGCAAAGATTTAAAGTGGTCGAAATGGTTGCCGCTGGCGCCCTCTAGAAACCACAACTAAATGGACCACAAATTTAAATTTGTCATCCCAAAAAAACCCCGTATACGAAATTTCATGAAACTATTTCGAAACAGTCGAAAGATATTGAAGAAAACGCGATTTTTTTTTTCAACTTTGGACCCTGTATCTCGGAAACGAAGCATTTCCGGGCCCATGTACATATGAACTTTTTTGCTTATAATGCTGAGTTCTAGTACTTCTTTAATTTTGGCGGATTAGATAAGATTCGCCCTGTATATAATGTGAAAGGTGACTTTCTCATGGCAAAATAATTATTTTGTAAAATAAAGTAGGTCTTAAAAGAAATGTAATAATTTTAATAACAATTATGCAGTCTCCTTTATAATAAACCCTATTAAGAAAACACATTGTAAAACAGTTATCTAGATCAGAATGATATTTAAACCTCATATAGAAATTAATTAATAGTCATAAATTCAATATGCTAACCCCAGATATTGAAAAAATTTGAGCTGGCGCTTAAATGCAGTCTTAACGATTGCATAGAACATAATCGTTTAAGAACTAGGTTTTTATATTCTTGATAACAACCAAAACAACCCTAATAAATAATAATAACGAACACAGATTAAATAACATCTTTTTATTATGAAAACACTTGTCATCATCATCTTTACGTGTCTTATCTATTAATTCTTCCCCATTATTAGAATACAATTTTTACGATAGGGGGAAGCCCCCGAACAGATCCCCGTCTCACAAGACTAGGACCCTTTATTAGAATACAATCCCCAATGTATAAATAATTTTTTTTCGTGTAGGTAAAAGGTCACAATCTATAGATGGGAATTAAAAGAAATTTAATAATAATTTTAATAACAATTATGCAATTTCCTTTGATAAAAATCAAAGCGGCTCCTAATAAATATTAATAAATACAGATTAAATAAAACCTTTTTATTCGCAAGTGAAAAAAATACGATCCCCACATGGGCATACATAAAAAGTGGTGGGAAAGGTTCCCCAGAGGTGACATCACAAAAAACAAAATAGCGGATGGTGCCTTGGTACTACTGTTTTCCAAAACGCGCACAACCACCTACGCCAATACTGAATTTTCATGAACCTATCGACTGAACGTCCAATACAACAAGCACTGGAAAATGAAGTGAGCATACTTCGAGAAATTGATAATAACCCTAGCACCTCTGTCCGCCGAATATCGGTGCATGTTAATGTATCTCGAATGCGAGTTTGGAGGGCATTAAAACGTCATGGTTTTCATCTATTTCATATCCAAGCCTCTTTTGCCCACGGATTTCCCCAAACGCATGGAATTTTGCCGCTGGATAATTGAGAATTGATAAGAAGTTAAATAAAATTTCATTCACGGATGACTCAACATTTATAAGGAATGGATAAACAATAGAAAGAATAGCCATTTATGGAATTTCGAGAATCCACATGAAACCACATGGTCAAATCATAAACATAGGCTTTCAGTGAATGTTTGGTGTGGAATTGTTGGTAACTGGCTCAATGGGCCATTCGTTTTTGACAAACATTTAACTGCAGACAGATATTTATATTTCGTAGGAGATCATCTAGGAAATATGTTAGAGGAGAACAAGACGACTGGCTCCCAAGATCTCCTGACTTAACACGCTTAGATTATTATTTGTGAGGTCACAAAAGAAATATGGTTTACCAAACACCATCACAAACCGTCGAGGATCTTACAAGACGCATTGTTGAGGAAGCTGATCTGATTCGGAATAATAGTATATGTTACGTAACCAGGCAAACTATGTCTCGGTAGAACGGCGGCCATTTTGAGCAATTTTTATAGTGAGTTTAAACTGAAACTGTAATTATTTTAATTATAACTATTTAAACCTTTGTATTATGAAAACGGTTTACTTTAAGGCAAAACTTTGTTATAGTAATTTTCAGCAGTCAGAGCAGTTGCGTCACTAATATTAATACTGTCAGAGAATACCGATGTTGTCAGATTGTGAAAAATAACAGTTTGACAACTGTCAAATCTCAGCTTCAGGGTTATGTTTATTTTATCACAATAATAAAATTTAAGTTTTGTATTTCTTACAAATATGTGTTATGTCAAATGTTTAATGTCAGAAATGCTTGACAACACCGGACAGAATTGCCAACCTAAATCAGTTCTATCTGCATCCTCTCGTACACAATAGGAGGGTTCTAAAGGTGGTAATGAAACAAAGTTAGTTACGACGCAACTTCTCTGACTAGTGAAATTGGTATAGAGCGTTTACTCTATTTGGACTGAAATGACGTATACTAAGTAGTGACATTACGTCATTGGACACCCTGTATAATAGAAAACTAATTACGATAGATGAAGACGTCCATAAACGACAGAAAGACGTTAGTTATAATTAGTAATTAGCTATTTTCGTACATATGCGTTTGTATAAATTAACACTTTCCTTTTAATGATCCAGATAAAGTGCAATACTGTATGCACGCAAAAATTAGCAAAACGTTTAGTTTTTATTGCGTTACGGTTTTAAGAGGATACCACGCCAAACATGCCTTACATCCCTCATTTCTTTTTGAAGCAGGTATCTTAGTTTAAATCACCTGTAACATAAAACGTTCTTAGTTTACCACTCGGGATCAGAAAAACTGAATACAAGCTTACCTTCTAACCCAAATGCCATATGTTAAAACGACGAAGATATATTACCTCACGAGTAGTATTAATATAAGCGCCAATCCTTTTTTGAAACATCTATTTTTACGACTATCTTACTATATTTAAATATACAAATAACTTCAGGAGACAGAAGAAAACTTCCGATTGAGTAGGTTTTGGCATCTCATATGATCTTCAGGTTTTGTATCAAAGCTATGTTCTGTGGGTACTTTTCCACACGGTCAAGACAACTTATGCATTCTGAAAGCCTAAAAACATCTTTAGGTGATCGTAAATATCCTTAAATGCTTTTTATAGGCGTAAAAGCAATCCTAATACCACGCTTGATTATCACTGTATAAAACCATGTACAAAAAATATTGTAAGAATTAGGAAGGTGAGTATTTCTTATTTTGTGATACTTAGTTATGTGAGAATTAAAGGGTTTATGTTTTAGTATTTGCGACAGCCAATCTCAACTGTTAAATTTTAACATGATTCTTCAAATCCTTTCTCGTATTCTGCAGTATCTTTGTTGTCTTGCTCTTGTGGAAAAGTATACATTGGAGCCACAAAACGTAGCTTTGACACTAGACGTAAATGACATAAGATTTTGTAGATTGAGTCAACCAGAAAGATCTGTAGTGGCCGAACATGCCTTAAATAATTTAAATTATAATATTCAGTTGAATAATGTGCATATTTTATCAAAGCAAACTCATTATTACGTTAGTTTACAAAGATAAGCTGTTAAGATATTTAAACATCTAAAAACTTCAATAGACAAGAAAAAAGTCTATGATTGAATAGGTTTCGGCATCTTGTAATTAAAAACAGGTACATCGTAACTTTCGGTAGGTTAGATTAGTTGCAATATTTTCCTAGACCTTGAAGTAGTGCAGAATGCACAACTTTTCACCGATGTCATTATGCGATTTCATTTTCATAAATTTTTTTTTTATTATACCTAACATTTTTTCATCGTTAGCTTTCGCCCGTCATGCTGTGTTCTGAAATGACACTTTCAAACTGGTTTAATAACATTTAATCTCTTGAAGATTTACTCATAGATCATTTCTATCAATAATTTACTACATAGTAGGCTTTTTTAAATCGTATTATTATAGCAGACTTGTTATCTGCGTTTTTATATTTTATAAATTTTGTTGACATTAGTATTTCAAATGTTTGTTAATACTTTTCTACTCTTACTGAGGAGGATATCTTTTACATACACGACTTTTGTCCAAATAGTATTTTAAAAACAGTTTATCGTGAAAGTCTTTATTTTCATAGATCAGAAAGAAAACCTCTGCCACAAGTTCTGATTATACCGCAGATTAAAACAACCTTTTTTAGATACGAAACTGTGGTTTTTTAAAGCATCAAATTTGTGTGATTCCATAAATGATATCCGAACCGCAAATAATTGCATACATCAAAATGTGAGTACTTGTAAGTTCTTGTGTGCAAAGGCCGTATTAAGCGATGCAATTACAATTATCTCCTGTATTGCTAAAAATTATAAATGTGGTTGGTTATGGACTTACAACGTAAAGGGGTTTTAAAGGATTCATTACTTGATTTTTTGTGTTTTAATTATAGTTTCTATTGTTATATTTATTATTTTTATAATTTACATTTTGTTTAGAAATATTTTATTTACTTATCTTAATTACTTTGGCAGGATTGCTTATAAGTTATAATCTTTGTATAATCAGTAAAATTTGAAACAATTTATTAGCACTGTATCTATACAGGGTCTCACGATGATCTGAAACTATCGATTTATGATAGTGTCGATGAAGGAGTTTCAGCTAAAATGTTTTCAAAATTGTGGCATTTCGGGTCGACCTTAAAGCAGGCCGCACATTATCGCGGAACGGAATGGATCGGAATGGAATGGAACGGAACAAAAAATTATTTGTATATGAATAATTTAGTATAGTAGCGCGGGGAGAGGTATAATTATTACTGTGAAATGCATCTCTTTTCTTTTATCTGAGTGCGAAGTTCCCACTTAAAGAAAGACGGTTTATAATATTACGTCTGCTATATATTTTAAATACAGGACTTAAAACGTATGTCGATTCTAAAGTCAAAGCGCATGACGCTGTCAGATGTCTTCCTGGTTATTTAACCTCAAATTATTCTTCGTATTTCGTTTTGTATAATCACATCGTGTTTTGTAGTTATAATAATTTATCTGTCGCTTCGTAATTTATTAGTTTCCATTGCATTTGTAAACAACAGTTTTTTTCAAAACTATTATTATTAATATTCACTATTACGAGGTAAGTTTATAATGCAAAATGTATTTCCAATTGATTGAATGCATTTATTTATTTTGCATCAAATAATAATGCCATTAAAAGGTAAACTTTTAAAAGCCAAACTTAAGTAATGTTAATGAATATACTGCATTATTTCGGGATGGAACGCGATAACGGGAGGCCAAGTTTACCTTTAACTTCCATTATCCAGGTACGCTAATAATTTTCACTATTTAAATTCATATTTATGTAATATTATGTTGCAGCGAACTGCCCTCTCGCATGCGGCTTTTCCGAGAAAACCGTAACACGGACAAAGGCAAGAATGGCTCTCGCTTTAAATCCTGGGAAATCGGCGGGGAATTCACCACAAAAACATAGGCTCCGTTTGAAGTCGAAGTCAGAGGATGTAGACGAATACGTGAAAGACGTTTTGAAACGAAAAATTTACACCATGCATGCAACTGGTAAATAATTCTGAAATTATTGTTGAAATGGAGTTAAACACTTTAATTTTAAGCTCACATATTACTATCGAAAAGCTCCAAACTAAACTTAAAGAATATAAAATATTTACCTTCAGTAAAACGAGTTTGAAACAATTAAACAAAATTGGTTTAATGAAGCACGTTCATATTGCTGGTGCTCGAGCAACATTTTTGCGAAAATATTTTGCTAATAAAAGTTGTGAAATTAGTTACGATCCTGTCTTTTTAGATGAGACGTGGATTTTTAGTCGAGGAAGCGTTCGAAAATCATGGCATGATAATGATTTGAAACGCACAAAAAACAAACCGCTAGGAGAAGGGAAACGATAATTAAAATAATCCGATTTGTTAAAAATATTTTTAACCGAACAAATTTTAGTTTTATCGTACTGAGTGATGGCAACAAGGATGGTTTTATACCTAATTCATCATTGGTATTTTCCAGTAAAAGTAAGACAGCAGACTACCATGATAATATGAAAGCTGATTTATTTCAAAAATGGTTTCAAGAACAGCTGTTACCAAATTTAGTAAAACCAAGTTTAATAATTCTTGACAATGCCAGTTATCATTCTACATTAGTAGAAAAATTACCTTCAAGTAGTTGGAAGAAGGAAGATCTTCAATTTTTAAGAAAACACAACATTCGAATGATATGCTGAAAGTGGAGTTATTACAAATTGCCAAGGATTTACAAGTTCCACAAATATATGCAATTGATGAAATCGCTCATCAATGGGGACATCAAATTTTACGTTTACCTCCGTATCACTGCCAATTCAACCCTATCGAGTTAATGAGTTAATATGGACAAATTGTAAACAGTATTACAACAAAAACGTTGGAAGACAGGGCTTCAGGGACAAGAATGTTTTATCGCTATGGAAGGATTCATTAAACCAAGCAACTGGAGAACTGTGGCAAAAGTGTATGTTACATGCTGAAAAGGAAATGAGCCAGTGGTGGGACGTTCAAAAAAGAGCTGAGGAAATGGTAAAACCTCTAGTAATCAATGTCGGAGAGTCGAGTGAAGATAGTGAAAGTGAAGGTGATGACTTTTAATTATAAGTTGTGCAATATTTGAATTTAAAGCAAAAATTAGAATCTTAGTTACTTTATAACATTGTAAAGAATTATTATATTTAACATATACCTCTGTAGCTGTGCCTAGGATTACATTCGTTATATATATATATATATATATATATATATATATATATATATATATATATATATATATATATATATATTGACAAACTGTAAACTGAGATTTTTAAAATCGGTTATATTATTAACTAGTAATAAATCTCATTTTTAACATCCAATACAGTGTATTTGTTTGTGACAAAATCAGTTATTTATAAGCGGCTTCGATAAGCAAATTACAGTCTTGACTCTTTCGACGCAGTGAGATCTGTCGGCTAAAAACGATCCTCCTCCATTAACCAAACTTTTCGCACTTCATTTGGGCACTGCCTACTGCTAGCTAATTCGTTTCTTATTGAAAATTATTGATATAATTAATTTGTAAAACAGATACAAAACGAAATTTTGTTGACCCGGTCTCGGTTCTGATAATCGTTTACAGTTGTAGAATTATTGATATAATTAATTTGTAAAACAGATACAAAACGAAATTTTGTTGACCCGGTCTCGGTTCTGATAATCGTTTACAGTTATAGAATATATGTTTATCATATGACTACCCACACTCGGTGGACTTTACATGCCAGAATAAGTGCGAACAGACCTTAAACGAAATTCGACTTTATTTATACGACTGGATGGGGATTTTTAAGACGTTTAGGATGCTAAATCCCGAGGTATTCGAAAAATAATTTTATTTAAATCTGAGATCGCGGCTTAAATTTGAAAATAACCTAGAAACATTGACGATGTTTTGTTGGTATTCAAAATTACTAACTGTGTGAACCAATAACGACAGACGTTTTTAAAATCTTAAACCATGCTTTACTAAAAGATGAGCCATAAGACACCTCTTTCCGGCCTGAGTATACTAGACTTGCTCGATTCAGTTTTAGTGTGTGTTGTTCTTTCGTAATGAACACTTCAGACGAAGAATTCGTGGCAGTGGTTTTAGAAGAAGAAGAAATTGAGAGAGAAAACAATGAAAGGCGCAAATGGATACATGAAATTAACCTGAAAAGACAAGAATATGGGGAAGTTCATCATCTATTCCCAGATCTTTTAAAAACGAGCAAAATGTTTTTAAGTATTTCCGAATGTCTAGTGAAAAATTTTACGATTTGTTGAAAATTATGACATTCAAAAACAAGATACGACATTTAGGAAAGCTATAAGTGCAGAATAAAGATTGGCATTGACTTTGAAGTAAGTACATTTTTTTATTAAATTTTGTTTGACAAATTTGTGTAAATATTATCGTTGTCTATTGTTACTGAATAGTGGGAAGCTGTTGCTTCAGTATTATAATCAGCATTTATACTTGAGTTTTTCACTGCTTTTAACTCGAATTCGTAAAGCAACACTGAAATTCGATGCTTTACTTCAACCTGTAGTTCAGGAGGCAAACATCGTGTTGTTTCTTCGGCGGATTCAAAAAATTTTGATAAATGATCCACTTTTGTACCTTTTTCTTTGTTTTCTAAAAACTTTTGCAATATATCTCCTGTTTTTGATTCGGGTTTTGGAAGGCGCTTTGGTTTAGAGACGGTTGATGAGCTTGAAGAGTTAGGTGTTCTGAGTATCTCTGAGCGAGGTGACAAAACGGGAGTGGCATCAAATGTATCTTGAGTACTGACAGAATTTTCACCGCCTACATCTATGTTTGACTTTTGAGCCTTTTTCTTCAAATTTGGAAGAAGAAAACTCATTTCATCTTCATATTTCCATTTTTTTGGAATTCAATCGCCACTTTTACTGCGCTTTTTAGCTTTTGATTTTCTGTAGCAATCTTTCAATTTTTTCCACTTTTTCTTGCAATCTTCAACTGAAAAAAAAATATAATTATTAATATTTTTCCAGGTCAAAACTTCACCCCATTGTGATGCCATCACCAACAACCGAACAGTAGCAAAATATAGAAAAAGATTTTTGTACAAAAGGGAATTACCCGAACTGTATTAGTGTTTTAAATGGGAAACACGTTGTGACGGAAAAACCACCAAACAGTAGGTCAACTTATTTTAATTATAAAAAATAATTTTGTGTTGTCCTGATGGCGCTAGTCGATACTGACTTAAGATTTGTTACCGTTGATGTTGGCGCTTATGGCAAAAATAGCGATGGAGGAATCTTAAAAAATTCGGCACTTGGAAGAGCTTTGAATGCTGATAAGTATACCTGGACTAAAAAAGTTGTCTGGAAGTGATATTTTCACGCCTAATGTAATAGTAGCGGATGCAGCTTTTCCTCTAAGTACAAATCTAATGCGTCCATATCCTGGAGTTCAACTTCGAAACAATAACATGACAATAATTCACAACTACCGACATAGCAGAGCTAGACGATGTAGCGAAAATGCCTTTGGTCTACTTTGTAAAAAGTTTAGAATATTTTTCAAAAAATTAAACGTTATTCCTGAACATCTCGACAAAATAATTATGACAGCTACTTGCTTGCACAATTTTTTAAGAAATGTTCTTGGCAACCTAATGAACTAGAGCAATCTGAAGTGCCACGAGGATTAGACAGGGTGCGAAATATGGGAGGTAATTCTACTCGTGAGGCAATGAATATTCGAGACAGATTCGCAGAATATCTCAACACGCCTGAAGGACTTGTTCCTTGGCAAAATGAAAGGAATCACAGAGGCCGAAGACAACTTCAATAATATGTAGTGTTATATGAGAAAAAATAATTAAATAAGGTTACAATGCATTATTACTTACCCTGCTTTTTCATTTCGCTAGAAATTTCTTCCCATGCATTTTCTTTCGTTTGTTGATGTGATAATTTTTATCACTCAGCAAATACAGATGTGGATAATCACGATTGTATTTATTAAAAGTTCTTCATTCATCTTAATTAAATAAAAGAAACAAACACCAAACGGCGTAAGATAATATATTACTTGCTATTTAATTCTGTACTACAGGAATTAACATGCACGCGTCTTCGTCGTTCGAAACATTCAACTGAATAGTGGGGGCGGCAGCGGAACCTGGGAAAATTTCGCTCAGTGAGCAATCCAAGCAATTCCGTTCCCTTCCAATCCATTCCGCGGTGTTCCGATCCACGGTAGTGCGCGGCCTCTACCTTAGTTATATGCTTTTCAAAATTTCCGTTCCACTCCATTCCGTTCCGCGATAATTTGCGGCCTGCTTTACTCGATTAATTTAAATGAAACCCATTTTTTTAGTGGACATTTGGATTATAGAGAGAAAAACAAAGGTATTTCGTGTAACATGTCATATGCCTAACTTCAACAGTTTTCAAGTTATTTAAAATATTCGGTAAAAAATGGCACATACAGCCCTTAAAATATATGGAATTTATACCTTCCAACCTACATATACATAGTTTCGCCCAGATCGGTTATGATTTCTATGTGTGTGTGGGCGGACAAACGAACGGTCAGTAGATGGGTTGGGCGGGTGGGTGGGTGGTGCGTGCGAGCGTGTGTGTGCGGGAAGGGGGTGCGTGTGTGTAGATGTGTGTTGGTATCCACGATAACTCCAGAATGATATTATTTTTATATTATTTTTAGTTCTTTTTATCTAGAAACATCGGACCATCCGATAAAACATGCGTCCGTGAAATATCGATGTAAGGTTGATTCCATCTCCTGAAGCTGATTAGATTTTGGGTGATATCCACCTGCGAAAGGGGTATTAGAGCCAGTTCTGAATCTGCAGCAAATTTGAAACATATTAAAATACCGGCATATAGATCTTAAATTTTTTTTATTCTGTTCCATACTATTTTTTAATAAAACTCGTGGTTTGGCGGGAAAAAATCCTAAGGTGTAAGGTTCGTTCAAGGTTCAAATTTTTGCCATATGTGAAGAAAATGTTTAGACAGTACATGACGTTTCTTTATAAAGTTTCTTAATTCGAAGCCAAATAAGGCTTAAAAATTAATTAAATAAGATTAGAAATGCTTAAACTCCAGTATCCATATTTTTTATAAAAGCAGGCGGCATTGGAATTTTTTTCTTTGTTGTTTTACAATGTTGCCTGTTTTAATTTAAACGTATTACAATAGAGATTTAAAACTAATTATCCTAAAAAGGCGGGTATGCATTGCGATGCTTAAATGCAAATATTCGAGAACGCCTTAAAATATCGAGATAGAGCAAGTATAGGTTTTTTGTTTTTATTATTTCACACGAAAATGCCTACAATACAAGGGGTGTAAAAAAATAAGTTCATTCACTCAATTGGGGCTGATACCTAGCATCCTCTAGGAATACCATAAAAAATGATAACAAATTCGTTTGCTACGTAATCCATTAGTTATTTTCCTCTATCTCATAGGTGAGTTTGATTGTCGAAAATTTAGAATGTAAAGTTTCTAAAAGCCCTGAACGCTACAAATTTTAATATTAAGGATCGCAAACACATCATCCACATATCTATTCCAACTCTAGGAAAATGAGGTAAATCGGTTTTTTAGTCTGTTTCAATATTACCCATGAATAGCAGTATGATAAGCCCATCAAATACAAACGTTGAGCCAAGTCTGCGATAGCTCTACATATGCTTGATAACAATCATGTAGTAGATAAAGGTCTCTTCAATCAAACATGTTAATAATCAGTACGAAATTGATTGCTGTGAAAGCCTAGAGATCTTCAAAAACAAAGAAATTCTTATGAATAATGGCGATCAAGGACATTTAGGCTCCTCAGAACTTATTAAACTTTCATAACCTTCACTTTCAAGAGATGGTGGTATCTTAGATATTGAAACACGTTCAGTGTTTTCAATTTTGTGTAGCATGTAGGTGTATTTTGCGTATTACCTGTCCTGCTATTGATCCAAGCACAACTTAGTAAGCTGTAATCCAGGGTTCTAGATTTTCGTGTAAAGAAGCAAAATTAACCTCGAAAGGCAGATGTATCTACAGCAAAACAAGTTTAATAAAAATATTTGCTACCTTCCAGTTTTAACATCAGATCTTCGAATCTGGGCACATATCGTAATAGTAGTGTTTTACAACATGAGGGATTAATGGAAATTGAAATGTTTCCACAAACACAAACGCATTCCTATGATTTAAGAACCGGTACAATAGGCGTGGTTTGTTTTTGATTAACGTTCGCTAGTTGTAATTATATGCTCTTGCACAAGTTACGTGGTTTTATAATGCATATGGTAGCAGCCACGGACGAAGTGTTTTAGATATAACGCTTCGTTGCAAGTTAATTCTAACTAAGTATCCGTGAACAATCCTCAGATGGCGGTGAATGGGTTGAGCGACTTTTACAGAATAGATAAATAAAAAATAAAAGCACCAGTCAAGTCTGCAAAGCGAAATGTCAACGGGACAATTTTGGGGTCTATTTTTTTTTCTGGAAATCTGATGAACATTGTCTTTTAAAAACTTTTTTGTAATATTCTACTGCGATTATATTCGCTAAGTATGTGTGCCATAATCTACTATAAATTCAACACTGGTTAACAGTACGATCAGCGTACGCTCACTCCATGAGTTTTACGTCCTCCATTTGCCTATATAAATAACAGATCCTCGTTTCATGCTTTCTCCGTCAGTGTGGTAGAGTGCCTATTATTGTTTGGATATATAACAAAGCGCAAATCGTCGAAATATTCAGGTACCAAAACTCAGTAACCATTTACAATTCGCCCTTGATTATATTTTCTCTTTCCAAACTAGAACTCGTCAATGAAGTTCGGATATATTTAAAAAAATCAATTACCCATCAACTACGTAACAATATTTGAGTAAAAAAAAAGATAGCAGTCAATCGATAATCACAGCCATGACACAGATCAATGTATACTATCTATTCTTATCATCTTAATATGCCTATGCAATTTATTGAGGTATACAATTTCACATATATCTACGGCTAGATAAAAAATGCTACATGCACTAATTTTGGGAAGTTTTGCAATACGCTCGTGATTATTTCTTGACGATTTGTACTTGTCGAAATTACTTTCCGTTACCTTTTTTGTGCCAAGAATAACACCCTCATAAGATTCGTTAGGAGCAAACCCAAACAACACTCTGAAAAAGGTCATACTTAAGGATTCATTCTGACTTAATATTTGCCTGTCAACTTTCAGACTTCTCATTAATACGAAACGATACTTTAAATGTAGTACATTTTCAAAAAAGTTGCGGTCCTTCAATAAGATAAACAGGCCTCGTCGGAAATGTTACCTTAAAAGCATTAACTAAACCATAAAAAGTTAATATTTGTGTATGCTGTACGTAACAGATTGGTTTTTCCTATTTTGTGATTAAAGAATTGAAGGGTTTAGGGGATTAGTACTTGCCAAGGCCAGTCTCAACAGCCAAATTTAAATAAGTCTTATAAGAACAAGTACTGTTTGAGAAACAAATAAATTTGAATGCGTTTTTGTTTAAACCCAAAATTGAGTATTTATTCAAAATGTACATGTGTACTTTTGAAAGTATTAACGGTGGCTATTGCCTTATTTGGTCATGTTCTAAGCTCAATGCTGAGTTTACCAATAAATTTCTATAGTTAATATTTTGAAATTGGTACAAGTATGTGCAATTTCGCATACTATACACATTATGAATGTATGTATTAAGCTATAATTGCATAAAATTTCTAAACTGTTAAATTGCATTTTTATTCTTAAATATAAATAAGATATTGAAGATTGTTTTTAAATGTACAAAAAATGATATTAGTTTGTTTAATTTACATAATAAAGTAAGTAGGGATTAATATGAAATATAAGGTTGAAATTAGGCTAAAACTATTTACAACAATTGGACATATGGTATGTTATCTTATCTATATGGATAAAATTAACATTGTTTAATTTGTAATTAAATATATTGTGGGCTCTGAAGCTTTAAGAATATAATACTATATTGGCTATAGTTCGACCATTTTCATTCCGTCCTAATGGGTTTTTGACTGTTTTCTTATTTCTTCGGGGGGGGATTTGCACCAATTTCTTCTTTCATTGGTAAACGTATTAAATTGTTGCTCCGAATTTTTTAAATGTAACATTGTTCCATCTTGAGCAGGAGCTAAAGGATTCTTATAAGCGGTCAGTAGGATTGACGTTATCATTTTTCATGATTATCAATTAACGTTTTTGTAAGTTAGATTGTATATATGCCAGGAATGATTCTCTGGTGATGTCACCTACTACTTTTATGCTGTTGTCGCTAGACACACGAGTATAGAATTTGAATTGGACCGGCGAAGCCAATATCTGTGTGAGTGAATGATGACGAGAAGGTTGTGGCCCATGGGTTGTATGGTTTGAACATGTGATACATTTATGAATTGTTGGTTTTACCGCCTTCTTCAAGTTTCAAGGGTGTGCACATTATAATAAACTTTTCGCTTTTCTTGAAGGAGCCCCTGAATGACGTGAAGTATGACAATTTGACGAAAGCTTATTCTCAATTGCTGTCATCTAATCAAAATGTTATTGTTTCACATTATTTTTTATCTACGTACCAGGATCAGAAGAAAACCATTGCAGAGTACGTTTCAATACTACAACGTAACTTAGTTGAATGTAATTAAAAATTATTATTAATTTTATAAATACGTAAATAAACAGTTTACCTCGAGTAGGATTTGAACCTACGACCTATACTTTGCTAGAGTACCGCGCTAACCAACTGCGCTATCGAGATTCAAGCCCCAATCGATGTAAATTTTGTCTTTATGTATGTAGAACTGATGTAAATTCTAAATATAATGAGATTACAATCAAATTACTTATATTAATGGAATGTGAGCCTGCAATATCGCAAGGATTCACAATTTTGTACATCATGTATTGTATTTCGGTAATGTTTAAATGTATCAACTCAACCAGTCATACTCGGTATGACAAAAAACAGAAGTGGATTGAAATTGACTCTCCATAAATTATACGCGAATATAACAGCCATATGGATGGTGTCGTTAAAAAGTTTACCTCGTAGGATTTGAACCTACGACCTGTACTTTGCTAGAGTACCGCGCTAACCAACTGCGTTATCGAGATTCAAGCCCCAATCGATGCAAACCTTGTCTTTATGCGTGTAGAACTGATGTAAATTCTAAATATTGGGGCTTGAATCTCGATAGCGCAGTTGGTTAGCGCGCTACTCTAGCAAAGTACAGGTCGTAGGTTCAAATCCTACTCGAGGTAAACTTTTTATTTATGTATTTATAAAATTAATAATAATTTATAATTACATGTTTACCTTTTAACTTATTCGTTCATAACAAACCTTATAATAAATTAGTTGAATGTAGTTTCATCCGTAAATATTCCTGCAACGAAAATGTTTAAATTGCAACCCAATTCATAAGTGGTGTAAGAGATAATTGGATTAGGGAAAAACTGGTACAGTACGACGCCATTAAATTTGAAGAAATTGTTTATAAAGCAATTGCACTTGAAGCTTCTAGACTGCAAAGTAAAGAACTGATTAATCAATCAAGTTCAGTAGCCACTTCTCAGTATGAACTGACAAATAAGGTGTCCTCACACAATCGAATCATCGTCTTTGGGATAGAACACGTAACTTTTCAAATCAGTCTGCTCCTTCTAGTTCCCGTCATAATTCAAACCCAAGAAACACAAACCTGGATTATGGGGCCCTAGGTCTCGAAAATTTGTGTGTTAGCGGTCGAAAAACTAACCACAAATTAAATGCATGCCACACTGAAAGATGTGACTAACCCAATTAACATGTGAAACCACAGTTACAAAAACACTTACAATACAGAAGTGAATGACATTCCTCATCCAGAAAATACCGATGATATTAGACGTTTTCTAGGTATGATGACATACTACTCCAGGTTTATTCCTGATTTTGCAACATCATACCCTCTTCGAAGGTTATTTTGTAAAAATCAACGTTTATATTCGGAAGGGGACAAGTGGCCGCCGCCTACTGGCCGCTGCCGAATGGCCGCGGCCAACTGGCCGCCGGAACAACTGGCTGCTGGGACAACTGGCCGCTGGGAGAACTGGCCGCCGAGACAAGTAACCGCCGGGACAAGTGGCCTTCGCGTCGCTGTAAGTAGGTACAACTTGACCTCAAATAAATAAATGGCTAATTTCATTTATTGAAAAGAAACAAACTGATAGTGAAGTAATAACTCTAATAAAATACAAAGTGGATAAATCTACAATATTCGATTATAGGAAGTTACTTGAAAATCTTCACAAATAAGTAGTTTGTGGGATCGGTATGCCATTATTCTAGAATGTTAATGGCATGTTTATTGTCGTTGACTAATTTCTAAAGGGGCAAATTCCGTTCTTTGTTAAATTTTCACAAATTTCTGTATATTATTATCTCACATGTGCAGTATGTAGTTGTAAGTATCCTTTAAAACTTTAAACTATAAAGTAGGTAAGATTAGGTTTTTTAGAAGCAGTCGGCGGCCAGTTGGTTCGGTGGCCAGTTGTCCTGTCGGCCACTTGTCTCGCGGTCAGTTAACCGCGGCCAGTTGGCGGCGGCCAGTTGTCCTAGACCGGTTTCTATTGAACATCAAGTTGTGAATCTGCTTTTCTTAAATTAAAATCAGAAATATGTAGCATCCGCATTTTAGTAACTTTTGATCAAACTCTGCCAAGTATTCTAACAAGAGATACTAGCCCAGTTGGAATCTCCGGTGTTCTTAGCATGTCATGAATGGACATGAACGTCCTGTTGCTTACATCTCAAGATCACTGACTATTTCTGAAATAAGTTGTAACCGATTGGATAGAGAAGCTTTGGCTCGATTATGTAAATGCTTGTATGGTGGAAATTTCATTTTAGTCACTGATAATCAAACACTTTCAAGAATTTTTAGTGATAATCGACCATTGCCGCAAATGACTTAACCACGATTATATTGTTATGCCTAATTTCTAGCAGATTCCGAGTTCACAGTTCAGTGCAAGAAAGCAATGATAACGAGAATGTTGACTGTTTATCACTCGCTCCTGTCGCTCACATTTCAAACACTTTTGATTCGAGTATTAATGAAGAAACTCATCAGCTTTACTCAGAATCCATCGCAACAATTTCAAGTGATTTAATGACTGCAAAGATAGTTATAAAAGAAACCTCCGAAGATCCTGAACTACCAGAAATGAAGAATAGACTGCGTTCAAATTCCGAAGACTCTTCATTTACAACAGACAATGATTTACTATTTCGAAAAGATCGTGATGTCATTCCTGTGAAACTTAGATCGACCGTTTTAAATGAATTACATGCTACACACATTGGTACCACCCGTATAAAACAGTTAGCCAGGCCCTACATCTATTGGGAAGGTTTCAATCGTGATAAGAGCATCTAGTACGAAGCTGTTAAATATGTACAAAACTTTAGAAAATTCCTGCCAAAGTCACTGTCCATCCATGGGCTGAAGCGTCCGCTAAGTGGGAGCGTATTCATATCGATTATGCTGAAACGTTCGAAAATCATCATTTTCTAATTTGCGAGGATGTCAAATCTAAATCTGTAGAAATACGTATTTCTAGAGACGTTCCAACGTCCAGTTCTATAATAAAAATGTTAGATGATATTTTCTCTTCAACCGAATTTCGAAGTACACTAGTCTCAGATAATGCTACAGTTTTTACCAGTAACGAGTTCAAAACATATTTTCACCGAAATGGAGTAACACAAAAATTCATAGCTCCAGGGCATCCTGCCACCAATGGATTAGTAGAACGTTTTGTTCAAACATTGAACAAAATGGATGAAAGCTAACGAAGGCGGTACTCTCGTACAGAGCCACTCCTCTTGGATGTAACTTATCACCTGCACAGGTCTATCAAAATTAAAAATACAATTAGATGTAATTTTTCCAAAACCTGCAAAAAAAGGTCAACCACAAAAGAATGCGCGACAGAGGATTCAGGCAAAATTGTTTCAAAACAATACGGTAATATGGAAGTTTGGTATTATTACGCGATGTCTTGGTTCAATACATTACCTTGCGAAACTAGATTCTGGTGGTATCTTAAAGAGGTACATAAACCAGGTACATGCGACTATGGTACCTATGCCCATAGAAGAAAAAGACAATAAAGCATCTGAGACGTCTTTTTAGCCAACTGTGATATTCAACATTCCACGTGTTCCCGACCAATCCCAAGAACAAGAACTTCCGGAAGATCAGTTAATGCAACCAGAAGTTACTGCACCTCCTTATGATCAGTTGAGAGATGCACAAGTTATTCCGACTGATCCGCCTCAAGAAGGTCGTCGTCCAGAACGGAACAGAAGGCCTCCTGCATACTTTCGGGATTTTCAAACTTAAGACTTTTAAAAATTAGTGCGGGAGATTGCTACGATCCTTACGAACTATTTCTTCCGGTATTATGGTAAATACAGCATTTTTTACGTTTTCTATGTATTTGTCAATTATGACAGAGTTAATAATTTAATTTCTAATATAAGTTGTCCCGAATATAAAAAGTGTCTCCTTTTTATGTCTTTATCACAACACTGTTGAATAGTTCTAATGATGTGTAAAAGTCTTTGGTGCATTTCTTCGACGCTGAGGCATCCATGAGCACATTGTTGGTGTATAATCTTAGTAAAACGCTTCACATAAGTTAGTACTCGAGTAAGTCTCGTTACTGACGAAAATCTGTTGAAAATGTAGTCGTAATGAATGCTTGCTTGGTGACACAATTTAGCTTCACTGGTAGTTTCTGTACTCTCTATCTTTATAGGCCATTCTCCTTTCTTCTTTAGTCAAGTTCTACCATGCCACCATAATACCGAATCCTTTAATTTAACGAGGTATGGATTCATACCTCGTGTAATTAAGTCCGCTTGTTTTTTTTTGTGTTGACGTAGTGCCAGTTTTAGAGGGTTTGTCAAAAACTACTCTTAGTTTTGTTGTGGTGCTTGTTTCTATTATTACAGCTTAATGACGTACGTAATATTTTTCCAAGTTATGCGTGTTCCACTTCCTGCATGTGTCTTAACTTCAAGTATTCTCAGGACTAAGCCTGATGACGGAAGCAGAGTCCGCTTCCGAAACGTCGCGCTCAAAAAGCATAAAGTGTGGAAATAGGCCGATCAACTCCACTAATAGGAAACCACAGTTACAAAACACTTATAATACAGAATTCAAGTATTCTTCTATGAATTATTTAATTGAGGATGTCGTTGTAATTACTTCTCCAGTTGTAGCAACCTAGCTGCTGTCTTTTTCTTTGAATTTTATAATGTTGGTGATAGTCTCTTAAAAGGTATTTTAAGGGTTAGGAACCATTTACACTTCTCGTAGTAGTATTGTACAACTCCATGCAAGTTTGATCTTCTGAATGAGCTCTTGCCATAATGTTGTTAGGTGTTACTTTTCTTCAGTATAGGAAACAATGCTTTTGATATCAATGTTGTTGGATTGTTGGATGTTTCCAAAAAATTCCACATGCATATGGTCATACTTTTACAAAAGTATGAAAATATTCTTGTTTTTATGCTTTGGTCACAGTATTCTATCTTGAAGGCGGTATAAATGATATTAATCATAAACTAGATGAAAATGAGTAATTGTATGGTTTTAATGTATTACATAGTCTAGGTTGCACTTAAATCGGAAGCAGCTAGTTCATGTAGTGGGAAATAATTAATATAGGAATTCCTTATTATTATTATTTTTGTTAATGTGAAAGCTTCTGATACCCAAACTGATATATCATTGGTTCAAGGTAAATGTGTAGATACATAACGTACCATATAGAAAAAATATATACAGGTATGGAAAAATATTATTACGGGTCTGTCTTATAATAAGCTAGAAAGAAACCCAATAAGCATGAGTCTGAGACATAACTTTACCGATGTTGCCACTTGTACATATTTGCATGTAGGCACAAAATATCAACTACTTAAGTCTCCTTCAATCTAGCTTCAACATTTCTAACGAAACCAAAGCAATTAAGATGATCTTGAAAAGTCGCGTGTTCTTTGAAACTATTAAGTAAATACTTTACATTTAAACATTAAATGATAATACCTCAAACATCGAAGATTACTGTAATTGCGGATTTATGACATGCTTCGATTACTACTCGTAAGAAGAACCAAGGAGAAACTTACGAGAGTTACAAACAAGAACATTAACATTTACATTGATGGTATAACTTAAGTTTAAGGTTTAACTTTAGCATTATAATTCTTATTGAAAAACCAACTATTTTTAAAAAATGAACAGGATACACTTTTTTCAAAACTCTATAGGATTTTCCAAAAGATCTCCACCTTGCGCAAGGCAGTAACCCAATCTGTGATAAAATTCAGTTTGGGTGTTTTCTAACACTTCTTGGGTGATGCTGTTTAAAGAGTCTGTAATTTTGACACGAAGTTCGTCCAAATTGTTAGCACATTCATGCCTGTGCCCATAACTTTGCTGGGATACGTATCCTCAAACAAAAAAGTCGTTCGGCGCGATATCAGGTGAGCGAGGAGAATATTTAATAGTACCTTTTCCACTAATAATACGGTTAGGGAACGTAGTTTCCAAAAACTGTTGAACTCTTATTGCAGTATGAGCATCAAAATTTATATTGAGGCTGGAACTACCTGGTTTCTCACCAGTTCTAAATATTTGTCCGCATTCAAGTTTCCGTTGATAAAAAATTCGACAAATTATGGAATTGCCTAAAATTCCTGCCCACACATTAACTTTTTGGGTCCGGTAAGGAATACTACTCTGTTTGTTTTCCAGAGAGTAACCAACAGCGGCAGACGGATTGTGATGGCCTTGTAAATTTTTTCATTAGCCCAATTCATCATATCTTCACAAAATTCCATACTTTTTTGATGGTCTTCTGGAAAAATTTCTTGAGTAGTTTGCAACTTATAGCAACGGTATTTATTCCTTTTCAAGATATTGCGAACTGTTTGTTCAATATTCATTTCTTCAGCAATTTTTGTACTATTGTACAGGAAATTAGTTTCTGCTAAACTACACACTGCGATTTCTTGGAGTTCGCGCTCTTCGTTTAAGCTACGATCAGTATGCTCACCATCATTACCATCAATGCTACTGCATTTTCTACAATTATTTAAACATCCACATCTTTCAAATTTACAAACAGTACGCATAATCGTACTTTCTGATGGAATTGGCCTGTTTTCAAAGGAACAAGCAAACCTGTCCATTATTTCTTGTGCAGTGCTTCCTGAATAATCACTTAATAATCTGTATTTTTCTTCAGTGGAATACATGAGTATTGTGTGGGACTTGCAAAAACACTGGTTTCCAATTCTCGTTGACGGTAGTACCTAATTAAATGTGTCATTGATACTAGCCCACTCAAAAGACGCATGTATGGCATCAGCGCTTTTAGTTTGTTGTGTATTGTATCTCACTTATCACGTGAACTGATTGTACTGTCTCTGTTTTACTTATTATAAGTCAGACCTGCGATAATATTTTTACATACGTGTATATATTAGAGACATTATCACAAACAATTGCTACAATTCTGAAAACACGCGACTACACTGGCACATCCCTTTCGGTTGAATTTGGAGTAAGTGTAAAACGTGAAAAAAGACACCGTAGTTCTGATGTTGAAAACTCCCTTAATAAAAAAATTTTTCTTACTGAAAATGTTTTACAACGTGAAGTGAAGAAATTAATATTTCTAGACCTTTAGTTTCAGTTTCAAACACTTTCACTTAGAGATCCAACGAGTTTAATCGTTTACATCATTTCGTTATCTGTAATACTTTACATGTAAATGTAACCATTAATAATTACATTTTTTTTTTGTTTGTCCCAAATTTTATTTACTGTCACTTTTAATCGCCGGGAGATATGGACAACTTTTAATCGCTTACTTTAGCTGTGTGGTTTAATTGCTGTTTTTGCACAAAATTGCAAAATTTATGTAAATAATCACATTTAACGTTACACTTATTTCTCCTTTTGTGTAAAAGATGATTGCGATTTTATGACAGAAAATACTAATACCGGTTATCAAAATGACATTACAGTACAATCTAATTTATTTAATGTCATGCCACGTTAGTAGTACTAACAGATTTACCACCTTCAATTTTTTCTACTCAGTGTTGCAAACTTATTTTGGTAATACGGTTTCGGTATACATTAATAAGGAATAAAAGTCACTTTGTCAAATTTTGTAGTAGACTATTCAACTCGCCCTCTCCATGTCAGCTATCAACCAATTACAATTTAGTATTTTTTATATTTGGAACAATAGTGCGACAATTCCGCTAGCGGAATATTCCCGACATTTTTTTTCTCTTCCTGTGAAATTTAGTTGCCTTCCGGTAAAATAAACTTTGACGTTTATTTTGTTCGTCAAAATAATGCGGACGCCGACTACCATCGAAACCACTATATAACCTGCAACTTGTCTGGATTAAAACTAATTAATTAATTCATGGCTTCTCAGTTGACCGTCAATTTTGTTCGTTATGGTCTTTTAAATACCACTCGTGACCGACGAATTGCATAATTTTTTGTCAAAGTGCTTAATCGTGTTTATTGCAATTTATATCGAAGCAATAAACACTAATACACTTTGACAAAAATTTTCGACAATTTATCGGCCACTTGATGTATTGCATATGACTATGAAACTCACCCTCTCCATGTCAACTATCAAGCAATTACAATTTAGTATTTTTTATATTTGGACCAATCAGAGCACAATTGTGCAACAATTCCGCTAGCGGAATATTCCCGACAATTTTTTTCTCTTTCTGTGAAATTTAATTGCCTTCCGGTAAAACGTAAAATTGACTTAAACTTTGACGTTTATTTTGTTCGTCAAAGTAATGCAGACTCAGACTACCATCGAAACCACTATATAACCTGCAACTTGTTCTAAATTAAAACTAATTAATTAATTCACGACTTGTCAATTGCCCGTCAATTTTGTTCATTGAATAGTGTTTTAAATACCATTCGTGGCCGACGAATTGCATAAATTTTTGTCAAAGTGCTTAATTGTGTTTATTGCTTCAAAATTGGTCTCGACCAATTTATATTGAAGCAATTAACACTCATATACTTTGGCACACATTTTCGGCAATTCATCGGTCACTTGAGGTATTGTATATGAATATTTTGTCTTATTTTTTAAATGAAATAAGCTTTCTTATTTGTTGAGCCACTTATGTGGCATGTAAATATGTTACAAAAAATGCACTTTTTGTTGCATGTTTAGTGCATTTGTTTTAAACTTGTTTAATTTTTTGGATAAAAACTTAAAAGTAGCTACTCTAACTTCTGACAGTATTATATAGTTTTTATAAACAAAAAACTCAAAAATACCAAATTAATGTGAAATATTTACTCGTTTCTAAATGATTTACAACTTTGAAGAAAGTCGCGTATCATGGGAAGAAATATATATATTGTAAGTGAGTTAAATAAGCAATTACACTCGTGTAAGACTTTAACTTGCTCGAGTGTAACAATGCGTATAAAGACGTTTGACTCACGTGCCATGTACGACATTTTATGCTCAAGAAGGTGCCAAATTTTCTAAAAAAAAAAACAATCAATAATATTATAGCCTTGAGTCCTATCAAACAAGGATAGGACTAAGTCGAAAATAAAACTGATGATGAGTAAGCGGGTTTTATAGTAGGAATATATATGTACGGGGTGGCCAACTAAGAATGCGAGGTACTGTATCTGGGAAACTATACATCGTAGAGGCTTGCGGAAAAAAAAGTTATTACTAAAACGGCCAATACAAAAACCTGGAAAATATTCACATGTTTCTGAAATGGCCGCTAGGGGGCGTAACTGCAATCTTTAATATAAGCAAGTGATGTTTCTGTGAATTCTGCTATATTAACGTAACAAAAAAATAACTGATCTTTGAAGTCGAGGATAATCTGAACTTTTTTTGTCTTGCACTTTTTGACGTATCTGTAAAAATAAAGTGGTGGAGGGTATTCAAAGGTTTCCTTAAATCACCCCCGTATCTTCGAAACGGCTAATCCGATTTTAACAAACTTGGGCGCGTTGAAAAGAGCTTTTCTTGGGCTACAAATGTTAAAATAATTGAAGTTTTGTTAGTTTCACATGTCGTCGCTAGAGGGCTTTGTTCGGCATTCCGACAGAAACGGTTAATTTTCGCAAAAAAATTAAATGCATTGGTATGACTTTTTTTCATGAACAAGTAGCTAAATGATGCCTAAACAAGCTCGCGAAAACCGCATCTTGATATCTTGTTCCTAACCTAAAATATCGGCCAAATAAAACTTTATACGAAAATCCCTTAAATTTTTATTTTTTTTTGATTATATTTTTCTGGAATTGTTTCTATTATGTAAGTTGTGGCCCTGAAAAGGACCGATTTAAAGGAGGAAGGTTTTTAATGCCCACGTAAATGGTCGTAATGCTGACCATCACGCTCTATGCATTGCTGAAGCCTCTCATGACTAGACAAAACTACAGCTTCAATTTCGGCTCTCGATATGTTACGTATTGCGTTACGAATCCGGTTTTTCATATCTTCTCTTGTAGTAGGTTGAGTCCGAAACATGATGTCCTTAAAGCGCCCCCATAAATAAAAATCGAGGCAAGTTAAGTCTGGCGATCGCGAAGGCCATGGAAACAGACTTCCTCTTCCAATCCACCGCTGTTGAAATACTGCATTAGTATGATCTCGCACATTAATAGCAAAATGTGCTGGGCAACCATCCAACTGCAAAAACAATTTTTGCCTTGTTTCCAGAGGCACATCTTCCAACAACAACGGTAATTGATTGGCCAAAAATTCAAGAAATACATTGCCATTTAGGGGTTGCTCGAAAAAATATGGCCCAATAATTCTGCCTCCCAGTATGCCACACCATACATTTAAACTCCAACGTCCTTGGCGCTGAACTTCACGCAACCAGTGGGGATTTTCTGCAGACCAATAGTGCATATTGTGCGATTTTGACTTTCCCGTCACTACTGAAGGTGGCTTCATCGGTCCAAACAATTTGAAATAAAAATTCTCTATTTTTGCGTATCATGCCTAACATCCAATGGCGATAGTCTAACCTTCGATCAAAATCTTCCTCTTTCAAGGCCTGATGCAAAAGGACATGATATGGGTGCATTCTTAAAGTAATTAAAAAAAATTTAAACCAATACCTATATATTTTGATGGCCATTAGAACTTACCTATGGTCCTTCAAAATATTATGAACCGTTATCCGTAATATGCCCAACTCAGTGGATAATGCTCTTGTGCTAACATGAGGATTTCCTTCAATATAGCCCAGTACACGGTTAATATTTTCTTGTGTTCTTCCAATTCTTTGCCGTGGAAACTACCGTTGGCTCATAAGCTCGCCACTAATCGGGGAAAAACTGTTACATCGCAAGGATGCCGATTTGGATATCGAGCCGCGTAAACTCTTTCAGCTACTGCGGCATTCTGAAGACATTCAAAATAAACCGCAAGCATATCAACAGCTTCATTATTCGTAAAACGCATTTTGAAAGCACAAAAATTGCTCATAGTAACGCGAAAGTATTAACAACTATTGACAATTTGAGGATTATGTATGTTTTGTTTAGGTATCTGTTTCCATTGCCTGCTTCTATTAATTGTATTTTTCGTATATATACATAGTGATTATGCATTTAAACAAAAAAAATAGGCCTTTCGTATAACTTTTAGCATTGCTTACTTGCCCGTAGTAATTTCAAAACGGGTGATTTTATTCTGGTGAATAAATTTACAAACATTTAAAATCGCAATTTCTAAGTAACCTTTTCAGAGCCGAAATTGAAACTGCACTTTTGTCTACCTATAAGAGGCCTCAGCAATGCACAGAGTGATGGTCAGCATTTCGAGCATTTACGGGGGTATTAAAAACCTTCCTCCTTTAAATCAGTCCTTTTTAGGGCCACAACTTACATAATAGAAACAATTCCAGAAAAATATAGTTAAAAAAAAATAAAAATTTAAGGGATTTTCGTATATAGTTTTCTTTGGCCGATATTTTAGGTTAGGAACAAGATATCGAGATGCAGTCTTCGCAAGCTCGTTTAGACATCATTTAGCTGCTTGTTCATGAAAAAAAGTCATACCAATGCATTTAATTTTTTTGCGAAAATTAACCGTGGAATGTCGAACAAAGCCCTCTAGCGACGATTCAAGATTGCAGTTACGCCCCCTAGCGGCCATTTCAGAAACTTGAAAATATTCTCCAGGTTTTTGTATTGGCCGTTTTAGTACTAACTTTTTTTTTGCGCAAGACTCTACGATGGATAGTTTCCCAGATACAGTACCTCACATTCTTAGTTGGCCACCCTGTACATAGATACATACACACTATACAACTCTTATAAAAGAAAATGGTCAAAAACAGAGACGTGTACGTAGTCTTCGTATATCTGAAAAGGGCTTACGATTCAGTATCAAGGCAGACACTAGGGATATTCAAGGATCTAGTAAAAGTAGTTAAAATGATGTGCAAAGAAAACAATTCACGACTGAAAACAGGAAATGCATAACAAAAGGACTGCTACAAGGCTGCTGCGGCAAAATATACTCACAAGTTTTTTTTTTTTATAAAAAAAATCTGAGCAGACATTATTTTAATCATAATTGCTTATTAAACTATGTAAAAGTATGTATGAACAACACATAGACTAAATGAGCGCCACGACAAGCCAGACAATGACCAACTCTACTTTGAGCCCGTAAGGTAATATAATTTGTCCAATTTCATCAAGAATGTCTTCTAACGTTTAAGGGCGATTAATGTTTTCAAGCATCTCCACAAGAAAAAAATGGTTTTAAGTTAATTGAAACACAATTACTCTAAGAAATAAAAATAATAAATGCGCTATTTTGAGCGGTCATTGAATCTAATGTATCAAATCATAACATTCGAGTTACAGGTTTTTGAGTATGTCCATTATATTGTATTATATTCAGGTTATATTAGACAGTCATAGAAACTGTATTTTAGTGATTGGTAATGATGGAACAATTTCAGACTACTTCTTTCCCCTATTCAACCGGCCCCATAACCGTGAGACACCTTTAAGCAGCCCTTGCTTCATCGGTGCTCCATTTAGCGGTCTCTCATTTGAGCGGTGCATTCCGCTCTAACTTATAATGCAGAACTTAGACGATACTAGATACAATGAGATATATTCTGCGAAATAAATATTTTATTTTAAAACATGTTTTAAAATGATCTAATTATCTTCTAATGTGGTTAACATAGGTACATATCTTTTATATTATGTCACGATCAAAGAGCACAAGAACGAAACTGCTCAAACCAACTCCATTCCAGATAATTAGTTTATTGCAGACATAGTTATGACGTTTACTTGTTATTATAAACTTTGATACACCCCACGTACATTTATGTTGCTAGTCAAAAGTTGATTATTCATTCATTAATCTGTCATAATCAACATAATGTTGCAAGGGAAGCGGAGTCTTGTTTATGCTGGAGAAGCGCAAGATTGGGTGATGGTGCAAGCAAATTGTGAGTTATTGCAAGTAGGCATTACTTATAATTAACATTTTCTTCATTTGATAGAAAATAAACACATTTTCGAAATTGAACGCTTTTGCTCTTCGTATAACATCCGCATACAAATTTTCAGAATCTAGCCTCGAAGGATGCTATATATTACACGTTAATTAGTAGTACTAAATCCAAGACATATAACAAGTATAAACGTCGCCACACCGAAACGCGCTTTCCCATAGTCAGCAACTTTTTTTAAAAATACATATACCATTAAATGAAGCATAAAATATGGAATAGAACAGCACGTGAAAATAATGGGGATTTGTTGTATGAACTATTATTCTAAAACGCATTCTTACCAGAGATAAATGGCGCCAAAATTTGAATTTTTCTTAATATCTCCTAAACGGAAATAGGTACGATTTCCAAATTTGGTAGGTGCACAAAATGGGCGAAGACCATTATTTTGGAGCAATTGGTATACCGCGAGATATTTTATTCGGAGTCGCCCACCTTTCTATCCATCCGAATTTTTTTGTGTTACGGCACTGATTAAATAAGATCTTGTAGCGTGCTTGCCCAGTTCTTCGCCATCAAATTTTGATTTTTAGGCATTTTCGGTTTTTGCACTTGTTTTTGACTTTTTGGCCAAAACTCTTGTTATTGTACGGTCGTATTGCGGACATAAATTTTACGTAGATTGCCTTGGACAACAAAAATCTATGTGATTTCTGCAAATTGACGTATTAGTGTCAATGTGGGTGTTACTGTTTATCAACCATTAGAGACAACAATGCTGAGAACGTTTTCAAATGAATAATATGCCGATATCCATTATGTTTGTGGGTTTTCCGACCGCAGATGAAGAGCACCAAATGCACAAGTGTTTGTAAAGGTACATCGTCGATTGTCTGAATGTGATTTGCGCCGCTTCAATGATCGAAATCCACGAAATCTAAGAAGTAAATCCCGAATTCTTCCAATTTTTGAAGTAAGAATTCAAGCACACGTCGAGTTTCTCAGAAGCTTCAAATGTCTCGATCGCGAATGGGCAACACCTAAACATTTAGAGATGGATCTTAGAATCAATAGAAATAAATCCACAATTTCTACCTAACATTTTGTGGACCTATGACAGCAATTTTACAAACAATGAAATTGAAAATTACCACAACCTTCATGTATGGGCCCACGAAAATCCTCGGTGTATTAGAGAAACGTCGTTTTATTATGAATTCAAGGCAAGTGTGTGGGTTGGTGGTATAAAAAAAATACTCTTTGTGGACCGCATTTTTTATCTCCTCGCTTAAATGCAAATGTATTTCGTAATTTTCTGAAAAATTCGCTTCAGGGCTTGTTTGAAGATGTTCCTTTAAATTTGCGCCAAGAAAGTTCGTTCTAATTGGCTGCTGCTCCAGCGCATTATGGGCGACAAGTTTGGCAGTGGTACCGAGATGATCGCGTAGTGGTGAGACGACCTACTTAGCATTCTGGAGGTAATGGATTCGATTCCCGTGACCGTCTACCTTGTATGAGGTTTTTTCAGGGGGGTTTCCTCATACACATGTAGCGGCATGGTCACTGCGTATATGCACACCATATGCGGCTGCTTAGGCGAATGCTGAGGTAGTATTTTCCCCCTCAGAACCCTAACTCCGTTCCTTCCGATCCTATTCTGACCACACTCATCCTTAATCTCACCATGCATATATACGTAATGTATGTATGTACGCTGGGAATCCATGATTGTGGCTGAAGAAGCTCGGAAAGCTCGAGCAGCCCGCCCTCCCCCATTGGGAGGGAATGGCCTTTTTTTTTCGGCAGTGGTTGGATGAAAATTATCATCATCGATGGATCGGGCGTGTCGGAAACAATAACTTACATTGAATTTCCGCTGAAGGACCCGTTGCTCGGCCACCACAGTCGCCCGATTTGGATCCATTGGACTATTTTGTTTGGGGTCATCTCAAAGGCTTAGTGTATCATACACCAGCAAATACCCGTGAGGAACTAATTGAAAGAATACAGAATACCACCCACCCAGTAAAAATTGCCCCAAAATCGCTGCAAAATAATGGTGATCGTCCATTTAGTGGGTCTGCCAAATTTGAAAATCGTACCTTTTCCGTTTAGGAATTCAATGTTTGACATTTATCTTTGGCGTTTTAGGACAATAGCACAAACAGTTAATAGCACGAATGCTATCGATTCGTGAAGTTATCAAGATTAATGCTGAATCACTCTGTATACACTCGTGTGAAGTAACCTATAATTAGTATACAGGGTCCGCCTTTGGGAGTTAATCCTATGAGTATCTGCTAAACCAAACTTACTATAATTTTGAAAATTTGGTGACAGGGTAATGATGTTAGGGCTAGCTCATCTAAAATATTTTCACGTTCGTACCACTTCCGGTTATACCGGAAGTGGGTACGTAGTCGCTTATTTTAAATATAACATCCCATATATTAATACATTTTGGGATTCTATGTCGAATTTTAAGGTAAGTTTGTTAAATAAACGAGATACTAAATTTCAGTCATTTTAAAAAAAACATTTTTCTAAAAAAATTGACAGATGCGGTCTTAGTAATAACTCGTTAGTTGTTCTGTTCCTGTCAAACAATTTGAATAACACTTTGAGGTGTTGTAGGCAAAGGTTTATTGCAACAGTCTGCAAAAAATGACATTTGTACTTTTCATAAAAATAAAATTATGAATGTCTAAACATGACCATCAAAAAATGCAAGTTACTCAAAAAAATCAAATGGAAACCTCTATTTTTTATTACTCATATCGATTTAACGTCAAAAATTAAGGTAAGTTTGTTTAAAACTTTATTTGCCTAAACGTAACAGTTTCATACTTATTATCAAAAAAGTCCCAATTTTAAAATTTGTGATAAAAATGAGCTACATACTTAAATCTAGTGTTCCTTGTTCGTGGTCACCATGGAAACCAAATAAATGAGAATTGAAATAAAGAAAAAATTACTGCAAAGAATTATAAAAATTGATAATTTTGTGAGTCAAAAGTCATTTTTTCAAATTCGAAATACAACATAAGTGTAAAAATTTAATACTTTATAAGTAAATCGAAAAAAACTACTTTTTACTGCGGAGGTAGTAACTACATACTTATCAGTGCATTCTTACACGATAAAGTCGCTTATTTAGTATTTTTTGCTCGTGATCAAATGTAAATTAATTTACAATAAATGTTCAAAATGTTGCCCGTTAGACGCAAGACATTGTTGAACCCGTCTTATAACGGCTTCATTTGTAGCCCTTTAAATTTGTTGTGGAGAAAGAGAATTGAAGGCATTACTCTTGCAATGCAATCTTCTTTAGTCGTTAGTGGTGTAGCATAAACAATATTTTTAATTCGACCCCAAAGATAAAAATCCATTGGCGTAAGATCAGGTTACCTAGGTGGCCATGGAAAGGGACCATTATTGGCAAACCAACGATCTTCAAAAATTTCATAAAGTTGGTGTTGTGAGGGGGCCGCACCATCTTGTTAGTACCATAAATTTTCCATTTCTAGATTTAATCGGGGTTGAATTCGAGTGTTTAATATCTCAAGATAATTTTCTCCTAGAAATTAAATTTGTAATCATAAATCGCAACAATCAACTATTTTAAACGTCTCAAATTTTCGTTGTAAAAATACACGTCAAAGATTTCGTTATTCCGAATAGCACAAAATACGTTAAAATTCCAAATTTCCTGAAAATGGCATTCGCGAATTGGATTGCTATTTTCGTTATTCCAGTAATGCGAGTTTCGGCGATTAAATATGCCATTTTTCGTAAATTTAGATTCGTCCGTCCTTATGATATTAGTCAAAAATTAGGAATTTCTTGTATTTTGAGCAAAATTGTTTCACAAAATTCAATACGTTTCAAGAAATCGCTTCTTTCAAATGTTGAACTAATTGTAAACAGTATGGTCTAAACTTATGTTTCTTAAGAATTCTTCTGATAGTTGTTGGTGTTAAGCCAATATCTGTTTTCGCGTCGTTTATGGAATTACAAGGATAGGCACGGAAATATCCCAAAGGTATAACTTAATAACTTAATATAAATTTCTATTTGGCAAAAATAACTTTTGAATCACAAAATTATCAATTTTTATAATTTTTTGCAGTAACTTATTCAAATATTTTTCTTTGTTTCAATTCTCAATTATTTGGTTTCCATGGTGACCACGAACAAGGAATACTAGATTTAAGTATGTAGCTCATTTTTATCACAAATTTTAAAATTGGGACTTTTTTGATAATAAGTATGAAACTGTTACGTTTAAGCAAATAAAGTTTTAAACAAACTTACCTTAATTTTTGACGTTAAATCGATCTGAGTAATAAAAAATAGGGGTTTTCCATTTGATTTTTTTGAGTAACTTGCATTTTTTGATAGTAAGTTTACCCATTCATAATGTTATTTTTATGAAAAATACAAATGTCATTTTTTGCAGTCTGTTGCAATAAACCTTTGCCTACAACACCTCAAAGTTTTATTCAAATTGTTTGACAGGAACAGAACAATTAACGAGTTATTTTTTTAGAAAAATGTTTTTTTTTAAACGACTGAAATTTCGTATCTAGTTTATTTAACAAACTTACCTTAAAATTCGACATAGAATCCAAAAATGTATTAATATACGGGGTGTTCCATTTAAAATAAGCGACTTAATACCGACTTCCGGTATAACTAAGCGACCAAGTACCGACTTCCGGTATAACCGGAAGTGGTACGAACGTGAAAATATTTTAGATGAGTTAGCCCTAACATCATTACCCTGTCACCAAATTTTCAAAATTATAGTAAGTTTGGTTTAGCAGATACTCATAGGATCAGCTCCCAAAGCCGGACCCTGTATAGGTGCTTATTTTTACTGACTGCGCCTTCTACCGATCATGTCTATTGCTACTATTTATTATGATTGCTTTCTATTCATTCTGAGTGTTTATTTCTGTATGACTTAGTTATATCAGGACGTGAATAACGTTTGTGTTCTATTAGCAATGTAAGACTAATTTTGGTTTTATTTATCAAGTTCGATTTTAATTATCAAAATGCATAAAATTTGGTTGGCTTTCCTGCCTTCCCGTCAAACTTACGCGTATTGTTTTGGTAAGGAAACATTCAATAATCAAAATATACTACGTAATTAAATTAATTTGTGTTGATATGAGGTCCTATTCAGATAAAATTAGAACAAGCATGTGGTTTCAAGGACAAACAACCACACCTAATTAATTAAAGTACCTTTTATTATAAATAAAATTTGTGCAGCAAAATTAAAGAAGAAAACTTAACTATTTTTTATTAAGCTAACTTTTTTTATATATAGCTTTAAGGTTGTAAATAGATATTTTTTAATTAAAGTGATATACAAAATATGATTAATGTTGAATTTTCTGGCATGTAATCATTGCGTAGTTAACCAATATATCTCATTTGCAAAATAAGAATACTAGAAACTCTAAACAAAGGAAAAAATATACACTGTATCATGTTAGGCGTTCATTAGTACTTTATAAATATCTGATTATAATTAATTTTTGATACTTTATATGGTTATACAGGGTGGCCAAACGATGAGGGGGTGGAAGATTGTATGAAGGTGAAATAAGTTTGATGTGATTGGACAACAAACTCTTTTCACAAAAGAAAACTGCAGATTCTACAGCTGATTTTATGTCGTTTATTTAAAATGATGGTACTCTTGTCTGAAGTCGCTACGACACACGGTTGTCGAAATAAATCGATTTGAACTTTTCATGTGTTAATCATACTTTTATAAAATTAACTAACGAATTCATTTACAATTATGAAAGATGGCTCTGGAAAATAAACAAAATAATATTTGCGTGAACGTCAAACTGCTCCATGTCATAAATTAATTTTGCTTCAGAAAGTAAGAAATAAACTCTGGTAAAAAATAATCGTTTTTAATACAAAAAAATGTTGCTGACACAATTAATAATAAAAAAAATGAAAGCATGAAACACAAAACTAAATCTACAAAATGCTCCACATGACGACTATCCGGTTCTATGCACAAATTTATTCGTTTATGTTAAGATTGCCGAATTTTTGCAAAAATTCCCCTATTGTTCCTAAATTCGTCGCAGGCATCCTGAATTCTTCTCCACAGCTGATCGCGTGTTTCTATTGCTTGAGAATAAAGCAATGATTTTAGATATCTCCAAACACAAAAATCGCAAGGATTTAAATCTAGAGACCTTGCTGACCAAGCAACCGGACCGCCTCTTCCGATCCATCGCTCTTGGTAATTGTTATCTAAAATAGTACGAACAGTTCTGCTATAGTGAGCCGGACAATCATCATGTGAAAACCACAAGTTCCGCCGAATATTCAGATTAATATCATCTAACAAATCCGGTAAAGTATTTTGTAGAAAATTGAGATATTCTTCGCCGTTTAAACGATTAGGCAATTCTACAGGTCCAAGCAAATTATCACCAAGAACATCTATCCATACATTAATGCTAAACCTTTCCTGGTGTTTACTTTCCCTTATCGCATGAGGGTTTTCATCAACATAGGAGTAATTGTGTGCATTGTGCATATTAATGATTCCATCTTTTGTAAAAGCGGCTTCATCACAAAACAAAATATTAGACAAAAATCTTGGTCTTGATTCTCTTTATACAAGCCTTCCTTATGTAGAATGTTCCACACAGAGGATTTTGACACTCTGGGATACATTGCAGCCAACCTTCTTACGCTTGTTTCGGGATTGTACTCAATTTCCATTAAAATATCATCCTGATATTCTTCCATTACATCAGCATGTCTTCCCGTTTCATTATTTTTAGGAATTACCGATCCTGTTTCCCTAATTCTTTGGTGAAGAAGCGTAAATGATTTAGGAACAGGATGTCTTCTACCTGGTAATTTATCTACGTGCTGCTGCGCGAGCGTTGCATTGCATTTTGCCGTACACTAAATGCATATCGGCACATTCTTCGTTACTAAATTTTAGTTAATTTTATAAAAGTATGATTAACACATGAAAAGTTCAAAAAATTGATTTATTTCGAAAACAGTGCGTCGTAGCGACTTCAGACAAGAGTATCATTCTTTTATGAAAAAAATCGAAATTTTTTAAGTTTTATATTAAAATTGCGACATTTTGAAAAACAAAAAACTTATGAATAACAATGTCCAATTCCCCCTCCCAAACGAGCCGGTTTTGAGTACAACTAAAGATCATATTCACGCCATACGATTGGGCATATTCCACTGAATAAATGTACAGAGCGCCATTATTTAAAAGGAAACCATTTTGAAGATATTTGAATTAAACCGATGTCAGGGCGCCATCTTCCAAGAGCTCCAGCTCTCTTAGGAAGTATTTTTGTATTAAGGTAATTTACGTTAAATCGACATAAAATCAGCTCTAGAATCTGCAGTTTTCTTTTGTGAAAAGAGTTTGTGGACACCCTGTATTACTACTTTTTTAGAAAGTCCATAAAATACGCTTTCATTTAATACCAAAGTGTATGGATTTATCTCCGTTGGTTTCACAGATAAGTATTAAATTGTTTTTCGAAAAAATGATCCCACTTGCGGTCGCCGCCGCTGATTTGTTAGGCGACTTTTGTTTATTTTAAAATGGCAAAATTTTTGGTGCTCCTGTAGTATTTTGCAATATCTTAATTTTCAAATTTTTTAATAATGTACAGGGTGTGCTACTGTTTGTAAAAACAACTTTTGTTAAAATGTCCATTTTCCTGAGTATTTAATCATTTTCAGCGCTTTGAATAAATTAAAACAAATTAGCTTTAAACTGAATAGAACCAATTGTTACAAACAATTTTTCTTTTTTCATCGCAATATTGTCATGGCACTCTTGTTTTTTAATTGCGAGTTTAAACATTAATTCCAAATAATCTGTGTTATTTGATCGGTAGCCAATTTAAATTTACAAAAAGACATAGAAAATGGAAAAGTTAATTTGAACATAATCAAATTGAGTACTTCAGAAATTTTACTAAGGACTGATTTCAATTTAGAAATTTCATGAAGGATTGATAAATTTGCCTTGAATGAAAGCGTGAAAAAACCTGAAGCGGGGAAACAAAATCCGAATTAATAAGCTCCATTTTTTTTGTAAAAAGTAAATTTTTAACAGTTACGGAAAATGAGTTATGACGTCATCAAATAACATTTTCCCAAAAAAGAACCTACATTTGTCTGGTTTTGTATAACCCATATTTTTCTTGATATTTTTTGTTTAAAATTTTTTTCTCTATCTACTACCGTTTAAAAGGTATAAGTCAAAATGTTAAAAAAAAATAAACCAAAAGTCACATTTGCTTGACAAGATCTATATGAGATTTTCCCAGCTGCTATGAATTTAATCATGTAAATTATTTTGTTCACATTTGCCAACATAAATGTCTATGATATTTAAAGAAAATAAAAAAACAAGCACATATAAATACAAAAGAACATCAATTATATTTAAAAATATCAAAACTGTTGAATAAATAATAAACATTTACAATAGGTTCAATGTGATTACCACCTACTCTTTACCATTTAAAAGATATAAGTCCAAATAAAATCACTATCTACAGCAACTTGATCAAGTAGGCCGTTACCAGCACACATTCTGTAACTGTCAGTGTATTTTTCAGAGAGTATGTGTATGTATCATTTAATCATTATTATTGCATCATCAAAGGCAATATAATTATATAATAACGTGTATAGTTTTCATGGTAACAATGATTGCAAACAATGAAAAGGTAGATATGCTACTGATATATGGTGAATCCCAAAAGAATGCTGTGAGGGCTGTTCAATTATACAGAGAAAAGTATCCCAATTGGCTCATTCCAGACCTCAAAATGTATGCTCGGTTGGAGCAAAATTTAACAAGAAATGAGGATGCATTTTCTTAAAAATGGGTAGCAATTACGCCAAGAATAAATAATGAACACACCCTCGCTCAAGTGGTAGAGTATTTTGAGAGGAATCCAGGGAATTCAATTAGGGAAGCTTGCAGAACCTTGAATTTAAAACTAACCTCGGTCCAACGGGTTTTAAAAAGAAATGGTACCATGATTATAAACTACATAATTTGGAGCAACTGGCACACGCGCATATGGAAAGGAGGCTCAATTTCATTGCTCAAATAGCCGTTCACCAAGAAATTGCCGATCATAGAATTTTTCAACATATTCTTTGGACCGACGAAAGTCGCTTTGTCAGCAATGGGAAGTTAAATAGGAAAAATTCAAACTACTGATCAGTGGAAAACCCACAAATAGAAAATCAAGGCCACTTCGGTATAAATGTATGGTGTGGCCTCATTAGAGCACATTTGGTTGGACCATATTTTTTATGAGGGAGTATTAGACAGTCACACTTATTTGGTATTTCTGGAAGTTGTTTGAAAATATACCTTTGCAGTTAAGAAGGTATCTTTGGTTTAAACATGACGGAGCTCCCACATATAAAGCTCAAATTGTAAAACAATATTTAGACAATACCTTTGGAGGTTGGGATAAATGGACAAATGCCTTGGCCAACAATGTCTCCAGTCCGCTAGATTTGTGGGGCGCCCTCAAACATGAGGTTTATAAGAGTCCATCCCGAAATGTAGAAAATTAAAAAAAAAAATCAATATTGCATGTAACAATATTACTGGTGATATGATAAGGAAAGCTACTGAACGAGAGGTTCCCTATAGATTAGATTTATGTTCAATAGCAGGTGGTAATCAGATTGAAAACCTATTGTAAATGTTTATTATTTATTCAACAGTTTTGATATTTTTATATATAATTGATGTTCTTTTGTATTTATATGTGCTTGTTTTTTTATTTTCTTTAAATATCATAGAAATTTATGTTGGTAAATGTGAACAAAATAATTCACATGATTAAATTGATAGCAGCTGGGAAAATCTCATATAGATCTTGTCAAGCTAATGTGATTTTTGGTTTATTATTTTTCTTTAACATTTAGGCTTATATCTTTTAAACGGTAATAGATAGAGAAGAAATGTTTAAACAAAAAATATGAAGAAAAATATAGATTTTACAAAAGCGGACAAATATAGGTACTTTTCCGGGAAAATTTTATTTGAAGACGTCATTAGTCATTTTTCGGTAACTGTTAAAAATTTACTTTTTATAGAAAAATTGTGCTTACTTATGCGGATTTTGATTCCACGCAAAAATTATTACTAATTTTATTAAATACATAAATAAAAAGTTTACCTCGAGTAGGATTTGAACCTACGACCTGTACTTTGATAGAGTACCGACTTAACCATCTGCGCCATCGAAATACAAGCCCCATTCGATGTAAATTTTGTCTTTATGTATGTAGAACTGATGTAAATTCTGAATATAATGAGATTACAATCAAATTAATTATATTAATGGAATGTGAACCTGCAATACCGCAAGGATTCACACATACCAAAGCAACTTGATATATTAATTATTATAAGTTTTTTATGAACGAATAAGTTCAAAGGTAAATATGTTATTAAAAATTATTATTAATTTTATTAAATACATAAATAAAAAGTTTACCTCGAGTAAGATTTGAACCTACGACCTCTAGCAAAGTACAGGTCGTAGGCTCAAATCCTACTTGAGGTAAACTTTTTATTTATGTATTTAGTAAAATTAATAATAATTTTTAATTACATATTTACTCTTGAACTTATTCGTTCATAACAAAAACTTATAATAATTTCTTAATATTATTTTTCCTTGGATTTCCCTATGCATTGGGCATCGAGTTTAAAACACCCTGTACAATCTTCCACCCCCTCCTCTTTTGGCCACCCTGTATAGCTAACGTAATGTGTTCTGTCGATTAAAGAATATTTCAAACTTATGACACTTCTAGTTGTTCCAGAAGTAGGTACTAACTTTGTCGTTTTTAATACGACCCCTACATATTTATTACATAATTCGATTCAGCATAAACTTCTGAAAACAAGTGATAATAATAGTAATTTATATTACAAGAGCGGAAAACGCGTTAGCGAGTCACGCTATAGTTTTCAGTTGGACTTATACTCTGTTCTTATTTTACATTAGAGCCGGCATGGAAATCTAGAGAGAGTGTGGTACCACTATCAAAAGAACAAAAAGTTACTACCGTAGCCTGACTTTTAAAAATTGTAGGTTATATTTTTAAAGTGAAACTAATACAGCGTAACCGAATTTACGTAAAAACTAATAGGAATCCCTTCTCCTTTTTTCACTTTTCCAAAATAAAAACATAAGTAATCCAATCTGAAGACTTGCTTTCGTAATAAGATTTACCTGCTCTTTCTTATCTTGGCTATTAAACATCATTTAGAGGTATGTTTATATGCAAACTTAGTTATTCAGTAGCAAAGTCATTAGATAACCAGAACATCAATATGTATCCATACAATTTAACCTATCCAGGATGTCCACAGCGCTTTTTCGTAAGTAATCCAATGTGAAGGTTTGCTTTCGTGATGAAATTTGTTGTGCCGTTCTTTCCTTGATTGTTACCAAATATTTAAATGTATTTATACAAAAATTTTGATGCCAAACAGTGGGGTCTAATACCAACTGCATTATATCACCAGAAGAATCTGAATCCATATCACTGTGTGAATCTGAATGGGATTCCTCTAATGCTATAATAATAGGAGGAATATTTTCAATCGAAACATTTCCCATATATTTCTCCCAATCATTTGAAATAATCTTTGTGCGAACCAAAATTTTGCTACATTGTAGGAGAACATTTGGATAAAACATCAAGCCATAATTTCTGAACCCTATCTTTCGATGGAGGTTCAGAACTTATTTACTTATTGTAACGTTTACAAAAAAGACCCTGCCATTTCAATAGGGTTATATTGACAATGTTAAGGAGGCCATCGTAAAACACATCAAAATATTATCAACTACATAACTTTTTCCCTCAAGACCTAAAAAGTTGAATTTTGTTCCACACTTGCCTTTTTTGTAATTTTGCCCTCAAATTCGACCTCTTGCGTAACCACCCACTCCTGCTTACTAGAGAAGATAAGGGTGGCTTGTCTAACTGCACCGAATGATACGGTGCGTTATCCATAACCACACACAATTTCTGGGTAGTTGGGACAGCGCAGGAAGCAGCTGTTTAATCACTCAATTTTGAAACCGGTACCCATTCATAGTTTTATGATAATTCCGATCCTCGTTGCCTGAACCGTGTAAATAAAACCCTAAATTTAACCTCGCGTGTAAAATGGTATACATTACTTTTAATTTTGCACGCTTGACCTGAACTTTGCAACTGCGGAAATTTTCTGAAAAACTGAATTTTGGCTACAACAACGTGTTTCATTTTACATAAAATTAACTGCCCATTAACGTTTGTATTTGTAACCGATCGATTTCAAAATTCTAAATATGTAATGTCGTTTGACCCCCATAAAAATCGAAATCTGATGATACAGTTTGTCTACAGTAAAATATTCATTTTTTGGATCAAATTGCCAAATCAGTCGTTGTAGATCTTTCCTAAAGGTGAAATCCCAAGACTCAGATGTTCCACGTTCACCATAATAAGTCGACTTTAAATTTTGTCGTCTTGCCGTTATGCTGTCTAGGGTAGTATGTGCGCACGGGAAAGTGATTTAAGTTATTATATACTTCAAGTATATCCGACACAATTACGATTCCCCGTTGCACTATTTTTAAGGTGTGAACGGAACTTGCGCAGTTTACTGTGACACTTGCATCGTTTTCTTCGAAAAAGTACCAAACATCGAAACACCATACGTCAAAACACCATCCTTGATCATGGAGAGGACGAATACCAATAATTTTGTGTTTTTTTTTTTTATGATTGTGGACCTGAACAGGCTAAATATATAAATATATAAAGTATTGACATATTCGCTTAAATCGAAGTGAGCTTCGTCTGACATCAAAAAGGTTTAATGAACTTGTACAGTAGCTATAGTAACTTTATGTTATTAGGTTGTGAAAAGATTTGCTAACAAAAAAAAAACATCTGATTATATTTTAAAGGTTAACCGTGTATTTGACTTTTGGCGGTATCTTTCGTGATTGTATTTTGTGTGCGTTCATTCTTAAACTTTATATTTTCTTCGACTTTGGCTTTTATCACGATTTACTGTTTGAATTGTGATTTTATTTTGCGTATTTTGGTACCTTTACAATATAATCAGATGTTTTTTTGTTTGGAAACCTTTTCACAAGCTACTAATATAGAAATAAGAAATTTTCCTGTTACTCAACAAATAGATGGTTTACCTCATCTTCGTGAATTTGTAAAAATTGGCTACAAAACGCAACAGTAATCACGAGCAGGTTTGTTTGCTTCTTTTAACTTGTGAAATACTTTAATCTTATATCTTATGCGGAATTCTTCGAAACGTTCTGTTGGAAATGGGTAAAGCGAGTGACTGTCTTGATACAGATCAATTCGGACGTGATTGTACAGCTTGCGTACTCGTTCGATATTTTCTCCTGTTCCTACTGTATGCACACCAGATCTAAAATTTCCTCTTTATCAAAATATCTGACTCACCTCGTTATGGTTTGTAGCGTTGGAACTCTACCGTGTTTGTCTACATTGAACTTTGTTCACAACTTAAATTGCAAATATGACTTATACATGTATGTCACTAAAACTGTCTAAAACAAACTATTTTTTTTTCCAGAGTAGGTCACTAGTATTAGGTGATTCCAGATGCCTAACTCGGTTTTTTTGTTTTAGAATTTTTTGTATACCTGGTTTATCACTTATCCTAAATTCAAGATAGATTCGCTAATATATACTAATTTGCCTAATTTTGTTTATGCAGTGTACTTACAGTTCCCGGAAAGTACTTTCATCCGGTCCAGTGAATGTTGTTTACGACAAACAGGTCCTCAGATTAATTACTTCCGTTATATATATACAGATGAATGTTGACCAATTTGCATCGCTTTCGCTTTTTGTTAGTTTATTTTAGAGTTTATATACTAAGTGACATAGAAAGAAGAACACCCAGTAATAATAAGTTTATTTGGACAATTTTGGGTATACAAGTGTATTCGAGTTAGACTAGTAAACGATCAAAATTTGATAAAAATTAAACTGTTAACTTTTTCAAAATAACTTAATAGTGTGTTGCGCCACCACGATGTCTTATGCACTAATTAACACGTCTGGGCATACTTCTAATGAGGTGATCGATTTCCTCCTGAGGTATCTCATCGCATGCTATCTGTACTCATGCTGCAGAGCCACTAGAGTTTGTGGGGGATGGGGTAAATTGAATAATCTTCTTCCCATAATATCCCAGACGTGCTCGATGGGTGAAAGATAGGAGATCTCGGTGGCCAAGACAACAAAGCAACTTGATTAGCCTCAAAATTAGCCAAAGAAGCCCTAGCAACATGAGGTCGTGCGTTGTCTTGTTGGAATGTACTGTTGGGGATGGTCTGAACATAAGGTACAATATGGGGAGCTATGATGTAGCGCGCAGAGGTCATGTTACCTCTAATGAAGACCAAAGGTGACCTACTTCCAGTAGCAATAGCCCCCATACCATAACTCCAACTGTGTGGTGCACATGCCTTACCACAGAAAATTAGAGATCTTGTCTTTCACCACGCGTCTTCTCACCCTTGCACGACCGTCATGCATGCCCAAACAAAATCTGGACTCATCACTGAAGACAATTGAATTCCATTCTTGGTCCCAATTTGCCCGTTTTCTACACCACGCTAGACGATCACGTCGATGCCCAGGAGTCAGTGGTAGCACAAAATGGGGATGTTATGAAAAGAGTCCAAAGGTTCTTATTCGGCGATAAACAGTTCGCATCCCAATGGCCCTTCCATGTTCTGCAAACCACGGGTCCGCAATCGCCCGTGTAGACGAGAAGCGGTCCCGTAGAGACAATACTCTAAGACGGCGTTCTTCAGCTTCTATGGTTCTTCGAGGACGTCCTGTACCTCTCGCTCTTCGTGTAGGGCACTCTTGAATCCATGCCCGAACACAAACTGTCACAGTGTTTAAACTCCGTTCTATCGGCTATCTCTCATATACAAAATCAGCCTCTCGTAAGCCCACAATTCGACCCCTATCAAACTTGCTTAACTGCCAAAAATTTTGGCGTCTTTGGACTCGAGGCGTCATGATTCAATTAAAGAAGCTTTTTGTAATGTGTTTTACACGTCTTAAATGACAACTGTAGTTACAAAGGATTTTAAGGCTACGTGATCGTAAATGTTTTTGAAAGAGGTTAACGCAAAAACCTATAGAGTAATATGGCTAAAAAATTTATCGTTTTTTTTTTAACATAAACAAATATTCCCAAAAAATTCTTACAAAGTATTCATTATTACTCGGTATTCTTCTTTCTATGTCACTTAGTCTACTTTGGTTGTTGAAAGGCGCCAAATTATTTCATTTTTTGCAATCGCCAGTTCAGACTACCATCTTTGGATATAACAGCATTCATGCCAGACCTTGGACGTTTTCTTCTTTATAGATAATTTACCCAAATTTGTACGATAGTCGTACTCAATTTCAATACCTTTTTCTCTTGTAATAGCACTGAGAATTGCTAAAAAGCATTTGCAGTATTTTTTAACTTCTAAATTATTGCATTAATTCCAATTACTTAACAATAAGGTAAATGTCATTGTTGATTAATAGTAATCAAACTTAATGATACAAACTAGTTTAAAGGCAGTTTCCGTAGTCGTGCGTTTACTTTTTCCTGATATCTATGCAAGGCTTGTATATTAAGCCTTGATACCTATGTACACCCATTAACAAAGTGCAACGTTGCTTTTAAATTAAATTTTGTAAAATTAAAATCATTCCTGTTCATTCACTGTGAACGTCTTTATCCAGTGAAAAGACAGTTTCAAACCGATCTTATGTATATTCTGCCTTTTTTTTTATATTATTAAAGACGTTGGGGTATGTTTATTATATTATAAAAGTTAATTCGCTTTTATTATTATTTAGCATGATTTGTAATTATATTTTCAGTTGAATAAATAAAATAACAATCCATTCATTAATTAAAGTAGTAAGAATGACCTTTATGGTTGTTGGTTTGTTTAAGAAGAAAGGAAGTTCGTTATTACACCACAGTAAATTGATACGTGCCTACTTTATTACCTTGAACTAAAAATTTGTATTCACCTGTTCCTGCATATATCTTAATATTTGATGTACTTGAAGTTGACAATTTATGTTATTCTATTGCAACTAAATTCACTTTTTCACCGCCATTACTTAAAAATATCTAAATATTCAAAAAAAGTCTGCCGAGGTTATTAACTTGCTCTATGCTACTAGTGATTTCTTGCTTCTAAGTAAAATTAAATTACTAAAGTTTTGGGGCACTACATCAAATAAAATGTTTTATTAACTAATTAAAAATACTTACTTTTTGGGGAGTATTCGTATATTTAAAAGCAGATTTTACTGGCTTTAAACATTTAAAGCCCGCGTCGCGCCATGTTTAGTTACCTCTGGAGTTTCGCAAGGATCAATACTTAGTCCACTCCTACTTATTTTGTACTTATGATATAGTTAGAAGTCGACCTATGCTGACGATACTCCAATGATACCTACGTCAATTGATTCCATCTAACTTCAGAAAGGCTAATGCAGACATTAACAATGATATTGCTAAGATTGTAGTTTATTCTAACAGCCATAACCTAATCATATTTTGTTTTAAACAAATTCGAATGTATTGTGATATCTGAAACTATAAGAGATGGGAAGGCTGTTGCATGGGGAAAGTTTTAGACAATTATGTTAGTAATTTAATAGTGCTCATAGTTATAACTGCTATGGTTATTAAGATATTTTGAAAAAAGCGAAAAATTGAATTTTAAAAAATTCACCGTATTGTCTTTATTTATATAAATTTTTAAAATGTGTATAAATATTTTCAAAGCAACTTTTCACGCAGAATATGCCTATCTATTCGGAATATAAATAAAACGTGTTAGATTTCTGAAACCATTATCAAGTTTACTGTTTCTTGTGGACGCCATGTTGAAGTTCGAACGGGGAAGTGTTTAATATGCTAGTAACCTACATTAAAAATGGAAGAAATGTGAAGCAGCTGTCAACAGTTATCTTGGTCCACAAATAATGCAAAAATTTACTACGCAGTTTTCAATAAAATGTGAATGCGCATCAATGAATGTATCAATAATTCTATTTAGTGAGCTTTATAAGGGCAAATTATTTGATATAAGACTTATTCCTACTTAATTTTGGGGAACGTGGTAGCCTATGTGAATGATTAATGTTTGTCATGTAATGGTTTATGTTTGGAATGTGATATTAGGATTACAATATTTTGAGTTAGGGTTGTTGAGGGTCGAGTATCTGCGAAGATGCCGGAGGGGGTACATTGTGTACCCCATCTTTTCTTTCTGATTTATGGCAATCAAAATAATAAAAATTGAAGTATATGTTTAAATATAACTTTAATAGCAAATTCGGTACAAAATAATAATCAACATAAAATATTAATCCAAATCGTGACATTTTGAGCAAACTTTTGTTTTCTTAGTTACTTGATGATTAGGACAAACAAAGTTTTTACATCTATCACATTTACTTCTGCTCTTCTTGTCATATTTTCTAGGGCACAGTACACAACTTCCCATGGATTTTTCGTTATTATCGATTCTTTTACTGGGTCCGGGATCTAATGTTCTTGTAAAATCATACATTGCATTTAATATACGTCTGTGAAAAGTTACACCCGATTGCAGTCGTCTTTCAACATAGGGTTTTATGAGTTCCTGTCCCATGTCTAGTAAAAATTCTCTTCTTTTGTGTATAGCACTTTCACAAAGCTGGGGATTTTTTGTTATCCACAACACAAATGAATTTAGACAAGCAATGTCAATTACATTTTGGAACAAAACAAGTGGCCACCGTTTGGTCGACCTCTTTACCGAATATTCGTTTACCATTTTGTCCATGGTGTCAACTGATCCTTTCGTGTCATCGTAATGGAGAATTATTTCTGGCTTATAATCTGTCTCGTCCCCAGTAATTTTGTCAGCATGGTGTTCTGTTCTGAGAAGAATGACTGCTTTATTTTTAGCGGGAACATAGGAAACTAATGTGTATTTATCTTGAAATGCAAAAACTGAAGACTTCTCGGTTCTTGAAGAATATGGTAGAAGAACTGGAGGAATATCTCGTTTATTTATTCTCATGGTTCCACATAGTGTTAGCTTTTTTTTCAAAAGTTCGTTAGCTAGGGGAATACTCGTGAAAAAGTTGTCTGTTGTTATTCCATAACCACCTTCAAGACATTCAACTAGATCAAGAACAACTCTTTTTCCCTGGTCTTTTTCAGGTTTATTTCCTTCCTTTCCCGTATATATTTGTAGGTTTAGAGCATAGGTTGAGTTATTGTCCACAAGAGCCCAAATTTTGATTCCATATTTAGCGGGCTTCGATTTCATATAGACTCGGAATGGACACTTCCCTCTAAACGCTACTAGTTGCTCGTCAACAGTAAGACGTGAGTTGAGTAAGCAGTGTTCTTTGCAATGCCCTACAAACTTTTCAAATATATTTCTAAAAGCAGCCAATTTGTCCAATTTTCTGCGTTCTATTCGTGTTGTAAGGTCATCAAATCGTATAAAACGTAAAATATTGACAAATCTGTCGCGTGCAGGATGCAGGAAATACAGGCCTACTAAAAAGTGATTTTTTTGCCCAAAGAAAGTGAATAGGTTCTCTATTTGCCTTTAGCGCCCCAGCTATAATCTAAATACCAAGTGCAGCGTATATTTCAACAGAATCTACAGGTTGCCATTGACGTTGTTTGTTTGGGTTCTTATTGTTCCATTCGTCACAAAATTTCAGAGCTTTTTGGTTGGTGCACTGAACAATAATTTGAACTATTTCATCGTCAATAAATAATTTGAAGTAGTCTGATAGGGAGGAAACGTTTTCTGACGTGGTAGTAAGTCCTGGTTTTTTTGTTGCTATAATATTTTGCTTTGCTGTTCGTGCAGGTCTAGGTGCCGTTCTGTACCAAACCGATCCATCTTTTGATACATATGCAGGATCACTATCATCAATTACATCATTGTCTTCACCTTCACTCTAAAAGCAAGATGTAAAACTCAAGTTCATTATCCTGAATTTCTACATTATCTTCTAATTACACTCAGAATTTGTTTCTAAAATGTTCTCCTCCTCATCAGTCTCATCCATCCACTGTAAGGCAGTCTCACGATTTGCTTCTATAGATAAATCCAATTTCCTTTTCTGCGACATATCGCAACACTGGCTTACAAAACGCAAGCAACAATCTCTGTACGCATCTAAAATAATACTAACTAAAATTTGTCCGTGTATCGTGTCAGCACGTTTGCAACGATCAACTTCGGCTACGAGTCGTCATAAGTCGACACAAAGTTATTTTGTCTGAAATAGCATTGCCTGCATGGCTTGCAAAACTAATGGAAAAATTTACGTCGATGCCGAATGGGGTACATTGTGTACCCCAGTTAATTATTTTTAAATTTAGATTAAAAAAATTAAGAAAAAACATTGTTTAGTATATTTACTTATTAATGAGGGTCCGACTAAGTATTACTAAGCAGCATCAAGAAGTTCTAAACAAAATGCCAAAAATATGCAGAAAAAATAGCATATGGGGTACATTTGTACCCCCTTCCGGCATCCGAAAGGATATGCTAATTAAATAAAAGAAATCTAGCAACTTTTTTTTCAATTTCAAGAAAGTTTATTAAATATTTAGATTTTTGACTATCTATATATACAGGGTAACTTATGCACTTAACTGAAATGACATACGAAGAGAGCAAGTTTTAATTAAAAACTCAAAGACAAAATAGTAACAGCAAGAGAAAAAGTAACTTTTTTTGTTATCTCCTTTAATAACGGATATATCGTACTTCGACGCACTAATGCCGCACCCTATATATATATATATATATATATATAGTGTGTTCCAGAATGGAATTTACAAGAGGAGAAGCATTTTTATTATTGATCTTAGGACAAAAAGTCACTCTTTATAAAAAATCCTGCTTGTCAAAAAAATGAGGTTACCATAACAAAATCTTAGTTCAAATGTACAGGCCGTTGATAAATTAAGGAAATATGAAAATGCATAAAGAGAGAACTGCCATTATTTATTATTTCTGACATAATGTATGTAAACAAGTTTTTCTAATGCAAAATAAAGCCCAAGTACAATTGTGTAAACACGTATTATTCTACATATTCCCCTTCAACTTCTATACATTTCTCCATCCTATGAATAAATTTACCATAGACTTTCCGAATCGTTGCTGGTACATTTATTTCGTTGATCGCGGCCTGTATTCGTGCTTTGGGATTATCTTCAGCAAAAGAAAAAGTCCATTGGTGTCAGGTCGGGCGATCGTGCAGGAGAATTAATAGGACCAAATGTTATTTTCCACCTATCTTCGAAATGATTTGGCAACCACTGCCGTACCAAAAGTGTGGAATGAGCAGGGCACCCATCATGCTGCCAGGCAATATTACGCTGCATTTTTGGTTGCAAAGAGTTTATAAAAGGTAATACATTTGTCTCTAAAAGATACATATAAACTTACTGATTTAAATTTTCGGTCATAAAAAATAGGCCAATAATTCTATCATAAAAAATTTCACACCAAACGTTAACTGTTTTATATCGTTGAGTTCGTTTATGAATAACGTAATTTGGATTTTCCATAGTCCATTAACGACTATTTTAGGTGCAAAAGGTTGCTTAATCAGTAAAAAAACATTCTGTGAAAGCTTCTGTTATCAACATAATTCTCACCGACACACAAACAAAACTCCAACCCCCTCTCTTCATTTCCATTTTCACGTGTATGTCTGAACCTTGGTCTAAATGGTCGCACATTATTTTCATAAATTCTTTGTAAATGCGATTTACTTAGTCCTATCCCTAGTAAACGTTTCCGCAAAGGAAGTTTATGGCCAAAAGTGTCGCCGCATCGTCCTCATTGTACATTTCCTTAGGTTTTTTTGACATCCCGTACTGATCCAGTTTCATCAAATTTCCCTACTAGTTTGCACAATGCGTCGGGTGATACCGCTCTATTAGAGAATTTTTCAGGGAACCGACCAATTGCATAATCGTTTGATATATCACCAATTCCATAACATTTAATTAAATAAATTCGTTTCTTTGGTTAACATTTTTTTTACAAAAATATCGGAATAATACGTACAAACAATAATAAAACCGTACAAAATGTCACAATGATTTTTATATTTAAATTTTTACAACTTTGAACAAATTAAAACATAAAATTATAAACTTACGTTTCAAATTTTGTATTTAGGTTTTATTTTGTATGAGAAACAACTTTTATTTATAAACATTACGTCTAAAATAATAAATAATGGTAGTTCTCTCTTTATGCATTTTCATATTTTCTTAATTTATCAACACCCTGTACAAGATTATTCTATGGTAACTTCATTTTTTTAACAAACAGGATTTTTTATAAAGAATGACTTTTTGTCCTAAAATCAATAATAACAATATTTCTCCTCTTGTCAACTCCATTCTGGGACACACTGTTTGTGTGTGTATATATATATATATATATATATATATATATATATATATATATATATATATATATATATTTGGTATTATGTGGTGTGGTGCGCTTCTCAGGATGCTTCTATCCGCTTCGGGGCTGTATAATCAGGTTTTTAATGCCATAGTGTAATCATGTTAAATTTTCGTTTATGTAGTTCGTTTGCGATAATGCTCCAGATCTTGTGTTTGGAATTGGCATTGATTGTAGTCGCATCTATGAATGGTGCGGATAGTACATCTGTAAAGAAAGAAACAAGTATTAGCTAACCGTAATAGTACTCGTACTGAAATAGCTGCTCGCTTATTCTTCACTTGGCTTTGGATGACGCCAAGTCACCAAAAGTTGAAACAAGAGCATCCACGCATTGTTTTAAATTGATCCACTTTTGAAAAAAATGCCATTCTACTTCACAAGACTTACGTTTGTTTGGTAAAAGGCTTGTGACTGAATTGAATTAGATTCTGAATATTTTATTGAGACATAGTCTGAATAGTACCGTTTTTATTCCCTTAGGAAATAGCCTGAAATACACTATAAGTATTGTTTTCGTGAAAAAATCGATGTCGAGTTTCAGTAAATTTACACGTTGTCGACATTTTTAGAACAATGTAGGACGATTTTTAAGTTTGTGGGTGACGGGGTTGCGTGTGTGCATGTATCTATGCCTGTGTCTTAAGGGGAGAACGGGGGGATCTGTGGCCATGATAATTTAAAGAATACGTAACCGATTTTAATGAAATTGTATATTTAGGGGTTCTCTTAAAGTATTTCCCTTCTATCAAATTTTGGTTAAAATACATTCATAAATAAAGGTACTTTATACAGGGCATTAAAATATACTTTGTGAATATCTCGAAACCTGTTAAGCTTATGCAAGAGGGGAGATCGTTATTAAAGATAATTCAATTTTAGATGTTTCCATGAAAGTTTTTTGTAATAATAAGTAAACCCTAAAAACAGTCTCCAGAGTAACTTTTGTATATTCTGAAACACTAACTTTATGACTGACAGTTTTTTAATGTTAATTTATGTTGAAATAAGTTTCTCTTGTACAAGTTTTTAATGTAAAAGGCTTAAAATGCACGTAGTCTTATCATATCAAAAACGCAGAAAAATTAACTTTTAATATAGGTTTGATTTTCATTTGCATTAAAGGCAAAAATGGTTAAGAACTTGTCAGGTAGGGTATAAGTAATATGTATTACTTTCTGACAAGAAACATTTTCACTCGTGTATATGTATTATATAATCAGAAATGGATTACCTTTGTTTTGCACATTTGATACATGATGTTTCATGAAGAAAGTCTTACGAAACACGCGCTAATGCCATTACTTTCATTATTCCATTTTAATGTTCACAGTTCAATTTAGTACAAACTTAAGTTTATCTCATTTCTTTTCACTGATAATTAGAGTCTAGGTTTCTTGCACAATTTGGAACACGGAATGCACTTGGATACCTAGGTGGTTCTAAATAACCTATATTTAATGGATAATAGATTCTTTGTAACTAATGTGGTATAAATAGTGTATTTATGTCTAGGTCCGGACTTCACAAACATTAACAACTATGATTTCCTTCAAAACAGCATCCTGTATATCAGAATTTTGAAAATTTGTTTGCATATTTGAAGTGTAAAAGATTAAATCAAATTTAAATATTTTTAATATTTCCGGATACATGTGTGTTATCTTGTAATTTAAGAAGGAGGTAAAAATTTAAAGAAAAATATTTTTCTTTAGTTTCAATCAATTTTCGAGGTGTAATAAATGAAGTCCAAAATCTTAATGCAAAACCTATTTGGGAGTAAATACTAACTTTCAACTAAATTATAACATTTCATAAATACGTTATAAGTATTTTGAACAATTCAAAAAATGAGAAAACATTCACATGTCGTTGAGACTACAACTCGAAAATGTATTAATTAGGAAAAACAATTATTTTTCTTTAAATGTTATACACCCGAAAAATTTAACAGTTAACAAAATTGTATGCGTTAATACGGCATTCAAGGTAACTTATTTTCTTCGGTTCTTTTCAAATATGCAATAAAAATTTTCAAAATTTCGAAATACAAAATATTGTTTTGAAGTAAATCACAGTTTTTTAGTCCGGACCTGGATTCCAACCTTTCTTTATACACGATTTGGCCCTATATTGGACATGGTGTGGATCAAAAGTTATGGAGCATTAAAAAAATGAGCAAAATGTATCTTGTTTATAAAGAATATGAACCTTAGCCAATACACAGGGTGCGCCATTAGTGCATCGAAATACGACATATCCGTTATTAGAGAGGATATTAAATAAAGTTGTTTGCAAAAATTATAGGCAATTTCAAACTTTACATTATAAAATTAATTTCATATGTACAGGGTATTACATATTACCAGGGTGAACGGAATATTTTTGTTTATGGGACACTACATATTACTACAGCTTATCTCCCTCATACTTCCAATATAGGGTTTCATTACGTTATATACGGTGTTTCAAAAGTTATGGTCAATTGTATACGATAATCATTGCCATTTCAACGTCCTGTATACCCTAGACAGAACAACCTAATATAACGTTTTCGCAGACATAACTTTTTGACATTCATCCAGTTTTAAGAGAAAGTGCTATTTTTATAATACTGGAACAATTAAATATAGAGCGAGCCAAAACTCGAACATATGATTTGCTCTTTTTTTTTCAAATGAATCACCCCGTATTTTTTTAATGAGGAAATGCACTTTATGTTCTTTCATTTCTATTAAGCACTCCCTACAGTTCATTAATTTCTTAGGTATTTTTAATTTAATAACAGAAAGGGATTTAAAAAAAAAGTCTATTATGACAAGTTAGCCGTGCACAAATGACAGATGCTATTATACAGTAAGAATAATTAGCAGCTTGTCATTTAACAGACTTTTTTAAATTTGTGTGGTGTTTATTAATTTGTAAAAACTTAAATACTGTTTGAAATGAACTTTCCTGTTGAGGAATTTACAGATATGATATGGGTACTGGGAGAATGTAAAATTGTTTATTAGCACAAAGAATTTACAAAGAGAGATATCTTACACGAAGACAATCCGAGAAAACAACGTTGGAAAGGTTAGCAAATCTTTTTAATCGTATGGGTTCAGAAAAAAAAGAAAGGACAAAACCTGTAGTTACCGACGAAAATGAATTAAATGTGGTGTTTGAAGTTACGCAAAATCCACATGTTAGTACACGTGAAATCTCGCGCCAGCAGGATATTAATAAAGCATCCGTCCGTAGAATACTGTGTCAAAACAAGATGTATCCATACCATATCCAGTTGCATCAAGAGTTACTCGACGGTGACTATCCCAAAAGAGTTGCGAATGGAGTCAACAACAAATCCGGAGTCATGTGGATTTCTTTGATTTTGCCCTTTTTGGAGACCAATCTACGTTTCAAAAAATGAAATCGTGAATAGACAAAATGTCCATTACTATTCAACAAATAATCCCCATCTTACATCAACTCATAGTCAAAGTAAGTGGTCTTGGAATGTTCGGGGTGGTATAGTTGGGATCACGTTATTGGACCATATTTTTTCGATGGAATAGTGAATGGTCTGGTTTATTTGGACTTTTAAGAAAATCATTTACCATCACTGTCCTTAACATTCGTCAAAGGATGTGGTTGTTACACGATGAAGCTCCGGTACATCACACTAGATTAATTCATAAATACCCATTTTCCTGACAGATGGGTGGTAGAAGGAGAACCCACTGCATGGCCAGCTCGTTCACCAGGTTAACTAAAACTAATTTCTTCAAGTGGGGTTATGTGAAAAACCTTATGGATCAAATACCTCCAATATCGACTGCAATGCTGTATTGATGTTTTCAGTGGACAGTTTGAACATTTATGTTATAACTATTTGTCACAGTCAATTGTCCACGGCTAATTTGTTATCATAGAATTTTTTTTTTAAATCTCTTTCTGTTATTAAATTGAAAATATTTCAGGAATTAATGATTTTAGTTATAGAGAGTGCTTAATAAAAATGAAAGAACATAAAGTGTATTTTCACTTTAAAAAAAAAATACCGGGTAATTCATTTTGAAAAAAAAAAGAAAAAATCGTGTGTTCGGCTCGCCCTATAGGGTAAAATGCTACAATATGCCTCACTTTTTTGTTTATGAGTAAACCTTGGGTTAATAAATCCACAATGGTAATTGGGTAATACAATGGTACATATAAAGTAAAATAAACAAATTTGTTTTAATAAAAAAGTATTTATTTTTTTATTCAGTGGGGCGGTCTGTACTTCCGCGCATAATATTACGAATAATAATAAAAACTGTGAACAAAACCGTATCAAAAACAATCTATTCACTGTTTAACGATTGACGGCTGATTTTCCTACCACAAAAATTGCACATCGGATTATACATGGTGCAGAACTCATACAACCAGGAAGAGCATGAGATACACTGGGTCCAATCTTCCTACGGTAATGTGGCAAAATAATATTCGGTACACTTTACACAACGATTCTCATCATCATCTGAAATTTCCTCATCGGGCGTGTCTTTAGTTTCTAACCTATCTTCAGATGACGATGATACTTTGGCCTGTTCCTTTTTTCCTTTTCTTCGGATCGATATTTTCCTTTGCTACCTTTTCGCGTTTCTGGAGGACCTTACATTTTTTTTAGTTTTGATTTCTCTGCGCTTTTGTGTTTTCTGGTGAAGTAAGAATGATCGCTTTTTGCTTCTTTTGATTAACACCAGTGGTAATTTTAGCACTGGACGAATTTCTAATAACAGCTTTGTTGGAGTTTCTTGTATCGCACATTCAGAAGCTCCTTCGTGTGCTTTTACTGGAGTCTCGTAACTGAATTTGACGTTACATTTCTGGTTAGCTTCATTAGTCAGATCAATAGAAGGTGTTGCAGCGCGGTTTTGTGTTACGCTGAACCGGATCCTTCGTTAACGTCGTCAAGTTTTCTGACGACTGGATCATTTGTCGTATCCCAAGTCTTCTAACAGGTTCTGGGTCTGCAGTCAATTAGACAATGCAAAATAATGATCAGGGATTGTGTTTAGATTATAAGGATATATTCCACAAGATTTCAGGGTTGAGGCACCATCAGAAACGCTGGTAGTTTTGCTCCAAGCTCTTCCGATTAATTGTGAAACATCATATCTGGTAAGTTTCTTAACGTTATTCATAACCATCCATGATTTGGTTTCATGTGCAAAATATGTTTTCAGTGGTCGAAATAAAGCCCTATCTAGAGGTTATAGAGCATGCGTAGAGTGATTTGGAATACATAATAGGGTGACACTATTGTCTTTGGGTACTTCTAACAATTGGATGTTATTACTGTAGGAGGAATTCCTATCCATCATTAACAATACTTTACCAGGGCTTTTTTATTTCAAAAATACTTCCGTGAACCGTTTCATAAACAACTCACTATTAATGTATGACGATTTTTTGTTCATAAATACTTGTGACCCTGGTGGAAGACCGGCAGAAAACTGTGGTTTACAGTAAATGCCTTTATAAATCAAAACTGGGGGTAAAAAATTGCCTTCAGCATTGCAATAAGCTACTATTGTAACATTTTCCTCTTTTTCGGAACTAGTGAGTGTATACACATCTTTGGCTCCCTGACTGGATACAATGTTTCACCCGAATACCTGATTCGTCTATATACAACACATTGTGTAGACTGTTTGTAAAATCATGCTCTTCATAAATATGGGCTAATAAATTTTAAAAATCTTACACATAATTTCTATTAACACCATACTCTCGAGCAAGAGAAAAGCCTTCGGATTTACGTTGACTTAGTTCCTGATTTCGCGATAAAAATCCCTCGAACCAAACGTTACCAGCAGATTTTCATTCAAGGGAGAAAGCGTTACGAACATTAAGCTTATTAGCTAACTGGTAAGCCGTTTCTTTAACATCTTTACGATCTGGTGCAAATCCGGCCTTCTCCAGACTTTTTATGTGGATCACTTTTTTTTCAATTTTCCAGATAAGGGATGTTTTCGTAGAATCCTAGATGGTGTATTGTACACATTTGCTGCTCCCATTTCTTTTGATCTCACCTTTTCCATTGCTTCCTGGAGGTTTTTCTCAGATCACGACGTTCTTGTATATTTCCGCTGTACACCTATCGCAATTGAAACAAAAAATCAAATCTGAATTTCGGGACATATTATACCAAAGTAACAGGTCGTTTTACAAACTTTCTGATACAAAATGTCCCACCGTACAACTCACAACAACGTATGATCAACCGTAGTATGAATAATCGAAATTAAAAAGTTATAAAGGCTATTGTCGTACATTATAAGTGAAGGAAAAGGAAAAGGCCACGTATCTCATACCAATTACGTATATATGCAGTGTAGGATTAACGATGGGTGTGGTCAGGATAGGATCGGAAGAAACTAAGTTAGGGTTCTGAGAGGGAAAATACTACTCCATCATTCGCCTAAGTAGCCGCACATGGTGTGCATATACGTAGTGACCATGTCGTTACATGTGTATGAGAAAAACCCCCTGCACACAGTAAATAACGTCGGGCCGTCAGCCATAAGCATAAATGACTGTTGCGAATTCGCACACGTAAGGCTATGTTCACATACCTGTTAGATGAGTGGGGCATATTGCAACTATGGCCTATTGTGTTTTACCCTATTAAATGGTTGCAATATTATAAAAATAGCACTTCCTCTTAAAACTGGACCAATGTCAAAAAGTTATGTCTGCAAAAAGTTAATGTCAGGTTGGTCTGTCTAGGGCAGTGTTTCCCAAACGTATCTAAAGCACGCCCCCTTTTTGTTAAATAAATTGTTCCCGGCCCGCCCCCTATTTCCCCATACTCATCACTCAAACCAAAATAGCGACAAAAATAGCGTGCCTAATTTACAAGTAACAGATTTTATTTTATTTTATTTTACTGTTTAAGTTTCAATTAAATATACCAAAAAAGCTCAACAACTATTTTCATAATTGCGATCTGTCCCACTAGTAAGTAGCAGTACTTCTGCCAAACTAGCATTTACAATACAAATAAATTATAAAAAGTCGACTGCACGTTGTACTCCTCGACATCTTTGTTTGTATCTACATCGCAATAGTTTTCCATGATATTGGCGAAAGTGCTACTTTTTACTTCGCTACTAGATGGCACTCTGGAACGTTCTCGTGGCCTTGTTTTTTGCTTTATATAAGCGGCGATGTGCTCAGAACCCTAACTCCGTTCTTTCCGATCCTATCCTGACCACACCCATCCTTAATCCCACCATGCATATATCCGTAATGTATGTATGTATGCTGGGAATCCATGATTGTGGCTGAAGGAGTTCGAAAAGCTCGAGCAGCCCGCCCTCCCCCTTAGGGAGGGAATGAAATACGTGGCCTTTTCATTTTTCCTTCAACGAGAACCCAGTTCCAAACAGCGCGTTGTGGCGAAGGCGGTATTCCCGTTTACCTATTTACGTCTACAATAAATTACAAATTATGGATAAGTTTTTAAGATCTACGTCTGAAAGTGGCAGTAATAAATAGAAAAACAGACTTGACAGTGATGAATATCTTAAATATGGTTTTAGCGTCATTTCCAATAAACCACAACGTGTTATTTGTGGACAAGTCTTGTCAAACGATAGCATGAAGCCATCAAAGTTAGATACTTTTTCATTGGCAACCACTCCTAATGAAAAAGCATTATTAGCAAGTTATAAAGTTGCTTATGACGTTGCTAAAACTAGTAACCCGCACACAATTGCCGAAAATCTGATTTTGCCAGCAGCCGTTAAAATGGTACATATAATGTTCGGTGAAAAAGAGTCTGCAAAGTTGAAAACAATACATCCGTCAAATAATGCTATTCAAAGAAGAATTAGTGGTATGGCAGAAGATATTTAAGCGCAAGTTGTGGAAAATCTTAATAAATGCACGTACTTCTGTCTTCAAATGGACGAATCCACAGATCTAAGTGTGCCCAATTTATTACGTTTGTAAGATATGATACAGATAATGCCATTCAAGAAGATATTTTATTTGTTCACCATTGGAGACCAATACCATTGGAAAATGTTTATTCGACACTTTTGTTAAACTCACTAGTAAGTATGATACTGACTGGGGAAAATGTATTGCTATATGCACAGATGGCGCTAAAGCTATGACAGGCCAACAATCTGGTCTTGTCGTCAGATTACAAGAAATAGTGCCTAATGCGACACGAAGACATTGTCTTTTACATCGAGAATCTCTTGCGTCAAAAGCTTTGCCTCCTGAAATGGACTGTGTTATGAAAACAATCATTAAAGTTGTAAATTCCATTAAAGGAATAGATTTGCAGACCCGTATTTTTCGAAAAATCTGCTTCTTTATCACACCGAAGTAAGGTGGCTTCCAAGGAAGTCTTTCACTTAAGAGCAGAGCCTTTAATGTATCTGAAAAATGAGAAGTCCTCATACGAAAATCAATTTTCCGATCCTATTTGGCTTCTGAAACTAGGTTTCCTTGCTCATATTTTCGAACAATTAAATATTTTGAACAGTAATTTGCAAGATCGATTTATGATCGATTTCACTTGGCAAAAAGTAGCTCGATTCATTCCGGTGCATTCAGAAAATTATGGAAGATGTATCCAAGTACAGGGCTACAAATTTTGAACAAGTTTTTGCAGGTATACGTGTTACTTTGCTCAATTTAAAACAATAGCTATATGATTATTTCCCCGAAGAAATTCAAAACAGTTACGACAGTGTTGCAGATGGATACTGAATCCGTTTTTAGCCGATTCCTTTCTACATGTTGAAATACCAATAAACATGAAAGAAGAACTTATTGAAATATCAAGTGATGGAATGTTGAAGCTCCAATTTTTTTCCCAGAATCCCGACGAATTTTGGAAAAGGATGCAGTTGGCGAATAAAGCTGTAAAATGTTTGGTTCCATTTGTAAGATCATATTTGTCTTGTTTAACCCATTAGCGTCCTCGTTTGAGGACAGGCCATATTTCGTTTTTTTTTTACTTCTTCGAAGTCATAACGGTAAACTATTTTTAGACCAAACAATGAAAAACCCTTCAGTCTTTCTTGTTATTTTATCCCAAATATTCAGTCGCAATCGGTAGTGTAATATTTAGAAGTTTTAGTATTTTTCGAGTGGCTGACGTGCCTTGTGTTTTTTTCAATATCTTGGATAATTGTTAAGGTAAGTTAATTTTGATTTAACTTTTGTAAATCACAAACATGTGCCTTTTCGTTTGATATCAAACTATTTCAAAGTTGTCAACCGTTTTGTAAAGAATTGTTGTAATTTCCTAGCGTCCTCAATTGAGGACGCTGGGCAATGCTGACATAAATTTGTTTGAAAAATTTTTAACGGGAATTTTTATTTACTTTTAGAATTGGATAAAATGAGTAAACAAAAACAGATTTTTAAAAATTTGGAAGAAGCCGTTGAATATTTTTATTCGGAAGATATCGAGGCTGATATGTTAGCACTGCCTCCTTCAGTTGATGAACTTACTGACGAGGAAAATATTGATGATGACGATTTGAATGTACCAGTCGTGTCAGATGTTGTTGGAATGATTGAAATAGATGATCCTTCTGATGACGATGACATACCTCTTTCAATGCTAACAACCGGTGGTCCAGAACCATCAACTTTCAGGACAGAAGAACCTCCCCGAAAACGTAGGACTGTCATCAGGGAAGCACCACAGTGGCAAAAAGTATCTCCGCAATACCAGACTTTGCCATCTACAGAAACCGCCGACGAAAAATTTGCACATGTAAGGAATAGTTTAGAAGCTGCCACAGTGTTGGAAATCTTTGAACATTTTTTCACCGACGAAGTATATCAAATGATTTCTGAAGAAACAATTCGCTATGGAACGGTGCAGAAAAATAAACCTGCTTTCACAATTTCAACTCAAGGAATTAAAATTTGTATTGGCTTTTTGATATTTTTGGGATATCATCGATGTTACATTTTCAAGACAATTCGAAGGCAAACGAAAATAAGCACGATCGAGCCTTCAAAATTAGACCTCTGATAGATTTAATCAACATTAATTTTAGAAAGTGGGGTATTTTTGAAAAACATTTACCAGTTGATGAGATGATGGTTCGCTATTACGGTCATCACGGATTGAAACAATTCATAAAAGGTAAGCCTATACGGTTTGGCTACAAATTGTGAGCAATGTGTGGAAATAGTGGATACTGCTACAATTTTTCCCTATATTGTGGCAAAGAAAACACTGAACAAGTTGGCCCCTTAGGTACTAGAGTTGTCACTAACATGTTGTCGGTGGTTGGCGATTCTAGTGGTTATGCTGTATATTTTGATAATTATTTCAGTAGCTATAATTTGTTGAAAATATTGAGAGAAAAGGGGTTTCGTGCTACGAGCACTATTCGTGAAAACCGGACAGAAAAATGTCCGTTAAAAGGGACAAAAGAAATGGATAAGATGGAGAGAGGAATCTACGACTACAGGTTTGATAAAAGAAGCCAAATACTGGTTGTTAGATGGAACGACAACAAAAGTGTAGCTATTGGAACAAACTTCGACACGATTGAACCGCTTGCACGATGGAATAAGGATAAAAAAGAACGTGTGCCAATTCCTCAACCAAAAGTTTTGCAAAATTATAATAAGTATATGGGTGGAGTAGATCACCATGATTGGTTGCTGGAGAAACATTCAATAGCCATCAGAGGCAAGAAGTGGTATTGGTGTTTAGTTACCCGAATAATAGATATGTGTGTCGTAAATGGGTTCATTTTATACAATTTAGTCCATCCAGGGAAAAAATGTCCATTAAAGATTTTCGCCGAGACATTGCCGTTTCATATTTGAAGCTGGGTCGTGGGCAACGGGTTTTGATAGGAAGAATTTTAAGTTTGCCATCAACGTCGCGAGCAAACGTTTGTGAGGGTGTAAGATTTGATGGAAAGGGCCACATTTTGGAAAAAAGAGAAAATCAGCCTCGCATGTTTTGTAATAAGTGCAATGTAACATTGTGTGTTCCTTGCTTTTCGAAATATCATACCAAATCTTATAGACCCTAAGCATCATTATTAATAATAATATTATGTAGTTGTTAATAAAATAGTTTTAAGTTATTTTTTCCCTTATTTAACACCTAAAATAAAGTTAAAAGCGTTTAGCGCCAATGTTGAAATTGTGCCAATGCCCAGCGTCCTCAAATGGGACAGCCCATATTTCAAAAAATAACAAAGTAAAAAAAAGTAATAATGTAAAAAGTTTAAGGTAAGCAACTTATACAATTCCTGCAAATATCTATTCAAAATTCCAAAAAAAAAGAATTTGGGCGTTAATGGGTTAAGTTAAGTTGCTCGACTATGACTGGCATTAAAACAAAAGTGAGAAATCGTCTCGTACTTGGAAATGATATAATTGTGTGTGTCTCAAATACACAGCCTAGATTTGAAAGACTAGTTTAAAAAAAACAGGCGCATGGGTCTCATTAAGATTGTGTTTGACTTTATTTTTCTCTCTTATTTTTACGGACTTATTAATATTTAGTTTCATGTTTCGTTTGATAATTAATTGTTAATTTTTACTTCCACAACGAATGGGAAGTACTGTATCGCTAAAAAAATTTTCAAAAAATATTCAAAAAATGAAAATACCATCACATAGGAAATAAAATTTCTCACAAAAAGTGTTTTTGCAATTTTTTCGAAAATTTTGGTATTAGAAAATCAAATTTCTGATCGAAAATCATTCTTGTAATTTTTTTGTACAGTTAATCGTTTTCGAGTTATTTACAAAAAAACCGATTTTTTGATGTGGAAGTATTGATACAATTTGCAACGGTTATATTTACAGCGTTATTAAAATAAAAATACATGATTTAACAAAGGGATGTTTGTCTTATTTTGGAAATTTCTGGCGACCCACCTAGTACTTCATTACGACTCCCCAAGGGGTTGCGACCCACACACAGGTCTAGGATATGAAGGATGTTGAAATGCGAATGATTTTCGTGTACAATTAGGCATAACTTTTGAAATACCCTGTATAACGTAATGAACCCCCTATTGGAAATCCGGAGCAGGTAACCCTGGTAATATGTAATACCTTGTAAATACGAAAATAATTTTATAATGTGAAGTTTGAAGTTGCCTATAATTTTTGCAAACAACTTTATTTCATATCTCTATAATAACAGATAAATCGTACATCGACGCACTAATGGCGCACCCTGTAGGTTATTTAGAACCATCTGGTTTATCTACCCTTAACATATGCGCATTTTCCAATGAAACACTCTGTATAAGAGAAAATATAAAATAAGTTAAAAATAAACCGTATCTGGGCTCTTGCCCGTATTTGATAATGTACCACGACAGACATAAGAAAATTATGTGCTGGTCATTATTATAATGGATGTATGTTTACTTTTTTTGAAGAACAGAATTATAAACGTTTGAGTTTATTTTGCGTCGCACGGTATTTAGCATTCGATAAAAACGTTTTATTGCAATTTTATAGCAATTAATCTGCTCTCGGTTTGTAGTTTGAGTAAAGTAGCAAATGCAGAAATGTTTAATTGATCTACTATTTAAACTTTAAACCTATGTTAGAAGGGATAAAAGATTTATGGACATTATTAGTAAATTTGTGTGATTATTATTGATATAAATTAGTATTTTACACATTTTTTAATATATATATTTTTTTTAAATATGGTGAACGTGGTAAGGGGTTAAAAAATTCATTCTTTTTATTTCAATCCAATCCGGGAAGGTCTAATAAAGTAAAATAATGCAAGATGAGGGTTTTGCAATGTAGTTATTCCGTAAAAAATAATGTCGCTGACGGGGTTTCGCATTTAGTTTTAAAAAATGGTATTGTATTTGCAACAAAATTCTATACAGTTGATGGACACATTTAATTTTCAAACAGATTTTGACAAGTATTAAAAAATATTAATATTTAAGCATCTCCTGATGATGCTTACCGTACAAGTATGTGAGACAAGTTACATAGTTAAAACCCAAAATAACGAACTTTGTAATTAAAACTCTAAAAATGGAATGTTGTTATTTGTTCAGATTTCCAAAAAAAAAGAGATTGACCTACTGCGGAGTGCGCGTAGTGATTCTAATTTTTTTTTATTGTGGGTTTCTGCTTTAATTACTGATAAATAATGAAATGGTGAAATTTTAATAGATTACGTATTATGTTATCAGCTATAACGGTGTTATCAAAATAATAAAGCGCAGTAACACATTCACAAATTCAGGATAAATTTATGTATCTACATTTAGTATAGTTATTCACCTAGAAAGCAAATTCTGGTACCCCCTCCAACAATATCCATAGTTTCTGCTACCTGTGGGTACTAAACTTTTCTTGTGTGTTGTTTTTCTCAGTTGCGTGTTGTTAGTGAAGGTTGTACGTTTGTAACTGTCGTAATCGGTGTGTGTGTGACGATGATTCATGTGGAATCAGTGACTAATATTAATTTAAAGTGATTTTTATGTGTATTTAAAGTGATGATTACAATGAGATCTACTACTTCCAACAAATCTCCGAAACCACCCCCTCCAATACCTCCGCGCCCTAATAAAGCGCTCGTTGCAGAATCTTTAGCAAAATTAAGATCGCCTAAGGAAAATCGCAATAATAATAATGACCAAACATTATCACCGACTCGAATTGCACCACCGCCGCCCCAATTTGATTTTACAGAAAATGACGCCGTATTTATACCTGTTGCTAAATCACAATCTCAATCAACCGTTAATTTAATTAACGATAATTCGCGAATTCATAAAATTGAAAGGTCAGCTTCTATTTCGGAAGAGGATCATAAAGTTAACTCAAGAACTATCATTTTTCAATCCTCTAATTTAAAAACATCGCGATACGAGTTAAAATTAAAACGTAATGAGTCAGATCGTAAACAACGGAACGAGTATGAAGATAAAAATAATACAATTAATATCCTAAATTCCAATGATAATTTAAGTGTTACCGTGAAATCTGATACAACAGATGTAGAGTTAATTGAAGACGGCAGCAATCCCATTCATATAAACAGTGACGATACAAAAATAGACGAATGGAACAAATTACTAAACGGAAAGAATCACGTTAATACTTTAATTGACGAAATGTTTGCCAGCATTTTAGATCCTCAACTAGAAAATTGCGATTTAATGGAACCATTAGAGGAAAGTAAACAACCAATTAACACACCGGCCGATTCAACAAAAATTATTATAAAAAACGAAATTAACGGTCATTCTAATGATTTGTTAACTACAACAAACCAGGAAATACCGACACATCAAACAACCGTACTTGTTTCAAATATTACAGAAAACGAAATTATAGATGATGAAAAAACTGACACGAATAGTCAAAGTGAAACTTGTGAGAATAATGAAATAATTTCAATCAGAAATGAAAGAGTGAATCGTGTTAAGTTTGATGATAAAAAAAATCACGAATTACTAATAACAGAATTAGAAAATATGCGAAGAGAGCAAGAACGAATCTTAAAGCGCCAACGGCATTCACCTCAAGAACATTATGAGGAAGTTGAAGAGGGTTCGCCTAAGATTCATCATTCGGATTGGGTTGAGGTTAACGATGGTCAGGAAATTCGTCTCTCTAGTTGTCAAATTATTATCGAAGATGATGTTAATAATGTAAATACTATAGCGGATCCTATTATTTCCAGATTAAGTATGTCGTCATTGCATGGACTCCCTCCACTTCCGAAAAGTTTAAGTGGATTTAGTCTTCTTGAAAATCAACGAAATAATCAAACTCCAAGAGGTACGCCAGTTAGAGGAACAGCTCCACCAATTGGTTTCATTTCTGGTCAAGTGGTTTACCCTCCACACCCAAGAGCCGTTAATGGTAATTCGGATTTAACGTCAGGAAGAAAAACCACAAATCTTGATAATCAATTGGCAATATTAAGACGTGAAATGGTAAGTTTCTTTTTTTAAATTAATTAGTTTTAAGTAAATTTCAATTAATAGTTGGTATTATGTAAACCTTATACAATCGCCTTTGATTATGGAGAATTATTTATAAATTCGTTACTTTGACATCAATTTTTCTTACTTATTTAATCTTTTTCATTTTCTTACATAATATCAGATAATAGTTTCGTCACAATTCGGATTACGCTAAAGTTAAACAAAGAATATCGTTTAATTTACATTTCGTTATTCCATCATAATTATCTAATGAAAGTTAAATTAAGATTGATGTAATTGCATTTAATACTTTCAATTTAGTAGGACCACACATTAAGAGCAATAAGAATTATTGATTTTTAATTTGGAGATGTTTCTATTTCTCTTGTAATTAAATTATGCCATTCGTTTAATATCATAATTTGACAGCTTTCGAGTTTTCACTACTGTCATATTAGCATTATTAAATAGCAATTAGTTCTTTGTGCTGTCAACTAATATCGATTATATTTTACGTACCGAGGCAAATACTTTATCCAATACGCAAAGCAAATACTGCTTTTCTGGGAATAATTAGCGACAATACGTTTAACCAATGATTGTGGGACTCAGATGAATACGATGCGCCGTCGAAGTTTCCCATTTTTAAAGTTTCTTTTTAATAGCGCCATATAGTCTAAACTGATTCGAGTGAAAATTTGCACATATATTTACTGTTAAGCAACGCCGACGTTACACTTTAGATTATGAAAACACCCAAAGTTCCCCCTAATTTTTGCGGTGTTAAATTATCCATAAGCAGAACGTGCAAAATAGCTACAAACTTGAAGGCCGAAAGAGTCGAGTTTAAATGGAAATCTCATTTAATACTAATCTTGCCGACTTTGCCTTACTCTTCTAAACATTTATTCTAACCTTGATGGTTGTAGCTACTTTGCATGCACTGTCTATTTGAAATTGTGCAAATTTATTTAAATGAGTTACATTATAAAAATGGAAATTAAAAAAAAAAAAAAAGAATAAGTAGGTACGTTTCGCCACAATTAGAATTTCGTCGTTAGTCAATTAAAACTTTAAAAAAATTTCAAACAAACGTATGGGAACGCAAATATAAGCTTGCCATAACAATTAGGTATATGTGTTTGAAAATTAACTATGGAATGTAGTATTATTTTTAGTAAAGATTAGCTAAATCTTTAATAAATAAATAAATTTTTCATAAGTGCCACCATTTACTGACGACGCTAACTAATTGTTATCGAAATATTTAAATTTATAAATTAATTAATAATTAAAAATACACGATTACCCTAAATATACGTATTTTAATTATTTATATACTTCGCATTATCCCATTAACCCTTAATTGCATGATTTTTCTTTTATTTGCAACATATTAAAATTATTAGCTCACATATAACTTAATTAGGGAAAAATACAGAAAAAATATCAAAATGATTTTTCAAGTATATTTTTATCAAAAAGGGTTTGTTGCCAAATGTCTACAACATGTGTTTGCTACATATGGAACTTTTAAAACAGTTATTGTTTTTATTTAAACACAATTTAATACCGCATTTTTCACACTTGGTGCGTATAAATCCTTTGCAGCCAGGATATTTACACCGCATTTTGTTATCTTGAGGTATCGGCCAGTGACCAATTTGATCTGTCCTTGTTTCTTTCGGTGGTACGTGCTTAGTTGGACCTCGTTTCCTTTTTGGAGCAATTTCAGTTTCTAAGTGACTTGCTCGACCACGTTTATATTGTGATGACCTAAGGTTACATAAATGGTAAGCTACTGCTGTGCGAAATTCGGACTGATTCAGTACTTTTTCCTTTTGCCCTTTTGGCCTTTTTCCAAACATACTCGTTTATACAGTAGCCAACCATTTACCAAGCTCATATCTATAAGGTGGTAAAATAGTCTTATGTACCATTTACGGCTATATATTTATTTTATTTCTTCCCATCAAACTGTCTAAGTCCACTCCGCCCATATGCCGAACTAATGATATGAGGACATTCGACATCGATGGTTTGCTTCAGCTTACGATCAAACCTTTTCACTTTTGAAATTGGATTAATTCCCGCCAATGAGGAAACGAGGGTCACATATTTATTATCTTTCCATATAACAGATGATATGTCTACTCCATCAATTGTTGCAACATATTCATATTTCAGCAGGTAATTTGCAATTAGGTAATCTATTTCTCTGGATTGTGCCCAAAGAGTAAATACCTTCTTTTGCCAAGTGTACCATGAGTGGCAACGCCGTATAGTAATTATCGTGATACAACCTATAATTATTCCGCCTTGGCAGAAGTCTTGCTAATCGTAAAACAATATTTGAAGTTATTCCGAGATTTGGTTCACCTTCAAGTAAGTGTTCAAATTGTTCTTGGCCAGTATAAATCTCAAACTTATATGCAAATCCTGAAACGCCCGCCAAAACAAAAAACTTGAAACCCCACTTATGAGGTTTCATGGGCATATACTGTTTCATATAGTGCCTTACTTTGGTGGAGCACATTTGCTCATCAATACTAACATGCTGCTCCAAAGCCACTGAAGAAAATTTTTCATTCAAATGATCTACCAAGGGTCTTATTTTATGTAACTTATCATGTCCTAGTTGACCACGAGGAATAAAAGTTAGATTATCGTTAAAGTGTATATACTGCCTAATTCTTTCAAACTTATTTACAGACATTACATCTGCTATAGGAGAAAACCTTAGTTCTTCACTCCAGAATGATCTAGTGTTGGGCATATGAATCAATGACATGTAGACCAAAATACCTATATATTGTTTTATGTCAAGTTCTGTAAAAACAATAGGTCTTTCAGGTTTTATTTGTACAGCATATAGGTTAGTTTCTTGGGCAATTTTGTTGATGAGGTCTTTAGAAAAAAAATAACCAAAGAAATCGTATGGGGCCTCCAATTTACAAATATCGTCAGAAAGTTTTATATTTCCTGTGAAGCGTAACTGGTCCTCATTTAGTTGCAAGGATTTTTCTTTCCACAAAATATTTTTATTTGTAGCTATTCTACTTTTTTTTGCAAGACCCTGTAGAGCAGATAAGGGCAAGTTATCTTCATCATCACTAGACTTCTGCTGATCTATTTCTTCTATATGTTCTGATGACAAGGCACTAACAATTTCTTCAAATACTTTCTTGGAACAGAAGATGGATCTTCTGAACTGCCCGCTTCACTTACATCGTCACCAACATCGCTATCTAGGCCCGTAAAATTTTCCCAGTATTCTGTTATGTCTTTTTCTAACAATAGTGTTTTGTTATTACTCATTCTGGAATGAAACCCAACCAATTAAATTTTTATTTTTGTGGAAAGTTATAATTCTAAAACTCAATCCGATCTAGTGGCCATAATAAATTATCATTTTCGATCTCTTAGTATCCACTAAAGTAGATATAATATGTTTTATAAATAATACATACAAACATGCATAAATGCATGATGTTGCCAATTGGCATCAAAACAGTACTGACAATAACAACAAAATCAAAATGAGTTTCATAATTATAATTATTTTTATGAAATAACACATACCTTAAAACTCGAAACACAATTTTACAGCTTTTAAAAACACACTGTAACTGAACTATGAAATGCAAAAAATTCTAACAAGAATGAACGTATATTCAGAATTTTTCAACTGTCTATTATGACAGACAGAGCCATCCATTCGAAACCATCAGCACTATATGCTTAAGCGGTATGGAACCATTTGGATACCCCATGCAATAAGTTGAATAGTGCTTTTTCTTAGTATTTTTGTGTACCAATCTTGGTATGTTACCAAATGTCTACTATATGCATTTAAGGCGCCCAAATTATTATTTTTTTTTTTGAATTCGTGTAAATAGTTGTAACGTTATTATTAGGAACCTCCAAAAGGTAATAGCGCTGACTGAAATTAAAATTACGCCCCAGTTTTTTCAAAAAATGCTGTCCTCTAAATGGACGCTGGGAGGATATGAAAACAAATAGTGAAATTTAAAAAAATGGCTAAATAGTTTATTTTTCAACAAATCGTTAGACATAAGTAATTATTATTATAATAAACAATAAAAAGAAGATTGACAAACAAATATTCAAAATGAAAACTGTTCATTTATGGTTTTCTGTGATATTTCAGAAAACAAGACGTGCACAACGTAACGTTGCACTTACTGCAAAAAGTTTTTGGTTTACCGGTGCAATTTGTGAATTGACAGCGCCGTTGCTTTTCACGTTTTTCGAGGAAGTGACCTCGATTATCGTACCTTACGTTATCTGAAACATTCGATTTATATGTAGAAAATTATACGGTCTACCTTTCAGGACTCGTTTGCCGTGTGCAATTTTCAGATACTCCACTTCAAGAAACCTTCTAAAATTCTTTATAGACATCGATTGTTTGCCATGAATCTTTCTATATAAAAGAAACGCATTTACGATAGCCATATCAATAAGGCACCAATACCACTGTTTTCCTCTCACTGCAATACCATGTTTTTCCAGAAGCCAGTCATGCTGCTTTACACCTCCCATAAATCGATTGTAATTATAAATAACCCTTGGTGGAGGAACGGCAACACGCTCTTTGTTTTCTTTACTCCATCTGGGAACAGAAGCAAGTGGTTCAATAGTGTCAAAATTTGTAGCTAGTATCACACATTTATCGTCGTTCCACTTCACGACAAACATGTCATTTTTTTTATCAAACTGAAAATCATGTGCACCCCGTCCATTCTTCGCAAGTTCTTTAGCCGGCTTTAGGGGACATTTTTTGGTTCGATTTTCTCTAATTGTACCGGTTACTCGAAATCCCAAATTCTTCAGAGTGCAAAGCAATCCGTAACTACTAAAAAAATTGTCAAAATACATACAGTAACTGTTAGGCTCTTCAATCACAGATAGCATTTTTTTTCACTACTTTGGTTCCAAGAGGATTTGTAGATTCATCTGTTTCGTCTCTTCCACAATAGAGCGACATATTGAAACAGTCACTATTCCGCACGTGGCCCACAATTTGAAGCCAAACCGTCTAGACTTTGCTCTAATAAATTGTTTTAGGCAACGATGTCCGTAGTATCGAACGATCATTTCATCAACAGATAAGTTCGAGTCAAAAACTCTCCATCTTTGAAAGTTTGCATTCGCCATCTGAAGAAGGGGTCTGATTTTGAAAGATTTATTGTGTTTATTTTCGATGGCTTTAGAATTATCCTGAAAGTGAATTAGAGCTTTTATTTCCAAATACGCATTGCGGCTCATAGCATTACTAACAAGTGGTATTCCTAAATCCTCGTCGTCAGACCAATAGTCTCTTTCACTTGGTCAAGTATGGTAGCCAGTGAAAATCAATAAACAAAAAAAAAATTTGGTTTCATCAGTGGTAACACGAAAAGTGTGTTTATTTTTTGGCTTGCACGATCATATTATAAACACTTTCGTCAAAGAACTGTTCGAAAATATCTACAGGTTTGCTTCTCCTAAAGCTACCTTCACTGCATCTAGTTTCCTGTTAGGTACATGTTGCGGTAGGTCACCTTGGCTTTCTGTGTTGCCAGTTCGTTGTAATGACAAGCTTTCTGCTTATTTTCTTTTTTTTTCGGTGGTAACAGACCATCTATAGAAGAGGAGGGAGCACTTTCAGCAGAAGTTCAAGCGCCACTTTTAGAAACCCACGACGCTAACGATAAATCGTCTTCGTCCTTGTCGTCAGCTAAATTTTCTTCAGCTTCTTCTTCTTCGCTAATGTCATCTTCATTATTGATATAGTCAATTGCGGTACTTCCTGGAATGTCGCTGACACGAGGCATGGCAATTTCTTCATCGTCAAATTCTTCTCCATCTGTTAACTTGTTTACTTCAGACGGTAGGGCTAATATGTCCGCCTCAATTTCTTCGGAATAACAATAATCTGTCGCTTTCTCCAGTGTTTTAAATACATATTTATTCATTTTAGACTTTCAACAATCAAATCTAAAATAAAAACTTTCATATAAAATTTTGTCTAAAATAATGTACGCCCAGCGTCCTATTTATAGGACACCAAGATTTACAGTACCACAGATAAAAAATGAGTAATAACTGAATCAAGTTTATATTTTTTATAAGAAACATAATCCTCTAGGATAACAAAAACAGAAAAATCAGATACTTACAAGATATAATTTTCACGAATTCACTAAATCAGTTTTCCGCTGTAAGAGTGCAAACAATGCACGATAATGTTACTGCCTCAGGCGACAAATAACAACCAATTCTTGAAAACTGATGCCGGCAAGTTACTCTTTTTTGTGTCTATTTTTAGCTCAGGAATACGCGGAAACCCGGAGGTACCCAGAAAGGGTCGAAAAAAATTCGAAAACTCACTGTCCTACAAATAGGATGCTGGGCGCTAATGGGTTAAAAGAAAATTATTACATAATCCTTCTATAATTTGGTAATTGTAATATATTGCTTCCATGTTAAGTTTGTCTATTTCATGACCCATTTTCTTAGAAACTGTTATAGGTATTATGCCAAAATTTTTACTAGATGTTGAGAACCTCTAACTAGTAACATTGACAGGGTTTGGCTTTGTACCAATTAAAAGAATTTTATAGATTTCTATGTAATATGTTACAAAAAACAAAAGAATAATCTATTTAAATGTGTAACTTGAAGAAAAAATGTTATTGTCAATATCTTTAGTGGTTCCTGAGAAAACGGGCCAAATATGTAAAAAATATGTAATTTCGGGAAAACGCAATTAAAAAATGTAAAAATCAAATTACCACATACCTAATAATATCGTGGGCCATATGAAGGGTTGCCTGGGTCTTAACTTTCAAAGAGTTCTTCTTCTAGCTTCCTTTCGGCCCAACATTTTTTCTGACCGGCGTCTTTTGCATTTCTTCCGTGGCCTTTTCGGCTTTCCACACTCGTACTTTATCGATTTTCATAAACACTTCAGCACAGTTTTTACCCACTTAAAATCCAAGCTTTTTCAATACTTCACACCTTGTAATGTTACCTCTATTGAAACAGGAAACTCCATCATGAACCCCTAATTTACTGAGAAAATCAGGACTTGATAGGTCCCTAATGTGTTCCATATTGACTTCAGGGAGGTGTGTATGCTTACTGTGATGATATATGTGATTTTGTGACATGGCCTCATTATACTTATACCAAGTTTCAGAGTCCTTGGGGAAAAGACCGTGTTGTGAACGTTCATTTGTTGAGCACAAGTGGAAGTATCCTGCCCACACAGCTTTTTTCATTTGTTGAAGATTTCCAGGATTCCTCTTAAGGGCTAGCCCGTTCTTTAACTACGCAAAAGTCATAAGCATAACTAAATAGAAATGCAACAAATATTAAGTACAGTTGGCATGATTTTTAAAATAAAAGTTTTAAATGTTCTAATACATTCAAAATTCCAGTTTTTTTTACGTATTGTTAGGCTGCCGAGAAATGTGCATGAATGTCTACCTTAAAATTCCTTAAGTCAAAGTTTGGAGGAAAACAGGAACTGGGTAGTGCATTCCACAATTTCGTCGCCGTGTGGAAAAATGTAGATTGATCCCGTTTAGTGTGACACGATAGAATTTTGAGTGCGTTTGTCGGCGTTGAACGTGAGTAGATTATTCCTTCCCCATTCAAGGACACGTTCTAAGGCACTGTTGATTGAGGCTGTCATTTTCACCTTAACGTTCTGTCTAGACTTATTGTTGTGGAAAAACTGAGAAGAACTACAATGTAGAGTGCTACCGTCTGCAAATCAATGGATCGGGTTAGTTGTTGAGGAAATGAGGTCATTTATGTATAGCAGGAAGCGTGGGAGATATCACTGATCCTTGAGGTACTCCCGCGTTAATAGTAGTTTTTTTCGAAAAGAAGCCATCGACGACAACGCGTATACGTCTTTTGTCAAGAAAAGTAGATATCCAATTGATGAGCGTATAGAATAAGCCAAACCTGGTTAAAAGCCTTTGAAATATCTAAAGCTACTACTACTGTTTCACCGGACCTCTCTAATGTGTTATTACAAAGTTGGGTGACATATGAAAGAAGATCACCCGTTGAACGACTCTGTCTGAACCCATACTGGTGGCGGTTTAAGAGTTTATTGGACTCGAGGAACGAAAGTAGTTGGTGGTTTATGGCTTTCTCCATTGATTTTCGACAGAATGGAAGTGATAGCAATTTTCTTCACATTTCAACACTCTTTCTATCTACTCTTGCTACATGTTTCAAATTTTGAAATTTACAACATGATTAACCATCTGTTTGAATATTAAACGTATAAAATGAGTGCAATTGGTAACAAAATGTATTCAGCAGTAAGGCAAATACACTCTTTACCCATCATCACTATTAGTGATTTAGTTGCAAATATGGAAAGGATCTTGTCATCAGTCAGTCTGTTTTTTCCTTCAAGACCTTTCCCATCACTCAGTTTCACTTTTTTTGACCAGCTGTTTAGCTCTCATTATTCTTGAAACCAACCTTTTTTGGACATGACCCACACATTATATTTTTTCAATGAAAATATCAAGGCCATAATGTTTCTTTAGAGTCGCCATCACCAAGATAAGTTTTATACCGTACTCCGTAGGGAAAACACGGTTTTGGCACCAGCCAATTCAATTCCTCCACTTGTTCCATGGTAATTAGCGTTACAACTTTCTTCATGCTCCTTTTTCAATCTGCTCCTGGACAAGCAATGTTTTGACTAATCTCTATATCTAAAACTTTCTCTGTATCAATAGTAGTTATCGACACGATGCTGTCCAGAGAAACATGGCTTGCCAAGACCCATCTAAGTCTATTGCTAAATCTCTGGAACCATCATTCCCTTCCACGGCTTCAGAAATAGTTTCTTTCATTGTGTCTTCACTTACATATTTTACAGCTGGACATAAAATATCCACATACCTTTCAAAACGTGTTGGATGCCGGGGCAAATTCAATAGCGCGCATAAGACCGGGGCCGCAGTTAGTCTTTTTCCAATACACTGTAAGGCATAAAGTAACCTAACATCCACTTGAAAGGCTGGTGATTGTTTCTTTACAGGGATATCATTACTTTCATAAACACCAGAGTTTTTCACTTAGTTTGCATCCTGAGCAAGTAAACGAACAAGCAGTTGCCAAGACTACGCGTTTGTCGATAGAAAATTGTAATTCTTGGCCACAACGTTTACATCCAGCAAAACTAAATATTATACTTGTAAACTTAGTCAAATAAACTATATCGTTACAAAAGTCATGTTCTGTCAGAAAAGGCTTGTATGTTGATTCCAAATTAGAAAGTTTTCTTTTAGAAGAACTAACAACTGTTATTTTTCTCATACATACATTCTTACGTTTTTTAAAAATCCCTTTTGGTTTATTCATTTTTAAATACATTAGATCATAATAAAACACAAATATAATATAATAACTTGAACTGAATACAATGACACAAATCCACATACCAACATATGTGGATTTCTACGATAGCCAACATAACAAACAACTTGAATAAAGAACGAAATAGTAGAGAACATGTTGCAAAGAGATCGAAGTAATCATTATATATATTATAATGGTAAACTGAACACAAGTATGTGGCGATGCTTCAAAAGACAGCCCAAACTACGCGAATTGTCCTCTGACATCGCTCAACATAAAAATTAATAAAAACGTTTCTAGGATACCGATTTTTGTAATGCAAAAAGCAAATTAAAGCAGATAATTGCAGCTACATTATACAATTTTTATTAAAAAATCAATTTTTTGAAAAAAATTGGCTTACGGCTTTTTAATTTTATCTTACTGCACGCAGACAAAAAAAAATACTTTTCCTGCTTTTTTGTTTTTTTAAGCTTAAAGGATATCAGATATATTGTTCAAATTGATAACTACTGATGGTTTTGAGATAAAAGAGGTATCGACTTTTTTCGGACCACATAAAAATAAAATCTAATGGTGGTTTCTCAAAGAGGTAAGATTCAGTCAAAAATTTGTAGGCGCCATCTTGTAGAGCTTAAAAAGTGTCGACCGCAACTCTTCCAATTATCACAAAAAAAAAAATCATCGGACTTTCCTGAATTTCAAAACTGTTCACTTAGTACAAAGATTGTGCAACTTTTTTCTAATTTAACCGAGTTTCTATCTCTTACGAATTCCAATATCGCTACATTGTATTGTATTGGACAGCCTGTATATTGAAAATTTTAATATGGGGAGGTTGCAATTTAAAATACGCTCAGTTTCAAAAAAGTGACGCATTTGACTTTTGGCCTGGCTTTAATGTCGTATATTTTTAAACCAGTGCAGTGGACCGATTTTTAATTTTTTTTCTTCGTTCGTAGGTAATTCCTTTGCCTCTCAAACAATATTAAAGAGATGGATTTTTTTTCAAAAGTCTCCTGAATGTAGTGGGAAAATTCGAACCATGTTTTTTCTTAATTGTGGACACATAGTGTGTTAACCAAGCAATGGTATAGAAAGTACTTAAACTTTATATGAAAGACGCTTATTTTACGAGCATTTTGCTTTTTATACATTGATTTATCTTTCAATTTGTCCGGCTTGCATATTATCAACTTTCTGAATTTATCGAGGAACACTTTTCTAATGAAATAAACTGATACGAATTTTAAAAACACAAAATTATAAACTGGGATCACTGCTTAATATCGTGCATTACCTCCCTATCAACTTTAAGAGTTTCGCCATACTGGAAATTGGTTTCTTATCGTTTCAATTGGTATACCATCCCATTCTTTCACTAATGCATCTGCCATTTCTGTGAGACTTTCTGGAGGTCTCTCACGAGCACGTACCCTTCTCCCCAATTCATCCCGCGTATGTTCTAAACGGGTCACGATGTTGGGACTATGATTTTGGACCTTTGCAGGTCTCCTAGCTTTTCAATTAACTTCTTTTAGACGTCTGCATACCGTCTGCTTGCTTACTCCAACACCACGAATTTGACGATGATCTTGCTGAACATTTACCGCAGTGTTTGATCTGAATAAAACTTTTTCTTTTATTAATTAATTAAGGGCACAATTAAAAAGGGTCAAATATGGAGGTATCCAACAAATTCATTGCTACGGCAAGATGGCAACGGCATTTTGAAAGGTAGTGTGATCCTACAATAAAATAAATTTATGGGATAAACGTAAGGTTTCAACAAAATGCTGTAATTCAAACCAATTTAAAGATAAATCAATGGATAAAAAACAAAATGCTCGTAAAAAAGTCTCTTTTATATAAATGGTAAGCACTTTCTATAACATCGCTTGATTAACACACAGAGTGAGTGGAAAATTAAGAATTATAACAGATCATTGCAGAAAAACAACGAGGAGCATCTTGTAAAAATATGTTTGTATATACAGGATGTCCCATTTTGGAGTACTACACTAAACTTGTTTTTTTTTAATGGAACACCCTATATATTTTTATATATTTTAATTCTCTGTTAAATGATATAAGGTAGTAGGGTCTACGACTAACAGTTCTGTGGTTCTGTGTAGTTTTAACTTTACATTCAGATTGCAGACTATTTTCTTTGCATTACAGGGTGGTCCATTTTGCTCAATGTTATTTTCTCATTTTTACGTCGATTTTTACAAAACTGGCGCGAAAATCGCTGGATAGGTCGCGGTGGTCCCATTGTTTGGCCAGCGAGAACACCCGATCTCACTCCCCTAGACTTTTTTCTGTGGGGATATGTGAAACAGGTGGTGTATAGGGATTTGCCTACTACACACGCCAATATGAAACTTCGAATTACTGAGGCTTTTCGAAGTAATCGAAGAAGCGCCCTTCAAAATGTCAAAGCAACCTTTACTATGGGGTTGACAATGTGCATTGCTGCAAATGGAAACATTCATTTTTGAACATTTAATATAAAATTTGTAATTCATTGTGTTCTTTAGTTCTATTTTAAAGTTTAAGTTAAAGTTGGTAGTTATGCAGTTCTACGAGTAAATAATTATTAAGCGTTGCTCTTTTATAGTGCAAAATGTTGAATTGTGTCATAAACCTATAGCTTCACGGTTTTATAGCAATTAGCATTGTTTCATTTTTATTTTTCTTTGAACTATTATATTGTCTTTATTTATTTTATATTGTGACAAATTCAACAAAAATAAAAAATGTTTACAATTTTCAACTTTATTTATTATTTTTATTAACTTTATTAAATAATTTAAAAACACTTAGGTATAGGTAGTAAAAAGTGAGTATCTATTGAAAGCCCGTAAAAAATGCTATTCCAATCAAACATTGAGCAAAATGGACCACCCTGTATATGCAAAGAAAAAGTCTGCAATCTGAGTGTGAAGTTAAAACTAAACAGATTGGAAAAATAAATCCCAAAATTTCACTCGATATCTTTCAAGATGGCGGAACAGAATCTACTTAATTGACTTACATAGACATGTCAATAACTTAGGAACCGTTAGTCGTAGACCCATACTACCTTATATTATTTTGCTCAGCATTTAACAGAGAATTCAAATATATAAAAATATATAGGGCGTTCCATTAAAAAAAGTTTAGTGTAGTACTCGAAAATGCGACACCCTGTATATACAAAAATATTTTTACAAGATGCTCCTCGTTGTTGACTAATAATCTATTATAAGATTTTTTATTAAATCAACGGTATATGCGTAATCTTCCACCCCCAAATCGTTGGGACACCCTGTATATACAAACTTAAACTGTATGTACTTCCCTAGTTACGATGTATTATAATTTTTATACACACATTGAAGGATCACAATCAATTTTTGTGTGAATGTGTGTATAAAAATTATAATACATCGTAACTAGGGAAGTACATACAGTTTAAGTTTGAATCGATTGTGACTTGCCTCCTCAATAGCTCAGATGAAAGAGCCCCACTCTAGCAAAGTGGAGGTCATGGGTTCAAGTCCCACTCGAGCTAATCTTTTACTGTATGTACTGTAAAAGTTAATTTATATACATATATATATATATATATATATATATATATATATATATATATATATATATGACAAATGGTACAAATTAGTAGTCAGGAATTCGGTAAAATAATTGTGTTTAACTGACTGTAATTAAAACAGTCTGGGAGTAATCCTCATTATATTTAGACCAATATTCGCCACCCATAATTTGGCGGCTTCATCAGGGTGAACTACAAGTAATTAGTAACAATTAATCTTTGAAAATTACAACAACAACTAAGTACTTACATATGTCGAGGTATTCGATAAAAAACTAGTTAAAGACATACTATCATGAACAATAAAAACACTAATACTGATTTAAAATTAACATAATTTCGATCGGAAATAAAGCCATGCTTTATACAACTACAATGCGAAAGAATTTATAAAAGGGGAGATAACGTTCCAGAACTTGATAATGTGAGCGCGCCCAAATGTTACAAATTTAAATTTGATCTATACAGTGTATTTCTTATTTTCTGTTATTTATAGGGTGTACTAAAATTATTCTAACATAAATTGAGTCAAATTAATTAAACGCTGTAAGTATATACGTATATATTACTTAGATTTTTAATGTCACTTTTTGCATTCATACTGTTCGTTTGTTGATTGATGTAGCACATTTCCAGGATTAATCTTCTTTTTTTGTTATTTTCTATTTTCAAATGTTAAGATTTTTGTTTCTTCAAAATTGATGATGTGGTCATAAACATTCACGTGATTCGCAAGGGTACAAGCTTTAGGTTTTATGTTGCGTAATTCTGATTTTTAATCTTTGGGTGGTCTGCCCTGGAAACACTACGTCACTTCTATTTAATTTGTAAGTTATGTCTTTTGTAACACTAAAAAGTTTATTCACTGTGTCTGCGTTAAATTTTGCAATTTTAACTGGTAAGTTCTTGAGAATTTTTTCTATTAAATGAGATGATCCTTCCACATAGGGAATTTTTATAATGTACTTCTGCCACTGTATTCTCCCTGTTATTATTGTTATTACTATTAGTTTGAGGGTGATTATAAATGAGTGTATTTAGAACACTTTTAGGGTAGTTATTATTAATTAGTAACTGGAACAATTTTTTGTAATTTTTTCTATGAAGGATCCATGACAAATGTTTTTTATTCTATTTTTTAATGCCAAAACTAAGTTAACTTTGTGATTTAGTGTATGATTAGAGTTATAATTGAGATATCTGCCTGAATTAGTGGGTTTTTGATACCAATCAAGGATGATGTGATTGACCTCATTTCTAACCACCTTCGTGTCTAAGAAGGGTACTGAATTGTCATTCTCTTTTTCAATAGTAAGTTTAATGTATTGATCATAATTGTCGAAGATATTCAGAATGTCATCTTCAGTTCCTTCCGGTATAGCATAAATGATATCATCTACATATTGAAAAATAAACGGTAGTTGAAATTGTAACTGTTCACAACAAACGATGATCGTTCATAATTCTGTCAGCTAAAATAGGGCTAAGACTCGGCCCCATAGGAGTGCCAAATATTTGTAGATAAAATTCGTTATTGAAGCTGAAATACGTAGTGTCGAAAATGAATTTGATAATCTCAATAAATTTATCTTTAGGTATGTTGCAATTAATTTCAATCAAGGACCAATGTTTTTCAATAATTCTTATAAGTAGGTAGTTCAATCGTAAGATTAGTAAACAGTGAAAGGACATTGAGATTAAAAACAATAAATTAATTAAACGCCTAAAACATAAATATTATATCAGTGATGAACAAGCAAAAAATCTAATTAATTATAAATCTGCAGCTCCTAAGTATTATGGTCTACCAAAAGTTCACAAAAATGACATCCCATTGAGTCCAATCATTTCGTCTTTTGGTGGTCCTAACCAAAAAATCACAAAAGTTATAGCTGATATTTTATGAATCACTCATTGATTGATTAAACAATTTAAAATTCAGGATCAAAGATTCCTGTGAATTTGCCTGCTTAATGAATAATTTCGTTTCACTGTTTACTAATCTTACGATTTAAGCTTAACATCTAAAGGAATCTCGCTGTAGCAAGTTGCATAAACTATTTTTCATTAACACCCTAAAATTTAATCTTCATATCGAGTTGATTTTCTTGGTTTAAGGTGAGCTTGGACGATGGCGTTCCTTGTGAAAATGTTTGCTTTTTGAACTCGCTATTGCCTCACGGGCAGTTGCTTTGAAACCCATCCGGGACTAATTTTAAGTTAATAAAGCTACTCAGATTGTCTTTGCATTGGCGAAAAATTGTAATAACATTAATAACTAGAATGAACGTTGCAGCATTAATAATGGTTTTCCTTGATGCACCGGCACAGTTAAGGTAGCACTGCCACTAAAAAACGTAAACCTGTAAAACTATTTGTGTGCTGCTAATTTCGCCCAAATTGCAGTTTTTCGTAGTTATCTTGAAATTCTGAAGGAATCGGCACTAAACAGCTCTGACCAACGCTAACTATCCACTTGCCACTTCGAACGTGGCCAACTCACACTAATAGCGTTTTTTCTTGTTGCCCCTGATAACTGGAAGTGCAAGTTTGGACATATTTCGGGATTAAGGATTAAACGACATTGCGAGCAGGATTATTAACTACTAATAGCGATTTTCTCAGTACTCTTACAAACCTGAAACGCAAGGCTGAACATTTTAGGGTGGGAACCAACCACACTAACGTAGCCATAAGAAGTCTATATTATACATCAGGTCTGCCTTTTGTAGTACAACGTCACTAATTACAAACATTTTTATATACATCGTGTTTCTGGGTGGGGCCACCTTCAGGGGGGCTGCAATGCCCCAATTCAGCGCGTTATAAATTTTGTCATATAGTCATAGGTAAATGAGCATGTAATAAAATGTTAACCAAACAATAATTTTAATAAATTCATGGCTATTTGTTTTTCTTTTATTAATTGGTATTAACGTATCCAGAATGTTAATAAGAAAATAAATGAAAACATCAACATCGTGATGGTCTCACAGTTTAATATTTATTTACTTCATATAACTAACATTATTTAGTGACTCATGCAATTTTATATTCTAATCATTTATGATGAAACAAGTTGTTTGTAATAGTAATCAACATCACGTAAGAATTTAAACTTTGAAATTGAAACATCGCAAACGTGATCTGATTAAATTTCAGAAATGTATACATTAATATACTAAATCTGTGGTAAGCAGTTAGTTCATTAACCTGACAGTTACTAATAGAAAAATAGTGCTAATATTTGACATGTTTTAAAACGTAAATAAATCGTACCACCATTGGACAGCAATTATATAAAATTATCTGAAATCATCAGTTTTATTACGTATGTATTATATCAAAATATTTCTAATTATATTTGAAAAGAAAAAGTAAAAGTAAAATAACATCCATACATAGACTTGCCACATTTCGAGAGACTGAAGATGTAGAGGGTATGGTATAGTCGTTACTACAAACGGCAGTCCTTTCCCCGAAAATATGTTTAATTTGAAGTACTGTTATGTACAAAATAGTTGCAACGTTCGAGATTGAATGGGCGCTCTGTCTAGAAAATTGATTATCACTATCTTTCGCACTTTCTTTTGTACGCGTATTTTAACTCTGAATGTTACAGCTATTTTTCACATACAGTAATGATAATTTCATTTTTAACGCTTCTAAACTAAGGGTTTTGTGGGGGGAGGTTAGTTGTTGGAAGAGGAGGGTTTAAAGACGATAGGTTACATCACAATATTGTTTACTTCATTGTCAAGAAGAGGTATTCTCTCAGTTGTTGGAAAAGTTTGAAATACTTTCAATGGTTGACATCGATGAAAGAAACCTTGTGTTTTAATGCGGCAAAACCTTGGGATATTCTACTTCAGCATAATCACAAAATTCTTTCAATTTCGCCACACGTATAGTGGAGATAATAGATTGTAAATTTTAGCAATTGCTTCAAACATGAACGGGGAAGATACATTGGCATAGAATCATGGCTTATTGTGGATTTGGGTGTAGATAGATTAACAAGATTTAAAAAAATCTTAGAATTGCATTTATAGCTCATATTTAAAGTTCCATTAATGCACTGCTAATATGGACTGACAGTCAACACTTATAGAATCAGATTAAATAACGGAACGAATCTATATTATTTATTGTTCCTTTGAACTGCGAAGTGAAGTCAAATGACCACCACCACTTCTTTACTTTCGGTAATGTGTTACTAATTTTCCTTTGGTTAACTGGTTTCATTCTTTCTTAATAATCCAAGGGGACTAAAAATATGCAGGGAGGCATAACCCGATAAGATCCCCGCCTACTCTCATGACTCCTGCTTACTCACTTACTTTTTTAGAACTGCATAGTGATTTCTATATTTGAAGAGTAAGAAAGCTACTAATTCTCTAGGAAACCTGTTATTTCATTTATTTGTATGAAATTAGCCCGGGAACCTTGGATGATTGGTCGGGCCATGACCCGGACGGCTAGTCAGTTCTGTTGCTTATGCATCAACCTCGAAAGGTGAAATATCAACTGCAGCTTGTACTACATTGTGCCTTATATGAGGTGACCATCGAATACCATTGATGAATCTCCCTAATTCTTAGTCAAACCTGAACCTCTGATTTTTCTTTAAAATAGCGCACAACAATTAGCATCACTATTATTTCTTCCTACTTGATACATACTCATACATAACTTGGTTGACTGAAATCTTCCCATAACTCCTCCAACCGAGCCTCCAACACTAAAAGTGCCGTAATATATACAATAATAGCTTCGAATTTTTGCTTTCCCTAACGAAAATTAAAATTCAAAACAGCTGGAAATCAATTTTCAGGAGCAGACATTTGAATTAAATATGATGCCCTGATTTATTGTATTTCTACTCCTAAAATGTCAGTTACCTTAAGAAAGTTCTTAAACTATTTTTATGTCTACTTCATTGTATTTGATCATTTATATTTGAAAGACCATGGAAGATCATGAGTAACAGAGAACTCTTAGTCACGATTTTCGCACTTTATCTTATCATCTAGATTGCGTACTTCTTCAGAAATAGGAATTCACTTTGAGGAGTGTCAATAAACTTATATACATTTTTGGCATTTTAAATGGGACAATAACCGCAATACCAGAGTTAATAAAATCAATTAAAATTAAAACAAAGTACCACTAATACTAATACTTAATTCACCAACAGTCAAAAATACCAGTTAATGATAACTGTATAACAATAACGTAGCACTAAACTCACGATTCGTTATTAATTTGAATAGCATACGTTTGTACATTTGCAACGAAATGACTCTAGCTAGACGAAACCACAAATGAAATCTCCAGAGACTAAGGGTTGAGGCGGGATGGCAGACGACAGAGTGTCAGATGAGCATGATAAAGCATAAATCTAAACCCCGCGCATGCTCAGTGCTACCCGTTATGACGAAATGGTGTCTGTGAGAGAAACCACAAGGCCGTGAATAAACATACTAAAATACGAAAGTACAGTTAACTGGCACTGTCCCGGTCGCGTAAAGGCAAATGCCTATATAGTACAGAGCGCGCGGTCAGCGCAATGTTCTGTATCACTCGGGGCTTTGTTTATGAATATGTTGCGTTGCGCCAAACAAATCCTATTGCGATACAGAGCACATAAAATTTGTTCTGTGCGTTGTACGAAATATAGGTATTTGTTTAGTAAATACGTATCTATATCTAATAATAATAATTCTTAGCTACACTTTTCCAATAAATGGTATGAAGGGTGTCTCAGCAATACCTAACGTAAAACAAATTAAACATTTCTTTGTATATTAATTAAAATTTTATACACTTACTACAAAGTTAAAAACTGTATATTTCGATTAATTAAGTGTTCGTATAATTTTGTACCACCCCAAACTTTTTCATGTAAGGTCACTTCCTTTAATAATATACATTTGGAATGCTTGTGCAATATATTCTTATTCCTTATTCGGATTATATACGAGGGCTGTCCGGAAAGTAAAAGACGTTTTCGGCAGTGGGCCGAGCTAACGCCGCCATCTTGTTGTCGTCAGAGTGTTCCTACACTCAGTACGCAACCAGCCGTGGTAGCCTGCACATCGTGCCTATCGTACTTTGTTTACAGTGGAGTGTTGAAATGAGCGCGCTGCAATTGAAAATCCCGCCAATTGTGAAGTGCGAGCTGTGATAAGGTTTTTGTGGGCGAAAAATCTCAAACCAATTGACATTTATCGTCAGATTTGTGATGTGTACGGCCAAGGAATAATGAGTGAAAACTGAGTGAGGCAGAGCTCTTGGATGGGAAGTTTTCAATTATCCGCCGTATAGCACGGATTTGGCGCCATGCGACTACCAGCGCTGAAGACGTGGCTCGCTAGGCAACGCTTTGACACTGACGCTGAACTCCATGTGTAAACCACTGGTTCAACTCGCAGGCGGCAGATTTCTACAGAGAGGGTATTATTGAAAAGCTTGTACCACGTTATGATAAACGCCTTAATTTAAATGGCGATTATGTAGAAAAATAGCCTAAGAGTTTACCTTCAAAATGTATACAGGGTCCGCCAATAGTGCGTGGACGAAGCTTTATGAGTGTATACAATACCGTTTTCAAAATTATTTATTCCAGGATTGTGTGGGATCTTTCGGGTTACAATTAGAAAATATTTTCGCAAAAATTACTACTCGTATACAGGGTATTACAACTCAAAGCTATATTTTTTTAATTGGAACATACCGTATATTATTATAAATTTGGATTCCCTGGTTAATTTTAAGGGCACTTTATTCGCTATATGAGGTATCTTAAACGCGCAATTTAGGCGCTGCATTCCATTTTTTGAAAATTTAGAGGTTGAAAAGAAAAATTGTAACAACCGTATGGAGAAATGTGTAACACAAAAATTTTAATGGTTGATTAGTCATAGACTGTGCTACATAAAATAGTAAAAATAGTACTACTATCTTATTTAATTTTCGAGATATCGTAATGCAAAGTATAAGATTTTCAATCATAGATAACTTGATTTTTTTAAATGGAAAGGTATACATTGTTTTACATTGTTAGATAGGACATTTAATTACATTTTTTTATGATATAACATTGTTGGTATTTATGTTTTGCCGTTTTTTGATAATCCAGATTTTTTACTGAATTTGCAAAGTTTAAGATTTTTAATCATAGATAACTTGATTTTGTTTAAATGGAAAGGTATACATTGTGTTGCATTGATAGATATGACATTTAATTAAATTTTTTTTGATATAACATTGTTGGTATTTATTTTTTGCCGTTTTTTGATAATCCAGCTTTTTTACTGAATGTATCGATTTTGGAAGAAAATAATATTAAATTAAATGTTCAAATTGTCGACCACGCTGATTTAGACAATACTGAATTCTTTTAATAAAAGAAGCTTCAACCCGATCTAACATATTAGGAGTAATTGTAGCAAAAACATTTCTAATTCGCAATTTCATATTCTCAGCAGTTATTGGTTCTTCCTCATATACTTTATTCTTCACAAAGCCCCAAAGAAAAAAATCCAATGGACTGGCCAAGGTATCGGTCCTTGTCTTCCTATCCAATTTTCGTGAAACGTCGAATTTAACGACTGGGTTACAATTCTGGCATGATGAGGAGGTGCCCCGTCTTGTTGGAAAAACATACCTCTTCTTTGAGCCAAAGGTACATTCTCCAATAAATGATATAATTCGTTTTCTAGAAAATTATGATATTCTACCCCAGTGAGTGTGCCATTGAAAAAAAAAAGGACCAACAATAGTTCCGCCGAATATACCTGCCCAAACATTCACTGACCATTTATTTTGAGAGACTAACCGAAATTGGTGTGGATTTTCATTTGAATAAAAATGAAAATTATGTCTGTTCACACATCCATTTCTATGAAATGTACATTCGTCGGTAAATAATATCCCCGATATAAAATTTTCGTTCGCATTTAACTGTTGTTGAACCCACTGGCAAAAATTAATTCGATTTTGAAAATCTTGTTCTTTCAGCTCTTGATGTAATTGTACATGATAGGGGTGAAATTTATTTTTTTTAACATTCGTCTCACGGAAGTTTGACTGATTTCTAAATTGTCACTTAATTTCGGAATACTAACGTGGGGGTTTTCAACTGTAGCTACAAGTGCACGAAATTGATTTTCTTCATTTGTATCAACTTTAGCTCTTTCGTTTTTAGGATATCCAACACTTCCAGACTTTCAAATCTTTCTAAAAGATTGCGAAACGATTCTTCTCTTGGTTGTCTTCGATCAGGACAACGCTGCCCGTAGATTCGACGGGCCAATAAACAATTTTTGTTTGATTCTCCAAGCACAAATATCATGTCAACTAATTCATTTTGCAAAAAATTACTCATTATAATTCTTAAATAAACGTATTACGTATATGATGTTCGTAAAGTTAAGCGTCAAACATTCACACTGCAATAAAGTAATTAACTCAGTTACGTTTGAACATACACGCGAAATGACAAAACAGATACTATTGCTGAATTTTGTTTCTAATATTCTTTTGTTTTCATAGCTTGATGTGATTTAAACAATTATACATACATATGTAAACCCACGAAAATCGACAAATTCAGTAAAAAAGCTGGATTATCAAAAAACGGCAAAAAATAAATACCAACAATGTTATATCAAAAAAATTGTAATTAAATTTCCCATCTATCAATGTAACACAATGTATACCTTTCCATTTAAATAAATCAAGTTATCTATGATTAAAACTCTTAAACTTTGCAAATTCAGTAAAAAAGCTGGATTATCAAAAAACGGCAAAACATAAATACCAACAATTTATATAAAAAAAAATGTAATTAAATTTCCTATCTAACAATGCAAAACAATGTATACCTTTCCATTTAAAAAAATCAAGTTATCTATGATTGAAAATCTTAAACTTTGCATTACGATATCTCGAAAATTAAAAAAGGTAATATTACTATTTTTATGATTTTATGTAGCACAGTCTATGACTAATCAACCATTATAATTGTAGTGTTACACATTTATCAATACGGTTGTTACAATTTTTCTTTACAACCTCTAAATTTTCAAAAAATTGAATGCAGCGCCTAAATTGCGCGTTTAAGGTACCTCATATAGTGAATAAAGTGCCCTTAAAATTAACCAGGGAATCCAAATTTATAATAATATACGGTATGTTCCATTTAAAAAAATATAACTTTGTGTTGTAATACCCTGTATACGAGTAGTAATTTTTGCGAAAATATTTTCTAATTGTAACCCGAAAGATCCCACACAATCCTGCAATAAATAATTTTGAAAACGATATTGTCTACACTCATAAAGCTTCGTCCACGCACTATTGGCGGACCCTGTATAATAAAAATTGTTTCTTTCACATTGTTAATGTGTTGTTTAAAAACGTCTGTTTCTTTCTGGACAGCCCTCATAGTATTTATTAAAAAACGAAATACAGAATTTTAATGTAATTTTGCATTTGAAAGGTTATGCGAAATGGCTGTGCTTGCGTTTCAGTTTTTCGCTTTTAGACGGCCTGCCAGCTTACTTACACTCTTCCAGATTGAGGTAATGCTTTGTTTTTACTACGTAAAATTCACGTTGGTTGGACTCGGATTTTTTTTGATTTTCTTTCACATATTCGACTTTTGGCTTCTAAAACGTTTCACATTTGAGAAGGGGTTTTTAATTTATTCATTAGCGTATTAAACTTTGTGATGGATAAAGTAGTTTCTGGGCTCTGATTCGCCTCGAGTATACTTGTTATGCAATTAAATTCCCGGCGCATTTGTATAATTCCTTTTAAAATAGGCTTTTGCTTTCCTCGGCGTTACTTATAAATCTATCACACTTGCTACTTCTACTTCACCAGAAACAGAACTACTTGACTAAAACGGACTTTCAAAATCATCCATGAATCCATGTTTTTATAAAATTCTTCTGGTGCTGAATGTCATGAACGCTTAGAATTGGAGATGTTTTAAACAGGATACCAAACTTTTGTTCGACTGCGCATATGTGTTTTTTGCCACCTGTACCTGTTGGACAATCACAAAAAGCTATTTTAGCATTGACTGTATAAAATAAATTCGAGTGTTTTTCAGATGCAACCTGAAAAATTGTATTGTCTATTTGATAAATAATGCTCACTCCTCCTGCTCTAAAACACATGTTCTTATAATCAATTTGAGGTTTAGATCTTCTTGAGTTTGCAAATTCCAACAAGTTCCGCTGATAATAGTTTTCGAAAACATTGACAATAAAATCAACTAGTGTACAGGAGTTAAAAACCTTGCACCTTTGCAAAACTATATCTTTAAAAATTCTAATTGAAGCTGGTGTTAGATTGAGACGGCAGTGCTTCTGTGTAATTATTAGTGTTGTTACCTCCTGTTATTATATTATTTCTGTACGATATACACCATTCTTTTCTACGGACTTCTCTTGATGATAATATTTTATTACTTTGTACTATATTATTAATAATTATTAATAAATCATAGTGCTCCTCGGAATCTTCTATTGTTGGAGCGTAAAGAATATTCCTAAAAATTTCTATCGCGGTTTTTCTGTCTTACTTTTTTACGTCATCTCCATAAAGCTTGGTACATAGCAGTAAAATAGAGTTCGGAAATACGGCTGATAATGCATTGCGCTCGGATGCACTGTCATTAGTCACACTTTTGGATTGAGATTTTTATTTCCTACGTTGATAGCTCCTATTGCAGGCCCAAAAGCCAAAACGTAATTGGCTTCAGTTTGGGCTTCGTGAAGAGCGCGTCGCCTTATTGGAGTTACAACTGCGATAAATGGATTTTCTTTAATGACTATTTCCCAGATTCCTGCAACTAGAATTGTTTGTTCTTGAGAACTTCTGCTATTCTTTTTTCTTCTCGAATACCATATTAACAGAAACGCCACTTATCATATAAACATTTTATTTGCCTCTGAATAGGGTTTTCTCTAGCGTTAGCAAGAATGTATGCCGTACTTACATTTTGTACTTCCTGTGTTTCTTGAGAATCCTCTTCAATTAATTTCATTTCATGCTTTAATTCTAGCAGTTGACGGAGTCATTCCTGAAGCAAAGTATACCTCAAAAGTCTTGTACTCTCTTGTTGACACCTAAATATCCAAAGGCTTCTGCTACATTTACTCTATGTGAATGTTCAAACTTTATTTTGAGTACTACGTTAATTGGGTTCTTTAATAGAATTTTTTATTTTGTTCCTATTAATTTTTTTCATCTTGATATCTATTTGTGCTTTACAACCTTTGTTTCTAATTTTACACGACTCCCGTTTTCGTATAACGTACTTTATTCACAGACGAGTGTTGACACGCATATAACTTCCGAAATTCTTAGCGAGTTGCATTCGGATATCATCTTGACGTTATCCAGTTTGTATTGGTCGAGTATGAAAAATTTGTTACCCAGTTATCACATGTTTGATCGACTGTACCCTCTCTTAACACCTTACACTGCACTAAAATACGAAACTGTTCATTATTGTCAACTATTATTTCAAGAATATGAACATCTTCACACAAACGTCTTAATAAACTTTCTAGGGTTGCTTTATCCATTATGAATGTGTATAAATTTAGACCAAAATAGAAAGTATGGCCTGAAACACCAAGGTGAAGCACGCAACTATTATAAGCGGAACTTGTTGGAATTTGCAAACTCAAGAAGATCTAAACCTCAAATTGATTGTAAGAACATGTGTTTTAGAGCAAGAGGAGTGAGTATTATTTATCATTTATAGACGATACAATTTTTCAAGTTGCACCTGAAAAGGACTCGAATTTGTTTTGTACAGTCAATGCTAAAATAGCTTTTTGTGATTGTCCATCAGCCACAGGTGGCAAACTCTGTAAACAACTATGCGTGGTCGAACAAATGTTTGATATCCTATTTAAAACATCTCCAATTCTAAGCGTTCATGACAAAATGCAGTTAGCCAAATTAGCTGTTGGGCATTCAGCACTAGAAGAATTTTATAAAAACATCGATTCAAACGTAACTGATTTTGAAAGCACATTTCAGTCAAGTAGGTAGTTCTGTTTCTGCTGAAGTAGTAGTAGCAAATGTGATAGATTTACAAGTTAACGCCGAGGAAAGCAAAAGCCGATTTTATAAAGAAATTACACAAATGCGCTGCGAATTTAATCGCATAACAAACAGAGCTCAGAAACTATTTTATCCATCATAAAGTTTAATACACTAATGAATAAATTAAAACCCCCTTCTCAAATTTTAGAAGACAAAAGTCGAATATGTGAAAGAAAATCCAGAAAAATCCAAGTCCCGCCAAGGTCAATTTTCACTTCTTAAAAACAAAGCATTACCTAAATGTGGAAGAAATTCTGTATTTCGTTTTTTAATAAATAATATAAGTAGTACCCGGACACCTGCCGCCATTTTGTTTTTTGTGACGTCACCCTTGGGACACCTTTGCTCGCCATTTTTTTATGCATGCCCACGTGGGGATCCTATTTTTTTCACCTGAGAATAAAAAGATTTTATTTAATCTGTTATTAATATTTATTCGGGCTCGTTTTCATCAAAGGAGGTTCCATAATTGTTATTAAAATTATTATTACATTTCTTTTAATTCCATCTACAGATTGTGACCTAATTTATTTATACATTGGGGGTTGTATTCTAATAACGAGTCCTAGTCTTGTAAGACGGGAATCTGTTCGCGGGCTTCGTCCCTGTCATGAAAAATGTATTCTAACAATGGGGAAGAATTAATATATAAGACATGTAAAGATGACAAGTGTTTTCGTAACAAACAGATATTATTTAATCTGTGTTTATTATTATTATTTATTAGGGTTGTTTTGATTTTTATCAAGGATATAAATACATCCTTAAACGATTATGTTCTATGCAATCTTTAAGACTGCATTTAAGCGTTAGCTCAATTTTTTTCAATATCTGCGGTTAGCATATTGTATTTATGACTATTAATTAATTTCTATCTGAGGTTTAAATATCATTCTGATCTAGATAAGTGTTTTACAATGTGTTTTCGTAATAGGGTTTATTATAAAGGAGACATAATTGTTATTAAAATTATTACATTTCTTTTAAGACCTATTTTATTTTACAATATACTTATTTTGCCATGAGAAAGTCACCTTCAACATTATACATAATTAAAAATGAGTAATTATTAAGGAAATGTTCTTGCAAGATAACTGTAAGAGCTATCTCTTGGGTCTGTTTTGGTTTGTCTTTGGAGACATCTACTGGTGTATAGACTAATGAACATTTTCTGCAATAGAAGTTGATCATGCACGCCTCTCTCTTATTACGGAACTCTTAATTAAAAACAGCTAAACTACTAAAAACGCTTTTATTTATTTATCAGAGTAGAATGGTTGAAAAACAAGTATTATACAGTAATTTGATTATCTTATCATATAGGTAAAATTTTGCGACGCGAGGCTTTCGGCAAAGGCTGTTTCGGCAACCCCCATTCCAACCCTCCCACAACATAACCGAGATTGTAAGATAAGTGTAGGGCGTCGCAACTTGTTCTCGGGTCTTAGCACCTTGTCGTGATCGGAACGTGTTCGTGGGCCTTCGTGTATTATCGTGGTACCTTTGGCATAAAATTTGAATTTGTATTATAATAAGGGGCCTAATGCTAACTTGTAAGACACGTGTAGGGCTTCGTAAGTACTCTCGGGACACCTTGCCCTGGCCCCTAGGTGTAAAATCTGATTTGTATTTAGGTCTCTGTAGGTTAAGGCGGTAAATTTGAATCTGTATTCTAATAAGGTGGGCTTCTTGACGGAAAATGTAAATCCAAATCTGTATTTAAGTCTCTACATTCTGTTTGGCTTTGGCGGGGAATTTGTGTTCTCATAAGGGGCCCTAATGCTAACTTGTAAGACAGATGTAGGGCTTCACAGTTTGCTCTCGGGGTTTAGCCCCTTGTCACATCTTTGTTTTCAATGTTTTATTTTCATGGCCCCCTCGGCGCTAAATTTAAACTTGTATTTAATTCTCGACATACATCGCTTATCATTAGCCCGCCATAATAATAATAATAATAATAGCACCCAAATTCGTAAATACCTTTGACAAAAAGGCCTTAGATTTATAAACAAGCTTGAATGCACTATTTAGTATTGAAAATGAACAAATGCCCCGGGGTCAAATACCGATTTCGTTTCGTAAGGCAGCTATAGGATGCTGTTTTATTTTACACAGTTATAATATTAATAATATCATGCAAATTCGGAAATACCTCTGGTAACAAGAGCCCTAGATTTATAACCAATCTTAAACGCACTATTTCGTGTTGAAAAAGGCCAAATTCTTCGTGGTAAATAAACATCTATAATTTTGATAATACACAAGCGTTTTGAAACTAACACCGATTTCATTTCGTAAGGCAACTATAGGACGCTGTTTATTTTATCCAAGGTGATCATTATCATTAGACAACCATAATAATAACAATCATATCCCACAAATTAACGTGTACCGTATTGGCGAGAGTTGCATATAGTGATAAAAACACATTTTACAGTTAAAGCGGTAAAAATACGTATACAACAGCAGATATAAACAAACTTGGAATCAGGCCTCTAGCAATTAAATAAAGTAAAGTAAAATAAGGGCTAAGGTTAAAATTAAAAAAAACGAGCACTTACCAGGGTTGCTGACGATAAACGTATTTGGAAGAACACCTTGACAGGTTAAACAGCTGATCACAACACATACGCTTTAGACGTCTTGCTTATAACTGAATAATATAAAGTACTTAGAGCCCTCCAATCATCATTAGCATAAAGTAGTTATTTAACAACCTTCCACTATTCAAGTACATCTAATGTATATGGAAAAAATACCAGTCCTACATTACTGAAACCTTTATGAAAGTTAATTGGATTCGAATTATGTGATGTACACGTTCTTTGCGCGTGATAAAAAATCCCACCAATTAGATTACACTTATTAAAAAAAAAACAGACCTGATTGTTTGTGACATCATCTAGTGGTGTATTTTTTAAGTTGATCGTGGCCCTACCTACGTAGTAGTGTATTTTTAAAAGCAAATTTGCGTTGCCGTCTAGTGATGTATTTTTAAACTACTGAATATTATCTATGTTAGAAGTTGATCTTTCTCTCTCGTCCCCCCTAGCCTGTCCTCGTCTCTATGGTCTCTCGCTCGCTTGCGTTATTAGGTTAGACCAAATACAATTACATTATTAGGTTAGATTAATAAACACACGGTTGTAGGTTAGGTTAGGTCAATGCGCACGCGCGGGGTCATATTACAATTCTTAGAAATCTAAAATAGAATCAGTTCACAAGAATTTTTCACGGTTAGCGGTTTCAAGGATCCCTGTAAAAGACATGCTTGGGAAATGACGAAAGTAGTACACACGATACGAGGGGAAAGTAAAGAAAAGGTATTAAGCATAGACGAAAGAAAGAAGAGGCTGCTAAGGAAAATGAACGAAATAATGAAACTGGATTTAGGATTTTATGAAATGCATAGGACGATGAAGAAACTTCGGCTCAGCAATACATCAAGGAGCGTAATGAAGCAACGTGTAATTAATGTAGATACGGAATTATAAGTATTAAAGGTGAAAATGAAGTGGTAATATATTGTTAATTTTGATAGGTATTTAGCAAATATTATGTCTACACCAGCCGGGTGGTGTCGACCCTTTTTCGCCTAAAAGGCGACACGCCCTCATCTTGTGCCGCTCCAGTGCGACGTCCCCGTGGACGAGCCATCTCTGCTGCCGCTCAAGCCGGGCAATATCCTAAAAACCGTGCATTTATCAATCTAGTCTAATATTGTACGTGTGGGCATTTCAGCGAGCCATAAACAATACTTACATGTTCTTGTCCGCTAAAAAATGCTTTACCATCTTTTTGTTGTTTATAATTGTTACAACTATAAACAGCACCTACCGATCCAATTTTAGACAATATCTGCTTTAAAAACGAACTATAAGAAGGGTAACAAAAGGTTTCAGGTCATATGTAACCAAATACCGAAATACTTTTATACAATAACTGATAAAACCTCTAAGTAATTCGCTGTAGTTATTAACTCGAGCCTCAATCGCGCTCTTAGCGGCGCGTTGCCAATTTTCAGTGCGGGCTTGTGAGTTATGAAAGAGGGTGGGCACAAAAAAACTTACCTATTTTTTGTACATAAAATCCATTCTCTTTTGCATTTTTGTATTTGTGAATATATTAGGAATAACACATAAAAAGTTACCAAAAACCGAGTGTACGCTTAATTATTTATTAAGCAAATTAATTACAAAATTCCCTTTTTTATGAAATATCTCAAAAATTGAAATTTGTTTTGAAAAACTAGCGTCCCCATTCGAAAGAACAGGCAATTTTACATAGTCTATAAATTTATTCTCTTAGATAATAAATTTGCCAGAGAGTTACCGGTGATCTTATTTTCAAAACGCTCTTTAAGGTACCTTTTCGTATATTTGTTTTAATGAATAAAATTTAAAATTCAAATAATAAGATGTAATAATTATTTTAGTGTAAAAATGGACCTCAAAAACCCCTATAATAGCAATTTTTCTTTTTGACATCATATTCTTATTCAGCGACCTCAAAAACCCTTCATTAGTAATTTGAGCAAAATTACTTTAAAACTCATTGTGATATTTCCAATTTACCTTCAAAAAACGGTTTTGATTGTTTGAACAATTAAAAAACAATTAGCGGACAAATTTGGGTTTATAACTTTTTTCTTTAAGGTATTCCGATGCAATTTCAAAAGGTTTCACGAAAATTCATTTAATGGCTATTTATTCTGAAATAATGCATGTTTTTAAGCTAATTTGACTTTCTTAATATTAATTCACATTACTATTCCTTTTTGGATTATTTGAAAACCTGCAAAAGTGTAAAATATAATACAAGAATCTCGATTAACTATTATAAATTTAAAGGTAAAATGTTTTAAGTTATCATATATAAATACACTCGCGGTACGCGCCGAAATCAATGTGTGGTATGCTCTATAAAAGCAAGACCTTTACTGGAGGTGGAGATCATAGATAAAAAAAATTTAAGAATGGCAACTCTGTATACTTTTTCAAATACGATTTTGGACGCCACCTACGAACTACGACACACACTAATTAAATAAACGCGGTAATTTTAAATTAGTGTCGAGTTGATGCCAATGGAAATACGGAAATTCGCATCACATATAATCAATCACAAGGTAATATTGCTATTGGAATGAACAAGCAGAATAACAATAATACCTTGGATTGATTAGTGGTAATGAAAATTCCGTATTTCCGTTGTTTTCAAGTCGTTATATTTTATGGGTCCAAAACTTTAGATTTAAAAACTTAATAAAGAAAATAAAGTACACATTCATATAAAAATTATTATTTTCGTTCATAACAAATACTTATAATAATTTAACATTAGGGAGGTTGGTTTGGTATGTGTGAATCCTTGCGATATTGCAGGCTCACATTCCATTAATATAAGTAATTTGACTGTAAATGTATTATATTTAGAATTTATATCTATTCTGGATAAACGCAGTGACAACGTATTTTATCTGTGACAGTGACTAGTCGAAATTGAAATGCACTAAAATAATGTCTTCCAACAATAACAATTTCTATTTTACAAACATGAACAAAACACAAAATTGATTAGATACACAAACTACAAACTAAGGATGAAAAGAAAAAGAGAAAAGAAAAAATGAAAGTATTTCTTGTTATTTTAAAGTTAAAATTGGAGAATTTTGTTTTGCCTATATTTATTGTCAGTTAATTTGCGCCCATCCATTTTTTAATAATACTTAGGACGCGCTCTGCAACAGTAAAGCGTTGGGTCCAAGAGAGAGGTGTGAACAACAGGACTGAGTCATCGGCGAATAAAAATCATTTTCCCTGGATGTCACTTTCAAGATGTGCAGTTCGTTCATGAATACCAGGAACAGCACTGGACCAATGACTGTGCCTTGAGGAATACCGTAGGTTGTTCCAATAAAAGTGGAGCCAAGCGAATTTTCTAATTTTACAAGTTGTTCTCTTTCGTACAGATAGCTCTTAAACCAGTCCAGTACTGTTCCCAGTACTCCCAATTTTTTTTTGTTTCCTAACCAGCAAGGCATGAGACAGTATCAAACGCCTTAGCTAAGTCAAAAAATATAGATATTTATTGTGGGAGTCGAGACGACAGCATCTGTAGCGTTGTGGGTGCCCAGGCCCGTCCGGAACCCGTACTGTCTCCTTTTAATGAGATTATTGATTTCTCGAAATTTTGTGAATTATTTTTCACTATTTTAGCTACATTGTAAAGCATAGATATTGATCTATAGTTTTCTAGGATAGTTGGGTCATTACTTTTAAAGATACTTAGGAAGTATGCCTGTCACAAAACTTAAATTTATTATACGAACTAAAAGTATGAGGGTTTAATTTAAGATCATTTTATCAAAAGCCCTTCCCAAATGCTGGTTTAAAGCATTTGTTCAGACCGCAGGATCCTCTGCTACACTTACTAATTTACCCTGAATGTTGATAATTTTAATATTAGTGTTTCTACGTTTATTACAAATGGCTGAAGTTATGGTTTCCCATACTAATAAATAAATTTATTTTTATAGTTCGTACAATAAGATTTTAATTTAACATTAAATGGCTCTTTACTCAATTGTTTATATATTTTGTCCTTTTCACTGAGTGAGACCATCAAACCCATAGTCATCCTTGGTTTGTATTTTTCTGCTTATGGTTTATCTGTATGGTCTTCACGGTTGACGAGAGTTCAACTGTCTCACTCAGAATTTGCACAAATATTGAAGCAGCGATGTTAGCTATCAGTACCAGAACATATGTACGAACAGTTCATGACGCGTATGAGATCCGAGCATTTATCTAAATTAAATGTTTTAACTGTGCGCACATTACTGTTCTCGGAAGGGGCTAGGGTGCTCAATAGCAAATGATACTGCCCTGTGGTCTGTAATATGGTAATTTAGGACCACTGCATGAAGTTTCTGTTGCATATCTATGTTAGAGAAAATATGGTCTAAGCATGCGTCTGATGGTTCCCCATCAACACGTTATCTTACTATTGGATTAATTCTGGTAGCGACCGTGACTCTTGGCATGAATCCCGTCCCCTTCATCGGTCCTAGAAATTTGTACTTAAACGAACAATTATTAAGGATGGCTCCAGAAAAATTAATGCCACTTGTAGCATCATTATCTCATCTGCTTGAACGTGCTTGATAATGAATTTTAATATCGTTCCAGTTGGTTGAAGAATTTTCTTCGGGGTGTTTTGTTTACAGTTCATCGATACCTCGATGCATCACTCGCCTACAGTGCTCGATTTCCAACCCCCGTGGCGTTTTAAACACGTAATATCAGCGCCTGCATCTACATGAAGGGTGGCTAAAGTCTTCCTAAACAATAACCTGTGTATTCTGTAACATCTGGTAATTTTAAAAATAACATTAGTAGTACCGGGCACCTTAAACATTTACTCTACAAGTAGCACCTTTCACTTTTTATATGCCCACGTGGGGACCGGATTTTCCATTATTTTTACCTTACGTGTAGGACGTGTTTTCACCCTATTTTACACACCCACTGTGAGCCACTGCATACCTAATTATTTTACTGCTTACGCATAGGAGGTTATTTTCACCCCTATTTTATGACGCATGGGACATATTTTTATATTTTTCTGATATTAAAAGAAACTAATCAAGGTAAAGATAACGTATACGTTTGATTTTAAAATACAAGTTAATAAACAATTAATAAACAGTTAATTATTGCATAATCAGTTAATTACCCTGTTGTGGTCATACAATGTGAATGTACGGTTTAGCGACTATTTAAAATGTGTTTATTAATATTTTATTAGGATTCCGTTTTTGTCAAAAGAGATTGCATAATTGTTATCATTAAATTATTGTTAGATTTTCTTTTAATCCCCATCTACAGATTGTGGTCCTCTACCTGTTTGAAAATTCATATGAATATATTTTAAAATGAAATTGCTTTAAAAATAAAATGTGTAATTAACTAATTGATTAACCTGCTTGCAATAGTAATTATCGAAAATTAAGGAATGTCGCTTTTATTTATTTTTTTAATACGTATCATTTACATGCAATATATTTTAGTTTTAAATATGAGTCACAATGTGTCGCAATCCTTTTTGCTTTAATTAAATAATTAAATCTAGTTGTCGCTCAAGGTAATCACTACCAAATTAATCTCATGTACAGCAAGAAAAATTCAATAATGTATAACAAAGTATTTTTATAATGCCATTTTTCGCATAGTTTAATGTCCATGTATTTATTTTAGCCTTGGAGATCGGATTTGGTCTGGGTCAGACTAGGGTTGGTCCAGTATCGGAGATTGTATTCTAAATTGTCTCCTGTGAAAAGCTTTAAAACACAAACACAACCACAAGCACGAGCACGAGCCGAAACCACAAGCAAAACTTCAAGGCCCAAGGAACCAGCACATGCACAAACACAAACAGGAACAAACAAACACAAGAACCAGTACGAGCGCAAGCCAAACACAAGCACAGGAACAAGCACAAACACAAGAATCAACACAAGCACAATCACAAGTACAAGCACAAGCGCAAGCACAGGTACATACAAACACACAAACACGAAAAAACGAAAATCAAACACGAAAAACGAAAAAAATTCGCAAAACGAAAATCGTAAAAAAAAAAAACGAAAAACGAAAAAAAGAAAATTCCAAACAAAAATGAAAACGAAACAAAACAAAACAGAACGAAAAATCAAACACGAAAGAAAAAAGAAAACGAAAACGAAAAAAAGCACACAAAAAAAAAGCACGAAAAAAATTCAAACAAAAACGAAAACGTTCCAAACACGAAAAAGAACCAATCGACACGAAAAACCAAACGAAATGAAAAAAAAATTTCACGAAAAACGAAACGAAAAAACAAACAAAAAAACCAAAGAAAAATTCGCAAACAACGAAAAATCAAAACGAAACAAAAACAAAACGAAAATTAAAACGAAAACGAAAAAATTCGCCACCAAAAAAATTAAAACCGAAATTCCAAAAACGAAAAAAATTTCAAACACGAAAAAAAAAATTTCAAACAAACGAAAAACCAAAACGAAAATTCCCACGTAAAACATACAAATTACAAACACAAAATAACAAAACACAAATTCTAAACACAAACAACCAACAAATACAACACCAACACAAGTACAAGAACCAATCCAAACACAAACAAAAACACGAAAGACAAACGAACAAAACAAACACAAAATAAAAGAAAATTTCAAACAGAAAATAAAAAGAAAAACGCAAACACAAAAGTCAACCAAACCGAAAAAACAAAACGAAAATTCAATTAAACACGAAAAACAATTTCAAAAAAAACGAAAAATTTGCAAGAAACCGAAAATTCAAACACGAAAAAACGAAAAATTCGAAACACGAAAACGAAAAATTAAAACGCACGAAACGTTAAACAAGAAATTCCAAACACAAATGCAAAACACAATTCCACAAGCATTCTACAACAAAGAAAATTTCAAACAAACTAAACAAACACCAAATAACAGCAACACAAACACAAACAATTAAAAACGTCACAAATCAATGAAAGGAACAAAAGTTTAAACAAATCCAAACAAAACAAAAAACAAAAGAAAAACCGAAAACAAAAACACCAAACGAAAAACGAAAAACCATGCAAAGACTTTAAATAAAATGATTTTCTTTGTTTTCTGAATTTAGCCAAACCGAATAAGAGTATTAAAGTTTTCAATTCTCCGTCGAATAACTTATTCTATATTGTTTAGATTGACAAACACATTGAACATCTTTTTTTCTCTCTTTTTTTTTTTTTTTTTTTTTTTTTTTTTTTTTTTTTTTTTTTTTCTCTTTCATTTTTTTTTTTCTTTTTCTTTCTTTTTTTTTTTTTTTTTTTTTTTTTTTTTTTTTTTTTTTTTTTTTTTTTTTTTTTTTTTTTTTTTTTTTCTTTTTTTTTTTTTTTTTTTTTTTTTTTTTTCTTTTTTTTTTCTTTTTTTTTTTTTTTTTTTTTTTTTTTTTTTCTCTTTTTTTTTTTTTTTTTTTTTTTTTTTTTTTTTTTTTTTTTTTCTTTTTTTTTTTTTTTTTTTTTTTTTTTTTTTTTTTTTTTTTTTTTTTTTTTTTTTTTTTTGTTTGTTCTGTTTTTTTTTTTTTTTTTTTTTTTTTTTTTTTTTTTTCTCTTTTTTTTCTCTCTCTCTCTTTTTTCTTTTTTTTCTCTTTTTTTTTTTTTTTTTTTTTTTTTTTTTTTTTTTTTTTTTTTTTTTTTTTTTTTTTTTTTTTTTTTTTTTTTTTTTTTTTTTTTTTTTTTTTTTTCTCTCTCTTCTTTTTTTTTTTTTTTTCTTTTTTTTTTTTTTTTTTTTTTTTTTTTTTTTTTTTTTTTTTTTTTTTTCTCTCTCTTTTTCTTCTTTTTTTTTTTCTTCTTTTTTCTCTTTTCTTTTTTTTCTCTCTCTCTTCTTTTTTTTCTCTCTCTCTTTCTTCTCTCTCTCTCTTTTTTTTTCTCTCTCTCTCTCTCTCTCTCTCCTCTCTCTCTCTCTCTCTCTCTCTTTTTTTCTTTTTTTTCTCTCTTTTTTTTTTTTTTTTTTTTTTTTTTTTTTTTTTTTTTTTTTTTTTTTTTTTTTTTTTTTTTTTTTTTTTTTTTTTTTTTTTTTTTTTTTTTTTTTTTTTTTTTTTTTTTTTTTTTTTTTTTTTTTTTTTTTTTTTTTTTTTTTTTTTTTTTTTTTTTTTTTTTTTTCTTTTTTTTTTTCTTTTTTTTTTTTTTTTTTTTTTTTTTTTTTTTTTTTTTTCTTTTTTTTTTTTTTTTTTTTTTTTTCTTTTTTTTTTTTTTTTTTCTTCTTTTTTTTTTTTTTTTTTTTTTTTTTTTTTTTTCTTTTTTTTTTTTTTTTTTTTTTTTTTTTTTTTTTTTTTTTTTTTTTTTTTTTTTTTTTTTTTTTTTTTTTTTTTTTTTTTTTTTTTTTTTTTTTTTTTTTTTTTTTTTTGGGTTTCTTTTTTTTTTTTTTTTTTTTTTTTTTTTTTTCTTTTTTTTTTTTTTTTTTTTTTTTTTTTTTTTTTTTTTTTTTTGGTTTTCGTGTTTGTTGTTTTCCGTGTTTTGGCGGTGCTTTAATATTTCCTTTCGGTTTGTTAATTTGTAAACGTCTTTTTTTAAATTGTATTTTTTGATTCTTGTGTTTTCTTTTTCCGTGTTTGTGCTTTGTTGTTTTTTGTGTTTGCTTTGTTTTTCCGTGTTTGTGCTTGTTATTTTTCTTTTGTTTGGTAGTATTGTGCTTGGCTTGTGCTTTTGTTTACTTTGGATTTGTGGTTTGTTTTGTGTTTTACTTTTCCGTGTTTTGCTTTTCGTTTTGTTTTGTGTTTCTTTTTTCTTTTGTGTTTGGAATTTTGTTTATTTTTTGTGTTTGCGAATTTTTGGTTTTCTTTTTTTTTTTTTTTTTTTTTTTCGTTTTCGTTTTCGTGTTTGCAATTTTCGTTTTGTTTTGTGCGATTTTCGTTTTTTCGTGTTTGCGAATTTTTTCGTTTTCATTTCTGTTTAATTTTGGTTTTCATTTTTTTTTAATTTTTTGTTTTCCGTTTTCGTGTTTGGAATTTTTTTCGTTTTGGTTTTTCGGTTGTTTACGGATTTTTGTTTTTTGTGTTTGCGAATTTTGTTTTCTTTTTCGTTTGCGAAATTTTTGTTTTCTTTTGTGTTTGTTTTTCTTGTTTGCGAATTTTTTGTTTGTTTTCGTGTTTTCGATTTTTTTTTGTTTTTCCGGTTTGTAATTTGTTGGTTTGTTTCTTGTGTTTGCGAATTTTCTTTTGTTTTCTTTAATTTTGTTTTCTTTTATGTTTCGATTTTTGTGTTTGGAATTTGGTTTTTTTTGATTGTTTTCTTTTCTTTTTGTTTGCTTTTGTTTTGTTTGGTGTTTAATTTTCGTGTTTGATTTTGTTGTTTTCGGTTTTCTTTCGTTTGTTTGCGAATTTTTCGTTTTCTTTTTCGTGTTTGCAAATTTTTGTTTTCATTTTCTGTTTCCGATTTTTCGTGTTTCGAATTTTCGGTTTTTTTTTTGGGTGGTTTTCGTTTTCGTTTTGGTTTTCTTTCGTTTTTCGTTTTGTGTTTACGATTTTTCGTTTTGCTTTTTGGTTTCGTTTTCGTGTTTTTGCGGTTTTCCGTTTTCTTGTTCGGCGAATTTTTTGTTTTTTTTCGGTTTGTTTGCGGAAATTTTCGTTTTCATTTTGTGTTTCGGATTTTGTGTTTTGCGAATTTTGTTTTTTTTTCGTGTTTAGAATTTTTTCGTGTTTGGAATTTTTGTTTTTTTCGTTTTTTTCGTGTTTGGTTTTTTTCGTTTTGCTTTCGGTTTTCTTTTTTTGAATTTTGTTTTTGTTTTTGTTTTGCTTTTTCGTTTTCGTTTTCGTTTTGTTTTTCCTGTTTTGCAATTTTGTTTTGTTTGGGTTTTGCGTTTTTTTTCGTGTTTGGAAATTTTTCGTTTTTGTTTTTGTTTTAAATTTTCTTTTTTCATTTTTTTTTTTTTTTTTCAGTTTTCATTTTTTTTTTCTTTTTTTTGTGTTTGCAATTTTTTCTTTTCGTTTTTTCGTTTCGTTTTCGTGTTTGAATTTTTTCTTTTCGTTTTCTTTTGGATTTTCGTTTTCGTGTTTGCGATTTTCGTTTTCATTTTCGTGTTTGCGAATTTTCGTTTTCATTTCTGGTGTTTGCGAATTTCGTGTTTGCGATTTTTCGTTTTCGTTTTCGTGTTTGCGATTTTTCGTTTTCGTGTTTGCGATTTTTCGTTTTCATTTTCGTGTTTGCGAAATTTTCGTTTTCATTTCTGGTGTTTGCAATTTCGTGTTTGAATTTTCGTTTTCGTTTTCGTGTTTGCGATTTTTCGTTTTCGTGTTTGCAATTTTCGTTTTCATTTTTCGTTTTCGTTTTTTCGTGTTTTACGATTTTTCGTATTTGCGAATTTTCATTTTCGTTTTTCGTGTTTGCGATTTTTCGTTTTTTCGTGTTTGTGTGTTTGTATGTACCTGTGCTTGCGCTTGTGCTTGTACTTGTGATTGTGCTTGTGTTGATTCTTGTGATTGTGCTTGTGTTGATTCTTGTGTTTGTGCTTGTTCCTGTGCTTGTGTTTGTGCTTGCGCTCGTACTGGTGCTTGTGTTTGTTTGTTCCTGTACTTGTGTTTGTGCATGTGCTGGTTCTTGGGCCTGTAATTGTTCCTGTGCTTGAGTTTATGCTTGTGGTCGTGCTCGTGCTTGTGGTTGTGTTTGTGTTTTTGCAAAGCTAACTTTCACAGGAGATAATTTAGAATACAATCTCCGATACTGGACCAACCCCTAGTCTGACCCAGACCAAATCCGATCTCCCAAGGCTAAAATACGACTCATACATGGACATTAAACTATGCGAAAAATGGCATTATAAAAAATACTTTGTTATACATTATTGATATTAAGTTTCTTGCTGTACATGAGATTAATTTGGTAGTGATTACCTTGAGCGACGACTAGATTTAATTATTTAATTAAAGCAAAAAAGGATTGCGACACATTGTGACTCATATTTAAAACTAAAATATATTGCATGTAAATGATACGTATTAAAAAAGGTAAATAAATAAAAGCGACATTCCTTAATTTTTCGATAATTACTATTGCTGTAAGCAGGTTAATCAATTAGTTAATTACACATTTTATTTTTAAAGCAATTTCATTTTAAAATATATTCATATGAATTTTCAAACAGGTAGAGGACCACAATCTGTAGATGGGGATTAAAAGAAAATCTAACAATAATTTAATGATAACAATTATGCAATCTCTTTTTGACAAAAAACGGAATCCTAATAAAATATTGATAAACACATTTTAAATAGTCGCTAAACCGTACATTCACATTGTATGACCACAACAGGGTAATTAACTGATTATGCAATAACATTAACTGTTTATTAATTGTTTATTAGCTGTGTATTTTAAAATCAAACGTATACGTTATCTTTACCTTGATTAGTTTCTTTTAATATCAGAAAAAATATAAAATATGTCCTGCATGCGTCATAAAATAGGGGGTGAAAATACACCTCCTATGCGTAAGCGAGTAAAAATAATTAGGTATGCAGTGGCTCACACGTGGGTGTGTAAAATAGGGGTGAAAAAACACGTCCTACACGTAAGCGTGTAAAAATAAGGGTGGAAAATCCGGTCCCCCACGTGGGCATATAAAAAAGTGAAAGGTGCTACTGTAGTAGAGTAAATGTGGTAAAGGTGCCTCAGTACTACTGCTAACTTTTTGGAGACACTACTTATCTTATGAATTTCCAATACTATGAGGCAACACCGACTCTTAAAGCTATTGTAAATTTCCAGTAGGTTAAAGAGTTGCAAATTTAAGTAGTATTGATTATGTTTTATGTCAACCTTTTTTTCTTTTCTTTCTTTATTACGGTACATAATTTACAGTCCGCTAATATGTTCTCAACTATCTTTAAGTTACAAGAACTGCATAAATATACTCTCCAGATTTGTTACGTCTATCAGACCCATTTGTTAAAGTACAAACTTGCTAATGTCGATATCTCTTGACCACATGCAATAATAATAAATTAAGAAATATATCATAGATAATAGGTTTTAGTTTCTTACATACAATACCCACAAAAAGGGGTACACTTGTAAGTAGCGCCAGTCAGTCATTCACCGAGTTTCGGCTCGGACCAGATGTACGAAAGATTACATTTTATCGTGTACAAATCTGCGTAAAACGAAATTTTTTTTATTCAAATATTTATGTTTAACACTATTTATTTTATCATCTAATCATTTTTATAGCATTAGTATCACAAACTGCATTTTAGTTATTAAGCGATTTTTAATAACCGCATTTATTTAATTGCATACGAATAACACCAGCGAGTCATCGCACGCGAATGACAGTGTCGCGATAATAAATCGAGCAACACAGTTGCGAAATTAAAGCACTGACCATTTATAAAAATCAGACCACATTTTAGCAATTCAGGTGTTTTAAATAGGTACAATAGCAGATTCTGGTCTCAAGAAAATCAACACCAAATATTCCCCCAAAGACAACAAAGACGATTTTGACTAAACGTTTCCTGCTTTATATTAGGGTCAAAAATAAAATTATACATTTTCGAAGGGAACTTATCCGCTTCTAGATATTTGGACATTTTAGAAATGGTTATACCTGAATTATTAGCTCGCTTGAACCAAATTCATTTCCAATAGGATGGAGCCCCATCTCACAATGCGCAAATTATACGCCCATTTTTGGAAAACAATTTTGGTAATAGATGGATTGGCACTAATAGGCCAATAAGATGGCCTCCTAGGTCCCCGGATTTGTCAGTCTTAGATTTCTTTTTATGGGTTTACTTGCAAAATAAAATATACCAAACTCAATATGATAACATTGAACGTTTGACATTCAGACATTTACAAGATCGCCCTATTATTGTGCTTAATGCTATAGAACGAATTGGAAGTGTGTGAAGCATGTATAAGACAGAATGGTCATCAGTTCGAACATCTCTTTTAGTAATTTGTATTAGGCTTGTAAAGTTGTAGGTGTTATGTTTAGTTTTTAATTTTGTGTTTTTGCATAAAACTTCCTAACCCATAACCTTGTTTTTTCATGGCCAACTATGTCATCAAAATGTTAAATTAACGTAACATTCATTTTTGAGGTTAGTAACACAAAAGAAGTGCACACTTAAATATATATATATATATATATATATATATATATATATATATATATATATATATATATATATATATGTATATATATATATATTAAGCTGAAAGTAAGCTCTATTATATAATAAAAAATATACAGAGTGTTCCATTAAAAAAAAACTGTGGTTCATGGCGAAGAAACTGACTGTGGGGAAAACTATGCACGCCACTAAATTCTACGGATAACTGTATAAAACCCACGTTTCACCATTTCGATAAATTACAAGGCAAAGCAGTTACGAGAGGTGATTAAAATGTGCAAATTTTGAATTTCGCACTGTATCTCAAATACTAATAGGACTATGACAATTCTGTTTCACGAAAAAGTAGAACAGAGTCGCATAAACCGCATCTTTCTATCTGTCCTCGCAAACGAGATACCCTACAATTTCAACCAAAATGCTAGTTTATTGAATCCGTGTGTAATATAATTATAATTTTTACTTTGATTTGGTAATTATAAACCAAGAAACAAGTCACTCTTTTATACGTTTCATATACGACTCATGCATAATAGTCAGGTTTTTGTTTTATAACACTATGGGTATAAACTTCATACCTCGATTTGTACATTGGCAAATAATTTATCAAAATTCAGAATCTAACAAATCTAATATAAGTATTAGTGAAATTATTTCGTGGTCTATAAACTAAACTCTTACGTGTACGCTTCGCATTAAGCAATAAACGTTTAAATGGTGTAAGTAAATACGGCATTCTCAGTAATGCTCAAGTTATTAATAACACTTATTTAGTGATTTATTAATTTACGATTTAGTGCTTACCTTGACATGCTATTTAAAATAAATTGGACTGTGATAAAATGGAAATAAATGCCATTACATAAGAGTGCTCGTATGTGTGTACCATAACAAAGTTGAAGCAACCCATATATCTCAGTATATCCTCCGCTTCACATAAATACAGGACAAGTGATTTTAGGCACTTTAAAATTATTGGAAACTATATAATTAAAAATATAATATAAATAGGCGCTGATTATTTTCAAAGATATACGATGTATGAAATTGTCATTATTAAATATTACTTATATGTACTTACGAAATTATTACATTCGATCTGCTACCTGTATGACCTACTGAACATCTGTGAAAAACTCTTACTAACCTAACATACACATTGTCACTCCTCTTGTCGTATCATTTCATAAGCACACGTCTGAATTTTTCTGGTTAAGTCTTAAAAAGCTTGTACCAAACGTACCACAATAACGCATCGAAGTTTAGTCTCTAAAGTGTAATTATACACCAAGCGTACGCTTGGTGTATAAAGATATTTAGAATTAATTATTTCACAAGACGTAAAACGTCATAAATTCAAAATAATGATAGTTCGAAAAAACAAAAAAGTAACGGTTGATTACTGTAAGCGCCGCGTTCGACTAAGGAAATTTTTAACCGATCTAAAATATTTTCAGCTTTCAGTAACTTCCCTATTTTAAATGAAATGTAAATTTTTATTACATTTTTGGATTTTACGTAATATTCTGGACATACTTTTATTAAGGTCTTCTATACGAAAAATTAGCTGTTTTTGAGCTAATTAATATTTATCAAATTTTGCAATATGATTTTGAAAAATCTATAATTTGAGCATAAATAGACCAAGAGTGATATTTTTTTCATAATATCTAAAATAGTTTTTTTAATGGAACGCCCTGTATACATGCACAGTCTGATACAGAATTAATTTGTGAACCTTTAAATTTAAAATTACTGACTAAATGTATTGCATTGCGAATATGTAATGGCTTTAAAGAATCAAATGCTCCATTAACTTTGTTCATCAATTCTTCTTTTGTGTTAATTAATTCAGCGTATACTTTATTTTTTATTTAACCCCAAATTAAAAAATCTAACAGTGCGAGGTCCCGTAAATGACCCCGCAATGAGAGAAACTCTATTACCCATTCATTCAAATTGTCATCATCTTACAAGCTCACTTTTCTCGGTTTCATACAATAGATTAAGCATTTTGGCATCCTCTTTGTGATACCACATTGAGGTACTCGCTTGACACTTAATGGGTAATGTGTGCATTAAATATATAGTTTCTTGAAAACTCGGCCTCGTCCGTTACTGACGAAATTTTAGTTTTCCCAAATTCTATTTTAATACATGCACTAATTGAAATGTATGTGGTCCCCATTCATGTTTATAAGTAACTAGATGTACTATTTTAAACGGTACTCTTAAATGTTGTTCTTGATCTCGTACGAAAGCTAGAGAATAAACAACAAAATAAGCAAGGTCTGATGTCATCCACCAACGTCTTAGCTACTACCTTTTTTCTCAAATTCCTCTGTTGTTCACAACAACGATAGAACTTTGTAATAAGTCGGCTAAATGGAGTGGTCTACGGGATTTCTTTGAAACCTTCCCATGGCGTAAATATTGTTTTAAGTAGTCCCCATTTTCGAATATTACTGGTTCAGTATCTGAAGTTATCCTCATGGGCGTAGAGTTATTCATTCCCAAATACAAAACCGTATTGATCAATCTCGTTCCCAATAGTTGTTCAATAGGACTTTTGCCTATGCAACATCTTTCAAAAATAAATCTTATATCAATGGAAATTCAATAAAACAGTTGAAAGTCATACAGACTCCTTTAATGCTAGAAATACCTGCAAAAGTGATATTACTAAAAAGTTATTCGAATAAAAATGCAGTGAACTGGCTACATGTCCTTCGGGTCATCGTAAATTTTGGTCTTTAGCTAAAGCTCTTCATAAAAACATCTTCATTTCCCCCCATGACATCTTTTAGTTGATCTCTAATGGCTGACTCTGTAGACAAATCCATCTTTTTTTGGTGAATTCATTTGCATCAAATTCTTGTCTTAATGATACTGGAAAAGAGTCAAAATCCTACTTCATACGCTGTGAAACCTATTCATTTCCGATCGAATCGATCCTCAGTAGACTTGACTCCAATAAGGCCACTGGCTCAGAGGGTAACCCATCTGATGTCTCAAAGAAATGTTCCTCCGAACTAACACCAGTCCTTCTAACTTTTACGTGATCTCTATGTTTTCTGGGGAATATCGATCATGGAAATGCAAATGCTCAGCATATTCCGAAAAAGGGCGACATAACCGATCCCTGTAACTACCGACTAATTGCCATCTACGAACCTACCTTCTTTCATTGAATCTAACAAACTCCTTCGTGACCATCAATATGGTTTTAGGCAGAGTAGTTCAACAAGCGACCTTCTTCCATATGTGACCTAAGTTTGGAACAATCCGCTTTATTTCAAAAGCATTTGACCAAGTTTGGCATAAGTGCTTACTTCCCAAACCCACCCCGTTGTTTGGTTTAATTGATACACTCATCAATTAGGTTTCCAGTTTTCTTGATAAAAGACGAATACATGTCCTACTTGACGGTTTCTTTTCAAAAGAAGTTGGCATTAGTACGGACGTACCTAAGGGATCACCGATAGATCGTACACTTTGCCTGGTTTACATAAACGTTCTCATTTCTTCAACAATTAACCCGATCAATTGCTTTACAGACGACTTCACTCTTCGTGTCTCAGTGTAATTATAATACTAATCACCTTTTATCTAAAATCAAGGTATTAAAACTGAAATGGCAAGTTCAATCAACAGTGACAAACAACGTATCCGTGGCTGGGGAATTAATAATCTAGTTTAATTCTAACAAAACTCAGTGTTGCTTTGTGTTCGCAAAAAAAATCGACTATTTCCTGTTGTAAATATGAATGGCTTAGATCTTTATCGGATTCTATTACTATGTTAGGATCAACTGTATCTTCCTATCTATCGTGGGATGACCATGTTGTATTAGTTACTAAAGCAACTGCTAGTAAAATATGCTTTGTATACAGATCTAAGCAGTATTTTAACCTCCGTCAATTCTTTCTAATATAAGGCTCGATCACATCTAGAATATAGTTCTTACCTCTGGATTGGTGCTCCCAAATACGCTCTCGGTATCGTTAATCGTAATCAAAGAAGAGCGATTAATAATCGTCCTTAACTTCTGACATACAGTCCCTTGAGCATAGAAGAATCATTTACGTGGGATACTCGGTTTGCTCATTCACATCATCAATATGCAGTACAAATTTCAACTAGTACCAAACGGGTGCAATCCACATCCTTCTATACGGCGTCTAAATTCTGAAATGATCTTCCGGGTTCCTTTTTTTCCCTCTCACGTATGATAAGAAAAAATTGAAGCCGTTTATAGGCAGTTTAACATCTTCTAGGTGTTCAAGAGTGCTTTAGCACATTAGACTAAACTTATTCTGTTCAGGACCAGAATTAATTAAAAAAAAAAGTTCTTCCATAATCTCGTTTCAATCACATGGGTAGGCGTTGGTCTTTCGGGATATGTTTCATGGAATGCTCTACACGCCCGAGCTGCTATGTTTCGTAATTTCTATAAGTAATTAATAAGATTTTACCATTTACTGAGGATGATAACAGATTAATTGATATGAAATATAAATAGAAAAAAGCACGATTTAAAAACCCAAAAGATAAGTATTCTAATTAAACAATTTTCATTTGTAAAATCTATTTTAGGGTATAAACAATTCTAGATCGAGAGTGTCTTAATTCTGTTGGTACTAAAGTTTTTTAAATAATATGCAACATGGCATTCTATGGTTACAACAAACTAAATATCAAAGTTGCAGTTAAGGTCATGGAGTATATGATGTCAGAACTTGCATATAAGAACAATTCGATTGCCATGAAACAAGGTCAAAAACATTTTGAAGTACATCTAAATACTTATAGTAAAACACGTACTGAGATGCTACTAAGATATCGTAAGAAAGTTTTGTGTTTATCTTGTACTGTTATCATAATAACAATATTAACTTTTTTATTTTTATTTATTTCATATTATGATAAAAACAATAAGGAAGTAATGTTTTGGGGTTGGAATTCAAATATTCATTAATACTACTCTAGGGCAACCTATTGTTGTTTATTAAACAAATTAATTCTGTATCACACTGTATGCTTGTATGCAGGGTGTTCTATTAGACAAACTCGACTTTTTATTTTTGAATATTTCAAGATATTTGCTTAAAGAAACCTATAATACCGTACGCAAACACTTCAGTACATTACGAAAGATAATGGTTAAGTTGTTATGGAAAAAAATTATATTATACATCTCGGTCTACTTATGCTTAAATTGTGGATTGTGTAAAATCATATTACAAAGTTACGAAGTGTTGATAAATATTAATTATCTCAAAATGGGCTAAATTTTAGTGTATAAGACCTTAATGAAAGTTGGTCAAGAAAATACATTTCATTGAGAACAGGGAAGTTAATTGCAATTTCCGGTATAACCGGATGTCGCTGAAAATATTTTAGATAGATTCCGAATTTTTGAAAAGCCCCTAGGTGAAAACTGTAGATATGCGTCTAACTCATGCTTATCGTCGCACACGTTGTATACAGTGCGTACCCAATGTATGGAACCGGCCTTGTTATTTCAAAATTATTCAAGCTAAATCGATCAAATTGAGTATGCGTGCTGTTTACAAAGCCTTATATTATTTCCACCCCCTTCCCAGAAAATCAAGTTGGCTGTGCAGCTCCCGACCTTGTCAGTTTCAAAAATTACAAACTGGAAATAATAGAAGGCTTTGTAAACAGCATGCATATTAAATTTTATCGATTTAGCTTGAATAGTTTTGAAATAACAAGGCCGGTTCCATACATTTGGACGCACTGTATATGGATTTCCATTTTTTACGAGCCCTTGGGCTCGTGTAGTGCTGATAATGTGGCTCCTACAGGAACCTTCGTTGAACTGACGACGTTTCGGCGAAATCATATTTGCCATATTCAGGTGATTAATTATCTCGTTTTACTTCTCGTTATTCAAACTAAACTGACGGCTGCTGTTCTGGGTATTGATATCGTTGGTGGTTTTCACTTTTTCGTGCATTCTTTTTTCTTCTTCGATGATTTCACTGTTATTCTTGCTTGTTCACGTGGTGGTTGTATGAGATTCTTTTTCTTTACCACTAGTTTTCACGCTTTTCTGTCTCTATTGCCTCTCTTTTTATTGAGTTATTGCGGTCACAAGTAAATTACATTTAGTGTTTTACTTCTTACCTTACAAATCCACCATTACCAAAAATCACCTCAAAACGTATGTTTTCGGTATCAATTCAATTTCATTATTTTTGATCGATTATAATGGGCCTAATGAATAAAAATATAGCAATTGCTTTTTCTTGAAAAATCCCATCAGATGCTTAAGTTGAAATGAATAAAATGTTTAGCATTTACTTGACCTTGTAGTAATTGCTTGAAATGAAAGGAAAAGCAGGAAGCAAAAGGTTTTGCTTAGAAATGTTAAGAAGCATTTCCTTAATATAATATGCATAAAGGTGGTAATTGCTTTTGCTATATAAGCAATTGCTGGTAAATTTTGAAGCATACACTGGACCATCCTTACATTTGCTTAGATTAGTTTTGTTGTTGTATTTGTCCGGTTTCCATCCTAATATGGCAGAATTTTTGGATCGCAAAGTGCGCAAGGAGTGTGTAGAAGAAGATTATCGAAAATTGTATCGTTTTAATCGTGAAAATGTACAGTGGCTTGCAAACTATTTCCTGCAAGAAAGTGGTGAATCACGTGGTGGAGCTTTATCGGCTTTAGGCAAAATGAAAATTTTTCTTCGTGTCGTGGCGGACCCAAGTTTTCAAAATGCAGTTGGTGAAGAAATTGGTGTTCATCAAACCAGTGTCTCCAAAACTTATACATACGTTATGCATAAAATTGTGAGTAAGGCAAAAATATGAATAAAATTTCCCAGGACTAGGGCAGAACTTATTGAAGCTAAAAATGCATCGTCCCAAAAATGCCAATTTCCAAATGCTATTGGGGTCATTTACTGCACCCATATCAGAATCCCAGAATTTGGCGAATTCGGTGATGAATATGTCAATAGGAAGGGATTTGCCAGTTTAAACGTTCAAGCAACATGCAACGTACACGAAATGTTTACAAGTATAGACTGTCAGTGGCCAGGATCCGTGCATGATATCAGAATTTTTAAAAACTCCAATGTTTATGAGTGTTTCAAAAACGCTGGAGAAGACTATTTGTTATTAGGAGACGATGGTTATCCCATAGCTCCCTGGCTTATGACACCGTGGAGAAATTCAGCGACTCCTGCTCAGCAACGTTATAATAATATTTTTGTCGAGAACGTGTCATAATTGAAAGGTGCTTTGGACAATTAAAATCTAGATTTCCTATTTTGCAGTATAAATTTCTACCAAACTGGAGAAAATTGCCCCAATTGTCATTTGTTGCGTTGTCTTGTATAAAATTGCAAAATATTTAAGAGATGATGATTTTGCTTTTCCAGAAGAATTAAATGAAGATTTCTTTGTCCAAAACGAATTACGCAATTTGAACATAATTCGTCGTTTGGGTCAGCAAAAAAGAGAATTGATGACAGAAACTCTTTTCAATAATAATAATTAGTGTAGATAGCGTATCTTGTCTATAAATAAGTTTGTTCAACATACATTTCTTTTAGTAAGTAGGTTTATTTATATTTTTGCCATAACAAGGATAACCAAGTTTATTATATTTATATGTTTAAGTTCAAGAGGTACAAACTGCTTATTAAATAAAAAGTAAAGTACTCTACTTAGAAAAATAACACAAGAGATGTATTTTACAATTTGAACAAAACACGATCACCTTCTCTAATATACCTTTCAGTTTCTTCGTCCGTCTTTCTTGTTTGAATTTCTTCCTGCTGTATTCTAACTAGTTGAAGTTCCTCCAATAACACTAAACGCTGCAATTCTGTAATACTTAAATGTTTTGTTTCCTCGGTTTCTGGCAAGAGTTTACGTTTCCTTATAGATAATGTTGGTGGTGGCGGCGGAGTTGTAACTGATGCACTTTCTGAAAGTGAACAGGATTCTGGAGATTGAACCTCAACACCAATCGATATTGCACCTTAAAAAAATGAAAAGAAGTTTACTTTTATTTTGACTATCTAGTTACGTAGTTATATTTATACTAGACACCTTTCTTTTAACGCGAGAGAGAGCATTTGATTTATTTGTGAAAATGGGTTGAAGGTGGGATTACAAGTTTACCAATAGAATTCTGTCTAGCGTTAAAAAAACTGTGCACTTTACTTACCTGGTATTTTATTAAATACAGGATTTTTTCTGCATCCAAAGTGTCCATAAGTAGTTTTTCCCATAGTTTCATAATAATTTTTTTATTTCCAGTTCTATTTAAATCATATTTCTTTTTGAATTCTCCTTTCATGTTGCTAACTTTCTTCGCTGTTTGTTTATACTTGTGAGAGAAATATCAAATATTTCTTTGTAATTGTTTGCTATAGTCTGAAATGCCTTTTCTTTTTCCTTTTTTATTTCGGAAACTTGCGACTTGTTAAAAATGACTTTATTTTATTTTAATTTAATTACATTTAATTATAATGCAAATTATATATTTTTTAAACCTTTATTAGTAAATGAAACCTAACAAGTACAACTAACGAAAGACGTTTGGATTCGACCGCACCGTAAACAAAATAAACAAACGCGTCTTGACCCGTCGACAAAACAATTGCTTAGAATACGCCGGAACGCCAGACAATGCTGAAGGTTTTTATTCTTAGGAACTTTAAGCAGTTACTTTTTCTTAAAGCTTTTGCTTTTGCTAATCCGCAATTGCTTTTAGCAAACGATTCCTAGATTTCCACATTAACGAAATATTTAGATCCCGAAGTAAACGTTCTTACCATTTAGGAAAAGCTAAGCTTTGACCTCAGCCTTTCAAGAGTAAACTATGACTTTTCTGGTTTATTATTATACTTAGTTATCCAAATATCGATCTTTCCAATTAAGTGCCCTTCTTGCTGTTACCATTTAGAAATATTTGGTTTCGAAAGTCATGGTTCGTAATTTTCATTTTTTCTTCTTAGAAATTTGACATTGGACATGAAATGATATTTCTCAGTAGCCGTCTGTTTCTACTTTGAGCGGTAGTAAAATAGCAGATTATTATGTTTCTATCTGAAATTTTGTACGAAAATCACAACCCCATTATTAGGTTGAAATGAATAATGGTGCAAGGCGTATGTGATTTAAAATACAGGAATAAAACACAACTTAAACTATCGAAATTGCGAGTAATAACGACAAGTTTATTAGTCTTTTGAAGATAAAATAATTGTAGATTATTATGTAAGATGTGTAAGTTGATCATTATTGAGCTCAAGTTTTGTAGTCGAGACGACAGCCGACACTGTAAAACTGAGCGAAATATTGAACAATTTACACGTGGAACGCATACTATTTTATCTTCAAGAGACTAAAAGTATCCTTCGGAGTGATGTCTGATGACAAGTGTGCGTCATTCTGATAGATTGTTTGTATCTGAAATTCTTGATCAAAATCACATTGTCCTAGCGCCCATTATTAGTTTCAATCTGAATTTTTCTATCAAAATCAAATTCCCCTAGCCCAATTATTAGTTTCAACTTCAGTCTCATTTTAATTTTAATACCGCTGAACAAATGAAAGCTAATTTACACAATGAAAAAGTAGTTTGAACCTAGGAGTAAATTTATGTTGGCAAATCAGAATTTTAACCATATTACAAACTTTTATTGTTGTTCTCGATCGAACGAACAGATTTGTCACAAAAATAACTTCTCAGCTCAATAAGATAATCTACTTGTTTTTTATTCTATTGAGTATTGACTAGAAAATGGAAATGTTGCTCTGGAAGATGGGCCACTCTGATGACAAAATGCAACTTTTTTTTAAATGGTTGGAACCAGGGGCGGCTCCAGGTGAAATGCGCTCCGACTTACTTCAATTTAATGTTTCTTGCTCTTATAGCGCCAAAAGCATCAATAATTTTTCTAGTATCCAATTTATCGCAAATATCATGTTTTATTGCAATCTATTCCATTCTCCACTTACCACGGACACAAGTAATGTTAATAATATACGTAATGCTATACACGTATTGATAAAAGTTGAATCTAAATCATTGTTATACAGTGCGTTCGTAAAGTAGCGGATAGATTCAATTAAAATTCGAATGGGAGTTTAGGAAGAAACGCTCTGACACGTCGATTTTTATTTTCAATTTAGAATTTTGTACGTAAAAAAAATACAGAGTGTGCCCAGAAAAAGATATAACGTCATCGGCATTTTTTTAAATATCAACCCCCATTTTTTATTGCATAATTAGAAAGGGTATATCTTTTTACGTCCGAGAAGGCAAATATGGGCGATGGTAAGGAAATATTGGATAAAACTTATCGGAAACTTTAAAAAAGTAGAAAATTTCATTGTCAATGTAAGAAAACGTTAAATTGTACATTTTGTTAAAATTATTTGCAACTTGTGTTTAGTTTTTTGATAGGCGACAGCATTGTTATCGTTGAGTTTATCTAGTAACTACTTTACCGTTATTTTGTAAAATATGAGGAAATTAAGTGAACGTGAAAGAATTGAAATGTTGTGCATGTTTGGTTTCGGGAATAGGTCACGTACTCAATCAGAAGTGTTTGCTTTGTTTAATGCAACCCGCCATGATCGACCGTCGATAGCCAAAGCATGGTAAGCAGAGTTGAGGTGAAATTTCGGGAATTTGGACTTGTTCGGGATATGAGAAAATCGATAAGTGAAGAAGATCGGTTGAACATTGTATTAGCAGTGCAAGATAATTCTAATGCCACCATTACGGACACGGCTAATAATATTAGTGAGGCGCGATTTACTGTACATAAAGTGTTGAGTAGAGAGAAGTTTCATCCCTACAAGATATGCTTACTTCACGAACTGTCGGAATATGATTTTGATCTGCAAACTGAATTTTGTGAACAAACTCAACAATCATGTTATGGTAACGCCAAGTTTGTAAAAAGAATAGATACATGGTATCCATGTAGGTAAGATTTTTTCTTCAAAATGACTACTTCTAAACTACCCATTATAACATAATCAAACCTTATATTGAAAGAATGAGCTGAATAAAAATTTGAAATAACATACAGGATGCCCCATTGAAAAACTTCATGTTTGGTTCACACTGTATAAATGAAACACCCTGTATAAGCTAAAATAATTTTAAAATATGCGCCTCAGTACACCTTCAAAATTTTGTTTTCCTATTCCATCAAATAAGGGAGATATAGCACGCGGACGCAAGTTTGGGACACCCTGTATTAACATCATCTATATACCTTGCGTACCTAAAAAGATGTACCCTTTCTAATTCTGCAATAAACAACGAGGGTTGACATTTAAAAAAACATTGATGACGTCATATCTTTCTCTTGACACGCCCTTTTACGTAAAAAAATTCAAAATTGAAAATAAAATTTGACGTGGCCAATCGTTTTCCTCCTAAACTCCCATTCGAATTTTAATTGAATTTATCCACTACTTTACGAACGCACTGTATATAAACTGTAATGAATCTAAATGAGTTTTACAATTTTCAGAATTATTCATTATAAACAAATCTTTGAATTTTAATAATACACAATAAATTTCTCTGTCATTAATATCTTTATCTTTTAAATGACTTTTTAGCTCGATATAATTATTATTTAATCCTTTAGTGTCAATATTTTTAAAATTTTGTAGATCTATCATGCAAGGAATTAAGCGCTGTATCTAAAATTACGTTAAAAAATTCTATTTTCAATAAAATTTGAGGGTCTTCAGGAGTTTGATCCATATTTTCATAGTTATGTTGCCGTTTACGTTTTCTTATTCTGACAGTTCCTTGAAAATCAGCTGAAATTTCTAAAGAGCTCACTAATTCGTGTGAAGTTTCTACTATTTTATCAAAACCTTCCTCCGTAATTTCGAATATAAACTATTAAATTTTCTATTCCTAATTATAACTGAAATATTTATATCTACTGATTGAATCATTTTACTAATTATATTTATTTTATTTAGAATTTCATGCCAAAGTACTAGCGAATGTACAAATTCAAAATTTTTAATTTTTTTTATATAAAGTAATTACTTCAATTTTAGTATTTTTATTAAACATTATTATTAATTTTATTAAATACATAATTAAAAAGTTTAACTCGAGTAGGATTTGAACCTACGACATGTACTTTGCTAGAGTACCGCTCTAACCAACTGAGCTATCTAGATACAAGCCCCAATCGATGTATTTTGGAATTTATATTATTATATAATGAAGGCTCACATTCGATTAATATAAGTAATTTGACTGTAGTTACATTATATTTAGAATTTACATCAGTTCTACATACATAAAGACAAAATTTACATCGATTGAGGCTTGAATCTCGATAGCTCGGTTGGTTAGAGCGGTACTCTAGCAAAGTACATGTCGTAGGTTCAAATGCTACTCGAGGTAGAGCTTTTATTTATGTATTTAATAAAATTAATAATCATGTTCTAATGTATTTACTTTTGAACTTATTCGTTCATAACAAAACTTATAATAATTTAGTATTTTTATCTCTAGCGGTATCTTCCGAAATATCAAATAAAGGATCGTAAATTTCTCCAATATTAAATCGTAAAAGGCGTAAAGCGTCTATTAGTAATTCCCATCGTGTTTCACTAATAAATTTTAAAGTAAAATCTAGTATATACTTTTTTAATACATCCCACCTTTTACTTGATGCAGCAAAAATATTTATTGAATAATACTAAAAAAAAATTATATTTTTATAATTTACTTTTGTCGTTGACTAGCATTAGAATGCCTTGGTTATTAATGTCGTTAATAATTTATCACTTTATGGCATGCGTGCCGTAATATTGTGCCATGAAGTCATCTTGATGACGAAATATAAGAAAAGAACTTGAACAAATTATTTATTTATATTAATACTGCAGTTAGAATATGATCTGTAATTAATGTAGTATTAAAGAAATTATTGTTTACTGATGTTAATATTAATGGTGCAATTGTAATTTCGGGTAGTTGAAATTCCCCCAGATGTTTCAAGAAGGCATTCGCTTGAACTGCTTGAAGATGTTGATATAGATACTTTTCGGTTACTCGTTTGTTGTACGCTACTAGATCCTAAGGTTTTGGCAATTTTCTTCTTGTTTTCGATGGAGTCTGCCACGTACCCTTCAGCAAAAGCATCGTTTTTCCAATCCCCATGCCGTTTTAAAGTTCTAATGTCAGCTCCACTGTCTGCCAAGATTGTGGCAGAGGTTCTACGAAATGAATATCCTGTGTATCGATCGGTATTGGGAATATTTAAATACTTGGCAATCTGTCGAGGAATCTGACCAAATGTGTTAATTCCAATAGAATTTCAGGTAGATTTACACCCATTGTAGAATAAAAAAAATTTTTCAATCTTCAAATGCTTCGGTTTTAAACTCGTGCACTTCTTAATGAGGTCAATATAATTTACTCTACTATCATTGTTTAATATGGTAAAAACCCTGGGTCTATGTGATTTGGTATCTCTAATACCACTAAGGCAGAACCTTCTTCTTCTTAATGAGGTCAATATAATTTACTCTACTAATTCCATGCGTCTGCAACCGCCAAACTCCAAATATTGCAACTACCTAAAATGGAATCATATTTATTAAGAATAATCTTAAAAGTAAAAAATTTACCTTCATGAGTAAGTATTTGTCGTTGGGTGCTTCAAGAAAAAAATTGAGTAAGCGCTCTTTTGAAAACACTAATGACTTCTCTGGTATGTACCCAACAGAACAGTTTTTCAAGAATGCCATAAGATTTTAAACCTAGTTGTATCGTTTACATTGACAAAACCTACAACATTTTCGTTTATACTGAGTTTTTTTTTTCTGTACTAACGCATCTGACAATCAAAGTTATTAAAGTCAAATTTGGCTAAAACTTCATTGTCGGAATTACCTCTTAGTGGAAAAAATTGTTTGCGCAAATATTTTATTATTTCTAGTATACGATCAAGTGCACCACGCCAATATTATTTTTCTAATTCATATAATTTTTCATTTTGACTGTCAATTGGTGTGTAATTTTTTAACGATTTTTCAAGCTCAATCCACTGTAATTCTTGAAATGGGTTTCAGATGTGTTATGACTCATGACTTCGCAAAGTTTTTGCAAGATTTTGCCAATTTGAGTAGCCGGTAGTAATTAATAAACTTACTGAATTAGAATTAAATAATTTGCAACAAAAGCAGAATACTCTATTATTTATTTTTGAATGGACTAACTATCTTCGGTGCACTAATTCGGAATTCGACAATTTCCTGTAATAATATTCATTGCTAAACTTTCTTTCTTTTATTATCTACAGGATAATTTATTATTGTTTCTACCATTGGCCCTATTTCTATTAACAATTTTCGAGTATTATCACCAGCATTATCAGCTGTATAAGATCCTGCTGCTTCTTTTACTGATGTGGTTTCTTCTTCTGCTGCTGCTGCTCCTGCTTCTTCCGCTGCTAATGAATTTTCTGCCGAATTTTATGTTGATACGTAATACGTATCCGTATCACAAAGATGGGAAGAAATTTCAGTAGTAGAATTAGATACAAGAAATTTTTTAATACGGTCCTTTTACTTCTCGCGCTCTAAATCTTTAACCGCCTTGCGTTTTCTGCCGTGATTTCCAGAAAGCTTTTTACTACCCACCATCTTTTATCCTTTGAATTAATAAAACAAACATTTCAAAAATTAGAACTAAGTTGTTTTGAATATCATGTACTATTTGTTTTTTTTAAATTTCAAACTTATTTTTTAATCGTAAAGTGACCGACCACACATACATATGGTGTATTAAAACCAATTATATTGATTCATGGAGTTTCTAAAGATAAATAAATAAATAAATTATTATTTCTATGTTTATATTTATTTTTAAGTTAAACATTGTATGAAACTGAATATTTATGTTAATTTCATATTGAACAAACGTGAATTACTTATATAACAGTTTATTGCTACTTATAAGTACATATTATAAAGAAAGAAAATTTCAACTTAGCAAATTATATATTGCACTAGACAAATATATGTATAACAATAACACCACTATGTCACTATGGGCTGTCACTATTATAAAAAAAAAAATAATATTTGAAAAAACACTTTTTTTAACAAACTTAAACTGAGTGTAGAAAAAATTATTTAAATATAATTTTGTATCCCTAGGAAAATTAACAAATATTAACTATATAAATGCAGAAACAAGAAATAAACTTTATTGAACATCATTTAAATACCCTAATAAATACATATTTTTGCAATTTGTGGGTAAATTTAGTCATCTGCTTTGGATTAAACGAAAAACTCCAAATGAAAGATAAAGATACTAAGTATTTGTGTATATTTTGCATTTTTTCAAATTTCCTTAATCATAAACATATCATAAAATGACCCTAAATAGTGACATATTATTGTTTATTGTGCTATGCCGGAAGTACATAAACCACCAACCCTAGAAATCTGACCTGACTATTGACTAATTCCTAGAAAAATCTCTATTTATGTGTTAAAAATTTTAAAATGTGCTAGTAATTTTTGGCACCCCCAAGACAATGCGACCCGAAGCAATGCTTACTTCGCTTACCGCTTTGGGCCGCCCCTGGTTAGAACACTTCATTCGAATACGTAACTAAATTGAAAATATTGCGTTATATTACGTATATTACCACTTATATTATGTTATAAAACGTATATTCGATTTTTTTACTGCCGATTATGGTTTTTCTTTTCCGTAAATGTAAGGTTACCCATTTTTGAGTTTACCCTCATACATAATGTTACTTTAATGAAGACAATACAAGTTACTTCAGGGCTGTACACTAAATGACTAAACAACACAATAAGATCATTAAGGACATTTAAGCCATAAGAAGGTCAGTGCAAATAAGCGACTTTTTTCCAAGAGAAATGGATACAATACTATGTGAAGTGTTTGAGTACACACATCATTGTTAAAAACCAGTATTTGGCAATAGTACTGTGATGGTTGCATTCACCGCATAATTCCAGAAATACTTAAGCATGGGAAATTCATAAATGGGTATGCGTACCTATAATCTAAAAAGTGAAATTAAAATAATAAAAAAAGTAGTTATTAAATAATTTATGAATTAATAATCTTTGTATGGCGGATGTAGTAATTAAAATTGCAGCACTGCACATAATTAAAAAAAGACCTAATACAACGGGGAGGGTTACTAAATTATGCATGGAGATACGTGCCGCTTTTTTAATTCATTGCCAGACTATGCATATTACTTAATGCAATGTAAAGTTTCTCATTGATTGTTAAAAAGTTAAAACACATTTACATTGCAAAATAGTTGAAACAAAAAGTTTAGGAATTTTTTATCTAGAAATATTTAACAAATACGTTGTACTAAATAATCTAAGAAGAAAAACAATCGTGAGATATTGTTTTGATTCAATTACAGTGAAAGTTTGACTTTGTTTCTTTTGGAAAGAATCTAAATGTAGGTAATTCCAATTAGATAATTGATGCACTAAATTAAGAGTAATTGAAATTAATTATGCTTATTAGCTTTGATTAGTGTTTTAATTCTTTATTTTGTAACTTACGAAATATAGGTTCTATACATTTTCTATTTATATATGTGACAATAGCCGGTATACACTAATCTTGATTATTGTATACAGCTCATTATTTTCCGCTTTCATTTCATATCTACTTAAAAGTACGAAAGTGTTTAATTAAGTACATTTGATATGAAAAAAAAGATAACGGAAAAGAAATTGAGGGTTTATGCTTTCTTTATTACAGACAGCTGCATACAGAAATGATCAGGCAGGCCCTCTGTTTTCCTTTATAGACCTGGGTATTTATTGAACCCTTCAAAGTAAATGCAGTCTTATCAAATGATAGTAGAAGTAAAAATTTATGGTGTTTGCGAAAGTTTTCCTTGCAAAATATACTGCAAATGTCTGTAATAGGTGTAATTTTTAAAAATGGGTCTTCGTGCTTATGTCTTCTTTTAACGGAATAAGTTAATACAGTTAACTTTAACTAAGTAATATGCTATTAAAAATGCATTGAATTGACAAAATCGATCCTGTAATTCGAACAGTTTGTGCTTTACTTTATTTTATAATATGGCTAAGTTTTAAATAAATTAAATGTAATTTAACTCATCTTTATTGTTAGAATGATATACGGTTTATAGCAACCAATAGATCAGAGTCCTACAAAAATGTCGGTATCAAAAAGTTATTTGGATATATCCTTTGATATTTGTAACTTATTGGTTTCTATGTATAGTTGAGTTAAACTGCCAATTATTTTGGTGGTCTTACGAATTCCCAATGGTCAATATTATCGTACATACACCATTCCAAAGGGAATAATAATAATATATTGACCCTGCTATTGTGCTAAGCATTGGTCAGTAATTTACATTCAGTGTATAAGGGCAAAAGACAAATACAGAATTACAAAAATATAAATACAATATAAATCGGAACATTATGTACTATAAGCAGTCAGTATAGTCGTAATTGCGAGAGGTGTCTTATGATTCATCGTGGAGATACGTACGGTTTAAGATTTTTAAAACGTAGGTCTAGCCTTGTTTCTTAACAGCTGATAATTTACGCAACTTCAAATACATAATATACATGTTATCTTTTGGAAATTAAGCGATTCACTTCGAATGGAGAGGTAAATAAGCATATTTTTAGTGTTCCTTAAACTATTTGTATAAAGTACTCAGTAATTGAAAATTACTTGTATTTTGTGGGTTATACAATGAATCACATTGACCGATCAATGGATCCGATTTTACTCCAAATTTGAAAGTGTTTTACATCTGTATTTAGTGAGAAATATGATTCTAAGTAATTTTAGTACTCAAAAGCTACTGGTTGGTAATAATTATAGCATCAAATATTAGAATAACTTTATTTAAAAACTATTTTTTCTCTTTTTATATGTTTGATCACATCTCAATATAGATTCACATTAAATAATCATCCTTACATGTACAATTAATAACTGTGTTTGATTTAATCTGTGTGAAACAAAGTGAAATAGAACAAGTCAGTTGAAGAATGGTTAAAGGTAATAACGATCGGTTCTTGGATAACATCAAACTGCTTTTGGATATTCCAACATTCCTGCATTTGCTTTTCAGCATGTGCAATATTAGATGGGGTGCACTTCAGGAAGTGACGGGTGGCGTAGTGGGATGTAAGGGTGGGATCGGCTTCTTTTCGCCAACGTTTTTCAACCCCTTGATGGAATTTTCAACACCTGGATGGTGTTTTTACCCCCTAACTAGTGCCCTTTTGGCTTGCTTTCGGGTTTTAACCCCCTTACCCCAAAATTTGAATTCGTTTGTGGCGCCATCTAGTAGTGTATGGACTAATGATTGTTTTCGGGTTGGTTATTGGCGCGGAATTTGAATTTGTATTCTAACAAGGGGCCCGAATTCTACCTTTTACGATATGTATAGGCCTTCGGAGCTTACTTTCGGGTCTTAGCCTCCTTTGTCATCATCGGGACTTGTTCGGGGGTCTTCGCCCAATGTCGTGAACTCGTTGGAGGGAAATTTGAAATTGTATTCTAATAATGGGCCCTATGGCTAACTTGTAAGACAGGTGTAGGGCTGTACAACTTGCTCTCGAGGCTTCGCCCCCTTGTCCTAACTCCTAGGTGAGCAATCTGAATTTGTGTTTAAGCCTCTACAGTTTATGTAGGGAAATTTGAATATGTATTCTGAAGAAAGAAAAAGAAAATATCACTTAAAGAAAGTGGCTACCTAACCTAAACAAGGAAAGGGTAACCAAAATGAAGAACCTAAATATACAGCGATAATACCATATATACATGGTACCTCAGACAGAACACGAACGATTGGCAGCAAATACAAGATACGCACTGGCTTCAAATCGACCAGAACGCTCAGGTGAATACTAACCAAAACCAAACAACACAATGAAGACCAGAATTCCTAGAATTGTGTATACAACTTACCATGCGAATGCGATAGAGCATACATAGGAGAGAACAGTAAACCACTCAAAGTGAGAACACAGAAACATAAGAACAACGTTCGCAAGGACGAAACAGAAAGATCAACAATCACCGAACAGGTCTGGAACGAAGACACTAGCACTAGCAGAATATCCAATAAGCCAAGATTGTGTGGAAATGAAACCCATATGGATTCCAATGATGCGCGAAGAGCTTAACCCCAATACACCAGCGCTACGGCGTAACATGCGCAATAAACTACTGCGCAACCATGAAAAAGTTTAACATATATAACTTCTAAAACATATATATTGGATTACTCAGTGGCTCACCGGTAAAGATGTCAGACTTGTAAGTGAAAGGTACCAATTTCGAATCTGAAAGTAGTCAAGTGCTTGGGAAAAAATCATATCATATGAATTCCATTCAACAGTCCTTCTTAGGGCTAAGCCTGATGACAGAAGTAGAGTCCACTTCCGAAATGCCGTGCTATAACAGCAAAAACTGTGGAAATAGGCCGATTAACTTAACTAAAAAGAAACCACAGTTACAAAACACTTATAATACAGAAATGGATTATTTTAGTTCGTACCTTAAGAGTAGTGAAACACCTCATTTCAAATGGTGTGTGAGTGTTTAGTTTTTATAAATGTAAGGTTTAACTTGTAGAGAATTTACGAACAAGAATAGAGTAATTTAAAATAGGACAATTGAAAATGCTTTTCTTGTACGCACACTAATTGAATGAAAAAGGCTCAACAAACGCATTAAAATTACTGTATGGTGGTTTTCGGAGTGAATCACATTAGCTTAGAGCGCAGTCATGGTGTACGTTTTTTATCTGTTATTTAGAAAACTAATCAACTCCAAGATGTATGTTATCATATACTCTTGTAGCCTTATGTAGGATGCGTTTCAGATATGCAAGGAACTTATTTGATACCATATAAGAGAAATAAGGTTTGAAGTTTACCGTCAAAAGCTGTACGAGGCTACTGTTTTCTTAACACCATCGACTATTACAAAGGCAGCAAATAGAATTTCGTTCATAAACCTTTTTCTTAGCAGATCGACAACTGATTATAGCTTTTATCGATCGGAATTTTTTTACTGTTAAATGAACTAATTAAGGGTGGTACTGTGTCCTAGAATCTCTAGAACTTCAGTAGAAGAGCTAGTTAAGAAATTGAATAATAATAAAACAGATGCTCCCCAGATTATACGTCAACCTAATCGTCAAGTTTTGAACAAGTAAACAAGCAAATCAAAGAATTGTAGTAGGAATACGGAATCAAAATAGGGTAAAATATATATATATATATATATATATATATATATATATATATATATATTCGATTGAAACCCATGCCATAATTTGGTACCACAAAGAAAGTTTGGTGCGCCTACCATTAACAAAAGATTAAGGGCTGTATCTGCTTAACATACAAGTACTTCGCTAACAATTGTATCGAAATCGTTTGTGTCATAATTTGGTGCTACTGTGCTACCCTAAAGTAAAATTTGTTTCTCCTATTTTTGTAACATTTTGGGCTTAAACTTTTGCAAGTCATGAAGTCAGGATGATTGATATATATATATATATATATATATATATATATATATATATATATATATATATATATATATATATATATATATATATATATATATATATATATATATATATATATATATATACATACAGTGTGATCCAAAGTAGAGGACCATTCAATAACTTTTTTATTTTACGATATATAAAAAAAAATTAAATTATTTTTTGTTTACGGCCATGTGCTACATTTAATAGGGCTATCAAATATTTTTTGTCATTTCTGGTTAAACCGGAAACGAACACAACTATTGTTTTTTAAATGACACCCTGTATATTCTAGATCTGATTCCTCATTATTTTTTCTTTCTGTAAATATAAAATTTTATGGGTATTATATAAGAAAATTTTGTTGTAAATCGCAAAAAGCTGTTTGAAGGAGTACAAGATCACTATTTAAAAAGCAAAATAGTTATTGCCGTGGAAAACGGAAACAACTGATTTGTGAAGTTATTTCAGATTATTTAACATCTTTCAAAATTAGTTCTTATATGTAATTTCTTAAGCTGTGACGGCATTTATAATTACAACGTTATTGTATGCAATTATTAGGCAACTACATAATGAATAATAGCGCAAAAAAATTTAATATTAATATTTGTCGAGTGTAATCGCAACGCACGAAGATCAGTCGCACTCTATGCAGAAAGATTTCCTGACAGGTATCACCCTCCACATACTTATTTACACAAAATTGAAAATTCATTAAGGCAACATGGAGCATAAAAGCAGTTGTTTCCGTTTTCCATGGCAATAGCTATTTTGTTTTTTAAATAGTGGTCTTGTACGCCTTCAAACAGTTTTTTGCGATTTACAACAAAATTTTCTGATATAATACCCATAAAATTTTATATTTACAGAAAGAAAAAATAATGAGGAATCAGATAGTCTAAAAAAATATACAGGGTGTCATTTAAAAAACAATAGTTGTGTTCGTTTCCCGTTTAACCCGAAATGAAAAAAAATATTTGATAGCCCTATTAAATGTAGCACATGGCCGTAAACAAAAAATAATTTAATATATATATATATATATATATATATATATATATATATATATATATATATATATATATATATATATATATATATATATATATATATATATATATATATATATATATATATATATATATATATATATATTAGTATATAATGCTCGCATTTTTTACGAAATGTTTTGGACTAAATCGTCATGAAAGTCACGAAAACCTTATAACGAAGCATGATATTAGGATAAAGGATATATAATTTAGAACTAATTTGGTGTTACTTTGTTACCCTTAAATTACATTTTCTTGCTCGTATTTTTCATAAAGTGTCTGGGCTTGAAATATTATGAAAACTCCGAAAACTGTATAACGTGATATAAAAATGACGTATTTTTCATAAAATGCCTGAGCTTGAAATATTATGGAAATACCGAAAACCTTATAACATGGTATAAAAATGATTGATATATTATAATTTTGTGCTAATCTGGTGCCACTTTTTGGTCCTAAAATAAAATTTATTGCTCGTATTTTTTATAAAATCTGGAAATCACGAAAACCTTATACCAGAATGATTGATATGTTATAATTGGGTGCTGTTTTTGTACCACAATAAAATTTGTTGCTCGCATTGTATTATAAAGTTATTGTGCTGATACGTTGTGTAATTTTCATGACGTTTCAGCCCTAATATTTTAGGAAAAATACGAGCAACAAATGTTATTTTTGGATAACCAAATATCATTAAACTATCACCAAATTATATCAATCATTCGGATACCATGATTTGTAAGGTTTTCATGAATTTCATTACGGTTTCATGAATTTCAGAACGTTTTAGCTCAAAAATGTTATTAAAGAATGTGCAAGAAATTTAATTTTAGGGTAACAAAGTAGCACCAAATTATAACCTATCAAACTTCCTGATGATATGTTTGTTATAAGGTTTTCATGATTGGAATTACGTTTTAGCTTAAAAATTGTTAGCTAAGTACTTGTACGTGGGTTCTGCTAACTTTATTGACACAGTCCTTAATTTTTTGTTAATGATAAGCGCATCAAATTTTTTGTTGTGTAACAAATTAGCACCAAGTTAGCACCAAATTATGGTAACGGTTTCAAACAATTGTGCTGTAATAATTGCTAGATTACGAGATTATGTGGTGGAGCTTTGAATGTGTTGCGTTTGTTTGCCTTTCCCCATTTGTCATACTGAGTCGTTTCATCAACAGGCGCGCTCGTGAAAAAAATCCTACCGTTGAAGACGTGCAGATTGATTTATGACTGGTGGCTCGGATGTTAACTTGTATTTTTCTATTTTGTTTTACAGGTTATTGATTTTCTTTACCTAGTTAAGTGTGTAGAGAGTACACCAGGAGAGCATTCACTCATTTATACCATTCTCTCAAGTACTGCAAAATTTCTAAGTTTTATTCAAATTATTTATAATTATGTAATGAGGGCAATATGCTTTTATAGAAATTATCCAATATGAATTGAAATGTGTTACTTTAAATAATAAAATGTAGCCATAATTTTAAATAAATATTAATAACTATGTTTGTCCTTGCTTCCTGCAGGTGGAATATTTATGTTAATACTTATGTGCATTCTCTTGTTACGTCATGCTACAGTAAGTATATCACGTGCAACATTCTCACGTAGTTTATCTCTTATTATAAAATAGAAGAATATTATTATTTAGATAAGTTTTGCATTGCAAATTAAGGATTAAGGTTGAAAGGTCCTTTTTTATTATTTAATTAATATGGAGATGTGTTAGTTACTTAAGCGATGACAAGTGTTATGGCATACTTTCATTTTTATGTTTTGATGTATAAGTAATATCAATTGCACATTCTGGTTTTAAACAACTGTGATGGGGAAACTATACGACTATACAAAGGAGTTTTGTCTTCATAAGTTTATAAAAAAAACATGGGCAGAGTTAAATTATTGAGAATTAGACACTTTGTACAAGGTTAAATAGCCGAGAAAAAATGTTATACTATGGGTACTTTAACGATAAAGTGACTTACATATAGACACGCCTCTTATTTAAAAATTTCTTTTTTAATGAAATGGATGTAATGTGTACTTTATTGAAACCAATCCATTTAGAGTGTGGGTCTACTTATTAACTGCATATTTTAAGATTTTTGCACTAATTTGTAATTGTACAAGTAACTAAAAATTTCACCGTGCCAACACAAGCGCAAGAGAACGGTAATAATGTAACGGGTGGTACCTAAGTAGTAGTTTATAAATTTATTATACTATTGTTAATTTGATAAGGGAATAATTAAGTGATTAGATTTGAGGAATATGGTCTTTTGTTAAAATAATTAATTAATTAAGAAATTATTAATTGGAGCATTGTCAATTATTTGTAAATTAACTGTTTTAGATATCGAAAGTAGAGGCGTTTTAAATAGGTGTGGATATAACCATTAAAAGGGAAACGCCTGGTTGGAAATTAATATCTATAAGAAACTTAACAAACCATCCATCAACTTCTATACTAAATTTAATAGTGTGTAACACATTAACGTTGCACACAAATTTTGCACTCGTGTAAAGCTAATGCTAATACGCGTGCCCATACATGTTTGCTTCAATTAAAAAAGTAGAGTTAGATGACTTGGTCCTAATGATAATAAGATTAAATTAAAGAAGTTTTTGTACAGAGGCCAAAGTTTCCGCACGTCAACTTAAAGAGGTCAGCTGCACTTTAGGGGTTTCCTTTACATAATTAATTTTAACAATTAATCTCTCTCACTTATTAAGTAATCGTATGTAATTATGAATTTTGTAATGTAATACATATCCGCTTATATAAGAAAGAAGTATGTTGACCCTAACCATACATCTATACTATAAATTGGAGACGAATTAAAATTTCTTTTACGGTGAAGGGTCTGTTATAGTTATTAATTGTTAACATGACTGTGTTGATCTATTTCCGTACTAAACTTTATGCACTGCTAAATAGCAACACGAATGTGCATGTCGTGAAATTAAACTTTTTTTCAATTGACAGTTATTACTGTATTTTAAAAAGTTACGTGACAGTGTTCAACACTTCCATAAATAAAATATTCAATATACTAAAAAATTTCACTAAAATGGATAATAATTATAATTAAATATAGAGTATGGTATGTTGAACCAATATTTCTACATTCTGTAGTTACTTTTTTTTACTTACTAATAATATATTTTCTCACTTTTTCCTATTTCTTGTTTTATGTTATTTTACAGTAGGAGTGTTTAATCAACCTCATCATTGTACTTGAATATTTTCCGGTTTTATGACCACCAAATATTACGTGTTGTGGACGAGGGAAGGTGAAACAATTTTGAACAATAAAAATGCATAGGATTTTTGAATTTAATTATTTTGCTCTAGGGGTTTGGTGAAAATTGCTCGAAAAAAAGTTCCTCGAATGGACAGTTCCACGAAAGCGTAGTTACTCGAGTAACAATTTCTCGAAAAGAAAATTGCTCGAAATAATAGAATAAGATTATTTTATTAAATTCATACAAATACAAAATTATGAAATTTCTCAAAAAGAAAATTGCTGGAAATAATAGAATAAGATTATTTTATTAAATTTATACAAATAAAAAATTATGAAATTTCTGGACAAGAAAATTGCTCGAAATAATAGAATAAGATTATTTTATTAAATTTATACAAATACAAAATTATGAAATTTCTCGAAAAGAACATTGCTCGGAATAATAGAATAAGATTATTTTATTAAATTTATGCAAATACAAAATTATGAAATGTACTAGAAAAGTTGTTTACATTTCGGTACACACACCAAACATTAATGTAGTTAACATTCTCAAATACATACGTACATACACACTTAATAGCCATTGTTGTGAACAATACCGCGAACATATCCATCAATATCTACGTTGTATTGAAAATTTTGCACTATGCGCACTATTCTTCCCGCACAATCACGATATTTACAGCTACCCATTGGAGGGTCACCACCATCCAAAAATTTTCAACTCGTTAAGGCTTTGTTGTCGTCTAATAGCATCTATAAATTTCCAAGTGCTAGGGTGATTCGCCCAAAAGTAAGTCTTGGAAACCTCTATGCCAACCTTCGACGCTGTTGTTAGTTTATGGTTCACCTTCAAAAGTACCTTCGTAACAATTCCACATACTTAAAGGAAAACGCGGTGGACGGCGACCCCCTCGATTTCGATTGTGCTTGTTCAGGGAACACATTTTCGTCGCAACAAATATCAAAATATTCAATTACATGTTGTTCAGGTACGAATGGGAGAATTTTCATTGTTAGTGCAAAGTCCGCATCTATTTCATATCTGTTTTTCAAACCATTCGATTGAATATGTCAGAAAATTGCCTGACAGAAATGGAAAAAAACATCCCCTGTCTCTTGTTTCGGGATATACATCATGTACGACATTAATTACCGCACTTTCAAAATCGGTCATTATGGTTTATGGATTTGCATTAGTTATAAATTCTTTAATTGTGCGAAAAAATTCAGAATAAATTTCCTCACTTTTATTTAATAGAAGCGAGTGAATTAGTGACATAGCATTATTACCTTGTAAATAATGCACGGTATACAACTGCCCAAAAAGAAGTGGAGTAGTTTTTAAAGGTTCCATCAGCATACCAATGTGCAGATGATTCCAACAAACTTAAATTTCTTCTAGTAGAAAAAATAATGAGCCGATCTTCCACTTGCCCCTTTATCATATAATAAGAAATCTTCTCCATTTGCAGTGATCGTAAACTCTAGTGGAAATTGAACGTCTTGCCGACGGGTTGGAACTGCGAGATCTAAATGTACACTTGCTCGAATATTACTTATAGTTTTTTTTATGGAACCTTGCTGCTACTGCTTGACCAACATTTTCTGATGCAGTAGATATGAGAAACTGTGGGGTGTTTCTAGTAGATTTTGCATTCTCCTTGATGATTTTATATGCTCTAGCAGCGCCCTACGCTTGCAGCATCAGCTATGTAATTGTGCACATTATTGTTGCATTGTCGTAGATTGTTATCACCCGAGGGGCACTTCAATTTTTTAGAAACTTCCCATTTCCTATACACTTTATTATGAACAACTTTGTCTTTAGTAAACAAATAGCCTTCGATGAATAACTTGTTTTTGCCTTTTTCACTTTTAATAAACTCCATGTTGTTAGCGTTACCGTACCGATGACTGTAATAAACTTAAAAATTTTTGAAAAAGGAAAAGGAAAGGCCACGTATTTCATTCCCTCCAAAACCAAAAATTCTCAATTATTTTTTTATGTGTAGTTAAAAAAATAGTCCTACATGTACAGGGTGGGCCACCACCAACGGGACGGTCTTTGTATGTAGGCAATACGTTTTTTTCAAATTTATTTTTCAGGGGGGTTATGTATATCAGTAGTGGCCACATTTTAAAATTATTTTCGTACATACTGGGTGTTCCAGAAAAGCGTGGCTTATCAAACTTGTATTTTCGTTCAATTTTGGATAGTAATGTTAAAATAAGGTGCACTTTAATAAATGATCCCTATAGGTAAATATTACAGTTTTCGAGATATTTTGAATTTTGTGAAAATAATAGGTTTTCGAAAAAAAATCATACTGACCGAATCAATTAAATTAGAATGACAAAATTCTAGTTGTAAATATTAAATTTGTTACCCTTTGAATCGCTATAGCAAATGATTTTTAATTCCTTACAGGGTGTTCAAAATTTTCAGTTCTAAAATAATTACATTCAAATCAAATTATCTTGGTAATTTTAAATGTAATCCCTGTATTTTATTAATCTACATTATTCAAAAAAACATTGTCTATCATTTGGTATATGGGTTTCCTATGCCTAAATATTACAGTTTTTTTGTTATTCAACATTTTCCTAAATTTAATGTAAAATCCCGTATAATATAAAAAAAAATTTAAATTTAATCTAGTAGGTTGCTTTCTGTCATTTCTTAGATTTAATGTTAATCCCTTATAACAAAAAAAAACTAATCTAGTAGGTTGCTGTCGTTTTAGACATAATACAATTAAAAGTTTTTTTTTAATGGCTCTAACTTATTGTGCACAATAATTTTATTTATTTTTAAATTGTTAAAATAATAGTTAAAAATGAAATACGGATTACAAGAAAGAATTGATATGATACTGTGTATTGGGGAATGTTTAGAAAATTATTTTTTGGCTTCTAGATTGTATGCTCAAAAGTACCCCGACCGAGAACATCCAAGAAAAGAAATTATTGAAAGGTTGTTGAATAGATTTCGTGCTACTGGGTCAGTTGCATATCAGAAGGTGAATTGAAAAAAACAGGTTACTGGGAATAATTAAAATGAGTTTGATATAGTACTCTCTGTTACTGATGTCCGTGGGATACTTAAAAAAAATGGATATTATCTATATCATATTCAGTTACATCAACATTTGTCTGAAAGGGACTATAATCTGCGTTTAAACTTTTGCTTATGGGCTGTGGATAAGGCTGGCAGAGATCCTGATTTTTTCGTGGAATTTACAGATGAATGCACTATTCAGACTGATGGTATAGTAAATAGGCCTAATGACCACTATTACGATACTGAAAACATAGATCTATTTCGTACTGTTGATCGCCAACACCGATGGACTGTAAACGTTTGGGCACGATTATTAGGCGATTATGTGATTGGACCATATTTTTTTTATGGCCACCTACATGGAAGAAAATTTTTGAATTTCTTAAAACGTGATTTTTGGATACTCCATGAGCATATTCCATTAAATATACGAAAAAAAAATGTGGCTCCAGTTGGATGGAGCACCCGCACATTTTGCCCGACTTGTCAGAGAGTATCTGAACAGAAAATTTAGAAATAGGTGGATAGGCAGGAGTGGTCCTTGTAATTGGTCACCTAGGTCTCCAGATGTTACTCCAATGGACTTCAGTATATGAGGGATTGTTCAACTTATAGTAAATCAAACAGTCCCCACTACTCCCGAGGATATGAAAATAAGAATTTCTATTGCATTAAACACTATAACGCCGGAAATGTTAAATAAAATAAGAAGATCTTTTGAAAATAGAATTAATTGTTGTATTCAGGCATATGGCATTTTGAGCATATGTTCCGGTATTCGCTGTAATTCTGAAGCATTTTTGCTGTAAATAAATTGTTGGACCATATTATTCATGGACTGCATTTTGTCAGTGTTTTGAAAACAATATTGTGGTAAATAAAGTTTTTCTTTTACATTTTGTTTTATGATTCTTTTTGAAACAATAGATCAACTTTCGGTTTTCTATGTTATTTATTTCATTCCCGTTCCAAGGGGGAGGGCGGGCTGCTTGAGTTTTCCAAGCTCCTTCAACCACAATCATGGATTCCCAGCATACATACAATAGAACCTATTAACTCCCGAATGCTAGGCAGGTCGTGTTACCACTGCTCCACTGCCTCGGTTTTCTACATCAGATTTTAACATCATTATGGCATTTTAGTACCCATATTAAAAATTTTATTTGTGGAGTGTGCGCAGGCAAATCTCTGGATTTGTTAAGGCATTGGTATAAAATAAAAAAGCGGTTCGTTCTAATAAAAGTAGAACTAGTGTTCATATTAAGAATTGGGTAAAAATCAGGTTTGCACATGCGGCTGGTCCTTAAGGGCTCTGGGGCTCGAGAAGCTAAACCAAATCCATAGAATCAGAAAAAAGTTATTAATTGTAATAAATACTAATAATAACACTAATGCTTATTTATTACCTTCACATTCTTACACTATTTTAACCAAAATTGGGTTATAAAATTCGGAGTCGTAACGTTCGATTGAATTTAAATAGAGAAACGCCAATTTGACTGACCGTATGCCGAATCGCGAGTAATGTAATTCTAGGATGGACTCCGGCTCAATCAACAAAGTCTCAGTACTGAAATTCCGGCGTAATTATTTGGTTGGCCAATAGATATCTTACTTAATAATAAGATAAACAATCCTTGAAACCATGTATGATTCGAATTGAAACTGCGCATGGGGGTATTTGGAATTGCGCACTAGTGAATACTGTACTGTGTAAACATAAGCCGCCGTGTGTGTAAGAAGGCAAATAGTTGTAATTATATCATTTGTGACCTCACTTGAACAATTGTAGATTTTCTTTTAATTTTTTGCTGTCATTTTGACAAAAAGGCACTTCTCATATTTCACTTCTACTAATAGTAAACTCGAAAAGCGCGAACCGAGGTTAGAGAAACGCTTTTTGACAATTACAATTGATATCAAAAATTGAATTTGGCAATTCTAATGATACGACTGCGCATGTCCGAAGACCCCCAACTTGTAAATTTTCGACCTTATTGAAATGTTCAATTTGTCTCGTATTTTAAATGCGCAGCTCATATGCTCTGGCTATCTAATTATTAAGTAAGATCTCTAAGGGTTGACCGCTATCTTACTTCGTTCATTTCATAAGCAAATGCTATTTCAGAACAGAAGAGACAAGCAATATACATGAGAATCTTTATATTATGTAATAATATTATTAAATAATTTGAATAATTAAAGTTATTCAATAATAATAATACAACTATTAGGTTCCATTACCACATTTTTATTTAAATGTCACAATTACAACAACAATTGTCTTAGTTATACATAAAATGGTAAATAATACACTCTTAGTAATCTAATAATAAATACCGGCAAATCAAAATTACTTTTTTTCTTTTTTTTTACTAAAACGAACTTTTTAGTACATTTGCAAGATGAGTGGTTAAAATACGAGGTCTGTTCAAAAAATACGGTGAATAATTTTATTACAAAGTAACAAGTTTACATGGAAATGGAATTAATTTCCTTCAAAGTACTGTCGTCCCTGGCTAGACTTATCCCAACGTTGTATCCGTGACTGGAAACATTTTTGGAAGGGTTCTTTCGGAAGGGCGTTCAGCTGCTCTTTCGTGGCCATCTCCATGTCAGGAACGATGTCAAAACTCTTTCCTTTTAGCACGGTTTTTATTTTTGAGAAGAGCGAGAAATCGCATGGTGCTAAATATACTGAGTAAGGGGGATGTGGACACACAGGAAGATTCTTACCAGTCAAAAACTTGCGAATCAGAAGCGATGTGTGGCACGACGCATTGTCGTGATGAATAAGGAAGCCATTAGCCCATTTTTCTAGTCTCTTTCTTCGTATATCGTTTCGCAAACGTTGCAGTACGCCTTTGTAAAATTCCCCTTGGAACGAACTCTGACGATGGACGTCCCGACCGTTGCTCGTCTTCAACAGGCTCATTCCCGTTTTTAAATTGCTCATACCACTTGTAAACGGTCTTCAGAGTTCCACATTATCGCCATATACCAATTTCAACATTTCATGAGCTTCTTTAGCACCCTTTTGCAACTTGAAACAAAACTTAATGCTAACGCCTTGTTCGAAATCTATGATGCGCGACGGACTCGATAAACACGACCTCACTCTAGCGGCTCTTGAGACTGACTAACAAATCAGAACGTGTTCAAACTGGACACAGAATGTCTCAGCGGATCAAACTATCGGACATATGAGATGGAATGGACGCAGCATCATCAGTTGCGGCTCTAAAAATTCGTTCGCCGTATTCTTTGATCAAACCTCGTATGTCTTCTTGATTGAATAAAAACAGATTAATAATTAATTAATTGATTTTCTGTATAAACAATATTTTTTTTCTTCAAGCGTATTAAAATGTTTAAATTGTGCTACCGAAAACAGGAGTAGAAATAGGATATTTGTTTTACTAGTATCGAAAGCCACCACAGCGCTCGGTGACGCGCTATCCACTAGCCATGTATCAGTTCTGTCAGTGTGTTCGAGTTACCCGTGGTTTTCGCTTCCAAAAATGTGTGAAGAAGTGTACACCACCCGATAGTGAAAATTGCTAATGTTGCTGTAGCAAATTTAATTCCGAAATCTCGCAAGGTTTATGACTTTGCATACAAGCGACTAATAACATGGGCTCAAGAGCAAAATGTTCGCAATTATTCCGAAAACGTTATCTTGGCGTATTTCTCGCATTTGTCCGAAAAACTCTCTGGGCACAGTACTCAATGCTTAAAGCTGAATTAAACCTAAAAAATAATGTAAATATTGCAAAATATGCCAAACTCAATGCGTTTTTAAAACGTCTAGGGGAAGGTTACTGCACGAAAAAATTCAAAGTGTTGACCAAAAAACAGTTTGACGACTTTATGCAGAATGCACCCAATGACACTTATTTAGCTATAAAGGTAAGAAATTTAGCGTCCATCACTATTGAAATAATTATGGATCGATTATAGGTTATATTGACATCTGGATTCGCGGGCGTCTGTCGTTGTGATGAGCTATTAAGATTGAATGTAGAAGATGTCCAAGATTGTGGAACATTAATATTAGTAAAAATTCCAAATTCTAAACTAAAAAGCTACGGTCGGTGACTTTTACTGGAATTTGTGCCGCCAGTATACCAAACTCTGCCCAGAAGATTTCCAGTCTTCCCGATTTTTTATCAAATATCAAAAAGGGAAATGTCATCAAGTAGTAATGGGTATACATAAAATTTCAAGTGCGGCAAAAGAAGTTGCTCTGTACTTTAATTTATCAAATCCACCCGAAAACATAGGTCACAGTCTACGACGAAAGTCAGTAACAATTCTTGTAGTTGTACGAACAACGAAAATGCAATGAACTAGCTACATCTCCTTTAGGCAGTCGTAAATTTTGGTCTTTAGCTAAAGCCATTAGTAAAAACTTTGGAACATCTTCATTTCCCCCCCTGACATCCGTTGACGGATCGGTAGTTGCTGATTCTGTAGGCAAAGCCAATGTTTTTGTGGAAATGTTTGCATCAAAATCGTGTCTCAATGATTCTGGAAAAGATGTGCGCCTAGTCAACTTTTCTTCATACGCTATGAAACCAATTCATTTTCGGTACAAGCTCTTGGAATCGTTCATCAGTAGGCTTGATCTCAATAAAGCGACTGGCCCAGACGGTATCCCAGCTATTGTCTTAAAGAAATGTTCCCCCGAACTAGTACCAGTCCTATCTAAGCTCTATACGATCTCTATGTCTTCTGGGGAATTTCCTTCATCATGGAAGTTAGCAAATGTTCAACCTATTCCCAAAAAAGGCGATAAGACCGATCCCTCAAACTATCGACCAATTGCCATCACTTCCATTTTGTCTAAAATCATGGAAAAAGCCATCAATCAGCAACTGCTCACGTTCCTTGAAACTAATAAACTCCTTAGTGACCACCAATATGGGTTTTGGCAAAGTCGTTCAACAGGCGATCTTCTTTCATATGTGACCGAAGTTTGGAACAGTACAGTAGAGCAGTCCGGTGAAACAGTTGTAGTCGCTTTAGATATCTCAAAGGCATTTAACCAAGTTTGGCATAAGTGTTTACTTGCCAAACTCACCTCGTTTGGGTTAAATGAAACGCTCATCAACTGGGTTTCTAGTTTCTTTGATAAAAGACGAATACGTGTCGTAGTTGATGGCTTTTTTTCAAAAGAAGTTAGCATTAACGCGGGCGTACACTTTTTCTGCTGTACATAAATAACTTTATTTCTTCAACAACTAACCCCATCCATTGCTTTGCTGATGATAGCACTCCTCACTGTAGTTCATCTCAGTCTATTCATAGTGATAATCCACCTTCTATGTCAAATCAAGAAATTAAAGCTGAAATGGCAAATTCAATCAGCAAAGACAATCAACGTATTCTCGAATGGGGAAGCAATAATCTAGTTAAATTTAATGCTAACAAAACTCAGTGTTGCCTTGTGTCCGCCAAAAAAGATCGATCATTTCCTATTGTAAGTATGAATGACTCAGTTCTTAAGTTTTCAGACTCTATTACTCTGTTGGGTATGACTGTATCTTCAAATCTCTCATGGGTTGACCATCTTCTGTCAGCTACCAAAACAGCTGCTCGTAAAATAGGCTTTTTGTACAGATCTAAGCAGTACTTTACCTCTCGACAACTCCTTTTGCTGTATAAGGCCCAAATTCGGCCTCATCTGGAATATAATTCTCACCTCTGGGTTAGTGCTCCCCAATACGCTCTCGATATCGTTGATCGTATTCAAAAGAGAGCGATTAGGGTTATAAATGATCCGTCTTTAACTTCACACATTCAGTCCCTTGAGCATAGAAGGATGGTTTCAGTTCTTTCTTTGTATTATCGTTATTACAACGGCTATTGTGCTGCTGAATTATATTCTTTGATACCATCTCGGGCTATCTTTGCGAGAAACACTCGGTTCGCTCATTCACATCATCAGTATGCACTTGTTGTACCAAATCGGCGCAATCCACATTTTTCTGCACGTCTTCTAAACTCTGGAATGATCTCCCTAGTTCCTGTTTTCCTCTCACTTATGACATAAGAAAATTTAAGGTAGCTGTTCATTGGCATCTATTGGAAATTCATTATCCCTCTATCCATCCTGCTAAGTGTTCCTGAATGCTTTAGCACGATAGGCCAAATTTAGCCTGTTCAGGTCCACAATCATAAAAAAAAAGACAACGGTGGAGATATTTCTTGTTCAAATAGGCATGGGGGCTGGAAAAGCTCCGTAGCTGAGGGTTATATAGAGGAATCTATAACGAATAAAAAGCAGATAGCCAAAATAATTCTGATCCAAGCCGATTATGATAAGTCCAGTACTTCTATACCACAACAAACAACTTGGAACAAGCTAACAATAAAATTATGAATATAGACGATGAAAAAAAAGGAAAAGACAACGTATTTCATTCCCTCTCCAAGGCGGAGCGCGGGCTGCTCGAGCTCCTTCAGCCATAATCATGGATTCCCAGCATACATACATACATTACGTATATATGCAAGGTGGGATTAAAAGGATAGGTGTGGTCAGGATAGGATCGGAAGGAACGGAGTTAGGGTTCTGAGGGGGAAAATACAACATTCGCCTAAGTAGCCGCACATGGTGTGCGCAGTGACCATGCCGCTACATGTGTATCAGGAAAATCCCCTGAAAAAACCTCATACAAGGTAGACGGTAACGGGAATCGAACCCATTACCTCCCGAATGCTAAACAGGTCGTGTCGCCACTACACTACCAGCTCGGTTATAGATAATGAAACAGCGATCAGTGGTTTCAACATAAAAAACTGTATTTTGTAGAAGTGTACGTTTGTATTAAATAAATATTTACATTTTAATACGCTTGAAGAAAAAATAGTGCGTTCTACTCCTAGTTATATAATCTCTATTACTTTAATAATAAATTGAATTACTTTTCTGTGAATACGAGGTATGTTTACATTTTTTTGTATTTGTGCATGCAACACTACGAGAGTAAATACTAACTTGGATAAATACGAATAAACATATCACTAGATAAGTTATATTTATTTATTTCTATTTGCCATTATACCCATTTATATATTTATGTGTACTTGTCAGAAGCTACACATAGCGCTATTAAACAGCACATTAACGTGCAATAAGGGCTTTTTGTTGTGAAACCTCCGGAAAATGTTACTTATAATTTATATACGTACGACATTAAACGACACTAGGTGTCTCTCATTTGTGATTACAGAGTTTACTGCTTTCTATCTACGATTATATACAAACACGATGACAGCAATTAATAGTGTCATAAGTGTAGGTAACGGAGATGCAATTTTATATTTACCTTTACGTTGGTGCTAGTTCTGCTTTGTAAAGAATGGCGGGAGTACATTCAACTTATTAAATTAGTGTGTGTACCAATAGTTCTAATGTAAATAAATACAAATTTACTGACACTATAATTTGAAAAATTTCTTATAGTTATCAACTGTTATCTGCATCAGGAACAAATTTGTTGAAGCGACTGTCGTGTATACATTGCACCTCGCTCTATTGTAAATGTACTTAGTCCAATTATCTTAAACCACCAATTAAAGCAACGGATTTCCAGTATTAAGCATTCAAAGTATATATTATATCAATTCTTTTATGCCCGCCGTAATGTATTTTTTTCATATTTCCTTCTCCCTTCTTACATATTTTCCCTTCCAATTTAGTACAAGCTTATGTTAATCTGATTTTTCGTTTCACCACTGAAATATAACAAACCTGGAACTCGCACGGTTAACTTAAAGCCGAGTCAGCGCGCTAGAAAGAAAGGGAATTACTCTCGGGTTATTCGGACTCCGTCTTGCTCATTATGTTATTGTATCGTATAGGTAAGTACTTACACCGCACGCATTTTACGAAGTACTTGAACCTGCAAGATTAGTTAAATATTTTTGATGACTTACCTATTTTCATTATAATTATAAATAGATATGTTTTTTATCAAAATTTTTTTTCCGGTGGTATAAAATACGTATTTTTGTAATTAGTGCATAATGTGGGCATTTTTTGACGAGCCCTAAACTAAATGGGGCGAGTTAATCAAGCCTAATTATGTACAAATTACATACAAGACTTTAAGTCAGACTGCGAAAGGTTAAAGTTTGCTTGTTACTAAGTATTCACTTCAATTTGCCATTGCTTACCGTTAATTTTTGTTAAACTCGCATTGCCACTATGACAGGTGGCAGTTTTATTTTATTTTTATTGACTAGTCTATAATAACGTGGTTTATTGATTCTAAATAGCGGAATAATCCAGTCTTTATCATGCAGTCGAATATATAAGTAGTTAGTTATTGGTAATTTTAAATAAAACCCGACTCCTGCACCATCGTATATTGTTCAACTAGTGTGCTACAGGCTTTTCGGTGTGGCATATAATTTGAAAAACAATCTGGCGATGCCAGATATAATTTTCCTCTCGATTTCAAACTTGCGAACTCTTTATAATTACGAATGCTGACAGTCGGATAAGAGCGATCTTCTTGACAATATTCACAATCAAATTTTTCTAGAAATATGCGAATTAGAAAGCCGCAAATATAAAAAAGAATATTGTCTTGATAATTAGTCGAATGAATTTCATTCATCATTTTAAAGTGATTAATTAATTAATTATAAGTTTTTGTTATGAACAAATAAGTTCAAAAGTAAATATGTAATTAAAAATTATTATTAATTTTATTAAATACATAAATAAAAAGTTTACCTCGAGCAGGATTTGAACCTACTACGTGTACTTTGCTGGGGCTTGTACTTCGATAACGCAGTTGGTTAGCGTGGTACTCTAGCAAAGTACAAGTCGTAAGTTCAAATCCTACTCGAGGTAAACGTTTTATTTATGTATTTAATAAAATTAATAATAATTTTTGATTAATTAATTGTTCATCAATATTTTCTGTATCCTCAATTTTGTCAAAATTTTGCAAAATAAAAATAGACGATTCTTCTTTTAACTGGACATTATTTTCACAATTTTAATTTTTACTAGGAGCTACAGAATTTTGAGACAAAAGTTTTCGTAAACTCTATTTGAATTGAAGAGCATTTGGGTTATTATTAAAACCACCAGAAGCTCGTATGCAACAAAATCGTAATTCAAGGTGGTCTTGAGAACATTGGTAGCTAAAAAATAGAACAAAGAATCTTCGTTAATAAGTCCATAGCCAAACGAAACTAAGGTTGTTCATTAAAAATTCAAGCGCAAATGTTTTTCTAATATGACTTGTCACATATCGATTGGCACATTTCATTTCACGGATGTAATCTTCTCCTCTTTTAAATGCGTTCTTCCAGATTCTACTATTTTTTAATTGTATTGGTGATTTGTAAGCCCTTCCATACACATTTCTACTATTCATTATATCAAATAGTTGGTCAAATACACTAATAAATTCTATAGTTGGTACAGCGTCTTTAAAAATGGATCTACTGCTTTCAAGTATTCGAGTGCATCGGCTCGCTTGAACTTAGAGTTTGAGAGGCCAGCTTAACTTTCATTTTTGTATTATGAAAAAAAATATGAGCTGAAGACAATTTATTCGCAAATGTGAGGTTTTCCTGCTCTTGGATTGTGTGCAACTGCGTTATATAATCAAACAAAATTGTTTCTAATTTGAATGATAATTTAGGTTGCACTTTGGCCATACAGTTTCTACATAATTTTTTTATATGACATGGATCTAATAAACAATGAATTTTAATTTGGAAATTACTTGGATGAATGAAGTACTGCTTCAAATCATCAGGTGATAAAAGTTTTGATATGTTTTTAAATTGGTATTAACGCCATCACAAGTAATAGATCTTGCAACAACTCCGACATTATATAATTCAGTTATAACAACTAATACTAACTGATTTTGCATAGATTTGCTAATTGTATTTATTATGAAATATACAACAGTGTATTTAAAATGTTTAGACACAACTTCAAATGCTAAGGCTTCTGCCGCTAAATCCTCTTTATCGTCATTACATATACACCCCAAGTCAATATAACCACAATGCTTTTCGTTTTTTACATCATATTGGATGCCAACTTTAATGACCATGGAATCAAAACTGAGAGCAACATTTTTTAATTAACTGCAGCTGTTAGATGACAGTTCATGGTTCTTTAGTTTTTCTTTAAAAACATCCCAAAACTTCTTTTAGAATTCTAGGATTACAATTCCTACTTCCTAACCATCTTCTTATTGTTGAGACACGAGGGAATGTACTTTTTTTCGCGAAGAAATTCATAAGCTCTTGGTGAATAAAAATATAACGTTAAACAGAATTTTCTAACATCTTCAGTATATTGCTTATCGGTGTTAGAATTCTCTTTGTTTTCAAATTCATTTCTAAATAACATAACGGAAATTGATTCTCCGAAATTGTTTCTCAAAACATCTTCTAACTCCTCACTTTCTTACTTATTTTCCTTCAATAAACATAAAATATCTTTCATATTACTTACTCGCCTATTTCTTCGAGTTAATTGTTGTTGGAGGCATTTTTTCCCTCTTCTCTTGCAGTTTTTCAGTTGATAAATCTGTTTGACAAGCAACATCTACGTATTTGGAGACTTTGTCTTCAAATTCAATTCTGGTATCGATATCTACAGAATTCGAATCTTCGTGTATCAAAAAATAACATGTGTTCAAATAATCATTAATAGAAAACTTGTGGAGTTCGCTTAATAATTGTGTGCTTACCAGGAGCTGATGATATACTTACTTCATATGGAGTAGGATGATTAAAAATCGAAGGCACAGTATCGTTTTTTAATATTAAATTTTCATTCGCTAAAAATTTTACGCAATCCGATGCTTTACAATCACAGTACTTCGACTAGGTGTAAACTTTTTTCTTTTAATAACATGAAGCCGCGGTCTTTGAGAGGAAATCTGTATAGGAAAATGTGAGAATAGAGAAAAATTTACAGCAGTGACTATAGCATACGTATGAAATTTCACAGTTTTATCTCCCTTGTCGTCGGTATTGTTACAATTATAGGCACAACAGTATTTAACCATGGTAAATAATAATGAAATAAGACAATTGTCTTTTAAAATGTAGGAGAAAAACTAATTTGATTAACCGCGCAAACTTCTTCAAGCGCATAACTGTAAATGAGTGCAGCAAGGACAAAATAACCCGTTGCTATGGCTTTCTCGCTTCAACTCGCTCGCTCGGCTTGTTTCCTATAGGTTAAATGCACCGTGCGCGTTCCAGGTTTGTTATATTTCAGTGCTTCTCACTGAGTAATTAGTGCTTGCACAATTTGGAGCACGAAATGTACTCTCCTAACATGAAGAATGCGCTATCCACTTAGTAGGTACGAGGGCTGCTGCTAAAATTTCGGGAAAGAGACAAATATATTTAGAATTAAATAAATGCCTTTATTGTTTTTCAAAATATTCTCTCTTTTTACATTATACATATTTTTGCATTCGTTTCCATTAAGAGAACGGTGTTTTCAAAACTTCATTTTTAAATGCTTCAACGTTTAGTGTTACAAATTGCTGACCACGCAATTTTGTTTTGTTAATTTCTGGGAAGATAAAAAGTCATTAGCACTTAAATTCGGACTGTACAGAGGATGATACATTAATTCCACTATTTGAGTGTGTAGCGTCCCCCAGGTACCCTATCTTAAAAATCGTAATTTGAACTTGTTTTCAATAATGCAAAGTTTAATGGTTATATGATCTCGGAAGTGTGTACCCACTTGGTAATTGCCTTTTACAATTAGTAACCAAAGCGGTATCATGTACCCGTTCATCACCCCACCTCTACACAAATATAAATATAAACAACAATGCTCATTCACTCCAGTACTAAAGGGAAGGAACCCTGTACTGTCTTTCATTTTAACAGCTTTCAGCTTAAGGAGCCCGTGTACGAATAAGATACCTTTGCACGGCGGTGCTCGATGTTTAGTAGGTTATATAGGCTTGTAGAATCATTTGAAGCCAGCCTTAATTTACATAAAAATACCTATTTACACTTGCATGTATATTCCCTTAATTGATCACAGACACACATCGTTAACATACGCGTTTTAACTTCAAAAAGGGTGTGTTATTTATAGATTAATATTTGAAAACACATTACAACTACAGTGGCCGGCGTGTAAGAAGACGAGGAGCCGGCGCATCGCGAAGAACTACGGCGGATGCCGATTATAATAAAATACTAAGCAGTGACGTATCACATTTGTATGTTTAATTATATGTATATTGGAAGAATGCGTATGAAGATGAATAATTCCAATATTTCCATTGGTGACGCGTTTTTTTTAACATTTGGTTTTTCATGTTTGCATAATAGGCATCTATCCCTGAAAGTGTGTAGGCATCTCTCCCATTTGTCTAATAGGTAATTTTGAATGTATTTTAATATACACTAATAAAATGAAATAATGAAAGCATTAGGTACCCATTAGAAAATTTTGGATATAGAAACTGAGAAGTTAGTTATAAATATGGGTGAAGATAGTGACAGTGATTATTAGTTTAGTGATTTGAGTGACAGTGAAAATGAAACATTTTAGACAATATTATTTTAGTAATAGGTATCAATTATGTGTAATATAATAACATATCGATTTTATTAATTTAATTATAGTATTACTTCCAGTATAGCTTTTAATTATAATAAATTGCGTATTTACATAAAATATGGTTCTTTGAATTGCTTTTAATATACCATTAAAATATACATTATGCACCATGTGACGCCTCTGAGGTAAACGAACGCGGAATTTGAACAACATCATAAAGTCGTCTTTCGCGCATAGGCGGGCTCGTCTTCTTACACGCCGGCCACTGTAAAGAAAAGACAAATTAGTGTTGGTTAATTCAAAAGCAAATGTACACGCACGAAATATTTTTAAAGACAAACTGTTTACAATGAAGGTATTTAATTAGCTCAACATCGATCTGGCTCGATTGACACTCTTAACTGTCACTAACTTTCCCCCCGATTTCAAACCTAACTATCTTTACTCCCGCAATCAACCCCCATTTTTCTAAAGTAATATAATATTAATTACTGCACGACATCTTAATTTTAAAAATATGCATTCGTCCGTAACAACTCTACATTTCTCTCTCGAGTTTCCAAGTAACAAACAAAGATATCTTTTGATCGCGGTCTGTACCGACACAATTACTTATTAAGCTAGTGATATTTTTACATTAAGAATCGGCGCATAAGAAATTCCTATGATTCGTTACGCCCCTTCAATAAAGCATTATTTTAAGCGTACACCTGCTAGTCAGACCTCAAAACATGTTTTTCAATATTAGTTACAAACAATCCCACATTCCATACATAAAATATATGTTAATAAAATATTTTGAAAACATTACCAAATAACGACGTATTATCAAGATTTGACAAACGTTTATTACAATAGTAAAATGTTCTCGGTCCGCTACCTACAAGTGGTCAAATAATTACGTGTAAGTTGTGCTGTATGTGAGAATGCATTATAGTGATGCAGAATGATTGGACGTCTTTTATTTCTTTTTTACAATTCCGACAAAATTCCGGGAAACAAATACTTTTATATAACTCAGTATTTATAGTTTTACAATCTTCTAAAGGAATACTACCCAGATGTTCAGTTTTCGACATAAAACAGGCAATGGTTTTCTTCGAAATGTCGAGTAACTTTTATGGGCTTTGGTTCGTCTTGGAATACCCAAACAGTTGATTGTTATTTTGTTTCAGATTTATATGCATAAATCCAAATTTTAAGGCCACTAACGATATCGTATACCAAATTTGATGTTCCAGTGTTGAATCCTTTAATAAGTATTCTTGACCCGAGCTTCTTTTTGACCATTAATTAAATTTGTTTCACGTAGATACCCAAATATCCTCGAATTTCCGTATAGGTTACATGATGATCTAGCATTACTATTTCTCGTACAGCATCAACGTTTTCTGCGGTTTTTGATGTTGTTCGTCGAACTCCACGAAATTCATTACTAATACGATCAAGTTCAAATTTTTAATACCTCCGAAACATACAGTTGTTCTTGATGGTACCTCATCACCAAAGGTAGTTTTTAGATCAGTGTTGCACTCTTTTTCACGTTTTTTCAATCGAATGGAAAACAAAACCATGACTCGGAAATGTTTACGACTCAAATCCAAATTTTGTCGAGTTACTTAAAAATTGCACTGTAATTAAACCGTTTTTCTCTGTGTCTACCCTCGTATATAATCAAAGTGTGAACCTAATATGTATATTAATTTGCCAAGTTGTGTATTATAAGTTGCCATTTCAGGGGTTACAAAATCTTTTATGTAGTACTACTTTGGATCAAAACAGTTCCACAATATTAACTTGTTATTGACTTTCCTAGTCAAATTTTTACGATACCCAGACTTTTAGTCACAGTTCTTACCACAATTTAACGCAACAAAATCGTACGTAGAGATTTATGTAAAGATAGTTTCCATCACATTTTTAAACACGAACCACACTTGCGAGCACCTACTTGGAAACTGTTCAAATTTTGGATAGATTCGACAATATGTATTATGAATGTAAATTGCTTTAATACTGTCCATTATTTCACTTTGCATTATTTTAGGAGACTCTTATAAAAATATTAATTGTAGTACCGGGCTACTTGGCTACTTTGTTTAGATCTGGGAGTGATTTGTATGACAAACCGGTCACTTGAGTGAATTTGCGCGATTTCCGCACTGTTACGTTTAATTGGTTTTTTAATTAATTAATTCTGGCGTTTAAAATACTTATCGTTTGGGTTTTTAATTCTTGTATTTTCCTATTTATATTTTATATAAATTTAAACGTTTCGATAGTAATTCCAGTTATCGTCCACAGTAAATGGCAATATCCCAAGTAATCTTAAAGACATCAATTACCATTTACTGAGGACGATAATTGTAAATGTTATCGAAACGTTTAAGTTTATATAAAATATAAATAGAAAAACACGATTTAAAAACCAAAAAGATAAGTATTCTAATTATGTGTAACAATCGTGAAAGTTTGCATTGTAATAATTCTGTCGTTTTATCAATTAATTCTAGCGATTTTTGATTCTTAATTAAATAATGCAATTACAATGATTCACAACTTGATTAGAATTTTAATCAAATAACTTTCACGATTTCCTGTTTTTATTGAATTAATTCGCTGTTTAATCAAGTTAAGCCGCGCCACCACGTATTTATTGGTGACTTAAACAATTAATTCACGCGATTTCCATGGGCGTTGTCTTCTGGATTTGCGTAGGTTTCTTGCGTGAAACTAGCAACTTGTGGGATCTCGCAACTTATATTTAGAAACAAGCAGAAAATTAAGGACCGAAACTGATTACTCGCAACAACTTTCACATGACTCAGCGAATTCGTCAAATTTGAAACAACTCTCACATTGATACCTGACTTTACCCTGCCTAAAGCAATACTCGGTGAAAAAATTGTTTGATTAAAAAGAAATTGATTAATAATTCTTATTTCTCTAAAAGCAGACACACCTACACAAACAAGTAAACAAAACACCATAAATTTGTACAAAACTTGCAAACAAATGGTACAAGTAAACATGCAAACACCGCAAACAAAGAAAACTAGCAATCAAGTGCAAAACATGTAAACCTACAAACGTGCAGTTACTCAACGTCCAAACACATAAATGCGCCAACTTGCAAACATCAAAAACTAACCCACTATTTTGTAATTATAGATATTAAACTCTAAAATTTTCTGAATAGTGCACACAGCCGTTAAAAGTGAAAGGTTTGTTACGTAAAGTTGGATGTGGAATTAAGAATTAAACTTTTTTCACAATATTACGTGATTATTGGAACTTGATACGGTAAACATTCTTCTAAGAACGCGAATGGTTTTCGTAATGTATGATATATATATATATATATATATATATATATATATATATATATATATATATATATATATATACCGGTGTCTAGAGTATACCCACGTTCTATGGCTATCTTTGTCATTATAAGAGATACAGAGTCGGTTAAATTAGCAAAGTTGGGCAGAATTACATGATAATTCAAATACCGATAAGAAAATTCAACATTCTTGCCAACTTTCTAAGATATCTGAAAATAACTTAAAACTCGTCCAAAATTTGCAATCGGCTGTATCTTTTTTAATATTCAAAATACGAAAAAGTTATAAGAGAGACTTTTGATAGCTATTTTTACGCAAAATGGGAAAATGCAAATAAACATTTTTTAGTATTTTTCGAGCTACAACCCAAACAAAAATGTTTTAAATGGCAACTATAGGTAGCTATGGACTCATTCGACGGATTATTTTTTTTTAATTTCAAAAATGTACAGCTCTGGATGTTTAATATTATTAGTTAACTGACAATTCTCAAAAAAAAAGAAGGTAATTATAATATTTATTAAACAAATTAAAGTGTGTAGCGAACATTTAAATGACAAAATAACCTCATATTCTACTACTAAATTTGTGGAAACAATAAGAAATAATGTACTGCATTATCAAAATAAAAATTTCTAAATAAATTTAACTTACAACGAAGAGTAACAGCAAAAATGTAAACAGATAACACAATCATAGAAGTGCTTCAAAATGCGCTCCATTATTTTGAACACACATTTGACATCGTATTAAAATTTCGTTTTGAACTTTTAATAAATTTTGGGTTCTAATTTGTTGTATAGCAACACGAAGTTTATTTTTAAATCGTCTAGATGATCAGGTTTTACTCGGTACACGTTGTCTTTAATTCCACCCCACAAGAAAAGTCCAGGGGTTAAGTCTGGAGATCGCGGCGGCCAAGCTATCGCACCTCGATTTCCTATCCAATTATTAAGACGTTCCTGTAAATAGTTACACACAAGTAATCCATTGTGTGCTGGTGCCCCGTCGTGTTGAAAATAATTAAAATTTTGAATTACGTTCAACGGAAGGTCGTCCAAAATTTTTTCAAGTTCGTTTCGTAAAAAAGTCAGATGTCTTTCGGAAATTAAATTGTATCCATAAAAAAACGGCTCAAGGATTTTGGTACCAATAATACCGCACCAAACGTTTACTGAAAAAGCATATTGATATCTCCTCTCAACAGTGAGGATTTCCATGGTACCATTGGATATGATTTTTCTATTGAAGATCCAGTTTGTTGTAAATTTTGCTTCATCGGTAAAAAGAATGGTTTTCGAGAATTGATTGTTTGCTCAACTTTCATTAATCAACCATGTAGCAAAACGTAATTTTTCTGATAATCTTCAACATATAATGTATTTTCTATATGAAAATGATACAGCTTAAAATGGTTTTGTTTCAAAATAACGTGGGCTTCATCTTTGTAAGTGTTGCATTCGTTCGCAATTTCACGAAGAGATGTAGTAGGTTTAAATTCGACGTAAGCTAAAACACGTTCTTCTCTTTCTGTGTTAACATTAATTTTAAATTTTGAGGTTTAGTAAAACCCCATATTTTTTAAAATCGATTTGAGTTTGGAAAATAATCTCACATCGGGTTGTCTTCTTTCCATATAAGTTTGAAGATATAATTCCGAAGCAGCATTAGCATCTCTGTTAGACACGTAATACCAAAAAGCATATCATTTCTTTCTTCAGAAGAATAAGCCATTAATGAATTAATATTCACCATTTGAGAACGAATCACAACTGGTTACAACAAATAATTCAATATCTACTATTTGACAGTCATTCCATGCAGAGTTTTGTTTTTAATTGTCACAGCACACCACGACAAATATTGCATTTGTTTAGTAAATCCTATAATTACAATTTTTGAAAATTGTGAGTCAACTAGTAATACTAAACATACAAAGCTATACATTTTGAAATCAGAAAAAATAAGCCATCGAATGAGTCCATAACCACTTATAGTTGCCATTTAAAGAAGTGTATGTTTGGGTTGTAGCTCGAAAAATAATTATGAAAAGAATTTTTATTCGCATTATCCCATTTTGCGTAAAAATAGCTATCAAAAGTCTCTCATAACATTTCGTATTTTGAATATTAAAAAGATTGAAAATTTGGATGATTTTTAGTTATTTTCAAATATCTTAGAAAGTTGGCAACAACGTTGAATTTTCTTATCGGTATTTGAATTATCATGTAATTCATGTAATTTTTAGCTAGTTTGATGATGTATGACTTTGCGGGAGTTTTGTTGGAGGCGTTGCCTAAAGTGTCGATGTGAATGTTTTTTATTTAAAAATCTGAAATCGAGTGGATTAGTTAATCAAACGCGAGAATTAGTCAACAAACCAATCAAACGCAAACATCGAATTAAACCGGAAGTCGCGCACATTTACTCAAATGGGGGATCGGTACACAAATCCCACCAAATGGTAGGAAACTTCACTCAAGTGTCCCATTTGTCACGCAAATGACCTTTCTATTATAGAAAAATCCCATCAAAAGGCCCTCTACTGTTAAAATTTTTTTTTTATAATTTTCATGACATTGAATTTTGGTGTCATGTTTTAAACTGCGTTTTTCTTAATTGTGGATGAATGGGTGGGAGCATGCGTGCGCGCGAGTGTGTGCATGCGTGCGTTGCGTATGGATGCATGCATGCGGGTGGGTGCGTGCCTTTGAGTGGATGTATGTAATTACATAGTTATTATCCTAGTACGGGATTAAACTATTAATTGTTTTGTATAGTTCTAAAATAGTTTTTGTGTCAGGAAAGTATTTGCAGGTAACAGACATTTTTTTATTTTTATGAGTTTGTGTGGGTAACCGATATAAAGGAAAAAGTAATATATAAAATATATAACATTTTGGTTTAAATGCAAAATCCTGTATTTATATGGTAGTCGCCCCGTTTAAAAAGTAAAGAGAAAGTTACGTTGAATTCCTTTCATTATATTTAGTTGGAAGAACTGAATACAAAGTTAAATACAAATACTTGTTATACCTAAAGTTGTTAATAAAAAATACTGCAACGTATTAAGTTTAATTACAATCAGAGTGTATCGTGACATTTAAAAAGTGCCAATTTCATTGTATGGAAAAGTACTGCAATTTTAATACACTTGTAGTGCAGTTGTACCGCTATTTGACTTAAGTAAAGTGGGTACTGAACAGGTAAACTTTGGTGTGGTTATATAAAGCAATACCTAGCGCAACGGCCACTGTCTAAAAAAATTGATTAGCATTATCTTTCTCATTTACTCTTGTACGCGTCTTTTAACCTTGAAATGTGCACGTATTTTGTGTGTGCAATCTTTTTCTTAAGTGAAATATTTAACGTACATTAGGAAACAATTGAGTCAATTAATATTTATTGACTGTTTACCGTTCTTTGGATAGAATTTTCGGTTATGTGGCACGAAAAAAATTAACGGGTGTTTACAAAAAGTCATTGCTTTGTGGGATAATGTGATCAGTAAACTCTGTACCAGGTTTAACAAAGTCAGTACACGCTAGCTGGTTAGTAAAATTAATTAAATGATTTATGATTAGTCAACGAAAGTTTACTTAACGCACAAAATACATTAATTTTAGAAAAGCGTATTTATTACCCGTATAATAAAAGTACCTTCCGGAATTCTGTACCATAGTTTATTTATGCGTTTATTAGTTATTTACGCAACCAATAAGAAACGATGCAACTATTATTAAACTGTGTTTTCAAAATTTAATTCAAATACAATTAAACTTAATGACGCTTTTCATGCCAAGTTTAGCGGAGTTAATGTTATGATTAAAGTTGAGTTAGTTATTTACCGAGTGGGCCTTAATCTTGTCTAAAATTGTAATATCTGGTCAATGAAGATTACCTATGAATACCGATTGCAGTGGGCGCATTGTATGGAGAGTGTAAGGTTTTTTTTTTAACATTCAGCTAATTTACGCCTTGCTGTAGACCCGTCGGTCTTCGACGCCTAGCGCGCAATTTGATCATATACCGAATTATAGAAATTTTTAATATCAAACTGTTAAATTACAAGGGATTTAAGACTCAACGTATAATTACCTAGAATTAAATTTTTATATAGGTCAGCTCATTATTAGATTTTAAAAGCTAGAGTAGCTCTTTTACTGCTCGCAAACTATTGTAATCTAATCTAACAAACTCAGCCTGTCTGAATTTATTCTACAATGCTTAGTATTAATAATTATTTACGGTATTCTTTTTTAAATACCCAATGAACAGATAAAAGTGAATTACATGAATACTGCTGTTCCTGTCTTTCTAATATACGAATACAATAAATTGCAATTTGCACTTCGCCATATGATTTATAAATTAGTAACGTTATGCAATTGCATTTGTTAAGCATATTACCTACGTTGAATTAACAACAATACTATAATCTAACAATCGAAATAAATATAAAAGTAAACATCTTTAAAAAACTGTTAAAATAATGTATGAACAAATATTGTTGTTTAATTTGTGAAAGGTTCAAGAAAAACATATGTCGAAGTCGGAAGATATTGTTAAAAATCAAAGTAATTGGCCTTTAATACGTTCATTAAATTTATAACTAGTCTGTTAATAACTTTAATAAAAAAAAAAAAATGATATAGATTAAACACCAACGTTCCTTTCATCGTAATATACACGTTCTTGCCTTTCATCCAAAAGCTCGGTTCTGATAATTAAAAAATCTTCGTATTTCCAAAATTTCCAAAACAAAGATGTGTAGTGGTGTTACTTTCCCACCTAAAGGGAAAAGTTATTGTAATTGGCCAAAAAAATTCGAAATGGAAATGAGACCGGAAATATTCGTTTTTGGGGTCCCCTGGCCTGAAATATATCTTTGCTAGACTAATTAATGCATTTCAACAAAATTGAAGGCAAAGTGACTTAAGAGTAAAAATGTAAACAAGTGCTACCGTATTAATTTCAACCTGATGGCCTTCATCAAATTAATACATCGGTGGAATTTCATTTAGTTTGTGTATCTGTTAATAATTAACAGTGAAAAAACACTTTACAGTAAACTTTCACCCGAAGCTTGCAGTCGACTGTTCTTATCTTCGCAAGGTTACCAAAACAGAATTTCTTTCAGCCGTTTAAAATAGGGTTATGTGTGCTTGTTACAACACTATTCGCGCGGTAATGTCCCCTGACCCCAAAAAAGTGGTTTTTGAAAAATGTCAAAAATTGTGTGGCCGTACGTGTGTGCGCATGTGCCTTTCAGAAGCGATATCCCAAAAACTTGAAAAGCGATTGTATTAAAATTTGGCATAAATGTCTAGACCCCAGCGACTTTTGCTGGTGGTCGAGGAGCTACAGTATAAGGACACTTTCGGCCACAATAACTAAAAAACTTGTTTAGACCCCTCTGAAATTTGGTGACGATCGGTGCATGGATTATGGACTAATTAAAGTAATATCAAGAAAATTACGTTAAATCGGAGTGAACTAAGCTAATACGCCAGTTGTTACGCAAATGTATAATGGGTTATATTTTGTATTGGTATTTGTGGGTTGAGATCTAGACACAGGAAATATCAGGCATCTCTATGCGCATCACCTACTAATGATATGAGCACTAACCTTCAATAGAATTTTGCCCTACTAAAGGAATTCCACTTTTAGTAAGGAATTTTTGACGTGTCAAACATCGCATTGCCACGTAAGGTACAGTTTTACTTCCTATCTGAAAACAAGGAGTGATTTGGTTTTTCTCCGTTTTAGAAAATCAGCTACCTTGGCTAGGTTTGAATCCGCGTCCCTCGCGTGGAAGGCTAACACTGTAACCATTCCACCACCAGGACAACACTTGGTTATTATTGGTATTATTAATTTGCTTTAACAAATTATACTAGTATTCTAATTTTTTAGACTACATCTCATTAATTATACATATATTAAAAATATACTTTATAATTATCCTTAAAACTGTAATTTAGTACAAATCACGAAAGAAGTTAACCAGTTACCTGGGTAGCCGATTGCAGTAAGGGTGAATGTTATTTCTTGTTTTACTTTTTATTTACTTGTTTTATTGAATTGATTCAAATCATAGAAGGTGAAAAAGTTTTTCGAGTCGGGTGAATCTAATTTTTACATTCCGTATACTATAGGAAGTATAGTAAAGGGAAGGTATTGCGATCATGAAAAAATTCGACCTCGAGATTTTAATGGATCTTCATGGGTGGTAATGGATATTCATGGGTGGAAGGGCGTCGGGGGAGGGGGGTGAGCGGGTACGTATGTGTTTGGGTGCGTGCGTGTGTTTGGGTGCGGGCGCGAGTGTGTGTATGTAAATACGATAGCGGTCAGGCCGTTTGAACTGGAGTGGTGAAATTTGACATACGGCTGTATAACGAAATCGTAGATCCGTATCAACTTTTGGAACATATAGGACCGGCTGAAGTACCTGTTAATCTACAGTTTTCAAATTTTTTCAAGTAAATTAGTCGTAAAAATGGAGCTGTCAATTTGAAATTTCTCACACGCATGAAAGGCACTGAAAAACTATTAGATATGAAAATATGAAATTTCAAGCTGGTTGGGACACTAGAAACGATATTTAAATAAAAAAAACTATTGTCATATAAATTGAGACTTTTAATCAAGATGTTCGATTTGGATGCTCCAGTATTAATAAAATTATGAAAAAAAAAATATATATATATATACAGGGTGATTCAGTTTTATTTGGGGAAACTTAAACAGTGTATTCTATCAACCAAACTGGTGAAAAACTTCATATAAACATATATCCAAAAATGTTTCGTTTTCGAGCTATATCTTGTTGAAAGTTTGTATAATGAAAAATTACATTAAAGCCAAATTCATCATTTAATAATATTATATTAATTATCCAATAGGATTAAAGCGGCTGGTAGTCAAAACAAAAACAGAACACTCAGTTGTGAATTTGTTCAAAACAAAAACAAACACTCGGTTGTCAATTATTAAATTTATTTAGTATGTGATACTGTGAAAAGTGTTAGTGAGAGTGGTACTATTTGCAATTATGCCACGAAAGTTTAGTAATGAAGAATATGCAGATATTCAGTATGTGTATGGATTCTGCGATGGTAATGCCGAACCATCAGTTCGTGCATATGGAAGGCGTTTTCCATCTAGGACACTTCCAAATACCCAAGTTTTATTGATACGCAGCGCCGTTCTCGTGAATTGGGTTTATGTAATAATCATGACCTGGTCAGGAACAACAATCTAACGCTCAGAAGAAATGGTAATCGAATTCTGCAATTATTCGACGTTAACCGTCGACTTAGTACTCGTAGAGCGGCTCAACAACTGCAAATTTCGCAATCACGGGTATGACATACTTTACATGCAGATTATAGAAGATTTTATCATTTACAGCCCGTTCACAATTTACACCCGGGAGATGCAGAAAGAAAGGTAATTTTTTGCGAGTGGCTTTTACGTGAAGCGGAAAACAATCACGAATTTTTACATAAAATACTGTGGACAAACGAATCTTCATTTACCAGAACCGGGGTGGTTAATTATCATAATCTTCACGTTTGGGCATATGACAATCCACACGAAATTCGACCACGTTCTTTTCAGTATTAATTTAGCGTGAATGTGTGGATGGGAATTTTACATAATAATGTTTGTGAGCCTCACTTCTTGCCTCCAAGATTAAACTATTATTTTACGAGTTTCTTAACAATACCTTAAACGATTTGCTTGATGACGTGCCGCTTTACTGGAGAAATGGTAGCTGGATTCAATGGCGCTCCAGCTCATTATGGATTAATAGTGCGACAATGGTTAAGCACTAATTATCCACAACGTTGGATTGGGCGTTTAGGACCAGTACTGTGGCCTCCAAAATCGCCAGATATGAACCTGTTAGACTTTTATATGTGGGGTACGTTAAAAGATAAAGTGTATGCGACACCAGTCAATTCAAGAGAACAGTTAATTTTAAGAATAGAAGAAGCTTTCAATGACATGCGACAAAATCCATTACAAATAACCCACGTGATTGATTCACTGGTTCACCGTTATAAAAATGTATTGACGTTAATGGATTCAATTTGAACAACTTCTTTAATAAAATTATTTTACTGTTAAAGATTAATTTTACTATAATGTGATTTTACATGTTATTAAATGATTAGTTTGGTTTCAATGTAATTTTTCATTATAAAACTTTCAACAATCTATAGCTCGAAAACGAAAAATTTTTGGATATATGTTTATATGAAGTTTTTTCACCAGTTTGGTTGGTAGAATACTCTATATACAACGTGTCCCAGATAACATTTCCAGCATGGGGATCTCGCTTATTATAAGAGATACAGATTTGGTTAAATTAGATGAATTACTCCTAAGGATTAGTGAAATTATAGGACACTCTCCAATTTCCAAATTTCCATGTATTTTAAGACTTATGGCAAGAAAAAGAAAAATGTCAAATTTCTTTGTCTTGTAATATCTTTTTTGTTATATTAGACTTATAAATTTTATTTGCACTTTCTTAAAATATTTTTTATGCAGAATTTAAATATCAATTTGGATTTTTATTTGCACTTTCTATTTTTTAGTTTCAACCCCTAAATTTAATTTTTTTTGTGGAACGACAAGTCGGCTTTGAAATAATAGATTGTGTTTTTTTATCCTCTTTACAATGATATAGCACATGTACTATCTATTTTTAAAAACAACAAAGAAAATTTAAAAAAATGTATTTTATTAAAGACTAACAATAAGCAGGCCGTGAAACATAAAAACGCAATCGAGTTTAATGTCACTTAAAAATTATTCGTTCCAGAATATTTTTGTGTCAAACATGACTTTATTTACTGATACTGAAAAGTTTGATATGTTGAGTTGTTACATCTTGTCTCATAAAAACAGTTTAGAAGCTGAACGGATGTACTTGAGGCTGTATCCTGAAAGAAGGCAGCCCAGTTCTCGTACGTACAGAAATTTGGTAATTAATTTAAAAGAATATTGTTCATTTTCAAAACCTACTAGAAATTAGAAATTACGGAATGAAGATGCAGAACTAAATGTATTACAATCAGTTATTGAAAATCCTTCAACATCTGTTAGAGAAATTGAACATAACACTGGTATTTCGAAAACTACATCACAAAGAATTTTAAAACGTCACAGGCATCATCCGTATAAGTACACCATTCTGCAGGGACTTAGAGATGGAGATCAGGGGAGAAGATTACAATTTTGCCAATGGTATGTTAATCAATGTGAGAATAACGATAATTTTCCAGCTACGATTTTGTGGTCTGACGAAAGCAGATTTACAAATAATGGCCTTTTCAATCGACACAATGTTCGCTTTTGGGACCGTGAAAATCCTCACGTTGTTAAAGAAAGTCGGCATCAAGTGAGATTTGGTTTTAACGTCTGGTGTGGCATTTTAGGCGCTAAACTTATTTGGCCCATATTTTTAAACGAAACATTAAATAGTGAAAGGTATTTGAATTTACTACAAACTGATTTAGAAAATAAACTTGATGATTTACCACTGATTGAGAATATTAATATCTGCTTCCAACAAGATGGCGCCCCACCCCACAATTCAAACATCATCAGCGAATATCTTAATAATCGGTTTCCAAATTCATGGATTGGTAATCGAGGGCCGATTTTATGGCCACCCAGATCTCCAGACTTAACGCCCCTTTGGGGCTACGTAAAAAATCGAGTGTATGTGCAAACATTTGAGAATGCCGAAGATCTTCGTGAAGCTGTTCTTGCAGCATTTGGTAGCATTAAACGCCAAAAACTACGCAGGGCACAATTATGTTTAGAACGGAATGGTCACTTGTTTGAACATCTTTTATAATTGGATAATTATCTCCAATACTATTACCTGCTTAACTCTTGTTGTTATCTATTATTTGTCGTTTTTTCATGTTTCGTGGCCTACTTATTGTTAGTCTTTAATAAAATACATTTTTTTAAATTTCCTTTGTTGTTTTTAAAAATAGATAGTACATGTGCTATATCATTGTAAAGAGGATAAAAAATCACCATCAATTATTTCAAAGCCGACTTGTCGTTCCGTAAGAAAAATTTAATTTAGGGGTTGAAACTAAAAAATAGAAAGTGCAAATAAAAATCTAAATTGATATTTAAATTTTGCATAAAAAATATCTTAAGAAAGTGCAAATAAAATTTATATGTCTAATATAACAAAAAAGATATTACAAGAAAAAGAAATTTGACATTTTTGTTTTTGTTGCCATAAGTCATGGAAATTTGGAAATTGGAGAGTGTCCTATAATTTCACTAATCCTTAGGAGTAATTCATCTAATTTATCCAAATCTGTATCTTTTATAATAAGCGAGATCCCCATGCTGGAAATGTTATCTGGGACACGTGTATATATATATATATATATATATATATATATATATATATATATATATATATAGTGCATCTTGAAGTAGGTACTATTAAGATATGTATTAAGCAAACAGTGGAAATTCTTTAGAAACTGATAATTTTTGCGTCGAAAAATTTCAGTTTCATTGCATTGAGGTAGAGTTTTAGTATGTAATTGTATAAATCCGATAGTACTTCTATGGCGTATATGTATGTATACGGGAAGGTTAGGCACGCCAGATTTTTTAATTTGGAATAGGAAGTGAAACCGTGGCCCCATGTGTAGAAAATTGGCCCTTCAACTTTCTTTTGCCATTGGTAGAATATTAATAACAATATTATAAATGTTCGATGGTTGTAAGTATTTCACAATCTCAATATTACTTTGATACTATTTTGAACTAAAGTGTAACAAGTTTTATGTCTGAAAAGAAATCCTAGACGTTTTAGTTGGATTTCTGCCTTGTTACATTACGTTATTCATTGTTATCATTTTGATAGACCGTGAATAGAAGGTTTCTTCTTCTTTATGTAAAAGTAAATTTTACGGTTAAAGTTCAGTTACCGGAAAGGAAACCTAAACTTTAACCTATCGTTGCGTTTTGAAATACACGAAAGATTTATATCTTCGTTAAAACAGGATGTCTACCAATTCAAACATCCTGTACTGTGGTTTATTAACGTTATAGGATATAATAGATCGTATATGTAACAATTAAAGCAGCTGATACGACGATACGCTACAATTGTTTCATACTTCAAATAATCTGAATTCATTACGGTTGTAGAAAAATAATGCCGGCAATCTACACGCATTATAAAAATGGTTTTGTTTATATACAAACGTGAGTTGCATTGTTCTTTTAACGCTTTATTATGTATTATGGTTTTCTTGGTTTAAATTCTCAGGAAGTATTTACGTGACATAACTACTCGAGAACAACGAAATATGATTATAACAATCAAGTGAATACCGTTCATGGCTTTATTACAAAAGCTTCTTGCAAGCAGAACGCAAACGGTAATCGCGTTTCTAGATCTTTCAGTATACGGGTAGCTTAACACAGCATTTGCAAAAAACACTTCTTTATACATTATTCTTTAAACATTTTTGTCAATTGCATTAAAGTCTAATTATTTAATAATTGAGCGATAAATTTATTCAAATGGTAATTTCGGGATTAAAATATTACAGATACTGTAACTGAAACAACTGTAAATAAGGAATTATCAAGTAAGTATAATGCAGGCCCAACCTGAGCTCTAAACAAGTTAGATGCAAAATTGTATTTAAGGTAGGGATTTAGCGAGGTAATTTTCAATTTCGATTAATTATAAACACCTTTAATTTGTGATTTTAGTACAAACACAATAGAACTGCAATCGGTAATCTATTGACTAAAATGAATCAACGTTTTTATCGCATTTTTAACCCCCGACGAAAAAAAAGGGGTATTAAAAGTGTGTGTATGTGTGTGTCTGTCTGTGACATCGTGGCTTCCAAACGGAGTAACCGATTTTGATTTAGTTTTCTTGGTTTGAGAGGTGAATCGATCGGGAGTGCGCTTAGCTATGATTTAAGAAAATCTGTTTAACCGTTAGACGATCATTAGCTCTTCTCGTTGATGAAAGGATTTTTTTTTTACTTTTTACATATTTTGATTGATTTATTTATTTTTTTGCGTTTGAAAGATGACTTGATCGAGAGTGTGCTTAGCTGTGATTCAAGAAAATTGAATTTTTAGAATTTTTTTTTGTGTCGGTTTTTTTTTAATTTCCTGTTATTTTAAGTAGTTTCTCTAATAAAGATCTAGCTATTCTTTAATAACATATAAATAACATTAACTTAAAAATTAAAAAAAAAACCGACAAAAATTCTACTTTTAAAACCTCTAAAGAGTAAACAAATTTTCTTGGATCAGAGCTAAGAACAGTCCCGATCAAATCACCTTTCAAATAAAAAATTAATAAATAAATCAATTAAAACTTGGAATAAAAAGTAACAATAACCCTTCATCAACTAGAAAAGAGCTGATCTACAAACGGCTGAACACATTTTCTTCTTTTTTCGCTGGGGGCTAAAAACATCATCAAAATACTGCATTACATAAGCTTTTATATTGAGTATATTTTTTATTTTCATTTATTGGTTCTAAAATTACCGCGCGAAGAGTGTCACAAGTCCAGGAGGGAACTTGTATTTGTTTGTTTATGGACAAGGCGACGAAGGAGCCGAGTCCAGATACTCGCAATGAGTGCTGTAAAACGGACGGGTAATGTTACTGTAAAGAATTTTATTTAAAAAAATACATATATTTTATGCATCACTTTGAATCTGTTTTAATTTTAAAGAACACATGCAGCTGCAGTAGCTCAGTAAGAGAGCGTTCGATTTGCATGTGAAAGGTCCCGGGTTCGATCGCCGGCATCTCCAACTTCGTATTTCGTTTAATGAAGTTTTTCTTTTATAGGCTCTGATGATGTAAAGTTCACTTTACCTGAGAGTATGAAATAATTGTATTTTAAAATTTAAAATGGCTAGTTACCTCTATAAGATGGGAACCGCTGCAAGCTTTGGGCGTTGGGGGTTACTTCATAGTGTTCATTCACATATTTTTGACTTCTTTTTGACTGTTATTTATTAGTAGCTACACAACCTAAACGATATCCATCGATGTATTAATTTAATGGAGGCCATCAGGTTGAAATTAATACTGCAGCACTTGTTTAAATTCTTGCCTTGACCTCTTGGGTCACTTTGTTGAAATGCATTAGACTCTAGTAACAATGTATTTCCGCGATTCTTGGTTAGACGAACACAGCGGATCCTCCGCAACCCAGTGTTGATTTGAAATCGGTTGAAAATTACAACTTAGTAAATCAATGTATTATACATTATATGGATTTTTTTGTTTACTAACGGATTTAAAAAATAATGGCAACACATCATTTATTCTGAAACGTCCACCATTAGGGAGATTATCGAAAAACTTCACATGCATGTTATGCCTTTGATGTTTGATTGAAATTCCAATTATAAAACTGTGTTCACCTTTAACGAACCCCGTATACTAAATGATGCAGATTTCAAAACATTTGGTTGTCCTATAATACGATGCACATTCATGTCAAATTGTCCTACACGGCATTAATTACATTTTCTTGATTAATCAGAATATTAACTGGAGAATTTTTGTTTGAATCGACCTCGCAATCGTTCAAATACCCTGCTAGTGAATACTGCTCGACATGGCTGATATCGATCTGCTCTAGTGTTACCAATCCACGTATTCCTCACTACTAAAATGTTCTTTATGTAACAGACTCGCAAAGTGATTGGCCTACAAGCGTCGCACGGGTTAGTTGTAGATCGTGCGCTGTAGATTTGTAATCTGTAATGGATGTTTTGAAACATAATTTTATTTATTATATGACTGAAAGTACAATAATATTTATTATTGATAATAATGAAAAGTGCTAATACCTGACTTATATGTGCACGTGTATACTTGGCTATAATCGGAAATGTGAATTTCCATAAAGGTGACACCTACCGAAAAATTGTTATACTACAAATCTTGTTAATCATGACCTCATCCTTATATACTACGGGGATGGCACATTCTTCATGTTCCAAATCGCGCAAGAACGGTAGCTCTAATTATTCCGTGGAAAGAAATGAGATGAACAAAGTTTGTATTAAATTCTATTGCGTAGGTACACATTTTATTTCCGAACGATGCGAACATTAAAAAGGAAAAGTAAAAGTAAATGCGCAATCGTCCACGCACGCACGCACGCGCGTACGCACCCATCCACACACACACACACGCACGCACGCACGCACACACACGCACGCATGCATGCATGCACACACACGCACGCATGCACGTACACACACGCATACACACACAACACGTACAATGCTTGATTTCATTACCTTACACGCTAAAGAATGCCTGATTTTTATATAAAGAATTCATACTTGGCTGGCATACAATTATATAAATGGTATACATATCACCTATTGTCATAATTAGTTATGTAAAAATGATAGTTATGAGTCAAGATTAATGAAACGCAGACTCAAGCCTGATCGTTACATAAAAACGAACAGTTTCACAATTAAAACATAGAATTAAAGGAAGCATAACATTGCATGAATCATGTACATTATAAATATTTTTATGTTGGAGATTTCAAGCACCGATTTCCATATAATAACATCTGACTATTCTTATCAAAAATAAAACTTGCTGGGTCGATTGTATCAGCACAAATGTTTTGTTTCCGTACTGGGAGTTACAATGAGCATTAGTTAAGTCTAGTGTTAAGAAAGAATAGGAACAAACTCGGAACAAACATAATTAAATTTTTATAGTTTTTTGTAATTTTAGAAAAGTTAAGCACATTTTTGTTTGTTAAAATTGATATAAAAGATTTGTCTATAATATCAACCAGTTAGAAGAGCATTGAGTTTTCCTTTTTCTCTTATCTTGTAAACCAATAAAAATTCTGGTGTTGGTTTGTGGACAATATAATTAGTCAGTTGATCAAACACTCATAAAGTACCGGCATATTTATTTACTTCTGTAAAAAAAAAACTAAAGTTAACCTACTATTTTAAAAGGTGTTACCGCAAATCTTCGCTCACCAATTGTTTTTTTTTGTTTGTAAATATAACTCGGACGTTTCAATATTAAGTAACGTTCTGTTCTCAATATAACACTGAAATCTGAAGGTATATAATGTTTAGAAAGTAATAAATAAGTGAAACGCCGCCTCTTTTTAGAGACCAATGTAAATTTTCCAAACAATGCTATCTATAAGTAATCGCAGTGTATAAAGACAGTAAAATAAGCACTCGTATCTATAATTAAACCATTTTGGTGTTTAAGGAGAAACTCGAATTTTTTTCACGTTCGTATATCAAAAATAAACAGTAGTTTAGAGATATTTTTGCGTGTAAATAAATTAACGCGTTTGTGCTGGTGCACACTTATCTTTTGCTGATTTGGTGCAAAGTAAATAATGAAAAAACATTTAAAAGTGTTACAATATATTTGTAATAAAACTTCACATCAAATAACTGGCAAAACAAAAGTTTTGAAGAAGCCCTTAGATATTAATTGTTACGCCTATCATACAAGAACTACTGTCCTATAAGAAGCAGGATACAGCAATGTTAACTATTATATTCTAAGAAATGTTAATGCTAAAAGGTAAAAACGTGCAATCGCCTTTAAAGTAAATGATTCAAAAGGGTATTTAGAAACCCCGCTTAAGAGGACAAACCGTTAATTAGAAATAATACATATTTCCTAAAATATCTAATCTTACCTAATCTTAAGTGACAAGCTTACATTTCTACAAAAAATTGAAAAGATTATGAAAAGAAAGCCTATATACATAGCATTATTATTGCAAGTGTTACCACTTAAATGGTTTAAATTATTGGTTTAATAAATGAGGAGATTGCTTACCACTAAGTTAAAAATAGAGGCAAAGATAAGATTAAATACTGTTTACCCTAACTTCGAAATTTGATCAGTTTTGTTTAAAATCATTTAAAAATAGTTATTTGGCGCTCAACTTTTCTAATTAGAATATATATTCGAATATTAATTAATCTCAACCAACGTTAGGTGTAGTAAAAGGTATTTTGGAATTTTCATTCATGCCAGCATACGTTATCTTTACATAAACATTATTTGCAGTAAGGTTCGTAATTAACAAAAAGTGAGGCAGTTAACAACAATAGATGATTACAACAGTGTTGAAAAATACTCTTGGTGGTGTATAATTTAAAAGGTACTGCGGGACTCCGTCTATTTGCTATTTATTCGCATAAACCGAGCTTTGGAAAAATATATTTCCATTATCAAAGCCAAAACTATTTTTAACAGTTAATAATTAATAAGAATTAGAACTTCCGTGTAAAAGTTAAGGTAACATTTTATAATTATAAAGTACTTAGTAACGAATCTTTTATAGAAAGAAATTAATTAACATGAAATAATATGTCAAAATTTAAAATTATAGGGAGTAATAAAAGTTACAAATATTTTGTTATTCTCAAGATTTATAACAATCCTTCTAGAAGCATAATTATTGCTTTGTAATCGACATCATTCTTGTAGATACTTACATTAACATAAATATCGATACATTTGTGATTATTTCATTCTTGTAGAAGAAAGTGTGTACAGTGTAACGTAGTTCGAAGTTCAACGAAATTATAGATAATAATATTTTAATTTAGCACATAGTTTAAATAGATTTCATATTGCTTCAAGTTAAATGAAAAGCCATCAGTTCGTTGCAAGGATTCCATCCATACCTCTTTTACATGGTCATCGTTAAATTTGGAATCATGTCTTCCTATATTTTTGTTGTAGTGTTCTTTGTAGTTTGCCCACACCAGTTCAATTGGATTAAATTAACAGGGATATAGCGGTAACCGTATTACTTTTGTGTCCACACTTGTGTGCTATTTCAACCTTTGGTATTGCATTATTTGCAACTAATTGCAGTAATTCTTTTTAAACATGCTAGGTTCATAAGCTTTGTTGTGCTTTAATAGACAATTACATATGTCTTCCTAAGTTTGGAATGGTAACTGGCATTGTCCCCTACAATTATGGTTCTTTTAAGTTTGCAATGAAATTATTTTCAAACCATTTTGTAAACAAGTTCGCACATATATCTCCATGATAGTTTGCACTTTGTAACTGTGTAGAAAACAAAAGTGAAGCATCGGAAATAAATCCATCTTAATTACCTGTAGGAACAAGTATAAGTCTAAAAAAAGTACAGGTTATTTTATTAGGAATTATAATGTAATAACTAAATTACAACGAACCTTTTTCCTTCACCCATTGGCTTCTTCTTCACGCTTTCGTTACATTTATCATGCCAGCTTCTTTTGTGGAATCCTCGACTGAAAATCCAAATTTCATCTAAGAATACAGGATTGTATAATTTTTCTTCTTTACTTTTCTAACATTCTCTTAATAATCGTACATAATTGGCAGCAATATGTGATTGTTCCAGTAAGCTTCTCCTACCATCATCTGACGAAAAGCTTGACTACCGCTTAATTCTTTTTGTAATGATGCCAGCGTAACATGTATACCTACACAAACAGGTATAGTACTAAACATATCTTGCATGTTTGTATTTACATTTTGAATGCATTTCATAAAATTTTCTCTTTACAGCATCCTTTACATAGTCATCAACTTCGGAGGACTTAGATTTCGTACCGTTTCTCCGCGTGGAGGTTTATTTTCTTTTTGGGCTTCTGTAACCCTTTTTTTATAGCACTAACTGTATTTATACTAACCCCGCATGCTTCAGACGTGCGCTAAAAGTAGTAGATTTATGTTTTTTATGGTCATCCTTCTCTAATACATGTAGTTGAGAGAGAGAGAGAGAAATAAAAATATGTAATTTTATTATAGAGTTTTACATCGATGAGTCATACCCAACTTTATTTGAATCAAACTTTAGTTAAATTTTTTTAAGGTTCAAAATTAGAAATAATTGCAGATTAGTTTATCATTGCAAGAGTGGGTTGATCTTGTTATCTCAATTAATTAAATTCAAATATAAATTTATGTTCAACTGTTTTTTTATTTAAACCATAGTTTATAGTTAGTAATTTCAAAATGTAAAATTTTAACATTCTTATAATGCAAAGAATCCTTTTCGTTTAAAGCATGTTTACTTGAAGCACAAGTTTTTTAATTTAACCTAAGTTCACTTTAGTATTACGCAATTTGTACTAGAGATATTTCTCCAATATATTTCTTTTTCCAATCCCTGTATGATATAATCAAGTTTTGATAATTGTAATTTTCCAATTTTTTCTTTGGAATTTATAAATATGATTTTCAAAAGCATGTTTGCTTATGCGTAAAATACAATTGCTTTTCTTGTTTGAAAACGTTCAATGTTTTTTTGGAAATAACCGACTATACCATGCCTTACATTTAGTTGCAGAAATTATTATTATCAACTTCATATAATGCAAATATTTGCTCGCATAATTACGTAGTGCAGATAAGATCACACATCACTCCTATTAACAAATAATCAAGTATCCATGTTACATCAAGAACGAAGGCAGACAGAGCGTTCCTTTAAAATTAACGATTTTAGAGAATATTGCCTCTTCATTTTGCAATCCAAATGCGTTGACATGGTTTGAATGAAAATTGAAATATCTGTAGGTTTCTGTTAGTACTTGAGTTTTATAGTGTTTTTATTTCTTATCTCGGTGCGTTCAAAAAAGAAATTTTGTTGTCTTTTCCGATTTTACCGTTTGATTGAATCACAAATATTTACATGTTCTTCAATTTTTTATTCTGATACACTGCTATTACTCATCATAATAAGTATACAAAAAAAGAAATCTGCGTTTCTGTTCCTTAACCGTTTTCTACTCAAGCTATACAGTTTTAAAGCTTATTTATGATTCAGCAAATTTTTGTGCAAATTTATTTTAGAGCTGTTTGTTTTCCTTCAAAATTATAATAGAAACACCAAGATAGTTCGTTTAAGTCATGAATTATCAAGCTACCATAATATACACGCACATGTAAACGTATGTTTGTTTTGCAACTTTTGAAATGAATCCTATACGAGACACTATTAATTTATGTAAATTCGTCAGTAAAGAATGACGCTTTACTGACGACGATAACTGTAAACCTTTATAGACGGTAACGCGTAAAATAATACACAATTTTTAACCCAACATTGCAATAGATTTAATGTCATTTTTTATACTGAAAGAACAGCAAGTTTTGTTGAATTCTCCGTGGCACGGATTGACTTTAACCGGTTTTGTTGAACCATTCTGATTTGTTTGTTGTTCTTATTCTTGTTTTTATTGCATAATGCAGTATCCAATGGGAAGCAAGACACATTTTGATATATATATATATATATATATATATATATATATATATATATATATATATATATATATATATATATATATATATATATATATATATATAGAGAGAGAGAGAGAGAGAGAGAGAGAGAGAGAGAGAAAGAGAACACCAATTATTGCTCGGTGGACTATAGTGCCTAAACTACACGCTGTATAGAAAAAAGCAACATTTCTAAAATAAACTTAACTGTGCTTGGTGTTTCAAAAGAACGGAACAAACTTTATCATCAATTTTTTTAATTGAACGCCCGGTATAGTTAATTTGTTTTGAAATTAAAATTCTCCAAATTTTTTTACGAATTTTATAAAATTATTGCTAAAGTTTAACTAATTTCAAATGTACTAACATTTATTATGCAAATTATCCTGTAAGATACCCAAAGTAGTTTTAATCGGCCAATTATCTTAATCAATAAGATAAGTAGCAAATTTTCCAACAACGTCTTTTAAATAAAGATAAACATTACAAACAAACAGTCAAGTGAGGGATTAAGTACATATCGTTGATTAATTAATTAAAATAAGTAAAGCAAAGCTCTACTGTTACAAATTGGCGCGTAACGTTAACTTTGTAACATTCACAGTATTAGTATATTATTCTTTAGATAATTATTTATTAAATGGGAATTATTAAGCAACTCAAAACTTTACATTAATAGGGTCTGCACTATTAACATAATGCATGACTGACTGCATTGCGTCACAGGGACGGGAACTGTCAGAAAAAAAACAGAATCCAGGTGTTCTGTACTTCCATTATTAGATGACTGTCTGGTCGATATAAAATTTTTACTTTGGAAAAACAGGAAAATTGAATAAAGTGATTCTTTGAAAAATATTGTAACCAACTCTAACATTAATGCGCGATTAACGATATCGACGTTAACGCGGCTTTTAATTCTCTAACACCCGACCATATTTCCAGAATTACAAGACATAACTTAATGAAAAGGATTCATAAATATTTAGAGGTAGATGGTGCTAATTTTGAACACTTATTATAAAAATTTATTTGTTTAATATTACATTTAGTTATTTTTGTTTGTAAGTTATCTAATTAAATTAATACAAAATACCTAGTCAACGTTTTTAAAGATATCCACAATTAATAATCCTTTGAGGCTATTGGTTACTTTTCAGAATTAATAACTTATGAAAAAATAACAAAATATCACCTTAAATAATGGAAATCATGGCCTACTCTTTACTGATGTTGAAATAATTAAGTATTATTATGTTTTAACTAAGATAATGAAATTCTCAAAAGTGGTTGGATTTAGGTATAGGGAATACTGATACCAAACGAATTGGCTTAAAAAGATACAGCGGAAAATGTCATAAAATACAGGGTGTTCTATTTAAAGTAAGCAACTTATAAATGATTTAAACTGCGCATGTTGGCGGCTAAGTTTAAAACACGCTGTATGAAATATCAACGAGATGGATATATGGAGTTAACGGATAAGCGCTTGTTGTTTATTGGTTACAATTTCACGTCACTAGCTTCGTTATTAATGGAGATATCGTTATTCAATGTGGACTATGATTTTGTTAAAATTCTTAAAAAAATCGAAATATTTCGAAAATACTTCATTTTTGGTATAGGACATTGTGCACAAATTTTATCTAGAATTTCATGTAGAATTCGAAAATAAAATAAAAAATATTAGGTTCCATTTAAAAAGACAAAGTTGACGTCTACTTCCGGTATAACCGGAAGTGCTGCATTCAGGACAATATTATATTTGAACTCAGCGTTATCCAAAACGTACAGCTTCGTAATTTCAGATTTTTAACATAACTGTATCCGCCATTACTTTTAATCAAAACTCTTCGCGCCACACCCTGTATAGTTTTAACAACTGTTTTTGTGCAACGCTGACTTTGTGTAAACGTTGAATGACTCGGCAATGCAGCATCCGGTTCCCAAAAATAAAATATGATTATTACACCTAATCAAAACAGAATTCAAAATTTTAAAAATATATACAGGGTATTCAATTTAAATATTGATGATAAATTTTCCTCCATAATTTTAGAACTCTCGGTACAGTTGAGTTTATTTTAGAAAGGTAGCTTCTTTAGTAAGCTATGACGTTTAGTTTAATTTTGTTCTATATCTTAATCTCTCTTGATTTTTGATTTATTTTGTCAACAAATAATGGTTTGCATGGTGATCTATTTCGATGGCGTTTGCACGTGGAATAAATTAAAGATTACTCGAGTATCATAACTATTTAAGCGTATAAATCAGAGTATAATTTCTAAGGTTTATCGCTGCATGGTACAATATGCAATGAGACTAAAATATTGTTATCTTTAGAATGTATTTTAAAAACTTGTATTTATTATAATTCATTTATTAAATTGTCGAATATTATAATTAATTTAATTTTTTGCATTTCTAAACTTTTGTTAAATAAAAAATTATTTTCCGAGAAAGTGACCTGTTTAAAATATAATTATAACAAAATCAAGTTTTTCATTGTACGGTTAATAATTAACTTTTGTATTCAACCTTTGTCTCCTTTAGCTATGTATTTTTCACGCATTGAAAGATAAATTGTTTAAAATAGTTTAATGTTTTTTGTATGTATAAATGTTTAACGGCTATTACTGTTTTCTCAGGCGTATTATGGATCTATATACATTCACGTTTTTTTTTGTGTAAGTTCTAGTCACTATGTATCAGTGTACAAATTTAAATATTGTGTGACAAGGACAAGGGCTTGTCATGTTTTACTTGTTTAACCTATTACCACATTGCTCTGTATATTTGACTTACATTTTTATTTGCTATTTATATCATGTAAAATTAAGAATTGCGTTCGTGCACTTACAAACTGTAGCATTCACTAATTTACATTAACTTTTAATGGTTAGTAGTTAAATCCATATCGTTTAACCCATTTATGCCCGAATTAAGTTATTTTGTTTGAAATTAGTAAATTTCAAACTAATGGCCCACACATATCAAGTAATTAACATCAGAAATGAAAAATGTTCAGTAGTTTTGGAAATTTGATGTGGGTCATTAATGTCCCGCTAGGAAAATAAAGGTAGATACGGAAGAGAACTTTATTGATATCAACACTCGATACAAAATTTTGTTACAAAAGAATTATTACAAAAATATTATCGTGGCGAATGAAATACATGGAAACATTTGTCATGCAGGGAATCATTACACCATTGACAAGCCTTATTAGTTTTACTTTTACGTACTGCACACCTTCTTCTTGGTTGACCCGTAAGAATTAAGTGTTGTCCATTTCCTGGAATTGTATATGGTGTAGACGATTTTCGGCCCGCACCAGTTGCAATTTTTCTATATTTTTGTAAAATTACTGTAACAATTTATCGTCTAAACTCCAAGTTGTCAAGATTGAGACCATACTGTCTGCATTGCTCATACATACATAAAAAATCCACAGCATTATTGGCATAAACCATTTTTTACCCCGAAAACCTATTCTATAATTAGCTACATTATTGTCCATTTGATCTACGCCTCCCATGTACTTGTTATATTGCCGTATAACAATTGGTTGGATGATTTCTACTATATGTTTTTGCTGAATATCTAGACCACTTTCCAATTGGCTCAATTCCATAATCATTAGATAGCATTGTCACCACATTGTTATCGTTCCATCTTACACACATAACGTTGTTTTGCTCATCGAAAGCGCTATTCTCAATTCGATCATCTCTGGCAGTACCGGTACCTCCAAAACCCATTTTATGTAAATGACTAATGAGAGCTGCGTTGTTGAAATAATTGTCAAAAAATAATTAAAATTCTATATCTGGATATTGTTTCTTTAGGAAATTTGCAAAGTTATAACTAACGCTTCCACCAAGGCCTAACTTTTCAGGATCTGTACGTTGGATATCACGTCCTTGGTATATTTCAAAATTTAGGCAGTTGCCAAAGTTGCAGGACCCATGTTTTGTAGTCAAAGCGAATAGGTTTAATTTTAAATCATTTTAATCAATCGACAAGTAAGAGCTGACCGGTGCATATCTTACAAATTTTTCATTTATTGCGTCATTTTGTCATTTTGGACGAGATTTAAATTATCAGCAGCATGGACGAATCTGAATATTTCTTCGAACCTATTACGCCTCATTGAATTTACGACAAGAGTATTTCGAGCGTCATCGCGTCCTTCCCAAAATATTCTTCGTCTTGGGACAAGTACGTACCCATTCAAATATAATTTACCAATAAATACGACAAGTTCGTCAGTCCCAACTTCCAAACGACAATTTTTTGTAGTAGAATACATTACAGTATATGTGACTAACTGTTCTAGTACATCTTTGGAAAGAAAAACCTCTAAAAATTCTAAAGATTCACTATGTTCCGATAATGTTATGGGCAAAACATAAATATTGTGTACTAAATTTTTTGTTGTGCGTTTTGAAAATTGTCTATGTTTCCAGTTATGTTTTTTCCTTATCTCCTTTTTTTAGTAAGTTTCTTTTCTTCTTTGGCTCATTACTTTCATCCAACATCTGTCAGATCTTCAGTTCCTCGTCACTTTCATTTCCAGTATTACTAAGCGGTGTAATATAAATACAATCTGACACATGTTCTTCTTCATCTAGGCGTTCAGTTTCTACCAGAAACTCCGCAGTTGTAAGAGGTTTTTTTCCTGTAAGCACAAACATAACAAGTCTCGTGTGCCTAGCGGGTCGTTAGCGACTCAGCGAATTTTAGGAGTCCATCTCTGACAAATACAAGTAGATTTTTTATGCTTTTCAGAACTTACAAGTCTTATTACATCTAATATTGAGTTAGTTCCTTAAAACTTACCAGTAATTACTCGTAGACATTTTAGTCAGACAAAGAATTTCTAAGAAAACGTTGAAGTAAAGCGACCTTAGGTAAACGTCAAATGCTCGCTCTTGGAACTAAATACCGAATGCACATTTACCACACGTTTCCTGGAACTAGCAACACAAAATGCATATTAGTAAGAAAGACTGCCACGTTAATAGGGACAGGATCATTAACGACACGTTGAGCATAAATGGGTTAACATGTATACTGAAGCTTTGATCACCGTAGTCTCTAGGAATTTATAATATTTTCTTATTAAATAAGCGTCCATTGCAATTGTATTTGTTATATTGATATTAGTAGTTAAAGTTTTAAGGTCTTTTGAACATCTTTTATTTTTGGATTTCCCAAATAAAAGAAATGGCAGTTTTTAAGTTGCTATTACGGTTGAAATGGCAGTAGTTTTCGTTTAACAGATAAGTGCAATTCGCCCGTAGCTCAGTAGTGATTGAGACGTGTTAACCCTTTAATCCACAAAGTTAAAATAGTGGAAAAAAATGAAGTACATTTTTTGTTTACAGTTAATTTTTATGTCAGAAACACGGATTTGAAATTCATTTATTGATTTTTTTTCTCTACCGAGCATTATTTAACAAGGCGAGGTAGAGTAAATCCTTACTTCCTGTGTAAAGTACATTATTTTTTTCACTATCAATACGTTATATTATCTATTAACAATTATTTAGGATTTTATTACAAAAATTCATTAGGACAATCTCATGTCATCGTAGCAAAATTAAGTAGTGGTCTTTGCATTGGCACTATAGTAACCGTTTGACATTTGATGAAAACATAAAATGTTTGACTTAAATAACATGTCCAATAATGTGCAAATCTCTGAAGATATTGCTGCTAATAGAATTTTAAGTATAAACAATTGTAGAGATTGTACGTTTGCAATTAATATTGATAAATAATTAAGTTAATCTTATGGTGATAGCCACTTTTTAACAATATTGACATTTACTTCCTTAGGAAAATAATATATAAATAATCCCCGTTGTCATACCAACTTGTAAAGATTCTGCTACTTCCCTAGAACGACATATTGTAGGTGCTACTTACTTGATTGGTAGTGAAACAAATAATTATTGAAGTGTTAACCTACTTTCTGTGATGGAAGTCACAGACACAATGTTTTACAAATGAACAGCACAAATGGAGATCACATTTTGGACAAATACACTGTGTTTGTGATGATTAGCGTAATTTGCATTTCTTTTTGCCGCCTTGTTTGTTCAACCAAACCCAAATGGTCATACATATCGTATCGAACATCTGCCACTGGATGTTTTGCTTTCATACTAATAGCAGAGCGTGTACTAGGCTCTGATGTTACTGAAGGGCGACCAACGGGACGTTTTTTATTGAAGCTGCAAAGACCAGCAGCAATTTCTTCTCGAAATGGGGCCAAATGCAACAACTTACTTTTTTGTTGTTCCTCATTATCAAACCTTTTCTCCGCATTGGCTCTGCGACACAAAGTATACGCATTTGTAACAGGCATATCTTTCAAATGATAAAAAATCATAGGATTACGAGTTTTTAGGCGAATGTGGTAGCGACCAATAAGGCCGTCTAAAAGATCTACACCACCCATATGACTGTTATATTCGCGTATAATTTATGGGGAGTCAATTTCAATCCACTTCTTCTGTTTTTTGTCATACCGAGTATAGCTGGTTGAGTTGATACATTTAAAAATTACCGAAATACAATATATGATGAACAAAATTATGAATCCTTGCGATATTGCAGGCTCACATTCCATTAATATAAGTAATTTGATTGTAATCTCATTATATTTAGAATTTACATCAGTTCTACATACATAAAGACAATATTTACATCGATTGGGGCTTGAATCTCGATAGCGCAATTGGTTAGCGCGGTACTCTAGCAAAGTACAGGTCGTAGGTTCAAATCCTACTCGAGATAAACTTTTATTTATGTATTTAATAAAATTAATAGTAATTTTTAAAATTGGGTTTAGCCTGCGACACACAAATGACAATATTGCTAGATGCACCAAGATCAGGAATACCCGGTAGAATAACATTGTCTCCAGCGCCATTATAAATTTCAAAATCGTAGGAAAAACCATGGGAATCACATAACATGAATAATTTTATTCCCCACTTATATAGTTTGTTTTTCATATATTGCCGTAAAGGATTAGCTATCCTGGTGCTACACATCTGTTCATCAACACACAGTCTAGCAGTCTTCGGAACTGAATTACATCGTTCGTTTACCATGTCTGCCAATTTTCTTATTCGAAATAGCGGACCGTATCCTGGCTGCCCTTTTTTGACACGAAGATCTTCACCAGTCACCAGTAAACGACAAATATTTCTTGATTTTCTGAGTTTTTTATGGGCATTGTTTGTTTAATTGACAGGAATGCATTTTTTCCCAGGTAACTTTCCATATTCGGATAACGATAAATAGTCATATAGATACCAATGTATTGGTAAATCTGGACAAAATCTGTTTTGAATTTTGTATTCACACCTTTCGCAAGTGCAGCTCGGTTAGTTTCCACAACAACCATATTCAAAATCTTGTCCGTAAAGAAATACTTAAAAAAATCCATTGGTGTACGAATATCTTTAATTGAACTCGGTAATTCACTTGCTTTGGAAAGCAACTTGATTCACATGTAATTAATTGCATTCCTTTTTTTCGCCACAACATGCTAGGTAATTTTCTTTCGATATCATCCAAAGTAGTTTTAGTGACGGTTCATTCTGAGGACCACTATCTACCATGGCAGACATTGGCGAACGTGCTCGTTTTTTGGCTGGGATTTTCCCAGCACTGTTTCAGTAGCCGTTGACCTTGCTGCTGTTGAAGTTGTTGCAGTGGACATTATTATTTTGCCATCACCATTGTTATCTGAGTAATTTGATTCTACAGATGCAAGTAGTTCATCCACTTCTTCAGTGGACAGATCTGCTAAGTAGAACTTTTCAGTTCTCTCATGTTTAGACCTCTCATTTAACTTTTTGCTTGTGGGATAATCTTCGCCCTCCATTCTAGAACAAAAAAAAAATACTGAATAGTGTTTGGAAGAAAACAAAATATTACTGTCGGAAAAAAATTATATAATTTTGCAGTATATCTCTAACTAATGAGAAATAACTCGCACTAAAGAATTTTGACATAATTATTTCACACCAAACAGCAGCAAATTATTGTAAAATATGTGTGTGCGTGTCTGCGTGTGGGTGGGTGGGTGTGTGGGTGCGTGCGTACGTGCGTGCGTGTGGGTGCGTGTGTGCGTGCGTGGGTGGGTGGGTGCGCGGGTGCGGGTGGGGGTAGTTGGGGGGGTGTGGGCGTGCGTGTGTGTGTGTGTGACTGTAACTGCGGCAATATTCAATTTTGAAAGTTTTTAAAATATTGCAAAAAATTGCATTTCATGCGAGTTGTTGATGACCTGAATTTCTAACTTCTATGTTAAAATTTGAAAATTTTCCCCCACAATAACACCCTTATTTTCACCCTCTATATACCTATTGTGTTTAAAAGCTTCTTTTGTCGACATAATTGTCTCGTAGGCCTTCATTACAAATTTCATCAAAATCGTCCGTAAATTCGGGTGGCGAGTGACCACAGACATACACACACAGGCAGATATTTTGAAAAATTTTCTAAAATTTATTTTTTCAGGTTTAGGGAGTCGTAAAACATTAAAATAACGCAACTTATTTTTTTCGATTTTTTTTCGACCGCAATACTTTCTTGTTTAGCAAGAAATTAAAAATGAAAATTTCGATTCTCTGCTTTTCGGTAAATAAAAACACTCGTAATATTTGCCACAATTTGTAAATTTTTTAAATTGCTTTGACAAATTTAATTGTTATGGAATACCACAAACAAATGAATAACTTGCCCTTTCGATTCATTTTAAAAGACAAATTATATGCCTTCTTGATTTTTGAGAAATCAACCCTTATGACTTCGTTGTAAGATGCAAGTGGGAAGAATGAAAATTTTATTACACCACATTAATCTATGCATGATTTACTCTCCGTAGGTTGAGCGCTTTCCTTATATGCGTTTCGTTGAAACCATTTTGACGTACTGCTTCCCTTAATTTCTTCATTTCTTTTATGCTGTCCTTGTCGGAAAGTAGTTTTGATCTGGTGACTAATGTTTAACCACGGATTATGTTTGTGTCGGGCGATGATGTGATTTAGCATTAAAATATCTATGTGTAAACTGATTTCGTGTATACCGTTTGTCCTAGGGTTCAATGTCGTTTTTGTCTACCTCCGTTGTAAATTTGGGTTTATTGTGCATTCCATTGAGATGTTGTAAGAACTGGTCTTGTTTTTCCCGACTATGAATCTATTTCACAAATTCACTATAATTTTAGTGCTTTGTTTGCTGTTTCCAAAGCTCGTTCCTCTAGGTTGTCCATGAATAGATTTGCGATCACTGGTGGCAGTGGTGAACCAATCAATGTTCCTTTAACTTGCTCATATTTTTTATTTCTGTATGTAAAATAGGCATTCTTCACGCAATGCTCAATTGGGTTGCTGGTGTCTTTCTGTAGATTTTTTTTATTAGTTCTAATGTTTCATCAATTGGAATGTTTGTAAATGATCATAGAAATTATAAGTTTGGAGCACTACAAACGTTAAAGGACAACAAAGACGCCATGATTTTACCAGAGGATTATGATAGAAAAATACAAACGCTGCTTTAAGATGGAAATAACAACCGATCCGAAAACTTTCCTAGAAAAAGGAGAACAAAAATGAAAAACACCATCAATCAATCAATCAACAACATCAATCAATGAAGAAATTCATAAACGAGAAATACCAAGAAAAAGAAAGTGTCAAAAATTCTGTAGGTTATCCAAAATACACAAGGATGAAGTTTCACTAAGGCAATTAATCAGCTCCATTGACTCTCCGATGCTGCAATTGGCCAGACACTTGGCGAAACAACTGTAACCTTACGCAGGAAAACCGTCTACGTGAAGAATTCAAATCGCAAGTGATGAAACAGAGCTAATTAAACAAAGATACAGCAACCATAGCAACATCATTGAACTTTGCTTAAAGAACACGTATTTCATATGCAGTAACCAGACATATAAGGCAGTTGAAGGAGCACCAATAAGTGACTACTGCCATCAGTGATCGCAAATTTATTTATGGACGACCTAGAGGAACGAGCTTTGTTAGTTAAAAAATGAATTAACAAAGAAATGTTTGTTATTTGAACTATCTGATATGCGGAATATTTTGTATAAATAATGTGGTGGCTTAGTTAAATTTATTGTACGCTATCGAGAGCGGAACCAGGATTATTTTAATCCCGGAATTAAGAAATAAAGTTGGGGTTAACGTCAGTCAATTACGTCCATTTGTCAAAAATTGGCCAACCACATTTTTTGATTGGGGGATTAAAGCAATCGTCGTGTAAGCCTGGCTTAAACCACCTTTATGTATCCGGCCCGAGGTTAACTAATATTTTATAATTTTGAAATATTGTGCGCGCATAAGATGCAAAATATAATAATAATAACGTTTCAATCAAGTTTAAATTAACGTAACCGACGTTAACATATCGAACAAGATAAGAATTCGGATTTAACGCTTTTAATGTTTAAAAGTTCTGCCAATTTTGTTAACACATACTTAATTCACATTGATTAACAATCTTGTTTGCAAGGTTCATGATATCAATTCTCGTAACGGTAACAAATTTTCAACGAGTTTTTTAGCAACTGTAGGAGGTCTATTAAAAGTTATGGTTGAGAGAATTTATTTACAAATTCATAACAAATCTGACAAATTGTAATATTCAGTCGTTACTTTACTTAAACGACTTGATAAATGAATTACTGATGGTGCTAATTAAATGCAATTAAATTAATATTGGTGACATTGGTTTATTTTCTAAGATTGCAGTCTAATCCAGCTTCGAGCCCGTGCACATTTGCCGGTCCAACACGCCTGAACCCGTTGGACTTTTTTTTATTTTTCGTTTTTGATAACACATCCACAGACCAAGATCTTTTTTTAGACACCTCAACCATATTTGTATACCTAGCCGTTCTCTGAATTTAGTGGATACAGAAAAAAACGCGTTTCAAATTGATATATAGATACCAAATTTTAATGAAATACTTAGGTATATGTACGACTCAGCTTCTTGTTCTTGTTGACGCATATATTTTTCTACTTTATACTCTCCTACACCACTTTTGCCAATATTTGCTGAAGTGATCGACCGTTTGGAATTATTTTTATTTCATTTCTTCTGCAGTTGTAGTCCATTTAAAAATCATGCTAACATGAGTTAGAGGAACCAAAGGGACGATTTATTGTAACGTATGTTTTTGTTTTTTTCATAAGCCTAGAAAAAAATTTATTTTTTTTATATATTTTTACTACAGATTTACACCTAGCCATATGGCTAACTAGCAAATGTGATATAAGTTACAATGACGTGAAAGGAAATCCACCCAGTGGCGGACCCCAGTAAACTAAGCATTTAAAATTAGTTAGTAAGGTCTAGCGTTTTACATCTATTTAATCGTCTGGTAACTTGTTCGTTATCCAAGAGATTGAGCTCTAACGTGTTTGGATGGTTGGATATTCTGTTGACGTAGGTTATGGTGTGTCTAATAATTACATCCTTGATCCATGGAATTTTAAGATCAGTGTGTAGGGTTAGGTTGGAGATGAACCATTCCGCGTTGGCTATTGTGCGTAGGACTTTATTTTGAAACCTTTGTATAATTGCAATGCAGAGGGCTTTGCACAACCCCACAGTTGTATACCGTAAGTCCACACTTGAACTATCACTGTTTTGTACACTAGCACTTTATTAGTTAAGTATAATTTGTACCTTCGGCCAATTAGCCAGTACATTCTCTTCACTTTGATGTCCATCTCCTTTCTCTTTTTGGTGATATGGGTCTTCCATGTAAGCCGCCTGTCTAGGTGCATGCCAATATATGCTGTGTTGTCCGCGTATGTAGCAATAACTACCTGATCCTGGAGTGGGAGGTCAGCCGTAAAGAGGAGATATAAGACTGGCCCCATAACACTGCCGTGGGGGACGCCTGCTTTAATTCGATGGAGGCCGCATAAGCTGTCTCATTGTCTGACTTGGTAGTACCGTTCACTTAGGTATGACTGGATAAGAAGGAAGTACTGATAGGGCACTGCTTAATTATGTACAATAAGCCAATGTGTCAGATTCTGTCATATCTAGGAACCTTGCTACACAATATCTGTTTTCTTCGAAATCCTGTTCTATCACATCGACCACTCTGTGGATCTGCTTTATGGTGGAGTGACTCTATCTGAAGCCAAACTGTTAAGAATGATGCATTTTTAATATCAATTCAACTTGAAACACGTTTCAAATCAACAATGTAATAGGTTTGCCTGAGTGGATTACTTTTATTTTCAACTAACCATTTCTTTAGAAAGGTCATAGTCCACTCGGAACTTTTTTTTAATCCACCTATTGTGTTAACATTTTGGTTTCACTTATTGTGTTCGGGTCATTATGACCCGTGAGCCTATAGTTGTTTTATTGTCGTTAAATTGATATAACAGTAAATAATAAGAAGAAATAAGATGTAGTATTTATTATTGATTACATTTTATTACGTTATTTTATTTTTATTATATATTATTATAAATGTTATGTAAAGAACATCCGAAAGACGTAGTAGTTAGGTATATCCATTTATTTGTTACAGTCTTGATATACATGAGCTTTACATAGGTATTTTGAGCAATTACAACACACCACATTACTTTTATTATGATTGGATGAGGGACAAAAATTACATCTTTTACGCTTAATTGTGGTTGATTGTTCCTTTACTTCGGCATTACTGGTTGAAAAACATGACATGAAAAATTAAAACATAAACATAAGCCTGCTATTAATATAACTGTGTTATATTAATAGCAGGCTTATGTTTATGTTTTAATTTTTCAAATTTGACAAAATTGTTTACAACATCTTTAACAATTTTTAACAAACATTACTACTGACGAAGATAACTGTAAGTGTTATCGAAACGTTTAGATTGTATAATTTAAAGTACACCATTAAAAAACCCCAAAAAAGATAAATATTTTATTATGAGTGTTGATGGTGAAAGTTTACATTTTCATAGATTGGCATTGGTTGGGCACCACTTGCTCTTGTAAGATAATTTAAAATATCTGGTGTGGAACAACACACGACCTTCCACCCCACAAGGTGGAAATTAAAATAAGTGAAATAATGAATTTTTAAGGATAAATATGCAACCTCCTTTGTAACGCATTTACAATGAAAATAGTAATATATGTCAGATTGACGCTTAACCCTTCATGTCAAATACAGATTAATAGCCTTCTAGATGATAACTTGAAAAAAAAACTCCAAAGTCGCCCGCTTCTATAAAAGTATTGATAATGCAGTTTAAGGCATTTATATCTTTGACACATGCGTGCACACCCACGCACGCGCACTACCGTACACACACTCCCAAATAGTCACACACACAAACACACACACACTCACATATACATACTCACTCACATATACACACTCACGATCACACTCACACATACACATACGCTCACACATACACACGCGCGCTCACGTAAATACACACACAAACATACAATGCTCGCTTACATACATACACGCACAAATATACACGCGCACACAAACATACGCGCACACACACAATAGCCGATCTTAGCGAAACTTTGTCAAATGTCTTAGCGATCTTAGTGGAAAAAAATGTCATTTGCGCCTACATATGTATATGGAAGGTAATACAAAAATAAAAGGAGAAAATTGTACTTTAATATCATATGTAAACTCATCATTTAGAGAGATGAGTAATGAGCCTACTGAGATTATTTGTAGTGCCAGAATCATGTAAAATTATTTAAAAAAAACTACTTTAAGATCTGAAACACACAATATTTAATGAAACATTTAGATGGTGTCATTATTTAACGATTAAGCTCTAACATTTACATGACAATTGGTTCCTCTTACAAGTTATTTTGCAGTGCAGGTCACAGCTAACACTTTATTTCCACGCATTCCACAACACCTTTTGGGGTAATGCTCCTTATTTTTCCTGGATTTTTGCTTCCATTGAATGAACGTTACATCGATGTAGCTTCTTCAAGAACCGGGTACGTCTCATTATGCTATTCGATCCCACAAAAAGGATCTCATCGAGATGATCATCAAAAGAACTTGCGCTCACAGACCTGTTCTGATAGGATAGGGCTCTGATATACAGAAATGTCCCCAATTATCACAACTGGTCCATCTCATGCTTTTAAATCTCACTTTTGGTTCCATTGTAATGGGTGTTTTGAGGACTATTCTCATTTCATGATGAACGAATGTATTCAGCTTTGTACACGGCGTATGGCGGTAAGCATTTCCCCTATTCGTTGCCACAAATCGTGATAGAGCTTGAACTCTTAATGAACTTGTAAATGTTTTCAACATATTTTGCACCATATGCAAGCCAATTTTACTGTCATGATCGTCTGATAAGTTTGGTTTTTCGTATTTCCAGATGCAAGAAGGGAGGATGTCTTTTAGGCAACCCTTAAATTGTCCATATAAATATTATCCTCTTCACATATTTGATCTCTTAATGTTAGAACTCATTCAAACAGAATGGCCTTTGCGGCGCCTTAGAAAAGATATTGCCTCACCCATAGCTGGGAAGATTATTTTTCAACGTAGGGATAGTGATCCCTTTGTATCCAAACAGCCTTTAACAATCATTCGGGAATCCAAACTTACACTTTTGTGAAATACTTTCAAAGGAGCATTCTTCGTCTTCTGCAAACAATCGTGAACGATCTACGCCTTTGGAGTGCTTACCTGCAAGCTTATTCTTGAGAGTCGATCTTGTATATAGCTTCTAAACATTTTTCTGGGTGCTTTGGGGTGTAATTTACATATTAGCTAGCACCTATTTTCTTCTTCTAACTCCAATACATCTTGGGATCCTGAAATCAAAAACTTTGCAAACCCAATAAAAATAGTTTTACTATTTTACTATTTTAGGATTAGTAGTAGTTCTGTTATTGTTTTGTTGAATACAGAAATAGCCAATAAAAATAAACAAAAACCTAACCTAGAAATGCTTGCGCTAAAATCTAGCCTAATGTTAACCCAAGCGAAATTTGAATATGTACATCAAATTTGGATGTAACGGCTGAAATGTTTACTAATGTATTGCTATTTGTACTTATTAGCAAGTATAAAACAGGAGCTGCTGGCGTAGTAAAACGAGTACTATGCGCTGAAATTAATCTTTTTTTCTTCTTGGGCTGTTCCACACCATTCTTCTATAACATCGGTCCTTTTTTATCCGCTCTAAATTAAAGACCCCCCCGCCCCCGAGTAGTGTATTAAATTTTATTCCTTTCTTTTAATAGCTGAATAATTAATAAATTTTAATAATTAACGACAATTAAGCCTGCTCTCTAATTCTGTTACTTGTGAAATATATTTTTGCATTTATTTTTTTCATATCTGTGTAACGAAAGAAGATATCGACTTTTGGTTTTCACCAATCTCATTTTCGTGAGTTAAAAATAATTATACGCTTACATTTAAGACTGTTCTCTCGGGGCGCTATTACCTTTTTGTAAATTTATCTCGCTTGTTTTTAGAAATATTCTCTTGACAAATACATAGCTAACATTATTATTTATGTCGTGCAGGAGCTATTTTTTTTATTTTCGCATTTGTTGTTAATTTAATTAAAACGTAAAATAAAATAAAATGGATTTCCTTATAAACCCAAATTTCGACTTCTGCACGACATAGGTAGCAATTTTCTGAGTACCTTACTTTTTATTTTTTTACTTAAAAATCAATGAGAAAAATTAACATTAAGTAAACCATAAATCGTGGCTCATCACTGAAAACTCTTGGAGAATTGTGTAATGCACGTACACATCATGGGCGGAGCTTTCCAATAGAAACAGGCTTGAAAACCAATTCTTGAACCGTCTGTCAATATGTCTGAAGTGTAGTGCAACTGATGTCGATTTTTTTTGTACATGGCGTACATTTTATGATAGCTAAGCAATTACAAACAAATGTTAAATTTCCAGTAGTATATTATAATAAGTGGCTGAATTCTTGCGATAGTCCTATAGATTTATTGAAATGCAAATTTGTGCTGCATCTTCACAATACAGAGTAATCAAAACGAGTGGTATTATCTAGCAACACGATTGACTAAATGTTTCAATAAAAGTATTATAAAAAGAAATCGGCTACCAGTTTTTTTATATCATTTCACAGACAAAAAATTAATAAGATAGAACAACAGTCACATAAACTGTTTGGACTTTGTTGGCTTCTTCGGCTTATTATTGGCGGGTTTGTTTCCTAAGCCGACACAAACTTTTATTTTTAGTGAAAACTCATACTTGACAAATGAATCCGACTGGCACATCAATTTTAAATTGTCACGACACATTTCATGCAAGCTTCTGATTGGGTTATTCCACATGTACGTGAAATGATCACTGTAAGCGCGAGTAACTTGAATTTTTTAATTAGATGTCCATCAGTTATATAAATTAAGATAACTGCATTTACCAGATTTTTTTAGCTTCAAGCTCAATAGTATTGTTATTACTAGCAATAGTAAAGAACTGTATAGGACTCACGGCGAATTTAGAAAAAAAAAAGAAGAAAACAATAAATAGGATGAGTAAAATATAAAACAGCAAATATATGAAAAAGTCGTTTTGTGCTTTGCCTATAACGATTACTTAAAAAAAAGAAAGTTCATGGTAAAATAACATTTTTTTTAAATAATATCGAAGCATATCATTCATATAAAAAAATGTTTATTTGGCCATCCTCGTTTCACAAAATTCTTTATCTTTTTCTATCTAAAATTCACGTACTAAACATTTGTTGCACAAAAGTGCAAAAATATTCACCGATAAACGGGATGTAGATTCGTTTCTAAAAATTAACCCAGATGTTGCCGTTCCACGTGTATTTGAAATATGCATGTCAATTTAGTTGAAAGTGCCTCAACCAATTGTAGGTTTTCTGCATGTCGTAAATTAGGGCGGTTGCTTGACAAACGTTAGACTTATATTTTGTTCTTTTCTACAACGCAAAATAATGGTTGCATTAGAGTGATAACGTGTGTCTTGTAGCAATGCAGACTTTAAAAATAGTGAACCGCCTACTTTATGTCTGAAGTTGTCCTGAGTGATAATATAACCTTAAAATTTTCGAGAAAATTGCAAAAATTTACGGATTTGTCACAAAACACCATCTACCGACTAGAAAAAAAACTAAACCGACAATGTTAGTATTTTATTAGAAGCACCCGAGAAGCCTCTCTCAAACGAGTTTATAAAAATCGTTTGAATTAAAAAGAAGTTATGGCATTTTTTGAAGTTATCATTTACTTCTCCCCCCTCCCCTCATTTAACAAAATAGAGAAAAATTCTAAAAAAGAAAATGTATCTAAGCTTACGTAGTTTATAATAAAACTATTTTGGACATATGTCGATTTAAAAGAAAAAGCCGATTTTCTAATTTGGTGTTGGTGTACGCCCCCTACTGGCCATCGCAGGAACTTAAAAATAATTTCCAGAGATTTCTCTTGGCCGATTTACCTATTAGGTTTTTATTTTTGATCGTTAATAGAGGATCATTTAAAATAATGCAATTTTGATACATTACCGTCAATGGGAATCTTTGGCCCAAGAAGAAAAAAGATTAATTTCAACGCAGAGTACTCGTTTACTACGCCAGCAACTTATGTCATGTGACATACTACAAAGTGGATAAAGACACTGATCTAACTTTCTGTTGCTCATACGAAATTACTTCAATTCTGTTAAGTAGTGTTTTATACTTGCTGTTAATTACAAATAGAAATACATTAGTAAATATTTCAACGGTTAGATAGAAAAAATGCTAAAAAAGAAAATGTTTCTAAGCTTACGTAGTGTATAATAAAAATATTTTGGACATATCTTGATAATGCCGATATAAGAGAAAAAATCGATTTTCTAATTCGGTGTTGGTGTACGCCCCCTAGCGGCCATCTCAGGAACTTGAAAATGATTTCCAGCGATTTCTCTTTGCCGATTTACCTATTAGTTTTTTTTTCAATGTTGTCAGATTGACGGTTCCCGAGATAAGGTCGGCGTCCATCTTAGATGGCCCCGCGGTACGTACAATTAAGATAAATTTTTTTTTTGTGAATATGTAAAAAATATGTACCAAAACTTAATTGTCGTAAACCACCCTTTTTGTGTAAGGTTAAAATACCAAAAATAAATTCGTTTAAAATGTGTGGTTACTTAATTTGTATATTTATTGCTGGAAGTGATTGCTAACTTCTCACTAAATATGCACCCGAGTATTCATCATGATATTGCTGAAAATTAATTGCTAACTTCACACAGGGTATTGCTGTTCTATTGAGCTACGATTTGCATTGATTTTTGTTTAAATTCACTAACTTACTAATATATTTTATTTCCATGTAGGAATTAAAATACCAAAGTAAACCTGAATTGCTGATTCATTTACGTACAATCTTGTTTATCCAGCTATTCTTTCCTGCAGATTAGATCATCAATACTTCAGACTAACTTGCTTAATACTTAGATACAAGTTCATACTTTTGTATTCTATGATTACATACTGCATATTTCCCCCGTTAATGAAATCACTAAATTTATTTTTTGTAAAACTAATTAAGATAATTAACAAAATGAAAAAATATAGGATATAGGATTAGGTAATTTTTTATGATTGTGTATGAAAGATTTTACCATAATACCAGTAAAAATTAATTTGTATAAACAATAGAAAATAATACACTTAAACTGTAATCAAACCAGTTTTATTACGTTACGTTGCAAAAGAATGTAATTTCCGTCTTCTGAATATGGGTAACGGTAATCGGTAAGACGATCTCATTTTTATTTAAAGTGCATTTATAATGTTCTGTGGGTTGTTTTGCTAAATCGTGTTACAACATATAGCCATGAGACTTATCAATCTTAAATTGCTTACACCTAAACAAGAATGTAGCTATTCTTAATATATTCTCTGCCCGAGGCTATAGGTTAGTTGTTCTTAACCGGTTGTGTTGCATAAGTTACATCTTCATCGATGTATTCGGACCTGCAATAATGGTAAAGATAAACACTTAAACGTGTATGGAGTACCATTTTAAATGTAAATCTATTGTTTATTTCTAGATGACAGCTATGATATGTTGGACAACAGGTGTAGAAATATAATTATTTCTATTTCGTATTTTACGTAATATAAATAACCATCCTTGTTTTGCAAATGCACTTAGGCGATAAGGTAGGGTCTGAGGTATTTTATCTAGAGCAATTTATTGATCTAAATAGTAATTATTTCTTGCGTGATTGGTTTCATGATGCTTCTCAAAATGGCATAACCTTTAAAATATCGATACGATTGTTATTTTGCAATAGTGCTTAAATAAGTTCGCTTAGGTAAATAACCAAGTTTTGAATCAATATCGTGATATGTACTTAAGCAACTAGAAAGTCATCGTTACTACACACTCTACTAAATGTGGAATTATTATGGGATATTTACTCCCAATTTGCTCACATCGTTTTTAGGGCACTTTTTAAGAATTAAAAATTTGAGATTGTATGCGTCTATCTATCTATAATTCTATATGAACTCATTATGTGGCTTGGACGATTTATTTATCAGGGAATTGAAGGGTATCCGGTTCAAATAGGCTGTGCAAAATTTGCAATTTTGAGATTTTTGGGTAAAAACATTCTATGTACCATTAGTTATGTCCCAGAAAAATGGTAAGTGCCAAGCTTGTCTGGAAAAGTTGCATTAAAATTGTATGGATGGTGGCAGCTACAAGTGAGCACGTTTTTGATGGTTTTTAACGTTTTTTGATGGAAAATAAAAGAAAACGAGGCAGTGGCCGATTCAGGGATGAACAAAAGAAATTAAAAGTGTCAGGATTGGAATACAAAACTCGGCGGCATAAAACAATACCCAAAAGCCGGAACCTAAACAAGAGGTAAGTTAAAGTAGTGTTTACAGGTTCACTATATAATTTTTTGGGTTAAATGGTACGCTCATCAGCTGGGTTTCTAGTTTCCTTGATAAAAGAACGAATACGTGTCGTAGTTGATGGCTTTTTTTCAAAAGAAGTTAGCATTAACGCGGGCGTACCACAGGGATCCGTTATAGCGCCTACACTTTTTCTGTTGTCATAAATGACTTTATTTCTTCAACAACTAACCCCATCCATTGCTTTGCTGACAATAGCACTCTTCACTGTAGTTCATCTCAGTTTATTCATAGTGATAATCCACCTTCTATGTCAAATTAAGAAATTAAAGCTGAAATGGCAAATTCAAACAACAAAGACATTCAACGTATTCTAGAATGGGGAAGCAATGATCTAGTTAAATTTAATGCTAACAAAACTCAGTGTTGCCTGTGTCCGCCAAAAAAGATCGATCATTTCTTGTTGTAAGTATGAATGGCTCAGTTCTTAGGTTTTCAGACTATATTACTCTGTTGGGTATGACTTTATCTTCAAATCTCTCATGGGTTGACCATCTTCTGTCAGCCACCAAAACAGCTGCTCGTAAATTAGGCTTTTTTGTACAGATCTAAGCAGTACTTTACCTCTCGACAACTCCTTCTGCTGTATAAGGCCCAAATTCGGCCTCATCTGGAATATAATTCTCACCTTTGGGTTACTGCTCCCCAATACGCTCTCGATATCGTTGATCGTATTCAAAAGAGAGCGATTAGGATTATAAATGACCCGTCCTTAACTTCTCACATACAGTCCCTTGAGCATAGAAGGATGGTTTCAGTTCTTTTTTTGTATTATCGTTATTACAACGGCTATTGTGTTGTTGAATTATATTCTTTGATACCATCTCGGGCTATCTGTGCGAGAAACACTCGGCTCGCTCATTCACATCATCAGTATGCAGTACAAATCTCCACGTGTCATACCAAACGGGCGCAATCCACATTTTTCTACACGGCTTCTAAACTCTGGAATGATCTCCCTAGTTCCTGTTTTCCTCTCACTTATGATATGAGAAAATTTAAGGTAGCTGTTCATAGGCATCTATTGGCAATTCATTATCCCTCTATCCATCCTCCTAAGGGTTCCTGAGTACTTTAGCACGATAGGCCAAATTTAGCCTGTTCAGGTCCACAATCATGAAAAAAAAATTAAAAAAACTAACACAAACGAAAAAGTTTTAAACAAGGATAATAGTTCAGTAAGATTAAAAACAATATAACTTCATTTACCAAACTAAAGGATTTTGCATTGCCTATCTTAATCTTACTGACATAGGCGTTGTTGGGTTTTTTTTTTTAATGGTTTTTATGTTATTAATTTTTTTTAAACTAACCTATATCAATATTTTCTTTAATTTTTCAGGTGTCATGTAAAAATATTCCTTATGAAATAAAATTAGATTTACACAAAGATTCTACAATGAAAGTTCCAACACACAAGGAACTTTTATTATGAACCTTTTAACGCTGGCACGAGTAAAAAGGAGACGTCATGGCAACCATGAGGATTCAGTGGACAGTTATCGGCAAGGTACTGTCTTATATTCAATTCCTGATGGCACGGGATAAATGGTAAGGGTTTGCAAACTAACATTTATGGACATTTTTTCGTTGACGAAAATAAAACTTCAAACAATAATAAAAAAGAAAAATCTGGGAGACACTACCTTTAAAGATAACCGTACATCTCATAAGTTAAGAAAATATACCGACGATGATCGAAATATGGTAATAAGGCATAATGCCTCGTTACCCAGATCGCAAACTACTAAAGAATATCTCAGTCTGCAAAGTATCATCCTTCTTTTGAAATTATAGATATGGAACGTTTTGATTTTTGGAATCTTAAGGAGGCTGCATAAAGCCTCAGACATTAAAAAACGAAATATCAGTAGGGCAGTTATGATATGTATTGATATAGAAAGTCCTACAGTAGTACAGGTAAAATACGCTTATCGCGATGTCGAGACTTGGCAGAAGACGTTCTAAAGGAAAATAAAACTATTGAAGATGTAAGAAACGTAAACTTGAAACTTTTACCTCCAGAAAGCAAACTATCAGAAAACAAGAAAAAAACTCTGAGTTCAATGATAGATTTTCTTGAAAAAGAACATAAAAACTTCTATCGAAACTTTATTAAAGTAATATGAAAATGTAAACTTTCACCATTAACACTCATAATAAATACTTATCTTTTTTGGGGTTTTTTAATGGTGTAATTATACAATCTAAACGTTTCGATAACACTTACAGTTATATTCGTCAGTAGTAATGTTTGTTAAAAATTGTTAAAGATGTAGTAAACAATTTTGTCAAATTTGAAAAATTAAAACAAACATAAGCCTGCTATTAATATAACAGTTTGGGAAACAAAGCCAACTATAAAATTTTTTTTAGTAAAGAATAACTAGGTCATAAAAATTAAATATTATTAAACTGCCTCAAAGATGACAAACCAGAACACTCTCTACGACGAAAGCTAACAATGAAATTTGTCAGCCAAAAAACACATTTAACAAAATTTCGTCGTAGAGAGTGTTCTGGTTTGTCATCTTTGAGGCAGTTTGATAATATTTAATTTTTAGGACCTAGTTATTCTTTACTAAAAAAAATTTTATAGTTGGCTTTATGTTTCCCAAACTGTTATATTAATAGCAGGCTTATGTTTGTTTTAATTTTTCAAATTTGACAAAATTGTTTACTACATCTTTAACAATTTTTAACAAACATTACTACTGACGAAGATAACTGTAAGTGTTATCGAAACGTTTAGATTGTATAATTTAAAGTACACCATTAAAAAACCCCAAAAAAGATAAGTATTTTATTAAAGTAAGTTTACAATATAAATTTTTAACCTTTTTGTATTAGTGTGATGTTCAATAAAGAGTAACTTTTTGTGCGAATGAGTTTTACTATATTATTAATTAGTGCAATGTGTTCTACTTAAAAATTACTTAATTTTTTTCATATATGGCACTTATCATGTTTTCCTTTATTATATTTTTTTAATGAAAATTTTCAAGATATATATTTATAGGAAATAAATTAAACTGATATTTTAGTATGTTCTTATAAAAGGTTAAACGTCAACTAATGTATACATCACCTTTAAAAACATAGCCCTTAAACATTTGGTTTTTTTAAATTATCTGGAATTTTTAATTTTGGCACTTAGCCTATTTGAACCGGATACCCTTCAATTTTTCTAAAGAACTACAACTGTTTATTATCTTTCACGTGTAGCATCCCCCAGGTTATCTTGAAAAGTGTAATTTGAACTGATTCGCAATAATGCAAATCTAAGAACAAAACCATCGCTAAGTGATTTATCTTGACTTTACTGACAATAAATTGCTGGTCTTACATTGACTTTCCTGGCAATATTTAAAACATTAGAATTTATTTACCAGTCTGATATTTAATTACTCGAAAACCTCAAATCTGATCAAAAGAATAGGCTGGATGAGGGTAAGTGTTGCATCATGTGCGGCGGGTAAACAATGAAGCTACTCAAATTACAATTTTCGGACTTTGCGCAAGGATGGTTCAACCCGTTCATGTACTATTGTGGGAAAGAACCACCAAGAAAACCCACTTTATTCATAAATAAGTAATTGCACAACTACATTAATAAATCAAATAACACAAAAAACAATGAAAGGGTTAAATCTATAACAAAACACCATTAAATCAGATTAAAGTGCGTACAAAATTATAACATGAAGAGAAAAATAAATAACAAGCAGTTTAGCTACACATAAACACAATAACAAGGCAATGTAATCACACCCACAATTGTGTCATAAATAAATCAGTATAAAAATTGTAATACCAAACATGTGGCCCTATATAACCAATCATGCCTGCCTTTAAGTAAATGAGCAAATAAAACAATAAGGCAAATTTCGGTACATGTAAAATATCACACAGGTTATAATAAGGTAAATGCAAGGAAAAACAAAAAATAGTTAAGAGATTTACACATACACAATTGTTTAGTGACTAATAACGCACAAAATACATACGTACAATTACAATAAATTAGATATAAAGGGAAATCCGTTCGCAGGCAAACAATTCTAATTACACCTCGGATTAACCAGACTGAATCAAAGACAACCAAAACTCATTAAACAAAGGTTTACAAGGGTAAGTTGTAAATAGATCATAACATTGTGTCTAATATATAAGATTGAGTGCGTTCGAAAAAACAGCGTCCCTTTCTCAGGTTACACATTCATCTATACAGCAATAAAAATAAAATGCGAGGTGTTTTAATGGTCATCTGGACCCGGGAGTATGTAAACACTCGTTAATTTCCTATTTACAATTATAACCAAGCTTTGTGCTGTACCGGTTCGTCCACGCCTATCTTTACACAAATATAAATATAGACAACAAACAACAATGGTAATTCACCCAATACACGAATGAGAGAGTCCTGTACTGCCTTTTATTTTAGCAGATTTCCGCTTACTGAGCCCGCGTGCGAATGGGATACCTTTGCAAGGCATTGTTTGATTTTTAATACGTTACGTAGGTTTGTAGAATTGTTTTCTGCGAGCTTTAATTACATTAAAAATACCAACTTACACTTTAATATATTCCATTTAGATAAACACTTTACCACCAACACGTCGAGTTAAGATGTGCGGTTTAAAACTCGGCTCCGCGGCGATTAATTATATATTAATTTTTAGAAAAATTTACATTAAAACATACACTAAAAGAAAATAACGAATTAGCGTTTCTAGTTATTTCAAATGTGCACGACAAAAATATTTATAGACGGAACGGTTTACAGTGATAGTTTCTAAGTAAAACAAATCAAAGCGATCCGGCTCAATCAAAACTAAACGCAACTGCCTTCCCCACCGATTTTAAACTAACTATATTTACTCCCGAAAATCAACCCGTTTTTCAAAAATAATAAAAAAAAACAAGAAACATTCCGTGGGAATAGTTACAGATTAATTACCAAAAGCACTATTCATTTTTAAAATATGCATTCGTCCGTAGAAAAACGTATACCTAATATCAAATTTCCTAGTACCAAACAAAGACGTCTTTGATCGCGACGTGTACCGACGTAATTAATTATTAAACTAGTGACATTTTTTCATCAAGAATGTGCGCATAAGAATGTCCAATGATTCGTTACGCCCCTTCAATAAAGCAGTTTTTAAGCGTACACCTGCTAGTTTAACTTCAAACACATGCTTTTCAACCTTTAGCCAAATATTAGTTACAAAAATCAAATATCCCGAAAACAATTCTCAAATAACCACTTAATGTTTAATAAAATATGTTAAACCCCATTAATTAAATTTTCTATCGCGGTAACAATTGCAATGTAAAAATAATATACAAAAATAATTATTTTGGACATTATGAATTTTGTTCCAGACTTTAGAATCACCCTGTATGTACGTATATATAATTATTTATTTATTTAACCCATTTAATCCCACGAAATTTTTTTTAAACAATTTTCTTCGCAATTCTTATTTGAAAATGCTGTTAAATGCTAATATAAGTTGTTATTTAACAAGTAAAGTGATTATTTTTAGAAAAAAAAATAGTTGTGCTCATATATGTACAATGGGCAGATCAGGAATCAAAAATATGTGCTATGTAAAAATGAAACGTTTTTTTTTATCTCTTTCTTTTACTACAGAAACTAACTTACAATTAACTACTTAACGAGTATGGAATTGTATAAAACAATGACATTCCACGCACATTGTGACGCCATATTTTATACACGTCTATCGTACTCTTTGATGACATACGCGGCATCGAAGTTGTTTGTCTAATTTTTTGGGAAGTGGCCGCTTTCATTTGCAATTATAGACTGACTAATACGGACACGGTTGGACGTTTCCTACGGTAAGTAGATTTTTGGAAACTTCTTCAGTAATGACTTATACCTCTCTCTGAAAATTCAACAGATCCAGTTTTTTGTTGTAGGCTAACATTTGTAACGTCCAAGAGTTGGCAAGAGTGGCATTTAACATATGAGTAAAAAGGAACCACCATCATTTCTTTCCTTGTATACTGACTCTGTAGTTATTGACAGACTGCTCAAAAAGGTCGACACCTCCCATTGAAACATTGTATGTGGCAGCACACCAGCGATTCACTTCTGAAAGTGGCTCGATAGAATCATAATTTGATGACATGTTGGCAAGATTGTTGTCCTTCCATTTAACAAAAAGTAGCAAACTAGTTTTGTCAAAACGATATTCGAAATACCCACGATTCTTCTTTTTGATTTCACTGGGAGAAAGCAATGGGCACTTTTTATTCGGTTTTCTCTTGCTGTGCCTGTGGCCCCGAAAACATTTTTCTTTCAAGGTTTGCATCAAATTGTATCTTGTGAAGTAGTTGTCAAAAAATACCTGGTGGTCAATGAGCACATCAACCCTTGATCCTAAAGGCAGCGCTGAGACTTTCGGGCCACCAACTGTCGCGCCGCAATTGGTATCAAAATTGTAGAGATAACCAGATGAGCTACAACGCATCCAATTTTTGTATCCAAATCTCACTGGTTTTCCTCTTATAAATTTCTAGACTGATGCCCGAAATACCTTATCATTGCTTCATCAATTGATAAGTCTTTGTGGAATATGCCAAACTGCTGAAATTGTTTATTTAAATTGTTCATTAGTGGTTTCATTTTGTACATTTTGTCGTTTCTGTCTATTTGTGAATTATCTGCCCGGTATAAACATTTCTTTATCTCTTGGAAACGGATCCTTGACATTGCATTAGCCACTCGAGTAACCAAGAGATCTTCATCTAAACACCAATAGTTGCGATCTCGTGGCAGCTTATGATATCCACTCAAGAACAGGATGGCAATGAATATCTTTATTTTTTCCTTAGTTACACGAAATATATGGTCGTTATTCTGAGAAGCATACAAATTTGTCTGCTCTGAAATGTGGTGAATAGCTTCATTGTCCAAAAATATTTCAACCGGAGTTTTATTTCCGATTTGATTTTTCACATTATCTAGGCGTTTCATGTAACCTGTAGTAGATACCATACTAATGTCTAACATATCTTCGGTCCAGTCAGGTTCTTTAGGCATTGTTTTATTTTGAAGGCCTCGTAAATTTTGCCTTAGTGTAGCTAGTGGAATATTGTCCTCTTTGTCGCTCTCTGATTCGTCACTCGCATAATGAAGCTCTATTTCCTCTGAAACGTCATTAGGAACGTTTTGCGGCAGAAGATCGTCCTCATCAATATCTTCATTATCGGTTTGATAGTCAACATCTGGAGGAATAATCACCACCGATATGTCTTGGTGAGTGGAATTCATTAGGTCATGTGCAGCTAAACCTAAAGTTCTATAACATTTTCTGTCTAATTGGATTTACTTCTTGAAATTCATCGATATTCATTGTTAGATAGATGTTGAACCTAAAATGAAAGAAAAAACAAACAATTTTGACTCCATATTATCCTACCGTACTCAAATGAGTACAGGCCAGTTTTGTAAAACGTTTCTACCCATAATCAAAGGGAGCGTCTACCATGTAAATAAATGTATCTAGTACTTACCATACTAATATGAAAAGTCGGCAAGTCACAACAAACACTACAAACAATCAAGCAGTCAAGTTGCCAACCGCGAAGTGACAGATTACTTCTAAAATCGTTGCTAAATCTCTACGACTGCAGCGCCATATAACGTTTACTTTGTGAAACTCTATCGAAAGACATCTTATTTAAACTGTAGGTGTGCCCGAACCGCAAATATAACATAAGGTATGTCGCCGCTAGGCTATTTTTATCTTTGTACTCGATTGAGTACAGCGGGACAAAATGGGTTAAGAAGAAAATTGACGTATAAAAAGTTTAAACGCGTCTTCATATTTCATTAATTAAATTAAATAATATTAGAATACCCTCTAACGGTCAAAGGTAACGGTGAAAAATGTCATAATCAAAGAGCAAATTCAACAAAATTTAATCAAATTATGATGTAATTGTAAAGTTATGTAAGACTTTAATTGAAATTGATAAAAGCATTCACAAATAGAAACTTGACATACAAATTAAAGATCTAGTCAAATCTAACGAAGAAATATTTTTTTGATAATAATTGTAATTGATATTTTCAGTGAAAACACATTGTACTACGTTTAATATGATTGCTAATTTTAATTTCAACTACATACGTTAAAGTATTGAAGTGCTGTGGGTAGTTAACATGTAATTAGTAAAGCAATCACTTCTAGGAGAAGACATAGCAAAAGAACCTAGACATATCAAAAGCTATAAATAAACTTCAGACATGCCATTGTACCTTTTTTAATTATAAGATGGCAGAACCTATTTAAACGAAGATTTTCTTCTTGCCTATTGAATTGTTATTAGGATATTTACATATCTCAATAGCTTCACGTCGTAAACGAACATAATAATGAGTTTGTCTTGCATGTCATGACTTAAATTGTTTAAAGTATGCTCAGCTACCGCAGATTTCTTTGCTTGGCGTATTCTACAAAATCTCATAAGTTCTTTAAGTCTTGTATCAAAGCCACGTTTTGCGGTTCTAATGTATACTTTTCCACAAGAGCAGGATAACTCCAAAAGATCGGATAATTGGTTTGAAACATCTTTAGGTGACCTTGTGTTCTTTCATTTTTCTTTTAGGTTTAAAAGGAGTCCCAATGCCATGTATATTAGCATTTTTTCAATTATCTGTAAAATTAGTTACATATAAAAAAAAAGAAAAGCACTGCTAACATTAAGCACTAGTTTTTCTTTACGGTTATGCCTAGCAGGTGTAATAACATTATTAATATCTGTAAGTAAATATCCACTAGCTTGTAATGATTTTGCCAAATTACCGGTTTTCACAACATTTAGGTACGACTGCGCGATCGAAAAATTATTGTAACATTTCTTTATTTGATTATATATCTAATGCGGGAAAACCTATAGCGGTCCGATCATTGCAGTAAAGTTTCCAAGTTATAGTTAAATTTTGTCTCAATTCATAACATTTGAGGCAAATGCGCGAATTTAGAAGTTTGATATTTTTATATAACATTTAGCTATCCAAGAGGCAAGTTTTTCGTGCTACAACGGCCTAAAATAAAAAAAAATCTATCCACCCTAATGTGGAAGTTAATTATTAAAAAGGCTAAAGGATAGGTTATTTTATGGTTTTACAATCTTAGTTATTATTTGATATCCACCTATTTCCTTGGGAAAACAGCTAGATGTATTGCTTCGATAGGTAAGAACTAAATTTTATGATTTGACGATTAATCATTTGGGAAATAAATGCGGTCGTAGTCATTCTCTTGACATTGCGGTAATGATGGCAAATTGTCTGAACCACATAGCCGTGGTTTTAAATCTGTGGAATATATTATAAGAAACCTTACCTCTAAAATTTGGAGTCAACCACTAAAATTCGAACTGTTTATCGACTGCATGCAACAAAACTAATGTAATATTACATTTTTCTATTAAGTTTTTAGAATTATAGTATTCTGTAGCATATTTTTTAAATAAAGATGTACCTCTATAATTAGAATTTTATTCTCACTAATCCCTATTATTCAAACTCTCGATAATTTAAACTTCCTTTAATTCGAAATAAATTGGCTAACCCCTGAATTTCGAATTAGTGAGGTTCTGCTGTATAATAATTCTTGTCCAAAGTTAATATTCGTATCTAACATGAACATAAATTGCCTAAAATTTAAGGTTTATTATACGTAGCTTTTGTTTCTTGCTGGTTCGTCCAAAATTACGTTTTTTTTTTCAAGTTTCTACAAAAACTAATCTTCTATTTTCCTAAAAAATTTGGGAAAATTTGGGGGATGATATGGTCAGTTTCTTCTTGTAACACGTGGTGTTATGTACGACCACATTATAAATGACTGTTTATGACATTGTTTTGCGGCTATAAAGTACCTCTTTATTGTACTAGTAAAATAAAGTTAGTTATGTCAGATTTCAACGTTTTCAAATAAATATGTGCAACAGTCATAAAAATGTCATTGAATTAATGTTTTTCCTTAATAAGTCAAATTTAGCAGTCGAACATAAAGCTTTGTATGCAACTCGTACATAATAAGGCTTCATAGAAATCGCCCTCTTTACGACCTTACTCGCTACGCTCGCTCGGCCATAAACTGGACTCGTTCAATAAAGCCTTGTATTATGAACTATACATAAATAGCTATTTCAACACAGGGTGTCTCACTATATTTTCCCCTATTTCAAGGGCTTATAACTTTTAAACGAATAAAGTTAGATACTTGCGGTTTTCACTGAAATGCTTCACAATGATACAAGTTGTGATTGGACTCTTCTAAATTTTTTCTTCACTTCCGGTTAGCCAAAAAACAAAATGGTGGTTTTTAGAATTTTCTTTGTTTCTTTTTTTAATGTAACACCCTGTATATTTTTTGATAAGGCGAAAGCCATTTCTTGCAGCTATCCGTTGGTATAAAGTTTTTAAAAATCTATGCAGAGTTAACTGAGCAATCAATTTTTAAGTAGAGGCCTGCAAAATCGGTGGTCAACAATTATTTATCAGTAATTTTTTAGTAGGTAGACTCTGAAATATTTTTATCATAAATGTTACAATTTAGTGAGCTGTTCAAAGCATAAGTCTGCAAAATCAGTTCATGAAAACAAAATTAAATGTATAAGCTCCTTTATTTGACAATTTATTGAGAATAATTTAACAAATAATCACAAAACATATTTAGTGGATAAAATAATTGTCCCATAGAGACCTTAGTTTAACAAATGTTCTATATGACCCCCGCATTACTAAATTTGTAAATGCCTTTTCTAACATAAGGGTTGTTATAGATTCAAAAGCGCGACTTATGTTGGCTTTTAGATCTTCTAAATTTTGGGGTGCAGGATTATAAGCCAGAGACTTGACATAACCCCATATAAAAAAATCTGGTACCGTCCAATCTGGCGAATTTGGAGCCCATTCGATTGGACCTCCCCTGCCTATCCAATTATTACCAAATTTATTGGACAGATTCTCGAGCAATTAGCGAATAATGGGCAGGTACTCCATCTTGTTAGAAATAAATTTCATTTTCATTCTGGTCTATTTGGGGATTAAAAAATCACTCCTAACATGTCCGTATAGTTAGCACCGTTTACTGTTTTTTCAGCAGAAAAGAATGGCCCATAAATTTCGTTTTTACTTACTGACACCAAACATTTACTCTAGGTGAGTCTCTTGCAGAAGTTTCATAAAATTCACGTGGATGCTCTTCACTCCAAATCCTGCAGTTGTGTCTATTGACCGCTCCATTTAGATGGAAACTTGCTTCATCGGACATTATTAACTGGAGGTCAGGAGTAATTCTCATTAAATCCAATAAAATCTCAGACATAAAAAGCCGTTTTTCGTAATCCCTTTGATTTAGATGTAGCTGAATTTTATATGGTTTCAGTTTCAGTGCTTGTAAGATTCTATGCACTTTAGATCGACTTATATCAAAATGTGACACGACTTTTCTGATTGATGACTTAGGAGATCTTGTCATAAACTCGTAAATAGCTATTGTATCGTTAATAACATTATTATTACCTGTAATTCGTTTCTTACGTGACAACGATGCATTGTTTTTGAAATTTTTGAACCATTTTCTTATTGTCTTAGCAGTTGGTGGTATTTTATTAAATTCCCTGAAAAACTTTCTTCTGGTTTGTACAGGGTGTCCCAACGATAGAGTAAAGTAAGTTTATGCTTAACTAGAATTATTTGTGTAAATATTGTATGGACCATGGGGTAGAGGTAAGAAGTGTGCATTTTTTATAAATATTGGAAGTTATACAGGGTGTGCCAGAAAAGCAGGACGTGAAAAAGTATGATTTTTTAAATAGAACACCCCGTATTTGATTTTAGTTTTAATTCTACGTGTCCATACAAACATATTTTGTCATACAAAATATTGGCTGAAAGTTTTAGTTCTTGAGATATTCGCGTTTAAAGATTATTATGGTCATTTTCGTGGGGTTGATGAATGGGCAATTGTTCCGTTATTTCACAATAAAAAATTAATATTTCGTGTGAAAATGAGTGATATTATACTAACGTTTAGACCGAGTAGTATTTCTAATTTTCTCAACAGGGTGTTTGTTATAACCATTCAAATTTGAAAATTCTCAAATAAAAAATCAGTTTTTTAATTGCACACCCTATATATTTTGATTTCATTTTATTCGGGATTAAAAATCTATCATTTTGTCAAATATATCCTATATCTATCTTTGATAGTTTTCGAGTAATTTCGATTTTTCACACTAGCTACTTTATTTTCGATAACATTGCATTGCATGGATCTTGGTAGCCATGGAAAATAATAATTGCGTTACTAAGATACAAAGGTTTCCTACTTGTCAAAATAAACACATATTAAATTTGTCGTTTTCGCATTTAACTTGTTATCAATTCTTGTATCAATTATGTATTATTCGACAAATGAATTAATTGATATGATATAAGGGGTGGGGGAGGCTGAAAAAAACCCTTTATTGGCACAACGAATCTACAAAATGAAATATTTAATAATATTTCAAGTTCTTTTTCTTCATTAGCTGCCCTTTTATTAACAACTTTACGTTTGAAGTATTTAACACTACCGCTAGAATCAAATCTATCCATCAAATTTTCCAAGCCAGCAGTAGTAGGTATTCGACTTTCAGGATATTTCATTTTGTAGATTCGTTGTGCCAATAAAGGGTTTTTTTCAGCCTCGCCCAACACGTATATCATATCAATTAATTCATTTGTCGAATAATCCATAATTGATACAAGAATTGATAACAATTTAATTGCGAAAACGACAAATTTAATATGTGTTTATTTTGACAAGTAGGAAACCTTTGTATCTTAGTAACGCAATTATTATTTTCCATGGCTACCAAGATCCATGCAATGCAATGTTATCGAAAATAAAGTAGCTAGTGTGAAAAAATCGAAATTACTCGAAAACTATCAAAGATAGATATAGGATATATTTGACAAAAATGATAGATTTTTTAATCCCGAATAAAATGAAATAAAAATATACAGGGTGTGCAATTAAAATAAACTGATTTTTTTTAATTTGAGAATTTTCAAATTTGAATGGTTATAACAAACACCCTGTTGAGAAAATTAGAAATACTACTCGGTCTAAACGTTAGTATAATATCACTCATTTTTCACACGAAATATCAATTTTTTTTATTGTGAAATAACGGAACAATTGCCCATTCATCAACCCCACGAAAATGACCATAATAATCTTTAAACTCGAATATCTCAAGAACTAAAACTTTCAGCCAATATTTTGTATGACAAAATATGTTTGTATGGACACGTAGAATTAAAACTAAAATCAAATACGGGTGTTCTATTTAAAAAATCATACTTTTCACGTCCTGCTTTTCTGGCACACCCTGTATAACTTCCAATATTTTAAAAATGCACACTTCTTACCTCTACCCCATGGTCCATACAATATTTACACAAATAATTCTAGTTAAGCATAAACTTACTTTACTCTATCGTTGGGACACCCTGTACAATAGATTTAGTTGCAATGAAATAAAGGAAAATATTTGCCTTTTCTATATCGGAAAACATCATTTCAATGGTAAAATATCTGGTTATAGATACAAATAATTGTGACATTTATGATAAAAATATTCGAAAGCCTACCTACTAAAAAATTACTGATAAATAATTGTTGACTACCGATTTTGCAGGCCTCTACTTAAAAATTGATCGCTCAGTTAATTCTGCATCGATTTTTAAAAACTTTATTCCGACGGATCACTGAAATAAATGGCTTTCGCCTTATCAGAAAATATCAGAAATAGGGGAAAATATAGTGACACCCCGTATTATGGTGGCTTTAGCCAAAAAATTCTGTGACTAAAATCCGTCGATAACTCCAGATAGGTTTGGAATTGTATTCATCTAAAACTACATTTCATAATCAATCTAGCATTAATTATATATTTATTAATTGTATTTTACTTCAAATTAACTTTTAAAGTATCCTTGCTTTCAAAAGTTTCGCGTACACCCATTTTTTGTTGTATTAAATCAGTGTTGTAATTAATCAAGTCTGACATTTAAAATTTTGAAAAGGCAAAATGCCTCGACTGACAGAGCAAGACAAAGTTTTGATGCTTTATGTTTATATTCGTCTTAATTAAATGTAAAAGCAATTGGTTTTTATCTATAATTATTATGTAAGACAGTATAATTTGTGTCCTGAGGGACAAATCATAATTTTTGTTAATTTTGTCAATATCATGTTTAACGTTATCTCAAAATTACCCATCCACACAGCTGAAATTTTGAAAAATCGTTGTTACTTAATTTTGAAACTATACGCGAAACTTTTGAAAGGAAGCGTACATACAATAAAAGGTTACGTCGAGTATGTACTTTCAAAGTTAATTTTAAGTAAAATAAAATTAATGAGTATTACTTTAGACTTTGTTCGTTCATTAAAAAAAAAGTTTTTATAGTTACATAGCAACAAAAGTTGGCTGTGATCTTAAAATGTATAAAACTTGTAATACAGCGTAACTAGGGAAGTACATATAGTTTAAGTTTAAATCGAGTGTGATTTGCCTCGGCAATAGCTCAGTTGGTAGAGTGCTACTCTAGCAGAGTAGAGGTCGCGGGTTCAATTCGCGCTCCAAGTAATGTTTTACTGCATGTACTTAAAATTAATTTTAAGTAAAATACAATTAATTATTATTACTTTGAACTTCTGCTCGTTCATTAAAAAATTTTTTCTATAATTAATTCTATAAACAAACAGCATGCTCTAATGTTGCATTTTTTCTTACACAAATACTCGTATTTTAATTAAAGAATATGCAATAAATATTTAATCACACTCATTTTTAAACAAGTATCAAATGTTTGTAGAGTATTCTTTTCGAAAATTTCTAAGTAATAACACTAGTACTAATATTATAAGTTTCGACGTTTCGTTTTAAGAATACTTAATAGATAGTTTTTGTAATAGTTCGTAAATTAGGTACTAGTTCATTAATTGGTATCGCGCTATTTAAGATACTTCCTGAATGACTGCAATTACCAATTTGGAATCAATGGTTAATTTGTAATATTAAACAACGTTGATACAACCTTGATATTTTAGAAATTCCTGAACAGTAATTATCTGTTTTTGTACAATAAATCTAGCAGTATATACATAAATGCCAAAGAAACGTTATAGACAACATGAATTTAAGAAATATAAAATAAAAATTGTCCGTAGACTGGCGTATTTTGTTCGCAACACACTTGACATAGCATAAAAATGTTTTTCCTATCTAAGCTATCTAATCAGCTCTGTAGATATAGCGACATGTTCACCGCGTAACGCACATTATGTGCGGCTATTTAGACGAATGCTGGGGTAGTAACTTTCCTCTCAGAACTGCATCCAGCTTTAATCTTAGCATACATCATACATAATTAATATATGTACAGTTACTGACAGAATTAACATACCGCTCACCTGGTCACTTCGTTCACCCTCGTTTTTTGAAAGAAGGGGATGGCGTTACTTACGCATCGTATTCGTACGTATGCTATGAACTGAGCTATTTGTTTCTATACTGGAGGGTATTTCAAATGTTTATTAACGTTAAGGTCAATTCATTAATAAGCGCGCCTTGGTTGATATCATTATCTGACCCTAATGAAGATAATAATATAAATAATATCATTTATAATTGAAAACACTAATTTATTTGAAAAAGCATTATGTTAATATGGGTTAATAGATATAATCCACCTCAAACAATAGTTGAAAAAAGGACGTACATTTTTTATTTTAATTTCATTTATCATACATAATTCGGCACAAGGAATTATTCAAAAATGAATTTTATCTGCATTGTACTTTTTAAAAGCATCAAATGTAAGCAGGGGCGCGCCAGGAGCATGCGGCGCCTGTGTCAAAATTTTGATGGCGCCCGATTAATTAAAAACATTTGTATCAAAACTAATATTATAAATATTTTGCATGCCTAGGTGATAAGAGCCCCAATAACTATAGGTTCGGACACTTTAATTTTTAATTCTCTAGTAGCATTTTTAAGTAATACGACATGAATAAAAAAATAATTAATAATTAATTTGAAATACTATAATTTTTAGGCTTATGTTTAGGGACATTTAAATCACTGTTTTTGTTATATTCTTAACACATTGAAATAAAAACACACAAAGATTGAAATAGTCTGTGTAAACTTTTTTATTTAAAATACAAAATTACAAACACAAGAAAACAGATAAACAACAATAATAAATGAAAAATATAATATTTATAATATAAACATAATACATATTATACGGTAAATTATATACAAACAATGTAAATAAGTCATTAAATAAATTTTACTTTCCTAGCTTTTAGCAAAGAAAAGTTTGGATAATATCATGAATATCAAGTTTATCCAGTGTGTCAGACTCAATTGAAATTATTGCGAGATCTGATAATCTATTTTGCGCCATTATGGAGCGTAAATAACTCTTGATTTTTAATTTCGAAAACGACCGCTCGCGGACGCGACTGACACAGGTAATGATAAAAGAATACGGAGTGCTACAGTAAAATTTGGAAAAACTCCTACTAAATCATTTGAATAAATATACTGAATTATTTGGGATATATCTTTTTTTGAATTCGTAATAAATACTTGACATTGTAAAATTTCTTCACATAAATCATCTGCGTCAATATCGGACTGATTTTCATGAGTTAATTTCGCTTGTAATTTTTGCAGCAAGATAATAAGTATTCTTTATTTTGTAAATTATCTAATAAATATAAAAATTGGAATGAATCCATATGTTCTTTTAATAAAGAAAATCTATCTTGTAACGAAATTAAAGTTTGATCTATTATACAGAAATAAAAACTTACTTTGAATGAATTTTCAGGATTTACTATAGGTTGATCTTCATGTTCATAATCAAATTGAGTAGATTTTTACGTCGTCTTAATGACCTCGCACTCGGCACTACGAAATTCAGTTTCTATGTCAAACTTTTCTGCAATTAATTTGGAACTTTCAACAATTTCTGCAAAACTAGCATCAGATCGATAATTAGTTAAAATGTATTTAGTTTGTTTAATGCATCCAAAGCAAGTTGCAAATTTGTAATTTGAGATTGAAGCATTTTACTCACAAAATTTACTTGATTTAAATTATCATACCACACTTTAACGGAGCAAATAAATGTAAATGTAGACATTTCTTCTCCCAGATATTTTGCTTGGTATTTACATTGTGCGTCGACTCTTGTGTGGTAATTGCAAATTTCAAATAATGCATCAAAAACTTCTGGTAAATATTTATAGATAGGCTTTATGGCATCAATTCTACTTGACCAGCGTGTTTCGGATAAGGGCTTTAAAGTTAAATTAGTAACATGCTTGATTAAGATATTCCATCGATTAGTAGACGCTGAGAAAAATTTGTATAATTCTTGTATTATATTAAAAAAATTTATTGTTTCATGGTTGATATTAGCGGCATCATTTACAATTAGATTCAGGCTGTGATTCGCACAAGGAACATAAAAGCTCGCGGGTTCAAATCTAAAATTCTTTTTGTAGGCCAGTATTTTTGCCGCGCATGTTAGAGCCATTATCATAGCCTTGGCCTCTTATATTATTTATGTCTAAATTTAATGTTTTTAATAGATCAATAAGAAATGTTGTTAATCCAGCCCTGTAACATCTAAAATTGGATAACATGCTAAAAAATGTTTATGTATTTCAGTCGATCCTAATGCTAAATTGAAATGAAAGAATTGAATTATTACACTTATTTGCTCAATATGAGAAACATCCGAGTGCAATCTAATATTATTGAAAAATATTTATTTTGTCGACATAAATTTATAATATGATTTTTAATATTAAAAGCCATTAAGGAAAGTATTTCATTTTGGATTTTGTCTCCTAGATATGTTGGCATTTTGTGGAATTCTGAATCGCTATTTATACGTCGTGTGTGTTCCGATATAATAGGATCAAACTTTTCTAGCATTTCAATACATTTTAAAAAATTACCATTGTTGCGATTGTAAAGATTATTGCTTTTGCCTCGAGGTGCTAAATTTTGTTTACATAAAAATTGAATTACATAAATTATTCGCTTTATTACTTCATACCATCGTTTACTTTCAATGTCTAATATTGTTTGCTGTAAATAATCAACAGTATTTTTGAACGACAGAAGCAACTCTGTCCATTTTTTGTAGTTAGTAAAGTGAGTGAAAAGTTTTTTCATGGCGTTTCAGGTACCTTGCCAGTTATTAAATCCCTGAATAAATCTATTTTGCTGAGAAGGTTCGAAAAGTTTACAACAAAAGCAATAAACATTATTTTTCGTAATTGAGTAAATCAACCAATTCTATTACATTCTTCACCATTTTTTAAGTTTCTCTTATAATAACTTTCAGAAAATTTTCGACCCAACAAATCGCGCGGAAAATTAAAGTTTTTTATTTGTTTAGGACCCGTTTTTATAATAGCTTGCCTAGATATGTGAGATATTGGTTCCGGCGAAAGCCCTGGGTCATCAAATGCACATTTATTTATTGTATCTGTACCTGTCTTTTCAGTATAGTCCCCAGATCCAAAAACAGGGGTAATTTCTTCAACGATTTGATTATCTTCACTGGGAGTTGGTCCTGGCTGACTGTATTTTGAATTCATCTACACTGAAACCGGGTACTGATTCCTGAATTGAATCCGGCGGATAATCTTGGTCAGTTCTGGTCGTTTGTTTCGTAAAATACTGTGTTAATCTTGAAGAATTTTTCTCTTGTTCTTCTTGGCGTCTTTTTTATTAATTAAATTTTTATGCCCGGAGAGTTTCTTTTACTTTCTTTCTTGAGACATCTAAATAAAAATGTTCAATAAATTATAAATGTAATTATTCTATTACCAAAAGTCTTGTTTGCGTTATTTGCTTTAGTTTTGCTTTAATTGTAGGAAAGTATGAAGTAACATTTTCGAATAATTTCGCTTTTATTACTTTTTTCTAGATTTTGCAAACATGATCGATACCCCTATTGGGAAATGCGTATTGTTATGTATGTATGTTTATTTTAAATGCAAAATAACTTACCTTTAATCTTTAATGTTCTTGATATTCTTAAATTCACATTCACTCACAAATATTTTAAAAATACAAGGCACATAAATTCTACACTAGTGCAGTACTGCTTGCTGAAGGAGAATGAAGCAAAGAATATGTTTGTTCAATCATAGACGATTTCAAGTAATGCACGTTTTAACAAGACTAAACGAGTTAGAACGCTTGCGCTTCATTTTGTAAATTCGTGCGTGGACAAATTTCCGCCGCCGCGTCGCGCGCGCGCTCCCACCCCAGCGGCTATATATCCATCGGCGATTTAATATGAAGAGTCCACTGTATACATGATATTAACACGACTATACGAACTATTCATGTTAGAACAAGTATAATTACTGAGATCATAAATAAGTTATAATAAAATAAGGCGATATTGAATTATTTTAATCGCAACCTATAACGAATTTTGAAGTTATATACATTTTTGGCCTCCTAGCGCCTGTATTCGCTGACACATTCGACACGTGGACGGCGCGCCCTGAATGTAAGTATATTTAGTTTCATATAATATTCGTCAAATGCAATGCATGCTTGAAATTTGAATTCGAGCAAACAATGTTGAGACGTAAGGTATTCCACGTTCGTATAATATTCTCATAATACATGCAGCCCACAAGTTTTATATTGGGTTGAGATCCGTATGTTTGGCTGGCCATAAGGCATAGCTTGAATTTCTAGGTGCTCTCGAAACCATCTCGAACTATTCGTCTTCGATGGATGGGCCTTAACAGATGGTTACATGACATCTTGCAGTATATGCACATAGGTTGAGTAGTAGATCATGTATTTACAGTAACAAGCTTCGAGGGACCTGCTCAGCTTATCCAGTCCCAATACTCTCTGGTTATACGGCCACTACGATTTATCGGCTTGATGTTTTCATTGTTGTACCGATTGTTTTACGTCATAGCGTCTTGCGAACATTTCCTGACAAAGGTAATGATTTGTCGTAGCTAAAGATGACAAGATCCCAATTTCGTCATGCATTCACATGGCATAACTGTAGGCGACGCCGAGCATGTACGGCTGTTATTAAGGACTTCCTAGTGTGACTGAGGCTGCAGTACGAGAGATTTTCTGTCTTCTATTAGGGGCTCTTTAAACTTAAAAGGTAGAGCCGTGCAAATATTATTACACAAATTAACAACTTACCGACAAATCAACTTATGCAGAAATATTGTTTTGTAAAAAATTTATCGTCCACTGTTTGAAAGGTTTTATTGCGATTTTCTGTCTTCTCGAGCATGGCAATAAGAAAAAGATAGATAGACTAAAAGATAAATTTCTGTTAAAGGTTCATCAAAAATTAAAAGGTATAGCCATGAAAATATTATTCTATAACTTAATAACTTATCGAAAATCAACTATCCGCAACTGGAACTCCACCTTCCATAATACAACTAGTTCTTTGTTTCCATAGTGGAATCGTGTCGCTCTGCTCGCTTAGGATTATTCACCAGTAGGTAACATAACACAAGTGAACACAAAATAAAGTGCGCTACACAGCAAATAATTCGTTATTAATGTGCATTGCTGACACTAAATTTACCCCTATTTTTAATGTAATTAAAACATCATTTTCTCTCATAAAAGGTAGGAAATGTTGAAGATAAATTGTAATGTGTTTTCTTTCATTATTCAGTAATATCATGTCCTTATCTTATCAAGAGACAAGAATGCAATAAAGGATCTGGTTATTAATTTTTTTACAAATGAACAGTTACACAGTCCAACCAATGTATTTTTGGTTCAAAAGTAAAAATGTAAAACGATGCTTGCTCCTTTTTATTTATTAATTTGAACCATACGGTTTAGAATTGAATTTGGTTTTACCGATACTTATGTAAATAAAAAAATTACGTCCTTTGATTTAACCGTTCTAATTTTATTTCAAATTCGCACTTGAAAAGTAACTGTATGTTGGTATCTATCACTGTGACTGAAGGTGCCTGGTAAGCTCAAGCAGCCCACTCTCCTTCTTGGGAAGGAACGAAACACATTGACTTTTCCTTGTTCCTAAAAATAGGAAACCATGATGTATACTCATTTCCAAGTGTGGCAGTAACTTTTTATATACTACTAGAACGCATGCATGTACAAAGTTTGACACAAATTGGTGGTCGTATGTAGAATTTATTAACGTAAAGCATTGTGATGGCCGTAATGTTACTTATAGTATTTTACTCCACATTCATCACTTTGTTGTAAAGTTTGTGTAGTTATACATAACAATTTCACCTGAAATAAAATCATATGTTACGCCACCGTTATCTGTATTACATATTTTTTATTTAAAATATGCTTTGCTGTGAGTTATTGCGCAAAATAATTAAACTAATTTCTACACACGTTTATTTACTTCTAAGTTGAAATTTGCCTAATTACCACCCAGTCCCAATCGTTCTGGAGGATTACAAAGCCCGTTATAATATTACAACTATATTAGGAAATCATTTATGGGTGGGTTTCTCTTGTCGAGAAAGGTAGGTATAATTTGCAAAAAATCACCTGTAGGTTAATTTCCCGAAGAGTAATTTAGAGATTATCTTAAGATGATTACAAGCGAAATCTGAGATTTCGATTAGAATTTTGAAAACTTGGGCGTGTTTTCGAGCATTCCTACTCAAGTGAAGAAATGGGGTTCATGTATCACTTCCCGGTTATACCGGAAGTTGACGTCATTTTTGTTATTTTAAGTGGAACACCCTGCCTTGCAATTTTTTTACGCAACGTTTTAGGTGGACTTTCATAGTTTCCCTATTCCTAAAACTAACCGCTTTCAAGATATTTATTTTTTTCTTAAAAAAAATTAAAAGAAACAGTAAATAGTCTAAAACCATGTGTATTTTACAGTAAGAAAAATAGGGCGACAATATTCACAGGAGGGCCAGCTGGACCCCTAAACTTCCAATCTATACTTCCAAAGTGGGTAATTGCATACATGGTGGTGGAAATTTAATGCCAAGCTTAGTTAAATTCATTACTCGGCTTGTTCAAATAGAACACTTGTGTGTTTTTTAATTTCCTGATACAAAGTTTTATTTAACTCTTTCGAACGATATAAGGATCCCCATACCTCTTAAACTTTTTGTGTTATCTACTGTTCTTTGTGTAATCAACTAAAATCATGTAATTCCTTGCGAGGATGACTGAAATTCTTATCAAAAATTCCAAAACAAATAATGAAGCTGTCACCAGTTATTTTTGTTTAGATTTTTGTAGTGCCAATTTAATTTAGCGTTTGTAAGAAATGAAACATAATAATAATAGTTTAAATTTTTTTTTCACGGACGTTGCAATGGGGTTATAAAGATAACGTGTACAATTTTTAATGATACATATCTCAATTTGCCACCAATGCGCAGAAAAAGTCTAAACAAAATATGCTTACTGTTTTTAATTATGTATGTTGATAATAACAATGTCCTTAGCTAAAAAAACGAATTAAAAAAGTTATGTGCTCAATATGACCTCCATTAACAGTTTAACACATCAGTCCCCGCTTTTCCAATTTCATCTGCAGGCAATTCATGGAACGCTTTTCGTATTCCAGCAACCAAATCCTCTTTTGAAAGTGCGGTTGTGGAATAAACTCTTTGCTTCATTACTCCCGAAACGTAAACATGTAACGGCGTGAGGTTGGGAGACCTTGCTTGGCAATTCTACGGTCCTAGGCGTCTCATCCATTTATCTTCAAACATCTGAGTCAGCTGTTGATTAATTTTATTATGACTGTGAAGTGCAGCCCCGTCTAATTGGTACCAACACTTCCTTAGTTGGTTTAAAAATATATCATCTAGAAAATCTGCCACAACGGTTTGCAAAATAATGAGATACTTGGTGGGCATTTACATTTTTTTCGTAGATATGGTAAGCAATCGGTTATCTTTAATTAGACAACAATCATTTACACAAGATTAATTTGAAAGTTTCTTTTTCGGATAATGAGAGGATTTTTAGATTACTGTAAATGAGTATTATTATTATTAAAAATACCTTCTCTGGTAAATTTCACAAAATTGTACACGTTCGATGGCTTCACTCGAATATAGAGCAGAAAGTAACGTAAATTTGTATTCTGTGGATTCACGCTCGTGAAATGCCTGAATCATACTGTGCGGCACGAGTTGAGGATTCTGAATTAACATTAATATAGGCTAGCACATTAAACTGGCACCGCAAAAAACTAACAACAAACAACTGGTGACAGCTTAGTTGTTTATTTTGGAGTTTTGCTAAGAATTTGACAACCATCTTCGCAAGAAATTATATGAGTTTAGTTGATATGGCAAAAAACAGTAGATAATTTTAAAAGTTGAACAGATATTGAAAAACATCAGGGTGTTTCATTTGAAAAATGGAATTAAATTACCACCACCCTATATATGAAACTATATGTGGAAGCTTATTTTTTGTTTTATTTCGTAGCCAAAAATGTTATTTATTGCATTTGAGTTGAATATAGCCTACTGTCTATATCAAGAAGCAGTAAAACAGGGTGAAAGTGATAAAGGCAAAATAGAAAGCAAATCAAAATCGCCTAAAGAAGAATGGCCGAAATGAATAGGACAATGTGATATTAGAAAATTGCGAGAGGTTGAGCGAGTTTGTTTACGATATTAATTCGCATATTTTTCTGGGCTTTATTTACAGCTTATTGCATGCTCTACCTCTTGAATCCGAATATTTTTTGGTATCATTTTTTTCCTCACAGCATTGCTTTCTTCTTATGGCTAATTCCCAAACTTTGGCAGTTTTGACCTGTTTCTACATTTCACTTAGTTTTCTTTGTTCAGGGTATGCAGAAGTACTACTGATATACTACTGCTTTATTTTGCTTCTTTTAGAGGCGTATGTTTCTCCGTCTCATACGCCGCTTGTTATTTTACTTCTGTTCTGAAAGATGAACTTTCTTTGCTTTTCTCTGCCATCATTCTTTATTCACTCTTATTTGTTATAGTAGCCTGTTTTCTTTTATGTTTATTCAACTAATAATTCATGCTGCTTCCCTGTTATTTTCATTCATTTAATTTATCTTGTGACGGTGACGGTGTGTAGTAATAAAGTATGTTGCGTACATTGAGGATATTTGTAAAAGCTTGAAAAATTATAAAATCGGGTTTTGACCTTTCCTTTGCCTGGTTTCATGAAAAATAATTGTTGCTGTAAATGACTACGTCCGATGAGAAGAACCGAAAGAATGATGTCCTCGCCTATTAGGACAATAGTGTTAACAATTGATTCTTCTATTGTAGTTTCAATAATTAACCCATCGAAACGTAATTTTTGTACAGTCAACATGGACTAGGCATACTGGCGACACCATGTAAAAAAGCGCCTTGTATTCTACCTCAACGGTGGTACGGAAACGGATACAGCGCTCGACGTTCACATTCGTCACTCTGTACTTCGCAAACGGTTCGTCGTACGTGAAAAATGAATAGGACAGTTTTTGTAGATAATTTCATGAGATTTCTTTCTAGTAACCACCTCAATTTACCTCCGAGCCATAGAAAACGAGATTTTTGGAAAAAAACAAACTAATTTTTGTGACCTTTGACCTTGAATAATTTTTTAAGCCTGGCCGCTATCATTCTCTATTTTTATTATGTTGTTTAAAACAACAAAATGAAGCGATTAAACAAAATTGCTGCCACCATATTTTTTGCACTGAAAACCTAAAATGGCTGGATTATACAGGATGTTCCTAAATATCATGTACATACGGAAGGAAGTAATTATTTGGCTTATTTCATGACTAAAATTTTATATAAACAAAAGTCCGTAAACGCTTCGTTACTGAACTGCGTGGTGTTGAAAGTTTCAAAATTTATAGTTCCTGCAGTTTTCACGATATTTAGCTCAAATTTGGCACGTAGGTGGGGCTTATCTGATCGGGCATACCAAATGGTTGTGAGAATCTACAGGTGGTTATTTTTTGTGGGGCCGTGCCACTTTCCTTCTATTGAACTTTTTTGCGGTGCAGCACTGATAGATTCTAAAATACAAAATAATTTTTCTGTTTTATTTACAGACTTTTTGGTCTCTTAGTTTTGCGTATCTGCCACCGTTATCGAAAAAAAAATAATAACGATTTTCTGCAGCAATGATTTATTACAATAAGAAAACCTTAAATAATATCCATAACAAAACGTTACAAAAGATGTCACATGCCTCCGCTCTTCTCATTGTTCCCGTGCTGTCTAGAACACACCCGGGGTATTTCTTACGGTTTAAAATGCATCTACTATTTGATCCCGTAAGTCATCTACAGTATTCACTGTTTTTTTACACACTAGCGATTTGAGATGCCCCCATAGGAAAAAATCTAGGCTATTTAATTCAGGGGACCTAGGGGGCAATGACTGAGGTCCACCCTGTCCTATCCACTTGTTCTCATACACTTCATTTAAATACTCTCTAGCTAAAATAGAAAAATGTGCTGGGGCCCCATCGTGCGTATACCACATTTCACTTCTCAGCAAAAGAAGCAAGTCTTCGAGTAATAAAGGCAATTCGTGATGCAAAAAATGCCTGTGTGTCTCACCTGTAAGTCGACCAGGTAAAAAGGAAAGACAAATTAAACCATCCCATACATTTATTGGGAACTGCTCTTGAAAATGCGTTTCTACAATTTCATGTGGATTTTCTTCCGCCCATATGTGGTTGTTATGAAAATTTGTAATTGAATTACGCGAAAAATTATCATCGTCGGTATACAAAATGTTTCAATCAAAATTGGGGTCCTTAAAGGGAAGCAAGGAGCGCTTGACCGTTTGAATGTGATAAGGGTATAGCAGATAATCACGCAGGATACGCCAAACAACTAGATGACTAATATGTAAATGTTCAGAGATTTTTGTGGTGCTAGTATTCTTCTATTTCATTTAGAACAGCTTCTTCGATCTGTGGTGTTCTAACAGTACGTGGTCTATCAGAATTATTGGTATGCTTCATAAACGTTCCAGTTTCTGCAAGACGCCTATGAATATTTCAGAATATTCGATAATCAGGTATCACTCACTCTGATGGGATTGCGCTCCATGTACAGCATTTATGCTTCTCTTGTATTTCCATTCGCAAGGCCATAGATGAAGTGAATGTCAGCCATTTCAGAGTTCGTAAAATTTGCCATTGTTGCCAGATTACGAGTATTTAAAACACTTTTACACGTTACACCTTACATTTTACAACTTAATCCATTAATTTGTAAATGTGCACACAAATTATGATTTTAAACTGTCACAATTAATAAAAACAAGAGATATACCAAATAAAGCTAAAGCCTACTAGACAATTTTAAATATTTTAATTTCATCTAGCGAATTATAGAACATCGTTTTCTTTTCGATAACGGTCCCAGATACGAAAAACTGCGAGAAACCAAAAAGTTTCTAAATAAAACAGAAAAATTATTTTGTATTTTAGAATCTACCAGTGGCGCACCGCAAAAAAGTTCAGTGAGAGGAAAGGGGCACGACCCCTTAAAAAATAACCATTCGGCATGCCGAATGATATAAGCCCCACAGCGTAATCTATGCCCCAAATGTGAGCAAAATATCCTGAAAATTGCTATAAAAAAAAAACTAAAAAAATCTGCAACACCCTGTAATTCAGTAACGAAGCATTTACGGGCGTATGTTTATATAAAGTTTTAGTCATGAAATAAGCCAAAGAATTACTCCTTTCCGTATGTACATGATATTTAGGAACACCCTGTATAAGTTAATGTCATTAATCGAGTGGTTTATTTGAAAAATAGAACGTTCTTTAGCGTAAAATTTATGTATAAGCAAAATTCAGAAGCTGTAAGACGTATTCTAGTAAATTCCGGCTATAACTGACGTCATTGATTTTCTGCCATTATTTAATTTTGTATAAATCCAGGTTAACGGTGACGTTATGTATTGTATTTTATGTTTCCGGGATTGGCATGAATACCGGAACAGGGATGCTAGTCACACCGTACAATTTACATCATGTTAAAACGAAGAGTTTCGGCGAAACTAAAACTTCACTCCAAAAATATCTTTATTTATGCAAAAGCACAAAAATATGGGCGTATTCAAGACCTGTTAAAAATTCCAAACAGAATTAATTCTCTAATCGTACCTCACCTGCATAATAATAACCCAGTATTTTTAAATATGCAACTTGCATTTGTATGTCTCTTTAGTATTATTTTGTAATAATAAGTGTTAAAAAACTTTAATAAATCCCATCACCTTGCTTATTGAATGAATAATCGAGATCCAATTATTAACGTTATTAATCATTATAGTGTGGAATTGAAATTGATTGTTTGGATTTATCCCACTAGTGGCTCATATTTAACATTGCCCTGAAAACCTCAAACATGTCCTCCTACCTGAGATACAGTTACTTACGCTCCTACATCGTGAACTGTTGTAACCTCGGCAATTCGCCGCGATTAGAAGTAATAAATGACCTGCATTTAGTAACGCTAGAAGTTAATACTTTTCCTTACAAAATAATACCTTCTTTTTTCGAGAAACGTTAAAAAATGTTTAGAATTATAAATTACTAATAATGTTTAGTTACGTATATGTTAGGTAACAATATAAATTTTCGACAAAGAAATGGCATTTCTTAAATAGTAGGTGACTCACTTTATTTTTTAACTACCTTGTTTTCAAGGTTAACTATGTTGGCATAATTTGAAGAACTGACTGACTATACCTTCATCACTTTGATGAATTGCCCTACAAACCCATTATTGATTAAAGTTTAGGTTACTGACATAAAGATAGTATTTATGTAACTACCTATATCATTTTTACATATCAAATGTGAACAATGGTGTTACATACAAAGAGGACATTTGATTGAAATTTGGGAGTACTCCGACATATTTTTTTGTTTTTTACGTTTCGTTTTTATTAAACGTTTTTATCCAGATTAGATTAGCGGTCGGAATTTTTTTAATTAGCCGAAGTATGATTAGTAATTAGTCGTAGTACCGAATAATCGAATACTTCGATTAATTTATTAGTCACCTAATTGTTTAGACGAATAATATGATTGATTAGACAACTAAGATTATAGATTAATTAGTAAACTAGTGTAATAATTAATAACATAATATGAGCCAATTATCAACTTTATTTGTAATCATAGTTTCGATTGAAAGTTTTCTTTGGGTTTTAGCTTTTAGGTAGGTATACATAATTAGTAGTTATGATTTACTAGTGAGGTTTTGGTAGTGGTAAGGTATCCTAACGAATTATGTATGAACGGATTTTTTTACCGCAAAGTTGATTAACTACTATCAGAGTAAAAAGTTTAGCAGCTGACTTTAAACGTTTACATTTCGAAAACTATTAGGCTGATTTTAATCAAACAACTTGCGTCATAATGGATGTTTATTTCTGTGTATGTGAACGTAATATTGATATTTTTTGTTACATTTAGCTAAGTACTAGAGCGAAATATACAACGTGCCTAAGATAAGGATGAACAGCATGGGGATCTTGAAAATGGTAAGAGATACGAAGGCGATTAAATTAGAGAAAAGTTGTATAATTTAGGGCATGTTCACATGTAGTTTGCAAAACTTCATTATTGTTTATCTTTTCCGAGATTTAAAATAAAATGCGATTTTTGGGTTTTTCTTTTTCCGTAATTCCTACATTTATTTTAAAAGATTTTAAAAAACCAAAGGTACTTCTTTATTAACACTTATTTGAATTCTATTAGATGGCATTTTGATATTTTTTATTCGACGTTTCGTCTCCGAGAAACCATCATCAATTTTATTTTTTTTAAACGCCTTAACCAACGAAACACCCTCTATTCGATATCCATCTGTTCGGAAACACGTTGTTCAGGTAGTTGTGAATTGGAGCGGTATGATGAACTGGTGCCCCATTATGTAAAAACCACATTCGATTACGTATATTACGGAGAACATGTTGTAAAAGTTGGGGTAAGTAATTTTGTAAAAAATCCAAATAAACCCTACTATTTACTCGACCATCAAAGAAAAGTGGTCCTACTACATAGTCGCCTATAATACCGCCCAAACATTTGTTGACCATCGTGTTTGGCTGCGTGTTACAGTATGATAAGGATTAGAATAATAATGAAAATTGTGTCTGTTGACACACCAATTTCTATGGAAAGTGGCTTCGTCACCAAATAATACAAAATCAAAAAGCTCAATTTATCGATGAATTTTGCTTTGGGCCCATTCACAAAAGTTTATTATTCGTTGATAATCCTCATCTCGTAATTCCTGATGGAGTTGAATATGATGAGAATGCATATTGTGTCTTCTGAGAATTATATGCACTCAACTTACATCAAACTCCATTGCTATTTGACGGACACTGATATGAGGATCTTCTGTAACTTTCAAAAGCACATTACCTACATTTGTTTGATTTAATGCAGATTTTTCTTTTTGCCTTTTTTTATAAGCAACATTACCTTGTACGTTTAAATCATTCAATTAATTTCTCGAACGATTTTTTTGTCGGTTGCCTGCAGTCAGGAAATCGTTGTTTATACATTCTCGTTGCAAGTAGGATATTTTCGTCACTTGCAGCAAATACCAGGACCATATTAATCATGTCATTTATTTCGTTTATTCTAAACCGTTCAGAACAACACAACTCAACTTCAGATTGTGAGTTTTTTTGACAGTCAAAGTGATCTAGAGTTTGTGATAAAAATTATTGAGAAGGTTTAAATTCTTGCGATTTTACATTAATAATTTTAAAATAAAATAGGCAAAGACAAAAAGAATAATTTATTGATTTTTACCAAAACAGATTGTAAAAAAGTTCGTGTAATTCATAGCTAACTTGATAAAATCAAAAATTAAATAAAAAAAAACTAGATTTTTTTAATAAAAGGAAAATATCTCAGAAACCGTCGAAGTTAGGTATAGGGAAATGTTAATAAAAATTAAATGGTTATTTAGTGGATTCCTAGAGAGCACAAAAATATAGGGTGTTCTATTTAAGTTAAGTGAGAAAAGTACAAATTTGCGTTTTGACTCGCCGTGAATACAAAGTATACTAATTGCGATACATAATTGATCTGGTAAATTTCACTTACTTACAAAAAATAATCTTTGTCATAAAATACAGAAAATTGATTACATTAGAAAATATACAGGGTCCTGAATTCATCACGATTTTATACCAAGTAACTTTTAAAATCCTCGTATACTCCAATCAAACATCATATCAGGAGATTTGTAAAAACGAGCCGAGTTCATATATAAAATAAAAAATATGTGAAGCTATTTAAAAAAAAGGTATGTTTGGATAGGTTTGAAGTTATAAGTACCCTGTTTATAAATAATTTTGGATTATGCACCTTGAGATGCCTAACAATTGCGCTTTTATAATTTTTTCGTATCTATTATAATAACGCTATAAAAGAACTTTACTGCACTTTTGGGGCACCCTGTATATATCCGCAACGCACGAAACTGGCGCACAAGCCGCGCACATTTGCGTAACTTAAAACACGCAGTGAAAAGGTTAAAAAATAAATGCTTTTTGTTACATATACTATATGTTTCGGTTACTTACAAAATAATAATACAGGTTGGATTTCGTTTAATAAAATTTGGTATAATTTAGTAGGTATTTACATTTAAGGATGTAACGGTCAAATAAGTTAGTTTGTATAAAGCATATTGCTTAATTGGTTTAATGCGCGAATTAAAAATTGCGAAATTAAATAATGGATTATATAGTTATTTGTATAATGTTATATATTATAATTATTAACTCCGGATATATTAAATGCAAGTCATCAACTAGCATGACTTGATTTGAGCTGATCACAAACTGTATCTTTACAGTTGAAAAATTATGTATTTAGATTATTAGACAATTTCTTGTATTACCTTTTAGTTATTACAAATTTATTCAATTAGGAAAATGTTTGAATTGTCATTTGACAATTATAGCCGAATCGCTTAACAAAAATTTTTTTGAATGTTATTACTTCTATCGTAATTCAGTTTGTATAAGTAACTATAATGACCCATATTTGGTTGCAATCACTACAACGAGTTCTTTAGATTTCCGAAAAAATAATCGGGGTGTCTTTTTTTGCGAAAAAATAATTGTCGGTCACATATTTATCGTGTAGTTTACGTTATTGGCGTACTGTATAATGTCTCTTGATCAAGTGAATGTCTAGACGCCATTTTCGAGACTTTACTAATACTTGATCTATTAAAGATCTAGTTTTTACTCGTTACCAATATCAAATGTCATAATTTTGAAATATCTTGAAAGAATGTTAGAATGATACTAGTTCACAAATATTAAAATAACTCATAAATAAGTTCTACAAAGTTAGTACGTTTACATAATATTGACGTACTGGAAAAAGTTATAGATTAATACTTTTTTGACTAAAAAGTGGATAATTTTATTATTATAATTAACATACGGTCAATAACTTTAAATAAGTATAACAGTTACTCAAGACTAAATTGTATTATTCTCATAGTTTCTATTTTTCATTAAGATTAGATACGATTTCTAATAATTGTAAGAATAATGCTAAATTCGGTTAAAATATGCGAATTAATTTGAGCGTGAGGTAATTTCTTTTTGATTAAATTATCTGAGCAATTAAATTAGAATACACACACATTTATTTTATGTAATTATTCAATTCTTTGTATTCAATTGATATGATATGTATTTGCTTTTCCAATCATTAAACTATGCTGAAGTGGTGTGTTTGACTGAAATCTTTTACAGTGATGACGAAATTACCTTTTGTAAAATAGACAACTGGGTTATTCTACAGAAATAGGACAACTTTGATATTGTAAGTGTGTCATAACATTTTTTAATAAAAGAGCTCTAAAAGTAACGTTACAAATATAAATTCGGTATATAGGTGCAAACCTAAAAAGGCCCAGTGAGTTTGGCAAATATTTTTTTAAAATTTGGCCATTTTTTAAAAACATAGTTACAGGGGACTGACCAAACTTACAGGGTACTGATGAAATTAAACAGGGTACCGATTATAAATATCTTAGTAGTTAAAAGTATAATTTATTTTTAGTTTTAATACATTACAAACAATGTAACCAAACTAAACTAAGCAAGCTACAAAAAATTTCAATATAAACAATGTAACAACCACTATAAACTAACTAAAAGAATTTAACGTTTTTCATGAACATTGATTTCAGAATTAAATTTGTAAAGAATTGTTTCGCCTTCAAAATAATTATTGGGAACAGGTAATTTTTCTACAACTTGTTCAAACTTTACATCTGCAATGTCTTTTTTATCCAACTTGAATAGAGTTCCACTATCATCGCAGAGTTTCAAAAATGTTATGCGCAATTCCCCTTCTACTTCATCGACATCGGAGCATAAACCAGCGTAACGAAATTCTGTTGTGGATTCAACCAGTTTAAATTTAATTAGCAAATAATCCCCAATCGTATAGTGTGTTGCGGTATTGCTAGGTTCTCCTTGGTGCTGGAATGGTTTTTCCTGTACTTCAATTCTCTCTTCATTTCGTTCTTCATCTTCAGAGTCAGTAAAAATGGTGGCGACGTCTAATAACGTTTTTTTTTTGTATATAATCACTCCTAAATTATAATGTACACAGCCGTTGGGATGGCAAAAGCAGCTTAAAGATTTCATTATATTTCTTTTGGGCAAAGACATATTAACATATTAACATGTAACCTAATGTACATATTTGGATTTCAGGATATCGCTCCTCAATAACTTTTACAACATCTTCCAAGGTGGAAATATTTCCCCCGGTTGCAATGATGCTATCAGCTGCTCTTTTACATACTGCCCCAATGCCATCGGGTGTCCCTTGACCATGACCTGCTTCGTGGTAATTCCAAGTACATCGAGATAGATGAGGATAAAAATCATTTAATTTGCAAGCCAAAAAGTGAAAATTATTTTTGTTTCTATATTGTGTAACAGGCCCGTCACTATAAAAATATAAGTTTTCAACTGTCTCAGGAAGAGACATAAAAATTGGCTTAAGGTGGGCGAAGATGGCACCGGGATTATGTGACAAATCCTTAGATACTGTACCGGGTGTCCCAAATTCGTTGTAATTGCGGGGTATCTCGGTTGTTATAAAAGATAGAAACTTGAGGATGTCGTGAACCTTTGCTACTTTTTTTATAAAACCTAAGATGGCGTAATCAGATTGTTTGTAACTGTTTTAGTTTGGGAGATACAGGGCGATTTTGAAAAGTGTGTCGTTTTGGACCCCCTCGATATCTCGGTTATCTTTAAAGATATCAAAAAGATTTAAACGCTATCTTATACATTTTTTACGCCAAGTTCAGTGGCGTGATCAATTTTTTCGGGTACCGTTTTTAAGATATGGACCAAACATATAATTTTTTAAATGGGACACCCTGTATTTTTTAAGCTCAATAAATCCTATTTTTTTTTCTCATTTCAGTGATATATATCACTTGCCACTTTTTTTTTATTAACCATATTGATCGTAAACATTTTAAAATATAACGACATATGATTCTTAACTGAAACATTCTATATATTTTTTAATTAATTTTATCAATACAGCTACTTACTTACACAACACATTTATCTTACAACTCTTGGAACTTTATTATCTTACAACGAAATTAAACTAAACAACTTAAACTTAATTATTAAACTTAAATATTAAAAACAACACTATATTCTAAATTGTTCAAAATGGTTCCCAATTTCTTCTACACATTTTTGGCAAACCTTAAATATTCTATTTAAAGCACTTAATATATATAAGGGTTTATTTTGTAAATTCCTAAGGGTCTCGTGTGTAGCATTTTGTAATTGAAGGAGGGTATCATACCTCCTTGAATAAATTTCGTTTTGAATATGCCCCCATAAAAAAGTCTACAATGGACAAGACCGGTGACCTTGGAGGCCAATTTACAGGTCCACGTGTGCCTATCCACCGATTGGGAAAATGCTCATCTAGAAATGGTCTAATAATATGTGCATTATGTGCGGGGGCCCCATCCTGCTGAAAATAAACTTGATTTCTGTGGGCTAGTGGAACGTCTACAAATAATTCGGGCAACATATTTTCTAAAATTTGCTGGTAGCGAATAGATGTCAAACCTCCGTCAAAAAACTGATACCTTATTTTTGTTCCAAAAACAAAGTACGCAACAGAGAACCCAAAACGACCTTGTTGTTGCTGTTGAAAAATTAAGTAATTGTTTTCTTTTGACCAATATCTTGAGTTGTGTCGATTAAAAATTCTTGCACTTGTTATGTGCGCCTCATCAGACCAAATTACTTGTCTTACAAAATTAACATTTTCGCGACACATTTGCAGGAACCAGTTGCAGAAATTCATGCAGCGTTCAAAATCGCCTGGAAGCAGTTGTTGGACTACATGATCTTTATAAGGAACAAAACTATTTTTTCTTAATATACGATGTGCATTAGTTTTTGAAACCCCAACACTATCTTCGATTTTCCTGCAGGAAGTTCGAGGATTTACGGATACATGTGCCAAAACGTTAATTTCCTCATTTTCTTGATTTTCTTTTAAACTGTACTTATGTTGTATGGGTTTTATAAATGAACCAAAATTTAATAAATTATATGTAATTCGTAAAAAAATTGCCTTGTTTGGCTGCCTTCTCTCAGGAAATCTAAAAGTATGATTCTTATTGGTGTTATAATATTTACTTTATAACAATCTTACCGATTAAAATATAATTCGGAAGCTTCTTCTGAATTTTCATTACATTCTATGTAACATTTAGGCATATCATACTTTTCATAATATTCAAAGGGTTGATTATCTGCCATAGCAAAATAAATTAATAAAACGTTAGAGATAATAAATATGTAATTATTTAATAATGACATATACACTATGATAGGTATACTAGATTTAACTATCTTTTATTTCGATTGGCATAGCCACCTATTTTTTTCTTAGGAATTGATCAACACCTCCAAATTATAAACAACCAGCAAAACCTAGCTTAGGTATATAAGTAAAGGGCAAGTAAGATACACATGATTTTATTATTTTATTTATTTAAATCTAATATACAAAATACAAATACATATAATAATAACCTGTATAATTATTGTTGTTACGTTTTTTCACTACTAATACCTAATAATTAAACAGAAATAAAAGTCAATACATTAATAATTACTAAATATAGCAAGTGCTGGATCAATATATGACTTTTATAGAATTGCAATACAATTTATTAAACTTAAAATATATATAGGGTGTTCCATTTAAGAATCATATGTCGTTATATTTTAAAATGTTTAAAAAAATATGTTTAAAAAAATGAAAAGTGGCAAGTGATATATATCACTGAAATGAGAAAAAAATGGGATTTATTGAGCTTAAAAGATACAAGGTGTCCCATTTAAAAAATTATAAGTTTGGCCTATATCTTAAAAACGGTACCCCCGAAAAAAAATTAAGCACGCCACTGAACTTGGCGTAAAAAAATGTATAAGATAGCGTTTAAATCTTTTTGATATCTTTAAAGATGACCGAGATATCGACGGGGTCCAAAACGACACACTTTTCAAAATCGCCCTGTATCTCCCAAACTAAAACAGTTACAAAAAATCTGATTACGCCATCTTAAGTTTTATAAAAAAGTAGCAAAGGTTCGCGACAACCGCAAGTTTCTATCTTTTATAACAACCGAGATACCCCGCAATTACAACGAATTTGGGACACCCGGTACAATAAGAAAGAATTTTCTGTTTTAAATATACAACTGTATGCAAACTTAGTTGTGTGGAAGATCCACCAAAATAGAACGAGTAAATTTCAGAACCATATTTGGGTGGCATAATTTTGGAAGAAATCTATGTGAATAATAGCGTCCTTTACAGAGAGAGTATTTTTTAACTCTTTAAATGTTTGATATTGGTGGGCAATGTTTCTTTCGTGATTAAATAATTTTAAGACACCTTTTACCAATTTTAAAATTAAATCACGAGGTGATAATTCAAATATTTGTTGTTTACATTTATTTGTTAATTTAATCTTTTTACTTTTGGGATCAACATATTCCACTTTGGACGATACTCACTATGTAAATTTAATATTTACAGAATTATCAAACTCTCCATAGTACAAGTTATTCTCACAACATGTGTTGCATGATCTTTCCAAACATTTTACGTTATATTTGTCACAACAAAGATGTCGTAGAAGGCTTTGATGGTTGTTAAATGTCAAAATGTTTGATAGTCTAAGTGCATATATGAGTAAGTCAATGTTCCTGTGTATAGCACACAAACACGTATCTCTGTCCGATACCTTAGGACGTATAACCCAAAACGGACGTAAACGGCAAAATAACAAATAACTTATTTTTGGGTTGGAAGGTAAACATTTTTTGTGCGGATTTTGAATAGAATCTGAACGGTATCGTCTCTGTTTCTTCAATCCTTTTCGTACAACAAATTCTTTTTTACCAGCACAGAGTCGGCTATTATCGTCAGTCTCGTAGAATTTTCTTACCTTCTCAGCTAACTTATTTGCTACAATTGCAGATTTTTTGGTAAATTTTAAATTTGTTTTTAGAGGTTTCAGTCTTTTATATGATATAGTTTTGTTACCTATACGCCATAGTTTGTACTTTTGTGAAATAGTTCCTCCTATGACCTGATTAAAACTCTTTTTTTGTTTGTGTGATTGCAATTTTCCATAGTTTTCACTAAGCTGCGTTTCCATCGCTTCTCCAAATAATGCTTTTTTGACTAATTCCTCTTTTTTCATCGGATCGTTAGCCAATTGTAATATCTTTGTGTTAGGGCTGGGAGCAGGTGGTTGAAAATTTGGTTGAGAGGAAATATTTTTTAATAATCGATAATAGTTAGCTTTGTAGTTTCGTGCCCTTTTTTTGTACTTTTTGATCTCTTCTTCTTTCTTCTTTAGTTCTTTGTTTCGGTTTCTTCTGTTTTTATCTGAACGTTTTCTAGCTGCTACGATTCTGATATTATTTATTTGGTTTGCAGATTCTCGTTCGCCTTCGTCCGAGTTCGGAGGAGTTGTATTGTCTATAAAACGGTTGGTGACATCTTGTAATTTTTTTTTGCTCGGTATTCAGTTGATTATTGTTGCCAATTTTTTCTGGTTCTCCTCTGTTGGCGGGAAGTCATATCAGCGACGGATTTCCTTTGACTCTTCTCTTTTTTTCTTTAAATATTTTAGTCGCTCTTTCTCTTGTTGTGCTTCCCATTTTACTGGATCGTTTTTGATTTGTTCGTATTTTCAGCGTCACGTTTTTTTTAAGACCTTCTTCTTTTGATTGTTTAATTTTTGGAGCCATATCTTCATTACTAGAACAATACAATAATTAAGAAGAAACAGTTATTAACAATTTACGTGTTGCTAGAGTTAAGTCCATCGACACATACTGGTTTCAAAGGTTGCATTCATCGTCCTGTCGCTTTGAAATATAAAGATCGAGTATCCAAGATTATAAACATGTTGACGTGATTGAGAAACAAAATGTGACAAAATAATATAATATAAGATTTGATAAAAAATTAAGAAAAGCCACAAAGCAGATAATAATAATCAGTCCCCTGTAATGAACTCAGTCCCCTGTATTGAAAGTTGGCAGAGGACTGGCGCCAGGGGACTGAAAAAATTTGTTAAACTTTGGAATATTTTTCTTATATTACATTCTTTAACAACATTTAACTAGTAAAACATTACAGTTTATTAAAACACAGTAACGAAAAACAAAAACTAAAATTAAAACAGAGGTTGTAATAAAAAAATGACTCACCAGTGGACTGAGCAGTTATCTGGATCGCACACGTGCTCTTACAATTAACGGTTCATTTAACACTAAAAATAATACCGCTCGCCTAAGCCCAACACCTCACATTCCGGTCGGAAACGATGTACGTTAGGTTCGCCTACTTAGCGCCATTTTTAAATTTTCTATTAGGCCAGGGAACTGATCCTTAAACTGGGTTACAATGTTAAATATTGATTTGTTGACATCCTATAATGAAACGAAAATACTTTTCGGGTCAAGAGAAAACCTTCTACGTGTTACTACTCATGTATCAATAACAAAAAATTATTTTAAGATTTAAATTTTAAATATATATCAACATTGGTTGGGATGCTCAATAGAGTTACACTCCAGGGGACTGATATTTTAACTCTTAAATTCAAATTTAATACCATGAAATGTTGTAAATTAGATATTTTGATCTACTGCGGGTAAAAGATATACTTTAGTTATTGTTATTAAGAAATTATATTATCCTTTTATTCAGTAACTTTTTAGCGAGTTACCACGAGTTGCCCAATTTCTGTAGAAACATCCAACTATAAACTTATTGACTTTATCTGTAGATCTGAATGCAATTGAGGCGGAGTAGCAATTGTTGTTAAAGTAGGATTAGTATGTGAGATGAAATCCGTATATTTATCTAGAATTGAGAAGCATTTTGAATATGCATCTGCGAACATTTCTTTATCCAAACAGGTGACGATCACTGTTTCTTGTTTTTATAAAACACCTGATGCTGATTTCGGTGTTTTTTTAATAATTTGGATTTATTTCTTTATAAACTGAATAATTTTAATAGAATGTCATTCATTTATGGTGATTTTATTACAATTTTTTATTTAAATGTAAATGATCATAATGCAGAGTCTTGTGACGTTACTTTCATCTTATGGTTTCAATAAATGTATTACAGAATACACGAGAGCACAAGGTCAGTCTAAAACCATAATGGATAATGTCATTAATATCACAAGTGATAAAAACTGATTTATCTGATCATAAGTAGCAATTGATTTCCCTCTTGAGTGACCACTCATGCGATAATAAATCTAAATACATTTATAAAAGATGCTTTTCCAATAACAATAAATAAAATAAATTTAAATATTTAATATCAATTGAAACTTGGAATACTATGTTTGCGTCTAAAGGTATCAATGATAAATTTGAAAGTTTTTTATTTAGATTTAAAGAAATTATTGAGTCGGTTTTTCATTAGAGCGCGTTCAAGTCAAAAACGCTGTTGTACATGACAAGCCTTGGGTTTCAAAGATTATTATTAAGAGTGGTCAAAAGTTAGAGATCTATACAACCATCACAGAAGTTGTAATGATCAATATGTTTTAGCACAATATAAGAAACAATTAAGGAAACGTCGCTCTTTAATACGTGAAACTAACAAAAATTACAATAGCCAATATTACTACAATTGCAATAATAAGAGTAAAGCCGTTTGGAACATAATAAAACAAGAATCTAATGTTAGCATTAAAGTAGATTATTCAAAAGAATTTACGGATACTTCTGGTTTAATCTTAAAAAATAGTAATGATATAGCAAACGTTTTTAATAATTTTTTTGTAGATTCAGTACAAGCATTAGTAAATAATACGAAACTAAATATTGCAGAAGTATAAACAGTCCTCAACAGTCGGTACTGTTACATCCTACGAACTCTATTGAAGTTAATAGTATCATTAGGTCTATAGCAGTTAAGAATTCAGCTGGTTACAATGAAATTCCCTGCTCTATGTTAAAACGAATGCAAGTAGTTCCAATTCTAAAGAAGGATGACAAAAGTAAGATGGAGAACTAAAGGGGTATAACTATCGTTTCTGTGTTTTCAAAGATATTTGAAAAAATGTTTTATATCAGAATTTCAAATTTTATCAATGAGCGTAACATACTACCTCCTACTCAATTTGGATTTCATAAAGGCCACAGTACAGTTGATGCTATTCTTAACGTACTAAGACATATTTTAGAACAATTAGATTCCAAGAACAAAGTTTTTGGGGTATTTTACGATTTAACATGCGCTTTTGAAACTATCGACCACAATGCTCTCCTATACATCTTGGACAAATACGGAATACGCGGTAATGCATCCGAATGGTTAAAATCGTACCTATGCAATAGACAGCAGACAGTTAAATTAAATATAAACAACGTTACATCTCAATCAACTGAGAGAGTTGTAACAGTAGGAGTACCACAGGGTAGTACACTGGGTCCTTTGCTTTTCATTATGTTTATAAATGACTTGTCTGTCATTTAAACAAGCTTTTTAACTCTATTTGCAGATGACACTTCAACTATTAACACAAGTAAAACATGTAAGCGAACTCATAAAAAACAGAAATAGTAGTATTACTAGTTTCACAACGTATTGTAAGAATAACGGCCTGATTTTAAACCCTAATAAAACTCAATCCATAGTATTTTCAAAAAATTCTGTGGATTACAGTTGAAGAGTTAAACTTGAGTCGATATATGTACCTAAAAATTTTACACTGTTATTTTCATTAAGGAGTTTACCCTTAATCAAAATAACAGTGTAAAATATATATATATATATATATATATATATATATATATATATATATATATATATATATATATATATATATATATATATATATATATATATATATATTTTATGACTACAATTTATGTTGCGTGGATAAAATTTTAAAGAAACTGTCAACTTTTAACTTTGTTTTACGACAATTGCGCGATGTTTTCATATTATTTTGCCTATATACATTCTACTCTTAATTATTGCATTGTTTATAAAAGAATTAATGAAATTGTGGTCATGCAAAAAAGAATACTTCGAACCATTTATAATAAACCTGTACGGTATTATTGTAGAGATCTTTTTTAAACAAGCAAACATTTTAACCGTTATTTCTTTGTTCATTACAACAGCGTATTGTACATTAAAAGTAATTCAGGTAATTCAAAACACTTACTGGATTTACAAAATCTAATCTCAGAGGTGGCGACAACATAGTAGGGCCAACATATAAGCACACTTTTGTTGCTGATAATTTTCCCATTATTGCCATTACAATTTTTAATAAACTACCCCCTCATATTAAAAACACTGCTAACTACTTACAATTTAAACGTACCATCAAAATATGTTGTTAGTCTATACTATTTATACCATTGAGGAATATTGGAAGCTAAAGCTCTCATTTTCACTTATTTTTATCTGTGATATTATTGTAATTTACTACGAATAATTTTTAATCGTGTACAATTGATGTAAAGGTGCATAATATTAACGACCTCACCTACGCTTGCAACCCAGACCAAAGGTGTTGCAGCAAATTATGAGATACGCAGGGCCGTTGTGAAAGTTTACCGAGCCTGGGGCGAGAAATTACGTGGGGCCTATGAAAAGGGGTTATAAGTTGCGGGTGAGGTGAGGTAAACATGGCGTTTTCCAGCGTTTATATGGAAAACGTTAAAAAAATCTTAGCTATAGTAATTTTCACGAGTCAGAGCAGTTTGCGTCACTAATATTAATACTGTCAGAGGACGCCGATGTCATATTGTGAAAAATTATAGTTTGACAACTGTCAAATCTCAGCTTCAGGGGTTATGTTTATTTTATCACAATAATAAAATTTAAGTTATGTTATGTCAAATGTTTAATGTCAAAAATGCGTGACAACACCGGACAGAATTGCCAACCTAAATTACTTCTATCTGCATCCTCTCGTGCACAATAGGCGAGTTCTAAAGGTGCTAATGATACAAAGTTAGTTATGACGCAACTCCTCTGACTCGTGAAAATTGGTATAGTTTACTTATTCATGAAAATAAACGATCGCCTAGTATAACGGCCCATATGTTGGAAGATACTACGCGAATTTTGAAATTAAATGGTTTCGTAAGGAAAAGAAATTTGACTTGAAAAAATGTATCGTAAAAGTATATGAAGCTTCTTTGGCAATTTGTTACAAGAGTATATATTACTTGAAGGGTAAAAAATTGGAATATCTGTGTTTAACTCACTTTTCCAGCTTTTGCAAAGGCAAAAGTGCTTAGTATTTCTAATTTTTTGGCTACTTCACTTTCAATTGATAGCGTGGCGAAACCGTTCAGTCGTTCTTATGCCATTGTTGATCGAAGATAATTTTTTATTAGTTTTCCTTTATAGGAGCCAAATACCGTAGCGCGCTTAAGGCTGTATCCACGAATGGCGAAACAGCAAGCCTAAATAGTTTTATCTTTGAAAAAAGGTCATTTTCATCCAAATCTTCTAACTACTCATCTTTTAGAAAATCCGAAAGTTTTCGACAACCATCTTCCAATTGTTTTTCTTCTAAATTGAGCAGCTTTGATGGAGTGAAAAGAAATCCAAAGTAATGTGCTCAAAATTATTTTTTTTTTTTATCTAAGAACCGTTTGGGCGTTAATTTTCGACGGATAGAAAATTTCACGTTATAACCCAAATTTTCCATAATTTCTCTAGCCGTGCAAATAGCTCCATTAATACCAATTTTGCGATAATTTTCTAGTAGAGATTTTAAGCCCCGAAGTTCGTTAAGGGCCGTGTCGAATGTAATACTCTCTGATTGAACAGTTTTACTTGTTGAATTGACAGAATGGAAAAGATCATATCAGATAACAAAACTTAATATAAATTTATATGAACTTGTATGATGCAACAACGATTGAGCCTCTGATCTGACAGCAGAACCATTCGTAGTTTCAGCCACTTTTTCCAAAGTTCCAAAATATTTCCTAATTGATACCTTATTGGCTTTACGCTGTCGATCCTGCACTCCCATCTTGTGTTGGAAAAGATTTTAGTGTTAGACCAGGAGAATGTTCAAGAAAAATGTTCCATCTTTCCGTAGACGCTACAAACAAGGTATAGAGACGCTGAACTATGCCAAAAAATGTTAGCTTCTTTATTGCATTTAGCCATGTCGTCCAAAAGCAAGTTAAGATTGTGTGCAACACATGCTGTAAACATAGCTCGTTTATTACGTTTCTTTATTCTTGTTTGCACCCCCTTGAACTTGACCTTCATATTGGCACCGTTATCATAATCTTGCCCCCAGGAGTCCATGATATTAAGATTATTTGCTTCCAACGTGTTCTTTAGAACTTCAGTTAGTCCCTCGTCTGTTGCATCGTCTACCTCCAAAAACTCAATGAACTTTTCAACGACTTGTGGAGTTTCCATCATATTCACGTACCGAAGGATCAAGGTCATTTGCTACTTGTGGCTTAAGTCAGGAGTAATATTAATTGTACCGCGTAATATTTGGCATCCAGAATTTTTTCCTTCGTAGCAGTACTTGAGGGAGAAAAATTGTTAGTTTGTTTTCAAAATGCATCTGTATATTTTTGAAACTTAGAAGAGTCACATAGGGAACTCAAAACTTGAGAAAATTACCGTTGTCCTTTTCGTATAGTTCTAACGAACTTCCTCGAAAGGCTGAATTTGTCTCAGCCAAGTACTTTACTGCGGCAATGATTCTTGTTAACACATCCTGCCAGTGCTTTTTCTCTACGTTGACTATACCGATATATTCTTGATCTATGGCGGAGTTTTGTTGAATTCGTCTGTGGAGGTCCGTCCATTTAGTGAATGACTATATATTCTGGCGATCGCTGATGTGACTTGAGACTTCTTCCGTAGTGATTCCAGTCCGTAAAGCAGTCTGCTCTGCTTAGACTGTTTGCACTCGTTTGATTGTTTATCTCGAAAAGAAGACGGCAACAAAAACGAAAAACAGCGTCTTTTGGTTTCGAGTAAACTAACCAACTCCTGACACTCTTTTCTCTAATGAAAAATGGCGTCAATTTTCTTTTCTCGCTTTTGTAGCGCCGTCTTCGTACCTACGATCAATGTCTCTGTCTCGGCTTGAAGGTTTTGAAGCTTCTGTAAAAGAAATGAAATGCCCTTTAAATACAAAATACTACGTAGTATAAGAATAGGTATTTGTATACCAAGTAGGTACGTAAACTGGGTCGTTATGAATGACTAAATGACTCATTTATATGAGAGTAAGAGCTTGCGCTAGAATTTTAAATAAACATAGTCTTTATTTTTATATTTCGTATCACAAATAAATGATTTTAAAAGACAAAAAGCAAGTTTGGATATCATTAATTAATTAAATGCTAATGTTATGAAGACACTTCAATACAAAATTGGATATCGTCCAATAATTAAATAATACTTCTTGTAAATCAAGTTTGCACCTGATTATTGAATTGCTTGTTTCGATTTTACATTTACAAAGTACTTACTCACACTTGGATATAGTAGTAACTAGGTAGTTCACTCACTCGCTCTCAAAAGAAGTAGTTCGGTCGTTTCGACTGGATTTCTTATGTTAAAACCATGGGGATTATATTACATATCGATATAAATTGTTGTATATAACTTTGTTACTATTGTAGACTTAACATTAAACAAAAAAAAGATAATTGCGTACTTTGATTTTGCTAAAACGGAAACAATCAAATTTATTGTAACAAAAAAAAACAGTGATTGCATGGCAAACATACTTACATTTTCTATTAAAAGAAGTATCAAGTTTTATAATATTCACTCAACCATATAAAACTCCATATATATGGAATTTTAGCGTAACAAAAATTTGCTTAATCTTTATTTCGCCGTATGACTAACAGTGTAATTAATAATCACAGTCCATTTTACCACAAATTTTCGTGGGCACAAGAGCTCAGAGTAATTGATTCGAATAACGGACTGTGCACTAACAATTAATTGTTAGTCATTATTGCTTGCGTACAAAAGATCAAGTCTAGTTTAAAATAATGTAAAGCAATATACAGATTGAATTAGGATTGCGAATTAGAATATATAATGAGATAAACGGTTATATCGAATGGTCAAAATAGCTTTCATAATAAAGGAGGGGAGGCCAGTGAATTTTCCAATATTTACATTTTAATATTTCTTGAACCACTTAACGGATTAGAATATTCTTAGTTTCGTTTGAATGAGCAATTTATAGTCTTTTGAAGGGTGTTTTTGTTGGAGCGTTTAGTTTTAAACAAATAAACTAGAGGCCGTTCTCTGCACGATACTATTTATGTGACATACCGTTACGGGGCTTAATAGTATCTAAATTTTAGTGAAAACCACTTTGCGATAAACCCATCCGTTCTCGATTCATACGAGAAAATGTTCAAAATTTGAATACCGCAATCGATTACGGGAAACTGGCAACGTACAGCCGATTCAAACACCTGTAAGAGTTCCCAGAACACGCACCGAGGAATCCCACCTTAAGCAGAAAATGTTAAAAATTTGAATACCGCAATCGGAACAATTTACCTTGTCGGAGAAAACATCACATCCATGGTAACCACTAAATTGAAAAGATCACTAATTTGACAAGTGTCAAAGGTTATTTCTCAGAGTTTCTGTGTCTTGCATGTATTTTTTAATTCATTTGGGGGATATGCCATTTTACTAACGCGGAAACATATGATATGTTGCACATTTATTTCCAATGCTACGAAAATACTGCAATTGAGTCACGACAATATGCAATGCAATTTCCACAAAGAAGACATTTTTCTCGAGAAGAGTTTTTAAGATTCCCGATATATATATATATATATATATATATATATATATATATATATATATATGCTACTTATTCTAAAATTGCATTAGCGTATTAAAATGAAGTAAGATATGGTGTCAAATGCTTACTTAATGCCCAGAAAAACAGCCAGATTACATTGATTATGATTGAATGCTCTGGTGGTTTCTGAAAGCTACTTCAACAAGGGATCGTGAACTTTTCGAAAGCTGATTTCGGCTATTAATGGCCTTTATCAATCATACTATTTATTTGCTATTGTATATCATTATAAGTACATCATATATGTTTATTTATTAATATAACGTATTTAACAAATTGTCAGAGAGCGTTTTCTGTATAAAATGTTTTTTTGCTGTTCATAACGCCCACTCGATATTGACTGTGTTCTTAGCGCCGATCGGGCTTATAGCGTCAACTGTCGGACATTGCTTTAAACGACCACTTTGTTCATAACACCAATTTTAAGATTGGTTTAAAACACCCACTTTGTTGGTAGCACTTTGCTTTCGACCCGTGTTTATTACGCTCGTTTTGTTCATAACAGCCCGTTTATTTTGCGGTCATCTCGCCCGCTCTGTTCATAATTCCCACTTTATTGAAAATATCAAAACAGTAGACATTGTTCATAACGCCCACATTGTACACTAACCTTGTTCACGACGCCCACTTTGTTCGTAACGCCCGCTAATGAGTTTTGTTCAAAACGGCCACTGTTCATCAGACCCACCAACCAGCTTTGTTTATATCGTCCAGCTTGTTCAGCCTATATACTTAATTTCTTCATTTGCTAACTTTGAGAATATCCTTCAATAATAAAATACACGCTTGTTTCATTATGAAAAGTTCTTGAAATTCCCATATCACCTGTGAATGATTTATAAATTCTAATTTCTAACGAGTTTTGAGATTTATTTATATGGGAAAATTCGCTAAAAAATTAAAAAGCTATCACAAGTGTGTATAATTAGTATTTGTGTTTGTTCCACGATCAATCTAGGCTAGGTGTTGCGTAGACATATTAAAATAAGCGGGTTCCCGACTAAACTCACCGAAGAAGGCCATGGGTGTGAATTGCAAAATATTTGAAATATTGCTTCATGTTCACACTTATTCTAACAGTAAATTCAAAAATCAATAATATATGTCATAGGGCGTGACTACGATTAGAGTTTCTGGGTAAAATGTCTTGGGTTATATGTTAAAAACCTGATTAATACAAGAAGTTCAAAAAAGGCCCTACAAAGGGAATAGATGTAGCCCTAATTTATTGATACATAAATACCGCTCAAACTATATCAGAAATGGCGTGGTCACATAAAATGTAGACAGATAGCATAATAAGTTAAGTAAGACTAATTGAAAGACAGATACAGTATTAGGTGTGATTAATTATTTAGTAGCAAGAAGGAAAACCCTACGCCAATGGAGGAATTTAATCAAAATATAAAACTAGTCCAAGGTAATTGAAGAGATTTAACACGTTCACTGTCCAATGACCCATATATGGGTCATTCCTTATGACTTCTGTGAGTCCTGTGCCCCTTATTTGGGTCACGTTTAGGTTCAATTTTACATGAAATTTTAAGATGGACTGTTGACGAATTGGCAGGTTAAATGCAGTGGACTTGGTGATATAACAAGGTACGTATGCAACGTATAATATTGACCCATATTCGGGGCATGGACTTGAACAATAAGTCACTGGTTACTACATTATTTCATACGGTATATAACTACGTAAAAGAATTCCTGTTTTCGAATATCTTATATTATTCACGTTACAAACGTGATATAAACATAAAAATGCAATATTACATACTAGTGAGACTTATTATAACAGGGTAGGCAGTATGCTTGGGAACATTCTGACCAATATGTTGAGGTTTTTTTGGTTTTATTAGCTGCATCTTTTGCATTCAACCTTGTGACTTTAGCATCAAATAACATCCATGGCACCTTTTTCGTAAGGGTGCACCATTATCACCTCTCATCTCTTGTAATTTGTGAGTAGATATCTTAGTCTTCTTTGGTGGACGCTAAGTCGTTCTGTTTAGAGTCGTTGAGATTTAGGAGACCTTTCACAATTGACTGTGTATACTGAAGTAGCGTGAGATTTTTACCAGTAAGAGACTTAAAAATTATGTGACAGTTGATCAGGGTGGTGCTACATGCAAGTTCTATAGCAAGTTTTTTATACCATGCCAATGATTTCCGTAGTGATGTATAGTAAGTTGATAACTGATCGGAAATGTCAACTCCTTGTTTTCCCCTATTATACTCTACTACAAGTTTTGGCTTCGTTTTCTTGTTTCCTCTTCTGTCTGTCTTAGTTTCTACCATTTCGTCTCCGTAGCAAGTAGAAAGCATGTCCACGTTCCGTTGGTCTTTCCACTTTAGGAGAGTCACGTATTCTTGTTGGGAACTACATATTTCCCCTTTTTGCAGGTTGGTACCAATAACATATTTATCCAAACCTTTTCTGTGTTTTCTGATGGTACCTAGCAAGTTTGTTTTGTTATTGTATAAAAACTTTGCTAAATCAAGGCTTGCATAGTAGTTATCAGTTATTATTAGTCGACCTTCTTCAAGGAGATCTTTTGTTAGGTTAACAACTGTTGATCCTGGCAAATCTAAGCCTGGTAATTTTTCAGTCTTTCCATCATATATACTTGTATTATATGTGAATCCCTCAGGTGTGTATACTTTGTATAGCTTTGTATACTTGCTGGCTTTTGAAGGGTTATACTGACGGAAAGAAAGTCTACCTCGGAATGGTATCATTGTTTCGTCAACTACGACGGTGTCTCCAGGTCTGTACAATTCTTTCGTCGTGTTCATCAACATATCAAGCAAAGGTTTGATTTTGTAAGTTCTAGTTCCACCTGGCTCCTCATTGTTTGCAAAATGCCAGCACCTTAGCATCAGAACAAATCTGTTATAGCTCATTGAAACACGATGGAATAAAGTATGGTGATATATTTGGTCATTTTTCCAATAGCTTTCTATAGAAGGAAACTGCAGAATACCCATCACTAGAAGCAGTCCTGAAAAAATTTACAAATTTTCATTATTGTAAGTGAAACTTGTTAAACTTTGAAAGAACTCACCAATAAATGTCTCCATTTCCTCACTATTTGTATCTCGCCATCGTGAAAGACGCGAAGATCGAAACAACCTTTTTGTGGCGAGCAGTTGAGCTGCATACCTGTTGGTTTACAGAACCATCATGTCTATTGTTTCTTTGTTGATTATTGTTTTATAAACATCTAAAGGCTCAATATGGTCACCATCATATTCAATATCCTTCTATAAGCCTGATTAACCACAAAACGGTAATCTTCCTATATTCAAGACGTCGCTACACCAAACAAGATTCATATCTTCACTGTCAGAACCATTGTTTATATCTTGTTCGCTAATGTCATCTTCCGTGTCCTCCCTCAACTCTGACTCGCCCGAGGACGAAGAGGACAATTCTATAAAAGCAATAGCAATTTAATTGATGTATATTGATGAAAAACCAGATCAAACCCATTTACCTTCAGATTCATAGTCTGGGTCGATAATATCATCATCGCTATCTTCATTTATCTCACTCAAATTGTCAAGTTCATATTGTAATTCCGCGTCAGTCAATGGTATTCTATTTTGCCACATTATGACAATGCAAGCGTACGAAGTTACAACAAAGTTTACCGACAATTATATTACCGATTTCTTGATTGCGAATAATAAACAGCACATGCTACACAAATATCTCCACTGAACTGAAGGAATGTGGCAGTTTATTTCCGTAAACTGACGAAAAAGAACAAACCAAATATGACGTATTGGACTCCAAGCATATGATTCATCAACTTCAGAGTCCCATGCCCCACATACGGTACATCGCTTTTTTATATGAGGGACTCCTAGACATTTATTATAACTACTCATATGGACAGTGAACGTGTTAAACTATTCCAAAATATAAACATAAATACAACCTACAGTTTGAACTTAGAAATTTATTGAATATTCAATAGATTATATATTAACAAAGGGATAAATATTAAGGATATATCATAATTTTAGGATATCGGTCAGAAATTCAATAAAGTTCAATAAAGAGTTGGTAAAATTAAAGAATAAAGCGGATTGTAACAACATTCAAATGAATTTAGAGGTTGTTAATAGTTTACTTATTTCAAGCTACCCAAATGTCTAATCGTTTTAAGTCAAATACGCGGTATGTTGTTTTGAGGATATAAATTGCACACTTTCATGAAAAAACATTTAATTGATGTACTGTAAAAATAAAAGCAATATCTTATCTAGACTTGCGCTATTTATATGTATCTTATAATCTAGTGATTAATGAATATTATAATCTAGTAATGAATATCGATTATTGTTAATATAGAATGCTAATAACCGAAGTATATTGTGCACAAAGAGCCATGCTTTGAAATTTTCTAGAGTTTGATCTTAGCTTACAATACAATATGCATACAGTATGATATGTTACAATACAACGCCAAACAATACAAATTATACATCCACCCATGATTCGAGTTTGATCTGTTTAAGAGAGTCATAAGAGAACTAATTAACAATGTAAAATTGGAGAAATATCTCAAATAAAAAAAGGAAAATTTCTAATTTAATAGACAATAAAGGATACTAAATATATAAAAAACGCATTTTCTCGGGGGGTTAATCAATTTACCTAATAAAAATTGTATACTTTTCCAAAATTTACAAAATTAAGGGAAACTTTAACTGTAACCAGCAAATGTTAAAGAAAATCATTATAGTTACGTTAAATTACAAACTACAAATTATTAAAATAAATGCGTTTTGAAAACAATAAGTGGAATGATGAATTATTAGTCAATTTTGTAAAATAAACATGTCTACTACTACAGTAGTTGTAATTATACTTGATGTTATACAACAATCATATTCACTGCTAAAATTAAATTGGAGTCTTACCATAAAAATTATTTGTTATATTTAAGCATTTAACACAGACCTAGAATAACATTTATTTTAATTATATAACTAATAAAAGAGAAATAATCCTTACTGTTACTGTACGCAAATATAATGTAATATATCCGAATAGTTGTAGTACGTAGTTAAATGTATTGATAATGAATGTACTATTTTATTTTGTTTTAATATATTTTATTCTTTTACAGTACAGTTTACGACAACTGGATCTGTCCCTGTTATCTCAACTATGGTCATTGAATGAATCAATTCAAGATTTTCGACAAATGTTGCAAGAACAGGATGACAGAGCATTATCACCACCATCACCTTCTCCTTCACCTTCATCGTGTGATGATGGTGATGCAGATGAATTTTTTTCACCTTCACCTATGAGACTGAGACCAGCTCCCCCTCCTCCACCTTTACGACGAACAAGTAATAGTTCGTCAGCAAATTCCAGTGAATATGGAACGGTTTAGTGTAAAATAATAAGTAGATTGTAAATAATTAACTACATTATATTTAGGAAAGATGGATGTGAGCGTAATGGTTCATGCCATAACCAAATTAATTAATAGATGTGTGATATAATAGACTTTGTTAAGTAATTTAGGAAAATGTGTTCCAAGATTAATAAGTATTTAGGTATGTAGATTAATCTTTCCATGTTAAAAACTAAATATGCTAATAAATGGTAGAAATTACAAATTGCGACTTTGGATGTAATATTTTTCTTGATTCTTAATGTTGATGTAAATGAATTTGATTTTTGTGTTTTGAGGTGTTTGTAATTATTTAAAATAAAATGTAATTTTCTAATAAATCAAGTTTATTGGTGTGATACTGTGTTGATAAAAAGTAATTCTATCTGTATGTAACTGATGTAATTTAATTACTATTACAATTTCATAAGATGTAAATATCTAAACACGTTTTTTTTTACTGAAAAGTGGACTACTAAGTTATTTTTCTTTCAAGTAATTATTTAGCTGCCTAAGTATATCCTTACTTATCTTTCACGGGATGACAGAGCTAAATAAAGTTAAGCTCGGGAACCAGAAAAAACTTTTTGTAAGTTGAAGAACTTGTTTTTAAGTTTTAAATTATAATAAAATACATCTTGAAGGTAATAAAACTGTAATATGGATCACATTATATCTACAGTTAGTATTTGTTTCCCATAAGAGCAGATAAATTACTGCTAGGAGTATCAGAATTCAAAGTTTGTATATTTTTACATTCCCATATACTATAATACTAAGTGTAGTAAAGGGAAGGTTTGCGATCATGAAAAAATTTGAGCTAGAGATTTTGACGGATCTTCACGTTTTGAGGGTCCACTTAGACTATTTTTTGCATACCGTCTGTGTGGAAATATGTAAACATGATAGTGGTGAGACCGTTTGAACTGGAGTGATGAAATTTGGCATACCGTACCGCTTTATAGAAAAATTGTTGATCTGTATCAACTTTTGGGATATGTAAGACCACTGGAAGTACCTGTTAACCTACACAGTTTTCAAATCTTTGAAGTAAATTAGTTGTTTAAATGGAAATTTATTACACACATGAAAGACACTGAAAAACTATGATATATAAAACCTCAAGTTGACCGAGGCACTAGAAATGGTATTTAAATAATAAAATTATTTTTATATAAATAGAGACAACCAAGATATTTGACTGAGATGCTGCAAAGAAATCGTGAAAACGCATATATATATATATATATATATATATATATATATATATATATATATATATTTAAATAAGACGTTCCCGAAACGTTGAATTAATTTTACGTTTATTTACACAAGTTTTAAAGAAAAATGTCTTATTTAAACATGAATACTTGTGGAAATCTAAATAGAAACATATATATATATATATATATATATATATATATATATATATATATATATATATATATATATATATATATATATATATATATATATAGTCTTACGTTGTAGTACTGACGATTGACATTAGCAGTGTAATATATGAATACGTTATTGTGTTGGTTTAAGTTTTATATTTCTATACCGAAAAGTAAGTATTTTTCGTAGACGTTTTTGTCTCATTTCATTGTGATTAGTTTACACTGTTGTTAAATAATGTTTTCAATGTGGAAGGGGAATGTCTTATATATAATTTGACCAAATTGTTGCATGTGTACCTATAACCTAAAATTTATTATTCGTTATTATTTCCACAAAGTGACGCGAGGAGATTTGGCATTATTTAGATAGGAGGTTCGGGCATGCCCAAACCTCCCTACAGATCAAATATCAGGTTTAATATGTATTGTTGTTTTATTGCAGGACACAATGCCTTTTAAATAAGAAAAGACAGAACGGAGAAGTATTCCTGTAAATATTATATATAAAGCTAAAGAAGAAATTTTGAAAGGAGCAAAATTAAAAACTACCGCTGATAAATATGCCATTCCGCGTTCGTCTTTACAACGTTACATGAAAGTCACGAGTATAAAGACTCCCGAAGTTAAATATGTTTCCAAACAAATATTTTCTACAGATGAGTAGAAGAGCCTTGCACAGTATTTAGAAAGGAGCGCCACACTCAACTATGGTTTAAACAAACTGCAAACCAGAAAGTTGGCATATGATTTCGCCACAGCAAACGGAAAAAATGTGCCTGAGAATTGGAACAACAACAGCATAGCATCTAAGGATTGGTTGAAAGGATTTTTAATGCGGAACTACCAATTATTAAGAACTCCAGAAGCAACTAGTCTCTCACGTGCCACTGATTTTAACAGGACTACCGTCAATGAATTTTTCAATAATGTTAAAGATGTCTATAACAAGCATCAGTTATTGGGCCAGAATCAATTTACAATGTGGACGAAAAAAATCTGACAACTGTTCAACGCACACAAAAAGTAATCGCTACAAGAGGTGCTAAACAGGTTGGTCAAGCCACTTCTGCCGAGAGAGGAGTGTTGGTAACATTCTGTTTTGCTGTCAATGCAATTGGGAATATGATTCCCCCATATTTTATATTTCCGCGTGTAAATTTTAAGCCTTTTATGTTGCACAATGCTCCGGTGGGCTCTGGCGGTGCTGCTTATCCACCAGGGTGGATGACTGCTAGTAACTTTTTGCTGTATCTGGAACATTTTGTTAAATTTGCTAAGCCATCCGCCGATAAACCTATTCTATTATTGATAGACAATCACGAGAGCCACATTTCTGTAGAAGCTTTGGATTTTGCAAGGAAAAGGGCATTGTTTTATTGCATTCACATTGCAGACAAACTGCAACTTGGATGTATCTGTTTATGGACCACTAAAACATTATTATAATGTAGCTGTAACAGACTGGTTAATATCACATCCTGGTAGTACACTCACAATCTACGAAATACCTCGACTAGCTGCAAGTGCAGTGCCACAAGCTTTTAAACCACTAAATATTCAGAACGGATTTGAGAAGACCGGTATTTGGCCCCTTAATACTGAAATATTCTCAGACGATGATTTTCTCAGTTCAGCCGTGACCGACAGACCTGTTCAAGCTATCGAAGAGCCAATAAGAATAGTTCAACAGACAAATTCTGATATAGGAACATTAGCTGTAACTGTGACTGTGCCATCAAATGAAGATTTGCCTGTCGCTGGAACTTCGTCAAGTGCTACCATTATAACTCCTGAGATGGTGAGACCATTTCCCAAGGCTGGACCGAGAAAAAATAACACTAAAAGAATGCGCCCTGGTAGAACTAGAATTCTAACCAATACACCGGAAAAGCGAATAGTCGAACAACAAGCAGATGAAAGGAAAATGAAACTTAATAGAAAGAAAGTTAGCAAAATACCAAAAGAAATGATATCATCTAAAGAAAGAGTTATAAAAAGAAAAAATGACACTTCTTCAAGCGACAGTGAAATAGAAATTCCTAGTTCAGGCTCTGTGTCGTGGACCGCAGAAAAATCTAGTGATAGCGATGATGATGATGACATTATAAGCCTAGATAGAGACTTCAACGCCGATGATTTTGTAGTAGTCAAATTTGTTACAAGTAAGAAAACTGTCATTCACTGTGTTGGAAAAATTGAAAATCTGGATCCATCCTTTGCAACTGTGAAATTCATGCGACTTTCTAAGATAAAGAATACTTTTATATTTCCTGAGAATGAAGACATAGCAACAGTACCCAAAGAAGATTTATTAACAAGTTACCTGCTACTATATCAGCTCAATCCAGAAGAGAACACTAAATTTGTTTTTAATAGGCCCTCCATGTTTTACCCATTTACATTAGGTGCTTAAGTTAAATAAACATTACTACAGAAATAATTAGTACCGTGTCCAAAGCTCTACTCCATGCCCAAGCCTTCAGTAGGAGCATTGGGCATTCTTTTCGGATAATGATTTTCACTTCTTAAATGTTTGAATAATTAAAAAAATGTCATTTGTTAAGTGTATATTTGTAGTTAAAGATATTGCCTTGCAAATAAAGTATTTTTGATAAGCTTATTTTTCAAAATGTGAGTTTTATTGACAATTTTCCAAAAAAGTGCCCAAGGGTCCCGCTTCTCCCCTATATACGTAGTTTCAGCTTCATTATCAAACTAAAAATGTGAAATAAGCTTTTAACTAAAAATTTCTGTCTAGGTGCAGTACCCGAGTGAACCCATATGAATAATAATGGTTTTGTCCAACATGAAAAGGCATTGAAAGGACAACACTGAGAAAGGGTTAGAACTGTGAGATGACACTTTGGCAAAACATTGCCTATTTTAGAGGAGATGATTATAAATGGAAAATCACGAAGAACGTCTGTAATAAAACAAGAATAAGAACGAATAAGTTCAAAAGTAAATATGTAATTAAAAATTATTATTAACTAGCTGTACCCGTCGCACATTGCTACGATATTAAAATTTTGTGATAGACTTGTCTCAGAAATTTTAATTAAAGAGTATGTTTCGAGTCAATCAACCCACAGAATAAAAGTTTCACAAAAAAATTCAACCCCCCATTTCACCTCTTAGGGGTGGAATTTCGAAAAACCCTTTCTAAGTGGTTACCTACACTTCACAAAGAACACACCCTCGATCGATAAATCCCGAACGATGCAGCTGTTAAATGACATTTGCGGCGCGCAAACTGTCAAACGCGCGAGGTTTAAATAGTCCTTAAGTTTTCTTAAATTTTCTCTCCGTAAGTATATATATATATATATATATATATATATATATATATATATATATATATATATATATATATATATATAAATATCAAAATAACATAAATAAAAAGTTTACCTCGAATAGGATTTGAACCTACGGCATGATTTTTGTGTTATTCTCGTTTTTTTATGGTCATTTCTTTAATTTAAGCTTAATTAATTGAGCCGCTATGTCTAGAATACTAATACGTTAAAATTTTCAAGAAATAAGTGAATTTGATAGAAGCTAATTTAACGGCTTCCTAAAGCTGGTAGGTATTTCGGTTAGAAATATCACTTAAGTCGAAACTAATCGACCGTAATGGAAGTGTAACGGGGATTATCGCAAAATGACAATGAATGTCGTAGAAGAGTTAGCGGAGGAACACTGTGTACCGTTTCACGGTGTCAGTCGATTGTGATACACAAATGGTACTTGCTAACAAACACATTTACCGTCTAACCACTGCAAATCAGATATTCAAATAATCAGTCACAGTATTAAACATAATGGTACTGTCCTGGGCCACGAGTATGCTGACGAGATTTATAACAATTAAGATTATTTATGGTTTTTGTATGGTTAGTTTCCATTTACAGACTATTTTGAGTAGGGATCGATGTTCGATTTAGAGTAGGATTACTTAGCGAGTTGATAATATAATCAGTTGATTAACAATCAGAAATGGAATAATAATCTTTGTTTCCTGACTTTATTTTCCTACAATTGTCTTTTAATTTATACGCCGCCTGGTCTATAATTTATTCGTATATGTCATGCGATTTGTGTTACATACGGTTGATAGTGTGTCAATATTTAATTAACGTAACAATGAATGATAACCCGCACTCATTAGGTCATAAACAAAGAAGGGCGCGGAATCGAAGTCGACGTCACCGTCACAGTAAACGTCTGCGCAGATTTAGCTCTGACATCGCCCTTTTAAAGCAAAGACTCGAACTTTTCGAGAATGTGGTGCGCGATACTAATTCGCAATCTAAATGTACTGAAGTACAAGCATCACATTCGTATATGCCTCAAAAGACAATAAATCCACATGCAGAACCTTCGCCTGTGTAAGGTATCCGTGGTCTGCGTCAGCGATTTGTGGGGCGATTAGAAATAATACCGGAATTCAGTGATTCTACGAATGCCATGACTGTGGACACATGGATTGAGAAAATTAATTCGATCGGTGATCTTTATAGCTGAGATGAGTGTACAAAAATTTTTTGTATGACAGCTCGTCTTAACGGAAACGCAAAATCTTTGTACGATTGCCAAATCGCCATCCCTACCACGTGGACTAAATGGGAAGTAAAACAAATAATAGTATTTCCTCTTCATAAAGGTATTGCCTCCAAACTTAAAGAATTTGTTCTTTTACGTAAAACTACGAATTGGTAAACATTGTAATTTACCCGATGAAAAAGTCATAAATCGTATTATTCTAAACATAACACCCGTAAACACTTCGGCTCTAAAAATAATTTAATTTGTTCATACTGTAGGAAATACAAAAAAGAAACGTGTGTTAGATTAAAGAGCAGAAATGAGAAAGTGTCCGATCATAAGGTAAGCCTTATATCCGAAAACGACACAAAATTTCCCGTTAGCACAGATTAACAACGGCCTTAGCGTGTATATAGACTTCGGAAGCCCATGTAACATTTTAATATTAATGAGGGTTAAGGAATTTACCTAAATGGACGCACCAAACTTAATCTCTCATGTCTCGAGGTAATTAAGTACATCAAGGTAACTTGAACTGCACTAAGGCTGAACTAGGGCCTTAATCCTTAATCACTGCACCAAAAATAAATAAATATTCAAAATTTCAAAGTTTATTGTATTTGTAAAAGTCCAAACTAGTTTAGATTAGATAAACAAAACTACTGTAACTTAACACACGGGGATGTGTACATTTCCAGGTAATATACTTATGTAATACATTCATATTATACCTACATTACATACAATGGTTTAAATGTCATTAAAACGTGGTGGTGCAATTCATGATAGGGGATTAAGAGCAATTAATCTTCAGTGGTGCAATTCATGTTGAAGATTATTTTGGTAATTGATTTTTGCTGAGGTTCAGGTTTGCCGTTTTAAATTAGATATTGATGAAGACAGAAATACCATCATACAGGGATATGAGAGTGCCACAACAGGGCTATCTACAATCGTCCAAAGGTAATGAACCTCGTAACAAACTACCGCATTATATTGATGGTACCATCACTTACTGTCCCTGGAATTAATCAGATTACCGTTCGGTCCGAATTCTGTAATGATCAATTGACACCCAATTATTCCGAACAATTTCATAAAGGCGTGTCATTGATTATTCCTGAAAAACCAGTATAATTCTGCAAACATCTGGGTGTGGTGATGACTGTTTTGTGTATTAGCCACGGAGCGGAGGCGCATTTCTTCGGGAATACCGGTGTATCGCGCGGGAAACCCCATCTAGTGAGATGAACTCTCACGGGTATATCTCGCATACCCATTTGTCCGAAGGTTATAACAAACGATTAACAAACTTAGTAGAAAAATATCACGAGTGTTTTGCTGAGTCCACTGCAGGATTGGGCAATACAAAAATTGAAATGAAAATTAAACTTACCAGCACTGGCCCTATAACATCTCTACCTTATCGGCTTTCATACTTTGAACGAGAAATGTAGCCGGGTTTAGAAAACAATGTTATAGAACCTGCTATTTCCGAATACGCTAGTCCTATTTTACTTGTTAAAAACAAAACAGGAGGTATGAGAATATATGTTGATTATCGCAAATTAAATACAGTAACCGAAAAATATCATTACCCATCCCCGCATTGATGACCAGATGGAAAGGTTATCGGGAAATGATTGCTTTACAACTCTAGATTTGGCGTGAGCCGAGAAAGTAAGCAGAACCTATACGGCCTTTCTAACTCCAGATGGTCACTATCAGTACAAGAGAATACCGTTTGGCTTAACGAATGCCCCAGCCGAGTTCCAGCTTGATTAACGACATCCTTGGACCACTACGTTTGTCATATTCTTTAGCACATTTAGACCAAGGTTTAACACAATTAGAAATTGTACTAAATCTTAAAATACGCAGGTTTAACGCTTAAAAAAACTAAATGCTCATTTTTGCAACCAGAAGTGGAGTACTTAGGCTCTATTATAAATCGGTGAGAGTTAAAGCAATCACTGTGTCAAGTGCAAAGTGTTCTAAATTTTCCACCATTACAAGATGTGTACGACGTTAGGAAATTTTTAGGTTTAGCTTCATATTTACGAAAATATATCAAAGACTTTACGAGAAAGACTAAGCCCTTGACATTATTAACAAAACAAAATCAACGACTTGCCACAACAAGCAGCTTTGAATCAATTGAAGGGTGCATTGAGCCAACGCCTGTTTCAATCCGAAACTAGAAACTCAACTTCATGCTGACGATAGTAAAGGTGGTTTAGGACCCATTTTGCTACAAAAATAAAATGGAGGAAGCTGGAACAGTATCTTACATGAGTTAACAGACTACATATTGTGAATTCAACTACCACAGTTATGAGTTAGATACGCTAGTCATCGTGGTTACTGTAAGCAAATTATTTATTCGGACTGTAATTCTCAATTGTAAAGCGCTTCGTCTTACGTGGGCAAAACTACAAACTAATTTTACATACAAAAAAAAGAGCTCAGAATTCATCAAGTAACGCGCTATCCAGATTAACACTCGTTGAGACAAATATTCGCTTTAGCTCAGAATTTAATTGATTGTTGTGCACTCCAGATTAACACCTATCAAGTCCAACGGTTGCTAGGCTGGGTATTGTGCATTCCAGATTAACACCTGTCGCGTTCAATATTTGCTTACGAGCTTAATTATTTACAAAAAATGAACTCGGTATTCATTGAATATTTTGGACTTCAGTTTAACGCCTGTTGAGTCCAGTATTCGCTCAAGCTCAAGCACTATTTAATTGATTGTTGTGTACTCCAACAACTGTCGAGTTCAAAGGTCGCTAGGCTGGGTATTGTGCATTTCAGATTAACACCTCTCGAGTCCCATAGTCGCTATGCTGAGTATTATGCACCACAGATTAATTAAGACCTGTCAGGTCCAATAACCACTTGAAAGATCATTTAAAGAGAAACATACTTTTAGTTAATTCCAATCTTGATTGTAATATTATAATATATATATATATATATATATATATATATATATATATATACTGAACTGATTCTATGAGTATCTGCTAAACCAAACTTACTATAATTTTGAAAATTTGGTGACAGGGTAATGATGTTAGGGCTAACTCATTTAAAATATTTTTACGTTCGTACCACTTCCGGTTATATCGGAAGTCGGTATAGTCGCTTATTTTAAATGGAACACCCGTATATTAATACATTTTTGGATTCTATGTCGAATTTTAAGGTAAGTTTGATAAATAAACTAGATACGAAATTTCAGTCGTTTAAAAAAAACACATTTTTCTAAAAAAATTGACAGATGTGGTCTTAGTAATAACTCGTTAATTGTTCTGTTCCTGTCAAACAATTTGAATAAAACTTTGAGGTGTTGTAGGCAAAGGTTTATTGCAACAGTCTGCAAAAAATGACATTTGTATTTTTCATAAAAATAAAATTATGAATGTCTAAACTTGACTATCAAAAATGCAAGTTACTCAAAAAATCAAATGGAAACCCCTATTTTTATTACTCAGATCGATTTAACGTCAAAATTAAGGTAAGTTTGTTTAAAACTTTATTTGCCTAAACGTAACAGTTTCATACTTATTATCAAAAAGTCCCAATTTTAAAATTTGTGATATAATGAGCTACATACTTAAATCTAGTATTCCTTGTTCGTGGTCACCATGGAAACCAAATAATTGAGAATTGAAATAAAGAAAAATATTTGAAAAAGTTACTGCAAAAAATTATAAAAATTGATAATTTTGTGATTCAAAAGTCATTTTTGCCAAATAGAAATTTTCTAAGTCATTTTTTTCAAATTCGATATACAACATAAGTGTAAAAATTTAATACTTTATGAGTAAATCGAAAAAAACTACTTTTTACTGCGGAGGTAGTAACTACATACTTATCAGTGCATTCTTACACGATAAAGTCGCTTATTTAGTATTTCTTGCTCATGATCAAATGTAAATTAATTTACAATAAATGTTCAAAATGTTGCCCGTTAGACGCAAGACATTGTTGAACCCGTCTTATAACGGCTTCATTTGTAGCCCTTTGAATTTCTTGTGGAGAAAGAGAATTGAAGGTATTTTTCACTCTTACAATGAAATCTTCTTTAGTCGTTAGTGGTGTAGCATAAACAATATTTTTAATTCGACCCCAAAGATAAAAATCCATTGGCGTAAGATCAGGTGACTTAGGTGGCCATGGAAAGGGACCATTATTGGCAAACCAACGATCTTCAAAAATTTCATTTTCATGGAAACAGCGTTGGTGTTGTGAGGGGGCGCACCGTCTTGTTGGTACCATAAATTTTCCCTTTCTAGATTTAATCGAGTGTTTAATATCTCAAGATAATTTTTTCCTAGAAATTAAATTTGTAATCATAAATCGCAACAATCAACTATTTTAAACCTCTCAAATTTTCGTTGTAAAAATACACGTCAAAGATGTCGTTATTCCGAATAGCACAAAATACGTTAAAATTCCAAATTTCCTGAAAATGGCATTCGCGAATTGGATTGCTATTTTCGTTATTCCAGTAATGCGAGTTTCGGCGATTAAATATGCCATTTTTCGTAAATTTAGATTCGTCCGTCCATATGATATTAGTCAAAAAATTAGGAATTTCTTGCATTTTGAGCAAAATCGTTTCACAAAATTCGATACGTTTCAAGAAATCCGCTTCTTTCAAAAGTTGAACTAATTGTAAACAGTATGGTCTAAACTTATGTTTCTTAAGAATTCTTCTGATAGTTGTTGGTGTTAAGCCAATATCTGTTTTCGCATCGTTTATGGAATTACAAGGATACGTAAATATCCTAAAGTTATAACTTCATTCTGTTCGTTATCAATAGCAGTTTTTTGCGAGGCGCAGAGTGTTTAAGTGTGCCAAACTACTCCAAATTTTGAACCACACGTCTTATTGTATCTGCTGATGGTCGAGGGCGCTCAGGATAGCGTTCGATAAATGTTCTTACTGTTCGTTTTATAACTCTATGACATTCTCCGTGAATTAAAATTAAATTCAAATAATATGTATTAGAATATTCAAGTCAAGCCATTTCATCAAGAAAATCACAAACTGTCAACAATTTTATTAAATTATTGACTACAAAAGAAAAACAAAATAAATAAGCATCTTTATCGTGTAATGATGCGCTGATAAGTATATATTACCTCCGCAGTAAAAAGTAGTTTTTCGATTTACTCATAAAGTATTAAATTTTTACACTTATGTTGTATATCGAATTTCAAAAAATGACTTAGAAAATTTATATATATATATATATATATATATATATATATATTGCGATGGTTATAAATAGGTGTAATAGAGTAGAGTTTTATCGAGTTCAAATATTAAATAGCATGCAAGTTCAAATAAAGTTGAAGAAGTGATACAATTTGTTATGAGGAAAATATAGTATACGAATATAAACAGATGGTTTTTATACAACAAAACATGCTTTATGGGGTTTGCACAATGATGTTGTATTCATAAAAGCATTGAGCTATGGCACTAGCATGTTAAAAAGGTCAACACGATACATATTTAAAGATAAATAAGAAATTTCACATATAAATCAATATAATTAAGCAATTAAACACATAACAGATATTGATTACATGAAGTACAATAATCCTAATGTGTAGGACATGCATTGGTACAATGCATAAAAACTGCGAACTATAAAAAGGGTTATGGTACGAAGACGTTATGTTGGTAGATCATAGACTAAGTGTTTAAAAAGTGCTTAAGAAGTTAAAGTGCCTTAGAAACATATCTAAGAATGTGCAATGTGAAATTAACAATATAAATACAATTTGTGTACAAAAACTTACAAAATAAGTTAACACTATGAAAGTATGAAAGTACAAAATTAGAAACTGTAGAGTACAGATAAACAGTGATTGTGTTAGAGACATGTATAGGAACAAGTTAGATAAACTTTACAAGTGATATAAACGTTTAAAACGCAAAGTTAAATTAAATTATATAAAGTTAGGTTAAGTACAAAATTTAAGAATTTTATAAATTTATAGCTTATTTAGGACAAGATAAGTTCAGAATAAATTATAAAAGCATATAATAATAGGTTTCCCTTATTTTTACAAAGAAATTAACATTAAATATGTAATTTAAACATAAACTTAGAAAAGTTGGGTTAAGTACCTAAAATTAAGGTATTAAAGTAGAAATTTTGCTAAAACTATGTAAAATGTTTTGAAATAAGTGTACTCTTATACAGTTTTTTTATGCAGAAGCTGGATATGTCATCAGTTCAGCTGTAAAATATAAAATTTGTTAGATATTAGTAGTTTTAGTTATAAAATTTTCAAAAGCTAAATTGATGAAGCAAATTATAGCATGTGAGGTGTCTATTTATGCAGAATTTTGCCCTGAGTTCAAAAATGTATTTAAAAAGCAAATCCGAATTGAATTGAAAAAGTTATGGAATGATTTACGTTTTAGGTAAATTAATTTTTTTGTTTATACCAACCGAATACAAGGATCTTTTGTATGTAATGTTAAAAAAAATTGAAAGCTTTGGTATCCATGAGAAGTTATAAAAGGAATTGCTCCTGATTTCTCACTCTCTTATTCTTTTAATCTTCTTGTGGCTAAGAAGTCATAGTGCTAATAGTGCGTTTTGTAACATGTAAGTTAAAATTTTCGGAAATATTATCGGAAGTGAACCACGATTAACGTAGAGTCTGAGATTTGAGAAACAATCGATATAACAAATAACAATTTTTAAAACTAAGGTTAACGGTTATAATTTTCGACACTATTGTTTTGTTTCATTTCGAAATCTTGTTCAACATCAGTTCTGTTATTTTTGGATGTGACGTTTATTTTTCTCAAAAGTGATTGAGGTTATAAAATAATTTTAACTTCATATGGATATCTAAAATAAAAGTGTTATAGCAATTATAAAATTTTATGAAAGAAGAAATTACAAGATTAATCCGGAAAATTAGTGAATATTTAAATCAATAGTTAAATAAATATTCAATTAAAATAAAAGTGCAATTATAAAAGTAAATGAGCATCTTTCCCAAGTGCAACGTATTTATCACAATGAAGATTTATCACAAGTTAGTGAAGCTGGATGAATTTATGGAAAATAAGCAGTACCATTTTCAACAGGAAGGCAGTAACATCGTTAAATGGAATGAAGTTTACATCCAATGTTAACATGGACAAGTTTATGGTGACCATTTAATGGAAACTTCAACAACACATGTGAGTTTATTTTATTATCATAACCTAACAAATTGCATTGATTATTCTTTTGATGTCCTGTACTCCTGTATTTATGCTTTTTTTGAATTTGTGTATAATTGTTGTGCGACGACGTGTATCATCAATATCTGGAAAGGTAATGAACAAGTGTAATCATAAATATAATAATTCTAATTTAAAGAAAATCAAATTGTACTTACTAAGTAAAGATCGTTGTTGGAATTTTGACAAGTTGCACATATTTTAGTTTAGCAAGAAAGCAACGCATGCGTACATTTTGCAAATTCTATAGAAGCAAATAATTGCAAAGGACTATAAAATTGTACACATGAACATTTCCATGTGTGAAAATAATTTTTATGATTTCACGTTAATATTTCAATTCATAATTTACAGGTTAAATGTATTATTTTTATTTGCCAACAAAATTCAATTGAACCCTATCCCAAGTATATACTTATTAAATTAAATAAATAATTATCAAGTCAATTATACAGTGCAAATATATATATTATATATATATATATATATATATATATATATATATATATATAGGACCTCCATAAAGTTGGACACATGATGGCAAAAATTTTTATTATTGAAATTTCTGAAAAACTCTATTGGCGGTTCGTTTCTGGATGTCTGACAAGCAAAAAATCCATTGTGACATTTGTCACGTGACCATAGATTTGTCGGTAATTTTGAAAAATGTTAACTGTGATGCCGATAAATGGGTCAAATTGACATGATATCGAAAAATTGTATTAAGAAAATGTATTTAGAATGCAACAAAGACCCCATATACTAATTTTCAACCAAATCAAAAAAATAAATAAAAAATACCATTTATTCCCCTCTGCTTTTATTACGAAACATCATAAAATCTTGTTCTACCTGGAAATAGTTTTAATAACACAAATTACATAATTTTAGGTATCTTAAACTATGAGGTGCACTTTAAAGAACAATAATTTTCATCCTTATAAGCCGAAATATTTGACTTTTCAAAATTAAAAAAATCCCTAATTTCAAATGTACCAACCAATATCAAATTTAATAACGATAAATAATGTGTTGTTGTTTTAATTACAAATATTAATTTGTTTACATTTTATTTACCGCTTAAAAATATTAGATTAGCTCATGCGCTTCAATATACAGGGCATGAACACAACCAGCGACGAGGCTAAATCGTATTTTTTTAATTTTCCTCTCACAAATTTTCTATTTTACAAATATTTGTTTAATTTTCACCTAAAATTATGTAATTTATATTATTAAAACTATTTCCATGTAAAACAAGATTTTCTCTGATATTATTGGTCACTATGGTTTTTTAAATACATCGCCCTGTATATGCAGTCATTATTAGAATCTCCTCTTCAATACGAGTTCAACCATATGTAACGCTTATGGTTTTATGTAGTCTAGAAGGTATTAAATACATAAAACAGTGCAAAATATGTAGATTTGAAGAAATTTAAATGTTTATATATAGAATGCTGTGATTTTGACATTTGTTCACCATTTACGTTATTCAATAAAACTGACACTAGTTTGATGTGTTTGGAAAAGTTCTGCATAGTAAATTGTTGCTCTAAAATGGTTGTTAATGAAAAAGAACGAATTATTATTGTAATGATGAGAGGATACGGCGACAGAAAAAGATCTTATAGTGAAGTATCCAACTTGTCCAACGATACCTTCCCAAACCGTTCTCCTATACATAAGGCGACGGTAGACAAATCTGTAAAGCGCTTTGAGGACTCTGGATGAGTAAAAGATAGATAGCGATCAGGTAGACCAAAAACAGTTATAAATGACAACAAAACTTTAGATATAATGCAAAGCTTCGTCGAAGATCCACATACATCCTCACGCAGGGTTGCACAGTTACATGATATAGGTCGCATTCTTCAGTGTTACGTGAGTAGGTAAGATTGGAGACTTTTGGAACACATTACAATTCCAAGGTCCCGCATTTCCAAGGTTACCACAATATTAAGGTCCCACCGGTTCAAGGTCGCGAAATAAGTAGGCCATGTTTATACACAGCTTTCCCAAGGTCGCACATTTCTAAGATTACCACAGCTCCAAGGTGAAGCAACATGCGTAGGTCACTAACACTAAACACATTCTCAAGGCTATTTGTGCACCCTACCTACTCAGATAGCCATCTCACTTTTACAAGGCTTGCTCATGTAATTTTTTACACTTCTCTGATACCACACTTAGAACAAAATTAAAAAAAGATAATGATATGCTAATATATTTATTTGTTATATGTACAAATGTAATCAGTGTATTATTCAGATATATGATTTTCTCTAGGTATAAAATATTTTGATTTAGTACAAGTGCAAAAGATCCTTTCCACTTTTGTATCATTACACCTGCGTGGACGTGGTGCAAGTAATTGAGAGTACGTGCAGAGTGGTGCCCATGGGAGATGCTCCTGTAGCGTAGTGTCAGATGGCCGCCATTGGTTTATTCGAACTCCACACATGAAGCATTCAACCGTATCGTCTGAAGATTCTCCTCTAGAGGACTAGCAGATGTTCATCAGTGGTACATGATGGTATACCATCGCAGTTTCATTGATATATTTGAGCATGTACACCGTGTGGTGTGTACCTGTCTGTCCGTGTATCTGTCTGTATGTCTGTCTGTCTGACTGTCTGTTTGTCTGTCTGTATAGCAGTCGCCGCGCTCAGTCAGTTAGTATCGGTCTGTCTGGTCTGGGAGCGAACTATTGGAGTCGACGTTTTTCTAAAAAAAAAAATAAATCATAAGTAGAAGGAGAGCTCTGTCAGTTAAGACCACTTGTCGAAGAGCTGCATTACGAACTCGGATGAGCTATCCGTAATCACATTATAATTCCAGACGAATGGCACTATGGTTGTCAGCTGTAATGAAAGAAGGAATTATTAATATAAACAAAGTAGTATCAAGACAATACATACCGCGAACGTGAGACGGTCCCATGTGCGTAGAATAGCGAGTACCACCCAGGGATAATAAGGAACGCAGAATTGCGTTGAGTGGTACTGTCTCCCGACGCCATCGCACACAACATTGTATAAGGGTAGAAGCATAGTGCGACCAATCGTCATAGGGATGTGGGTAGCCCAAAACCAGTCATCGTCAAGTTCTTCGTCGTCATTGCCGTGCATGTCGTCATCACTGTTTTCGTCATTTCCGTGATCCTGGACCATCGAAGCGGCGTCTGGAGCTATACAATTGTCCTTGGTCTCGTTCTGTATGCTGTTATGTAACTGTTCCTGTACACTTAGTTGTTGTTCTACGCCTGACAGTTCTTGAGCGCTACGTTCCAGTTGTCGCATGTTGGTAGTGAGTATCCATAAAGTTATCCTCATCGCTACTCTCTTCAAGGATGATTTCGTTACAAAAGTCAGTACGTGTTTCGCGAAGTAGACGCTGTTGTCGTAACGCGTCATCGTCATAGATGTAGGCAGGGTCCATGTCTACGACGAAGTCACCAGTGTTGAGGTAATCGTTCCCAGCACAGGAAGAACAAATTCCCTCAACACTGGAAGGAATGCTGACGAAGCCATCATTATCATCTTTATGTTCGTTTATGTCAATAGGTAGTGGTGTGTCCTCGTCACTGATAGTAATGATTTCGGCATTGGTCATGTCAAGTATTACTGTATCCGCATCAAGATTGTAATCTTGTAGAGTCCAGGACTACGGTCGTGAGTTAATAAATTTCATCGTCGCTGTATTGGGCGTCCACGGTAATAGGAGAGGATCCAGAGGGCGGGATATACAGAACCTCAGGTGAAGAGGGCGAGGAAACTTGAGGTGTGGGAGTTGGCGGGACGTCGGGGAGAGGACTTGAGGAGGCTAAGGGGATGAAGTTGAAGGGATACAGGAGTTCCCCAGGCGATGGAGAGCGGTGGGCAACAGAAGCCTGTAAAAAAAAGAAACAAAACGTTACAAATGTATCAAGAATGGAAAAAAAGTTATAATTAAAAAAACATAAGGCTTGTTGGTTCTTATCTGGGGAAATGATGGGGAACTTGCTCTTGAAGTCACTGTATGTTCAGTAGTGTCAACTATAGAATCAGTTGTACGAATAATTTGTACTGCTTTCGTTTCGCTAAATATAAGTGTTTCCCCCTCTAAAAACAGCGTTTTTCATGCATTTTCAATAAAATCTTTAAGTACTTGTGAAATTTTTCAAAAGCGAGTTTGTGGACAGCATAATTTTCAATAAAATCTTTAAGGACTTGTAAAAATTTTCAAGTTATTTTGTGAACTTAGAATAATTTTCAATAAAATCATTACGGACCTGTAAAATTAGCAGAAGGTAGTTTGTGGAAAATACTACTTCAACCGTAAACAGAGGAAAGAAAGCGCTTTCATGTATTACTGCCGCATATGGGTAATTTACGTTCGTTTACTTTTAGGTAGGTCACGAGCATGCTTGGCTTATGATCGTCCCGTGCGGTGGGTGGACGAGTTAACATCATAAGCCACGCAATCACCGGCGAGGGATATAGTGGAAAATGCAGTATCTTCTCCCCAGAGTGTATTGAGCCCTACATGCGCTGCGGAGTTTCTGGAAAACAGGTGTGGGTAATACCTTGCTTGCTTGCCAAAGCATATGGCAGGGTGAGATACAATGCTGGGTAGAATATGTGTTCTCGGCAACACTCTATCCCGACTGTTTGTTATTGTTTCCTTACCCGTACACTACTCTACCCCTCAATCTGATATATCAGTCATACATGTTATCCTATTCCTCGCGATATGTTACGTTGCGTCCTCGTTCGCATCGCTGGATATGAACTCTTTTTTTAACAGTTGTAATACATGATAGTAATAAATGCTACAAACCAATAAAGATCAATAAAGAGTTACAAAAAGGAATTATAACAAAATACGTAACTCTATCCGTTTATTTATACATTGTTTATGCATTCTCTCTGTCACATATCGCAATAAAATGTTTCAATGTGAATGTCTAAAGAAATTTTCAAGAAAAGACTCGCTATTGCGACATCAAAAAACTGTGTGTTGAATAAGTATTCCAACTATCCCATCTTCAGAGATGCCGCAGGCTGTACCGCAAAACCGTACCGTACTTAGGAATGTGGCGGAACCAAGTACTTCCGATGCGAACAGAACGGAACATAGTCATATTGCTGAGTGTCTTGCACAACCAGGACCATCAGCGTTAAACAACTTAAATAATAATGCGCAACACAGGCATGCTGATGATTCCTTTGTAAACCCAGGACCATCGGGTTTGAACAATTCACGGAACCGTAAGTCAGACCAAAGCAACGAACCAGTATAAAAGAAAAGTAGCAAAAGTGTTGAAATTGTGCACTACACTGATTGTTCGATTGATGTTCCTCGATATGCTTATCAAGGACACCTTAGAAGCAATAGGCACAAATCAAATGTGTGTCTACTCGTTGATACTGGGGTTGAAGTGATTCGCAATGCTTTTAAACAACGCATTGTTTCGTATAGACTATCACCATTCAATAACCATACGGATGTTCCAGATGTTGAGTTGTTTGGGTTGTACTTTCTGAACAGTATAGAAAATACTGAATTAAAGTCCTTTCAAACGAAATATGATATATTGAGTGTCGGGATAATATTGGAAGAGTGTTTTCAAAGGGTAATGGAAATCTTGGATGGTAAGCAATCAGAATTTCAGCATAAAGATTCTGGTAAGTGTGAGTTATGAGTAGTAGGGTATTATATTATTAATATATGTTGTTTTGTAGGGTGGTCGCTGGTGCATTTCGTATATTTAGAGGTAAACATGTTGAAATTTTCTCCCACTACGGGTTCACCGTATATGAATGTCCTAAAATTTCGCATAAACATGCATAGTGAATGTGAAGAATAGTGATAATTGCTGCTTTACGTGAGCTATTGTACCAGCATTAGTGACGCTGGCGGGGTTACCACAACGGACGACTTCTTACCCTGATTTCAGGACGTTATTCAACTGGAATGGTGTAGAATTTCCTGTTAAGCTGACTAACATCTCAACGTTTGAGTCCAATAAGAATATCTCCATCAATGTTTATGGAGTGGAGGATACGTATCGTGATGGTCAGCGTATTCCTGAGGTAGTGGTCCTCTCTACTATACCATAGTCAGTAACCAAACGGATAATCGGCATTATGTATGAATAAAAAATTTTTCTCGTTTACTTAGCAACCAAATAAGTCGACTTAATGGGGCAAAATATTTTTGTGATTAATGTATACATTACTTTAGGGCGCAGGAGCAATTAACTCGACACGTGTCTCATGACTGTAATTTCGTATACACTAAATTACTTGGCGTGGTGCAAAGAAAAGACAGAACCGGGGAGTTCTATTCGGAAAATATACTTGCATTTCGAAAGTATCAAAAACAGACGTTTCTACCGTTTGTAATATATGCAGATTTTGAAGCTCTGTTAGTACCGGTAAATACGGCTGAACCCGATCCCGAACAACCGTTCACGATAAAAACGTGTAAACATGAACCACAGTCATTCAGTTATTATATTAAGTGCGGTGCAAACGATGCTTGGTCCAAATTAGAACTTTATAGGGGCTTAATGCCGCGGAGGTATTTATTACACGACTCGAGAGTGATGTGAAACGGATGTATAATGAGCATTTGAAAACTGTTGTTCCAATGTTACCATTAACTGATGAACAACTGGTGATACATGAACAAAGTCGTAATTGTTATATACGCGACAAGCTTTTCAGGGACGATCTCACACATTCCAAAGTACGAGATCACTGTCATGTCACTGGTATATATCGGGGTGCGGCACATTCAAATTGCAATTTAAACTATCAATTACCTGCATTTATCCCAGTTTTTTCCATAATCTCAGTGGTTATGATGTCCACCTGTTCATCCAACAGTTAGCGAGTGAAACTGAAGAAATTGCCGTACTCCCTGTTAATAGTGAAATATGTATAACGTTCGGTAAGCATATTTATGTAGATGAATTCATTAATGGTCGCGGCTATAGGAAAAAGAAGTACATAAATTTGCGATTCGTCGATAGTTGTAGGTTCATGGCGGCATCCTTAGATATTCTATCTCATAATTTATCAGATAATCAATGTAGAGAGGCAAGGAAATATTTTGGTGATGATAATGACTTTAACTTAGTTAGAAAGAAAGGTAATTTCCCCTATGCGTACGTATAAAATTTTGATAAATTAGACGATGTCACTGTACCTTCCTATGACAAATTCTACGATAAAATGCGTGATGAAAATATATCCGATGAAGAATACTGCCGACCCTACTAGTGTGAGATCACTTTAAGAGTAGTACACTCGGGGATTATGCTGATATATATTTAAAATCAGACGTGTTGCTGTTGGCTGACGTGTTCGAAAACTTTAGGCGGCTTTGTATAGACATGTATGAATCAGAACCAGCGCAGTACGTTACAATACCTAGATTGGCGTGGGATGCCATGTTGAAATGTACTAAAGTAGAGTACCGATATGGATATGCACCACTTTTTTAAGAAAGGTGTTCTTGGTGGAGTGAGTACTTGTGTTAAGCGAAGAAGTATTGCTAACAACGAGTTTGTCCCAAATTATGACCCTAATCGTCCTAAAGTCTTTTTACAGTATTTAGATGCCACGAATTTATACGGATGGAGTGTGCGGCAATATCTCCCTCATGATTGGTTGATATCGTTAACTGAAGAGGAAATTAGGCAATTCAATGTATTAATGATCAATGATGATGACGATTTCGGGTTTGTACTAGAGGTTGATATACACTATCCGCGTCACCTGCATAATAAGCACAATGCTTATCCTTTTTGTCCCGAAATGATCTGCGCACCACATTCCAAGGAAGAAAAATTAATTCCTAACTTATATGATAAGACAAACTATGTTATACATTACCGATATTTAAAACAATGTATACAGCATGAGTTAATTGTTACTCATATTCATAGAGTTTTACGGTTTCGCCAAAGTCCTTGGGTAGTACCATATATAGACCTTAATACAACTCTTCGAAATCAAGCCAAGAACAAATTAGAAAAGGATTTCTTTAAATGCATGAACAATGGTGTATTTGGTAAAGCAATGGAGAATGTCGACAAAAGAAGAGTAATAAAGTTATTAACATATTGGGAAAATAACGGACGTCGCTTGGGTCTAGCACAGTACGTCGCAAAACCGCAATTTAAGAATTTTATTCAATTCACTGATAAATTAGATGCAATGGACTTACCCAAACAGGTCGTTACTTATGAGTTATGATAAACCCGTATATGTTGGATTTAGTATTTTAGATCTTTCCAAAATTATAATGTATCGATTTTTTACGATATCTTGCGCAGTCATTACGGTAATAATGTAACGTTGCTCTATATAGACACAGATTATTTAATTGTCCAGATAACAACTGTTGAATATGACACACCCAACTATCAAAACGGTCTGCATGGTATTACAACGAATACATCTGTCGTCGGAAGAATGAAAGATGAGTATGCAGAAAAAGCTATTCAATATTTTTATGGAGCCGGGTCAAAATCTTATTGTTTAAAGCTCGCTGATGATCAAGTGGTTAAGAAAGCGAAAGGTGTTAAGAAAATCGTTATTCAAAAAGTGCTGACGGAGGTAGACTACAAATCTGTTGCGGAGGCGTCGGATAAAACACTAATGTGTAAAATGTTCGTATTTAGATCAACATTGTATGATATATACACTGGGATCTTAAACAAAATCGCCTTTAGGTCCCAGGATGTACAACATTGGAATAGGGGCATTGGCGAATTCCGGAATTGGAGAACGTCGATCCTTTGAGTGGTCTACTAGAGGTTGCTAGACAAATGAATTTGTATAATCCAGATAGTAACTAATAGTTTGGGTCCTGATACTTGTTAGTTTTAGATGTGTATATATTATGTCCATAATGAACCTATGAACATATATAATCATATATGTTAATATGTATATCAATACTGCATTCCAGGTCGGCTACTTAATGTAGTAACCTTTTAGTGGAATATAGAATACTATTATGCCATAATTCATTATCTAGGATATATATATATATATATATATATATATATATATATATATATTTATATTGTGTGATATATTCAAGAAATAAACAAAATATATATTTACAACTTTTATTAAAAGTGTACAAGCTTTACTGCATTACATACGTATCGTACAGATGGTATACATTAGACAGAGCGCAGTGACATAAAGATTTACAATGGTAATAACAAACTGGTTGCAAAGCAGGAAGAGTAGGATGTTGTTTAAGTTCTATAACGGGTGTAACAAATTTTCTGATGTAATCTGCTTTCTCTCTACCCTTGACGTAGATAGTATCTGTAGGTTGAATCAAGCGATTGAGAATTCTTCGAAATTGGTGTGGTGGTGTATGCCCCTCTTCCCATTTTATACAGTGTTGATTATGCATTAACCAAGTAGCTTGACGGTGACTCTCCGCATCTAACGTATTAGTAGTACTCCGACACTTGCGCCGCCATCTTGGATTTTCTGGGGAAAACCCACCTTTCACTTTTTTTGTACGCCCACGTGGGAGACCGTATTTTCTACCCCTATGGTTTCTTTTCGGAGGCCTTTTTCAACCCTTGAGGGGATTTTCATCCCTAATTAAGGCCTTTTTGTTTTTACTCGCTTACTTGACGAGCGTATTTTTTTACCCTAATTTTTTACACACCCACGTGTAGGACGTGTTTTTTCAACACTTTTTCATCCCTAATTATTTTTTACACACCCACGTGTGAGACCGTATTTCTACCCTATGGTTTCTTTTCGAGGGTCAACTCTAATTAGAGCCTTTTTGACAGTAATTTTGTACTTGTTCACGTGAGGGGCCGGGGCCGGGGAGCTGGGGGCTGGACCTGGAAGGTCTTAGGATGATTTTTGATGGTCATCTAATTAAGGTCCTTTTGGCTATATTAAGAGCAGTACCCCTGGAGGTTAGGCAAACGCACACGCATACAATGTTTGAAATTGCATAATTACCCTAATAAGATATTATTAAAATGATCGATCCTATTGCTTTTAAAATGGTCATATGCTATTGGGTGATCTTTTACCTATACGAGAAAACATAGTATTTCTAATAAGGAGGTTCTTGTAAGACACGTGTAGGGCTTCGCAACTTATTGTAGGGCCTTCGCCCCCGACCGGAGATGGTATCGGAACCCTAACCTTATAAGGCAAGTGTAGAGCTTAGCCGCTATCGTGACCCCCTTGGTGCTATTGTATGTGGTTCTAACTTAATCTTACAGCTGTAGGCCTTCGCCCCGTCATACAAAATTGTATTCTAATAAGGAGGCTCTTGTAAGACAGGACTTGTATCAGGGTCTACGCCCTGGCCCTTTTGAGTAAAATTGATTTTAGTGCCATCTAGCGGCGTATAAACTAATGAACATTTTCTATAATAGAAGTTGATAATGCACGCTTCTCTCTTGCTCTATCTTGTTTCTCTCTCTTTCGGCTATTTCTCACACAGCCAAACAAATCAATTAATTAACCAATCTAAAACAAACCACGCTCGATCACCAGATCAATCTCATACAATCAATCAACCGAAATTATGTCTTACAGTTTGCGGAAACCAGATTACAGTTCAAAACTGAATACATTAAAGTCTAATTAAATATAACGTGAAATAATAAATAATTTCTACCCTAATGGAATGATGCTTTATGTATAGGCAGATTCTCTAAACAGTCACCCCCTATACATTCGGAACATTATATCTGATTTATTTGCATATTCAATTACATACACACAAAATTGTTTCATTGTAACGTGTTCATTACAGGTGTAAAAACCCCATTAAAAAAGACTGGAAAGTAATAATTGCTTATATATAACATAGAGTTAAATTAAATTAACATGTTTTTAAGAATATCAAACTGATATAATGGGAATAAAAGGCAAAAGGTTTTAATGGTTTTATTATTATGCGCGAATTAACAATAACTACAAGTTTAAAATCGACGAATACGTACCAGCTATTTGAGAGTTGATCTTATGATGTCATCCTGTAAGAGTAATAATACATTTTAAAAATCTTTACCGACATTTTTGTTAGCAATATCAGGTAAAAAACATATATTAAAAATAATACGCTTACCTTTATAAGTGTTTTTTTTTCTTCAGCTACACCATATGTTGAACTGAAAATATTTTTTTTTATACAACGTGTTTACATGGAATCTCACTAAACACGTTTTATGAATGGTTGGATATAAACTGGCTATTACATTCCGATCATTAACTAATTTAGAAAGTAATACCCAAAACCTGATTACTGCTACTCGTATTTTACCTTTTTCTTAAAAATGATTAATAACAAATCGGTTTGAAAAATATTCATATTGTACATACGGACACACAAATTGTTTTTATAAAAAAAACCACATTAAGAGTATGGAACGTAATTACGTGTGCAACATACGGTTTTAAATTGACCATGTATTTTCCCATATTATTTTTTTTATTAGAGTTTTTAAATTTTTATTACCATGATTGTTATTAAAATTATCACATCTCTATTAATGATCATTTTGATATAAAAAGGGATGCCTAAAATTTACCATTGCATTTTCAATTTTGGTAAAACATAATCTTGTTTTGAGGAAACGACCTTCAAAACAATCAATCAATCAAACCAGATACATAAGAATGCTTTAATTATATCGATTTAAATAGCGAAATAAAATAAATTCAAAATGACTTCTATCAAAAAAAAAAGGTTGTGTCCTTTTGAAAAACCTTAGATTTTTATAAAACAAGACCGAACGTCGTTATTGAAAATGCTCAACCATCTATGTACAGTATACATTGCAATAACAAACATAATTCAACTCATTACTTTAAAATAAATGTGTAATTAAGGGCTGGTTGGTATACATCAGAATGTTATTTGTTAACATGCAATTTAAACACGCGTTGAATAAGCGGTCTTGCTTGCTTATATGTTTTATTTACACAGACCTTTTGAGAATTGTACGTCAAGGGCCCGCGACAACGTGAAAGACCCGAGCGCAAGTTCCTAGGAACCGTATGTAGTTTTGAAAATATACAGCTACGTGCAACTATAATCAATCTCTATTACAGAAAAACGTCTGTTAGCTCATACACCACTAGATGGCGCCACAAACAAGCTCAAACTTTCAGCCAACCGGACACGACAGACGTGAGAGACGAAAAGGACAAGAGAAACGCGGGGATGTGAGAGACGAAAGCCACGTTTAATATCCAACGCTTTTGTTTTTTGTATTAAATCCAATAAGATTGATAGAAACTGGCGTCTTAAATATACAGATTATAAACAAACCCAAAAGTCCATTCCGAAAACAAGATTATTAATAAAAAAATGAAAGAAAACTTAGCGTTTAAAAAATATATTTAAACAATACATCATTTATTTATTTAATTTAATTACATTCTTATCAGTCTTCTCCTTTTTACGACTGTAATTCGTCACTATCGTCATGGTCTTGAGATTCGTCCTTTCCCTCTATCTCATCAGTCTTCTTCTTCTGTGAATCATCATTATCATGAGTGTGAGATACATTCACCTCATCCACTTCATTGTTTTCGTCATCAGCTTGAACCGTTATATTGTAGTAGTTTACCAACAAATCCCTGAAATCTCTAATGTCCTCTGATGTTGGTACATAAACAGGAGAATACATTATAATAATAACGCTTACTCGCTGGAGACTATATACACAGGTAAAATTTTGCGATGCAATGTTTTCATATAGGTACGAATCGCATTAACCGTACTATAGTTAGTGCGGCCCAACTCCTCGGCACCCGAAGATAACCGATCCTATCCGAACATTGTTGAGTATTTACACCCATTCCTCCAATATGATTTAAATAAAATCAAATAAACAAGTTTTACAACACTTTTATTTTTTACACAAAAAATAGGTAACATTTTTATACACAAATTACAATTCTCTCTTTATGTCTAATAGGCATATGCTTTAGTACACCCAATTTAATTTTATAATTTAAATCTATACTTTGTTCTTCCAATTCTCTTTCTAGTCAATAATTTGATATACATAACGTATCCAGATCGTCGAAATGTAATACGTTATGTAATTTATTTCTTGTGGTTATCAGTTTAATACCTATTATAACTAATTCTGTCCCCTCGGATAATCGCTCCAATTTCCTACAGTCTCTAGACTTTATAATACGTTTAATTTTTACATGTCTTGTTGAAGGAAATTTACATTTTTCGTATTTTCTAAAGTTGTTTACATGCCCCACAACATCTATCATAGCAAGTGAATACCATTAAATGTGGTATTTCCATTAGTTTAAACGTCTCGTCTTTTCTCTCTCTCTATCTCTCCCTCTCTCTCTCTCCCCCGCTCTCCTCTCCCCTCTATCACCCTCTCTCTCCCTCACTCTCTGCCCTCTCTCTCCTCACCCTCTCTCTCTCTCCTCTCCAACGATATAATCAAGCAATGGAAGCTGCTACCTTAGGAAAAGGCTTATACAGGGTGGGCCACCACCAACGCGTCGGTCTCTACCACCCGAACGACTGAATTTTTTCAAAATCTGTTTTGGCGAGAATATGTAAGCCTTCTAGGACTACAATCTAAAATTAGTTTGATTTATACAGGGTGATCTACAAACTTGTTACTTATCAAAGTTATATTATTTTAAATGGAATACCCTCCTTTTTAATTTTTCTTTGAAATAAGGTGAAAAAATAAGGTAGACTTTCATTAGAGTTCCCTATACCTACACCTTATAGTTTCCGGGTATTTTTCGATTCAGAAAAGATGAGACAATCTAATCTAGGTCATCGTAATAAGGATATTTGGAAGTACATATTCTGTTGTTTATTGTTTCAAATCATAATTTATAAAATACAAAGAATAACGCGTAAAGTTAACAAACTTCAAAGCTAAATATCATTGTTATTTTAAATACAACGCCCAAGAAATTTTTATCGGAATGGAACAGTCTTTTGACAATAGTTCGAACTGTATTAGGGTTCCCTATACCTAACTTCAATACTTTTCGAGAAATTAGTGTATTTGTTACATTTTTAGAAATTACCCCATTAACTCATGTCGATCAGTTAGGATTCTGTGATTTACAAAGGTTACAAATGTGTTAAACGGTTTTTGGTTTATTAAAGTTATCAAGGTTATACGGTTGCTGGTCTTGAAAAAGACCGTTTTACATTATGCACCGAGAGCCTACTGTTGGATTTGTCACTACAGTAAATGTTCAAACTGATGACCGTCTTCTTGAATGCATAGTCTAATTCTTTCTTCCAAATTTTGTCTGACTTTTCTTAACATATCTGGAGTAATTGTGTCCACCGCATTTCTAATTCTCTCTTTCATATTGTCTGCAGTAGTAGCAGGAATATTGTAAACAATATTTTTAATATAGCCCCCATAAAAAGTAATCCATTGGAGTAAGACAAGGCGATCTTGGTGCCCAATGACATGGTCCATTCCTTCCAATCCATTTATTAACAAATTTCCTAGTTAAATAATTTCTAACTCTACGATCAAAGTGTGCCGGTGCCCCATCTAATAGTAGCCACATATTCCCTCTAATGTTCAACGGAACGTTTTCCAGAAGTGTCCAAAAGTCTGGTCCAATTACCTGATCTCCAATAATTCCTGTCCATACGTTTATGCTCCAACGATTTTGGCGTCAACAGTATTAAAAGCATGCCTATTCTCGGTATCATAATAGTGAAAATTATGTCTATTTACCAAACCGTTGTTGTGAAATGTTGATTCATCAGTAAACAAAACGAAATTTAAAAAATCTTGTTGATCCCCTATTTTTTCAATTGCCCACAAACAGAAATCTATTCGTTGTTGAAAGTCATTGCCATACAAATTTTGATGAATTTCTATGTGATAAGCATGAAATTTGTGTTTTTTGAGAACTCTTATCACACTTCCTCTACTTAAATCTGTTTGTCTAGCAATTACTCTAGTACTAGTGTGGGAAATTTCAGCGATAGATCCTAATACGAAAAACTCACTATCTTCATTGCCAGTTACCGGTTTACTTTTATTAGGTTTTGGATAGGCAGTGTTACCTGTGGCTCGAAATGTTTGTAAAAGCCTTTCAAAAGCTCTCGTATCAGGATGGTTGCGATCAGGGTACTTTTGGGCATAAACCATGGAAGCCAAAAGACAATTTTCATGGCATTCTCCTATGGTCAACACCATATCCACTCTTTCTTGCACTGAATATTTCATTGTAATGAAAAAATCATCAATAGTTATAAACACTGGCATATTTTGAAATACGTCAATATGACAGAAATGTTTATAAATCAAAGAATTCTAACTGATCGACATGAGTTAATGGCGTAATTTCTAAAAATGTAACAAATACACTAATTTCTCGAAAAGTATTGAAGTAAGGTATAGGGAACCCTAATACAGTTCGAACTATTGTCAAAAGACTATTCCATTCCGATAAAAATTTCTTGGGCGTTGTATTTAAAATAACAATGATATTTAGCTTTGAAGTTTGTTAACTTTACGCGTTATTCTTTGTATTTTATAAATTATGATTTGAAACAATAAACAACAGAATATGTACTTCCAAATATCCTTATTACGATGACCTAGATTAGATTGTCTCATCTTTTCTGAATCGAAAAATACTTTTTTTTGACAACTCTACGTTTTCAAAAAATGTTAAATATTTGGGAAACTGTAAGGTTTAGGTATAGGGAACTCTAATGAAAGTCTACCTTATTTTTACACCTTATTTCAAAAAAAAAATTAAAAAGGAGGGTATTCCATTTAAAATAATATAACTTTGATAAGTAACAAGTTTGTAGATCACCCTGTATAAATCAAACTAATTTTAGATTGTAGTCCTAGAAGGCTTACATATTCTCGCCCAAACAGATTTTGAAAAAATTCAGTCATTTGGGTGCTAGAGACCGACGCGTATGTGGTGGCCCACCCTGTATATAAAACCATATAAGCGAGGTTTAGGCCTTTATCTACAGCTGTATTCAAAAAACTCCCACTGAAGCTACCACGTCACGCCTTAAGCAACGTTGAGCTATCAAAATTTGTTGAGCAATTAAAAATCCCCTACTTTGGAGGGATATACGTGCGAGATAAATTACCTACACGAATCCATACGAATGAGTGTGGTATCGTGATTCTGAATAATCAAAATCACAGGAAAACACACTGGACGGCTTACATCGAGCATAGTGGGCATGTTACATATTTTGATAGCATAGGACACATTAAACCACCATTAGAATTAATTCATTGTTTTAAAAGTGATAGTAGCAGAAACACGATTGACTATAACTATACCAAGGTTCAAAACTTCAATACATACAATTACGGTCATTTAGTCTTACCATTTTTATATGACGGTTTGTTTTGATTCTCAGTAGTCATTGCTTGATTGTAATGTCGTACACATTTACATTTACCAATACAAGCAGTATTTAGCAAGCCAACTTTAACCCACCGATTTATCTTGATAAAGAGTTGGAATATCTAATAGCGTTGACTAGTTTTGAATCTTTCAATACTATACAAAACGTTACTTCCAAGAATAACCAACTAATATTTGAAGGAACTAGAATTACAATACCACCAGGATCATACAAAATCGGGTTTGAAAAATTTATTTTTTATTTACGGGCGAACAATAACACTATGAAAGCTATTACGATATTAAATTTAATGGAGAATTTAAAGATCCGTTATAGAAAAATGGACCTATTATTCGCATTCCGAATATTGCAACCCCCATATTAAAACTGAAACGGTGTTGGTGTCTGCACACTTTATAGAGCCTAGGATTTTCTTACAGCCAGTAGTGAGCATTTTTTCCGTTGAAAATTCCATTATTGACCACCTGACTTTCATCCAACCAAATGATTTTATATGGAAATTGCTCATTATCTACACATTGCATGGTATACCATTCACAGAACTCTCTGTGCCTCACTGAATCCCCTTGTCGTAGTCCCTGATAATTTCTAAATTTAAATGAACGTATTTTTTCTTTTTGTAAAAAAAATGAGAATAGAATGAGCCAGTCCAATTCTTGCTCAATGTGTCATGTAGAAATTTCTAGATTTTCCGTAACAGATAATAAAACATTATTTGCTTTTTCTTCATTGCAAAGTTTTTTACAGAAGTTTACAGGCTTTTTAAATGCACCATACTCTCTTAAATTGACTGACAATCTTAAATGTGGTTTTACGAGGCTGCTGTCTCTCTGGATCTTTGTTAAAATACATGCATTTTTTTTTTAAATTGCGTTGACATAGTATGTAACACGATAGCACACCATATTTTTCTACATTTGAAAATTGCGCCATACTTTTTTGATAATAACAACCACAAATTAACTAATTCAGAGTTAAATACTACTACCAGCTAAATACAAAATTATGACAGATACTGAATTACTTCAAAGCTGTCTATTTTTATTTTTTTCAAAGCCTGTTTTTATTATACTTTTTTAGAACATCACATCGTTTGTATGATGTCTGTCTGTCTGTTTGTCCTTTATGTATTACTACACAATTCATCCAATCACCATGAAACTTTGGGAAATTATTGAGTACACTTCTACGAAGGTTTCTGGCATAATATCTTGAGCTTAAATAAAGATATGTAAAAACACTTAAAAAAGAACGCCTTATATTTAACAGTAACTACATTGCAAAATCAAATAATGTTCAAAAAAGTACATGGCTAACTAATTAATAATCATAAAAATAAAAACACCCAATTTCATCATATCAGGGTTACCACTGAAGACCTTAATAGTTTCTTTGTCAATGTTGCTGAAATGACCATAAATCAAAGTCAGGGGATTGATGACAACTATATGTCTAATCTTAGAAATAGTCGTGAAACGATATCAAATGCTGAAATAAGTTTAATTATTAAAAACTTAAACAACTCAAAAGCTAGGGACTATTATAGTCTCAATAGTGCCACACTAAAACGTATAAATGAGAAATTAACAGAACATTTATGTATAATCATAAATTCTGGCCTCACAAGTGGCGTTTTTCGGATAATTTAAAAACATAAAAAATTTAACAAATTCATAAAAAAGGTCGTATTAACTTAGCACAAAATTACAGGTCCCTATTAAGTTATACCAATTATTTCTAAAGTTATGGAAAAAGCACTAAAATTCAGACTAATAAATTATCTTGGGAAAAACAACCTCCTGAATACCTGAATACACAGCAATGTAGAGTTAAAACAAACAAATCTACTATTACGGCTTTAATTAAGAGAATTTCCTATATTACTTGTGAATTAGAGCAAGTCAAAAAAATATGAGCTTCATTTTCATGAATTACTAATAACAAAATTAGATGTGTCGGGGATAAGGGACAACTCTCGGGAACTAATTAAAAGTTACCTTTCAAACGGAAAACAATATGTACAGATAAACAACATTAAATCAACAATAAAACATAACAAACATGGCGTACCACAAGGCTCTACATTAGGGCCTTTACTTTTTTTTTTTTTTATTAATGACATCAATGGATATATTACCTACAAGACAATTCTTTATGCAGACAACACTACAGGTTTAGTATCTAGTAGCAACTTATATGAGCTGACTTCAGTCCGCAAACAGGCACTGCAGGAATATACTGAGTACTTTAAAAAAATTAAGTTACAATTAAATATAGAAACACAACATGTAATTTTTAACTTAAACTCTTCTGAGGAAAATATAAACAGTAGTGCACTTTGTTTAGGCATTACTTTAGACTGTAGGCTTTCTTGAGATTCACACATGCAAAACTTAAATAGACTGTTGAGTTATACATGTGTTGAGAAAATTGTCTTATCAAGTTAATGACAACGTTGTAGTGATGGAATATCATGCATTTCATAGCCGACTTAAAACATCACAAAGTTCTATCAGTCAACACAAGAATTAGGGAGAGTAGAATTTATTTCTATTAAACAATGGTTAGATAGACCTAATAAGGAAACATGAAGTTTTCTAAACAATGAGTATGATGTAAGAAAGAGGTTCAGAAGATGTTGAGTATGGTTAGAATTATCAGGGATTCATGTGGATTGAGCAATCATTTGTGATAGATCACATTTAGTGTTACTCCAGTATGACCAGCAGGATTAGTATTGAAAATTCAGGCCAATTAGAGTAATAAATAATAAAATCACCCAGAATTGAGAATTGTCTTTGAGCTAGACGCACACTCCTCCTTCATTTTGAATGATAGCGTGAAGATTGTATTGGAGAAATTACAACTCTGGTGAATCAGAGTTGACTTATGTTTCATATAGAGACAAAATGGCAGATTATAATTGTTCAAAATGGTGAACCACACTAGAATTACATCTGATACCATGTATGTTACAATAATGGTTCAGAAAGTGAGCACTCTTGATGACCGAGGTTACTTGGGCTCTGGCTTTCCAGACATCTGAATTGGGCAGGGTTTACGTCCAGTATTTTTTACCCTAAAAACCATAGCAATCTATTTTTTAATTTCCGACTTTTAATAGAGAACAGATTAAAGATAAGGATAAGGAAAAGGTGACCAGCAGCATTTACCGAGCTCAGAGATGTCAGCGATAAGATCTAAAATGTTTTTTTTTTGTTTCTGGTTGAGTGGCTCAAGCTGCAGAGCATTCTAGGGACAACCATCACTACTTATATAATCAAAACCAAATGAAGCATTAAAATACACATATAGAATAAAAAATATATATTCCAATAATAATTAAGTACAAAAGCAAGTAATATTTATAATATCTATATAATACATTAACTATATATTATAAATATGTTACTTTACTGCACCTTTAACGCACTTTTTTATCATTATAAGTTATATAAAGCAAAATATAATTAATTAGGTACATTAAAAATACTTCAGATAAAATTTTTATCACAATGTTATGTAGCTTGATAAAATTACAAACTAAAGCTGCACAATTACTTAAATTTGATTTTTCACTTCAACCAATAAATTAAATTTACAGATTTTTAATTTTCAATGCACAGCCTTACTCAAAAATAAAAACCGAACAAACATTACTATGTACTATTGTCTAATTGTATTCCAATTCCGAGTATAATTTAAAAGAATGTTCGTTTGTAACGCAATTTATATTTTGTCAAAAATGATTACAATTACCTTTCATAAACATTTTTTTGTTATTTCTGATATATGGCCCTTGGGAAAATTGTTTCCAATTAAACATTTTGACTTAAAAATTGGATCATAAATAACTTTAGGCAAAAGTTAATTACATTATATTAGGTTGATAATATTTTATTTAAATTAAAAATATTCCATCTTCCAAAATGATTGCATTTATAATGACTATAATAGATTGCTATGAATAAAACGAACACTCTTCGTTAAATAATGAGATTTTAGATGCAGTTTAATAACATTTATTTTTAATAATATATCTAAGCTTGTACTCTCAACATAATATTCATTTTTTCAGAATAATATAAAAATTCTACATACATGGTGAAACTACAATGTTGTAATTATTAAAATCTGCAGATTAATATATTTAAATGTAAATCAGAAATTAGCTTATCACAGAATATATACAGACGTACCTCATTTATGTGATTGATAAATTGATTAATTATTTATTTGGAAAATGTATTTCTGTACTTATAACCGATATGTGGAAATAAGAAATTGCCACGAAATAAAAACATGGCACATATTAAATTACAAGAAAATTACACTAGCATTTTCTGCATAGGTTTCTCATTAATAACTGTTGTAATCAGAACACTATTATTAACGTAAATAAGAATTTCTAGGTGACTTGCACGAACTAATTACAAATTGAAATAGATATGCTAAATAATTACAAACAGCTAGAAAACTTAAAACGTAATCCTCATTCAAGTCCAAAAATAAAAATATTTCCCACAAATTTACTAATCTTTATAAATGTAAACAAATTAATAAATACTCTAATGAAAATTCAACCAAAAATTATTTTCTTCAATCTTGTTTCCAAAAAATTTTACAATATTTGGTGTCTGTTAAATAAAAATCCTAAAAATCATAAAAATTCGAGCATACATGGATAATGACCATTTGAATTGCACGAATTATAAGTCCCATAATACTATGAATGTATCAAAAAAACTGAATATGAGATATGTCTTCTAAGAGTTGTATAAGGGTAAAAAAAATGAGTATAAACAAAATACTGTAATTTATAACTAAATAATTACTTTTCAAATCACTTTAGAAATCAGTTAGGAATATATCAAATGTAATCTGCAATTTCGATTTGATTTTTAATAACGTTATATTTGGAATAAACCAAACTGAAAACAACATAGACAATAAATACAGATTTATCACTTGCTCATGTAATTTTTTTTCCTTTTGAAGCTGATTAAAGTTGCTAAGCCAGGAATTTAGGTGTAATTCATGTTTCAATGTCACAGTGATTTAATGGAATAACAAAAATCACTACATAAACAATAACTGTACTTATATTTGAATTGCGCTCTTGCTGCTGTATTGCAAATAAGTTTCTTCAATTCTTAACTTACATACCCGATTCTGCTATTCCCTCGTCATCTAAAAGAATATAATTATTGATGTTTACAAATATGCGTTTGTACTTCATGCATGGTTGCTAACTAACAACATCAACATTTTTTATAATTGTAACAGCTATCCAAAGGCAAGATATGTAATGCAAAATAAAAATAAATTAATAAGCGAATTTAATAACACATCACAATCAAGATAATATTCAACATACTACATACGATTATTAAAAATTATTATTAATTTTATTAAATACATAAATAAAAAGTTTACCTCGAGTAGGATTTGAACCTACGACATGTACTTTGCTAGAGTACCACTCTAACCAACTGAGCTATCGAGATAAAAGTCCCAATCGATGCAAATTTTGTCTTTATGTATGTACAACTGATGTAAATTGGTTCATAACAAAACATATAACAATATACAATTATTATTTAAATTGAACCTTAAGAAGTGTTTTCCACTAACATTTCTGTACAACAAATGTTAAAATAAGAAAAGCTAACCACAAACTGAATATAGATATAAGTATAGCCAAGCACATAGAAATGATTTATTATTAACCCATAACCACAAGCTGAATCTAAATACAAGTATAGCCAAGCACATGGAAATGATTTATTATTAACCCATTACTTGCAAAAGAAGCAGAGCTCATGTGAATTTCATAATTAAAATTTTCAAAAAGGTGGATATAAAACGAGTAAATTAATAATAATGTTAATCACTAATTTTGTACAATCAAACTATGGAACTGTGAGTAAAATTGAGATTTGCAACTCTGAAGACATGATTTGCCTGATGAACGTTTTTTTGTCTTTATTTGACAAGGTGATGACATTTTACTGAAATTTGGGTAAGTTTAATTACAATTAGTTTATATTTCATATAAGATCAGATTTCTACATGGAAATAAACAAGGAATTGGAAAAACAGAAAACAACTGTAATTCCCCCAATGGCGTAAAAAATAGGGAGGCAAAACGAACGACATTCACCAGTACAATGCCAATGGAAAAATGTCGAAAATAAATTTTGCGGCAGAATTTGAGTGTTTTTAAAAGAAATCTGTTTACAAAATTAGAGTAAATTTATGAGTAATTAAAGAAAAACGTTTTTTTTTATTCTTAAACTTTTACATCCTGTATTTCGAAAACTTAGCGCTTGAAGACCTTACATTCTTTCTCGTTTTATAAGAGCTTTCATCCATAAAGCGGTGGCGGTCAAATTTATTATTCTTCATTATTATTGTTTATTCAACAGGCATTGGGATACCACGAATAACAATAAACTTGTGCATAAAAAATGAGGAGTTACAGTGTTTTCGATTTTGAAATTGTATGATCTCTGTGTTAGTAACTTTTGACAAACAATTGTGAAGTACATATCTTTGTGAAAGATGCAGGTGCTTTTATCATGACTATTTTGTGTTACATTTGCTTTAAATTACATCTATTTAGACATACAATCATATATTTTATTTTTAATTGAAAATTGAATTCATGTACAAAATTATGCAATATGTTTTCATTTATAATATGACACTTTACAAGATATAAATAACGTTTTTTTAAAGTAATAGAAACCATTAAAATTAACTCTTGTTGCATGTATTAAATACTAGTAATGCTATATATAATCATTATAGTGCTGCCAACCGGACCGTTTTTTCCGTATATCTCCTACTAGTGTATCTACCGAAACATCACAATTGTGTACAGAAAATTAGACTTTATGTAATCACCATTTATATCATATTACTTCTGTTTGTAATGAACAAAAATGTTTAATTAATATATTTTTGTTTGATTTCATATCATCTGACTTACCTACCCTCTGTCCCAAAACAACCCGAAATGGATCACACAAACACATAAACAGTTAATTAATCTTTACAAAAATCATTTTATTTATTCTAAAGAATCTCCCTGAACTGAAATACACTGATTTGTTGGTTCGACAAATGCATCAAATGCCTTTTGTATGTCCTTGATTGGGATGTTGAGAGTTTAGGAAATCGGAATTAATTGCACGGAGCCAAGATCGGGCAAGTGTTAAAGCAACAAAATTTGATTTTTAGTTAAAAATTCGGTAATTATTATCGCACGATGAGAATGTGCATTATCGTGCAATAATATCCGACTGCCTGGTTCTCAATATTTAAGCCGAACACGACGAATACGGCCTAGCAACACTTCAATACTTGAAGATAATACTGAGTATTAACGCTTGTTCCACTTGTAACGAATTCTTTATGGGTAATTCCCTTGGAATCGAAAAACGACCTAAGAATTGCTTTGATTTTTGGCAAATTTGGTGATTTGTTCGGATTTTCTTCATCTGGTGAACACCAATCAACACTCTGACGCTTTGTTACTGGTTCATATTGAAGACACCACGTTTCATCACCAGTTATGATGGTTTTTAAGAAGTTTTTGTCTTTTCGAGAGCGTTTAACGAGGTCTGTGCAATGGTTAAAATCGGTGTAATTTTTTATTATCATTCAGTTGATGTGGAAGAAACTTTGAATTCAATTTCTTTATACCAAGTTTTTCAGTTAAAATGCGATGATTTAGATATGTTAAGGTCCGTTTCCATGAATCGCAAGGAAGATTTCTTGGAAACGCTCACGAAATTACGTTCTTTAACGATGTTTCTTCGGTAATCACGTCAGATGGACGCCCTATATGTTTATATCGGCATCCATGTTTTATGCTTTCCTTGAATCATCAAAACCACTCAAATACGTGTGTTTTGGGTAAACAATTATCATTATAAACTCCTCTTTGCTCCAGTAGTTTGGTAATGATGTTTGATTTTAATGAAATTAGGTATTAAGTTGTTAAACCTACATTGTTTTAAGAAGGTTAATCTTCTTTCTTTTCAGTTTCTCTCGAATATTTTCACTTTTTTCAAAACAGACTCTATACAGGCATTTAATATAAGAATTCAGAACATTTTATTGAATTGATTGGCAAATTAACATTAACCCCAGATGATTTGTTAATTAGTTTTGACTGGGATTCCTTGTTCACAAAAATACCAACAAATGACACCTTACAAATATTAGAATAACATTTCAACCACAAGATCAAATTATTTAAGCATTGTCTACATCATTCTAGTTATTTAATCAACAGTTAGATGGAGTAGTTATGGGATCTCCAAGTTCACCATCGATTCCAAATTATCTTATGGAACATTTTGAAGAACAGGCTCTAAATAAAATAAGGCACCTAAGAAACTAAAACTTTGGCTTAGATATGTTGATGATATTTTTGCTATCTGGCCTTTTGTGAAAGAAGAATTAATGGGGTTCCTAAACCAACAATCAACATACAAACATTAAATTTACAATAGAAAAAGATGTTGTCTTCCATTCCTTGACGTTCTAATTGAAACAAAACCAGATGGAAGCGTTACACATTCTGTATATCGTAAGCCAACTCATCAGATCATTATATTAATGATTCATCACACCATAATCCAGCACAAAAGTTTAGTATGATACAAACATTGTACAACCATGCCACAAAGATTTGTCATCCAGATAAACTACAACATGAATTAAACCATCTTTAGGCAGTATTAAAATTCAAAATCTTATCAATTCTGCTAAAGACCATATACCACTACATGCATGTGGTGTTTACTCTTGTGGTAAAGTCACATTGGTGAAACTCGAAGAAGCATTAACTCCAGGTTAACAGAACAAAAAAGACACTTAAGTTTATTTCATCCCACTGAATCAGCAATGTCTTAAACTCTGCACAATATAAAATTTGAAAACACAAGAATCTTGCTAACGATAGGAATTGGTATACAAGGAAGATTCAAGAAGCTATTGAAATTCTGAAACAGCTTAACAACTTGAACAAGGGTAATGAATATGAACTCTCTGATACCTGGGTGTCTATTTTCAAGGACTGAAAGTTTTACAGTCTACAACAGTGATTCAATTTTAATTCTCTAGTTACCTTATTAATATTGGTCATTTTGATGTTATCTTGTCAATATTTGTCACTCTAATATTACACCTGATGAGGGACAAAGTAAATCTGTCTGAAAGCTTGCGAATAAACAAATATATAAATAATTTACACCATTTTTCCCAAATAAATCACCGAGCTGGTAGCGTAGTTTGACACAACCTGCTTAGCATTCGGGAGGTAATGGGTTCGATTCCCGTTACCGTCTACCTTGTATGAGGTTTTTTCAGGGGGTTTTCCTCATACACCATGTGCGGCTACTTAGGCGAATGTTGGGGTAGTATTTTCCCCCTCAGAACCCTAACTTCGCTCCTTCCGATCCTATCCTGACCACACGGATCCTTAATCCCACCATGCATATATACGTAATGTATGTTTGTATGCTGGGAATCCATTATTGTAACTGAAGCAGCTCGAGAAATACGTGGCCTCTTCCTTTTTTTTTTCTAAATAAAGCGTTACTTAACATGTCAGATGATGAAAGTTTTAATTCTTATATTTAACACCTAGTAATCTTAAGAACTAAGCCCAGGAGGAAATGTCATTCTTCATTTTAGCCTTTGATTTTACTGAAGAATCACGATACGTAGAGATCGTTTCAAGCCTAATATAGCTGATGTTTTAGTTAGAATTTATTTCGCATGATCGTCAAATTCCGAACTTATCCGACACGCACCTCAGCATTCTTTAGCCTTGAAACGATCTCTACTTATTATGTGCCATTAATAATACAGCCTGTCTAGTGTATACACATGGAATTTATGATGTAAGACTCACATACAGCAAAAAATTACATCTTACAGTTAATTCTATTCCTTTCTCAAATATTTATAAAGAGAAAGCTATGTAATCGGTTTAAATTTTCAAATTTTTTTTTGCATTTCTCAACGTTTTATGTTCTAAACACGAAAAAGATTTTTAGAAAAAAATTTCGTGTCTGTTTGTGCGTGTGTGCGCGATATCTTGTGAACCAGTAAAGCTATCGATATGAAATTTGGTACAAAAATTATTTGCCATAAAATCTAGGTCAACTTCGTTAATGAGCTAAATCCAACCAATGGCGGGGTAATTTTAGGAGCTTAGAAAATTAAAAAAATTCATTGCTTCAAATTTTAAAAAGTTACAAAATTAAAAAACAAACTAATGCTTTTTAAATAATTTCAAAATAAAAAAAACAGTGGTGCACCGTTTTTAGGGTGCAAAATTGCGCTTTTTTAATTTATAAACCGATTTTTTTGAAAGACCGATATTGGCGGTTTTTAAGATCGCTAAATATAATCATTTATCAAAATTTAAAATGCGGAACAAAAATGGGGGTTATCGTGTTTAAAAGCTGATATGACTCAAATTCAGGTATTGTGCTTTTAAGTTGCTTATTACAAATTTTTGGTAAAAATTTGTTTACATATATGAGAAAGCATTAAGGCAGATAATTTAGCAGTGGTTTACTTATCCTTATTATCAATTATAACGATTGACCGCTTTATTTCAGTAACAGAAAGCAAAAATCTTTTGTCCTAACGTTAATTTATTAAAATAATTTTTGGTGGCGCAATCATATTTTAAATTGTTGGCATTACTAAACATCCATGTGTCAAAACAGCTGTAAGTGTATTACAGCTATCAGCAAACGTCCATGTATAAAAAATGAAATCAAATCAAAATGGGTTTCTGGGCGATTTTGAGGATTGGAAAGTTAGTACTGTAAGACAGAAGCTAAAAAAATCTAAGAATTAAATAATACCATTAAAAGGATATTACATTTCAGTATAGTTTTGTTTTACTTTGTCCAAGTTTCTAATAAGCACCTAAATTGAAGTAAGTACTTCTGCCACACCTTATCGCTTATATAAGCACATGCATTTTTAATATAAGCATACAAAGATCAGTATAAGAATCCCAAGCGTGCTAAGATATAAAGCAGTTACCATCCAAAGTGATAAGGTGACTTGTTATCTATCCAGCACTTAGACTATCTTTCCTTTTCCCCCGCACCTAGCGAGGGGTTTAGTCCACCGTTTCCAACACCTTTTCCTGAACCACAGTGTAAAAACTTTATACAATGCCAAACGATCTGGATAACCATTTCTATATTCGCATCAGGTACTTTTATTTACAAATAGGACATTATTACTTCCTACCATGTATGCAGTATGTTAGATTAAAGTTTGAAACATATTACATATGAAATTACAAATTTTAACATTCTGCATACAAAAAAGGAAACAACAATTTAAAAATGAAATACCACCTTACCTTCAAATCCTTGATTTTCATGTATTTCGCGAGGTTGGCCGCTAACTTCTTTTCCTTCAAGAACTGCCAATAAACACTGGTGTATACATATATATTGTTGTTCTGTTTGTACCATCCATACACGTTCTTTTCTCATTTGATAAACTATTCCAAATATATCAACATAATCGGCAATTAATATTTGCTGTATAATACGATCTAAACAAATAAATGTACCAGACCTTCCAACGCCAGCGCTACAATAATTTAATTACAGTTGGAGTAAATGGTGACAAAATATACTTACCTGCAGTGTACCACTATTGGTCGTTGATCTGCTCCAATCCGTTCCCTGAAAGCTCTTACAAACCTAACTAATGTATGAGGCGGGCTAGGCACACCAAAATCTGGCCATGTAGTAAAATGGAAATGTCGAACCACACGTTGTATGTCACCCTGTACATGTAATAAAGAAAACTTCATTAAACTCAGATAGAACTTAGGCTTTTTACACTATTAATTTGTAAGGGATTATTTATATATTATACCAAGTGTCCCACAAATTTTCTAACACGGTGTAACTCTAAAATGACGTTGTTCTGTTAGCATATTTCTCAGAATTTGTATTAGACCAAGAATGCTACATTTTGGTGAGCGTCAATGCGCCCGATAGTTAAATACAGTGTTTCATAATGCTATAATGAAGTACTTATTCCGTATCAACCAAGATAAAAAGAGTGTCTTTTGTGGAAATTTAAATAAAAATAATTTTTTCTGCCAACTATTACCATCAGATTACAAGATTAAATGCACGAAAGATTATTAATTGCCTTTAAAGATTTTAAGATAATTCGTTAACATATTGTGAGATTAATTATATGAAAAATCATTAATTTCCTTTAATGGCACAATCCCATCAGAAGGCAATTAAACATTCATCATAGAATTTTCATAAAATGTTTATTTGGCAAAAAAAAGTATAAATAATCATAAACTACTTCAATAGCATCCTATGCATATTATAAAATGCAGCCTACGAAATTAAAATGTTAATGTAATTTATTAAACCGAATTCATGTGTATTCCAAACTAATAAATTGTACGCTTGCGTAGCGGCTGACGCGTTTTACGCATTTATCTTAGCTCACTCCGCAATTTCACAGGCACACATCTACACGCACACATCTCACAGACATTTTCCAAAAAACACTTTTTTTGACTTAGGGGACCGCAAAACGGATAGATATTCAAAACAGCTTTCCTTTTAGGTAGTGAGTAAAGTTAAAAATGTGTCAAGCATTCTATTTCTTGTTTTCATTTCTCTTGGAGCTGATTAGAATTTGGGAGACACCCAGCGGCGTAGAGGGGGAGTTTATTAGGAGCAGTGTTTGGCTTTTATCAAATATTTTAGAACAGGTGTATATTTGTAAGATATAAAAATACCTACATATAGATCTTAAACATATAAATTAATTATGTGCACGCAACTTTTGATACGACGCTGTAATTTGGGGGCAAAAAATTCCTAAGGTTCAAATTTTTTCAATGTCTGAATAATGGTCAAGTTTATAAGAAAATGAGTAAACATATTTTTCCAAGATAATTTAATTTTCAATAACATTTCTTTATAAAGTTTCTTAATACAAAGCCAAATAAGTCTAAACATTAATTAAATGGGGTTGAAAATACTTATACTGTATTATCCATATTTTATAGAAGCTGACATGAAGGTCTAAACATGTATCTGACATAGATTATTGTTCTTTTTACAATGTTGTCTATTTTCCTTATGAACGTATTAAATAAAAAAGATGCCTAATTATCCTAGAAAAATTATTATTAAAATGATTTCATTTCATATAATTTCCACTTTGTGATTGCAAGGTCGTGTATTGTTCCACACCAGATATTTTTAATTTTGCATAATATTTTCACACAATAAAATAAAAAGTTAGTTTACGTTTCGCTTATAAGTAGGCTTATTCAATAAATTTATTCAACATAAGAATTACTATTGTAAAATGTCCGCAAGAATGCGACAAGAAGGTTTTTACTTTATTGTGTGGAAATATACAAAAATAAAAATATAGGTATTCTTCAATTAATCATGTTTATAATATTGAAAAAAATTTGCAGTAGCATCTTATTAAATGCTATCACCAGTCATTTATAATGCAATCTTTTGTTTATTAAAGAAAACCAAACAACAGGGTCACTTTTCACTGTCTGACAATTTCTCAATCTATTGAAATAAAATTTATGTAAATAGTGGTAAGCATGATCGTGACCGAACTCCCTATTGGGCCGATGACAACAAGTAGTTACTATGGTAACTACGGTACAATTTTATTTTGTAACTTTAATTTGTGATCAATAAGACATTAAGAGATTTGATAAAAACCAAAAAACAGCTCCTAATAAACTCCCCTCTCTATCGCTGCCAAAATCTAATCAGCTCCAGGAGAAATAAAAACAAGATTAAATACGCCATTTTAAGTATGTACATGTTTTCATTCTGGAGTTATCATGGATATTAATATACATCCACACATCCAAACACAGATACAGACAGATAATAATTTGATTAGCGATACTGAAAAAAGAGCCGGTTGCATAACCTTCTACACATCCATATGTATACATACGTTGGAAGATAAAAATTGTTAATATGATCATGTTCACAACGAAGATGCTTGTGACAAACGTGTAAAACGTGACACGAATTTTCACTCACACTCTGGCAAGTCATTTTCTTGTGTGTAAAAACATGCAACCAGCATAGGGTGGCATTCATGTACATGTTTTTGTAAAAACGTTTGGAATGTACTTTGTTGCAATACCAATACCTTTTGTTCATCACAGTGATGTGTAAGTTATTGGAGGGAGAAAAAGGTTTTCTCAAAATATAGGACCATTTAAATGTCCAATTAAACCTTTCAACCCTTTTAATTTATCAAAATAAAACATAGTATAGAATTTAATTAAAGATAAAACTCTCTAATAATATATGCTAAACATCAAGACATGCTTATTAAAACATTTTGAAAAACTCAAGAAATACTCTGGTCTATACACTTTTAAGTTATTTGATTGATACATTCTTACAAAAAGTTCAAAGTGTTTTCTGATTCTGAAGTTCCTTCTGCATATATATATATATATATATATATATATATATATATATATATATATATATATATATATATATATATTTCTCTAAATAATAGAACAAATACTTCAGCAATGATAGAATCTATTATAGTAAACATTCAGAGAAATTATCCCAAAAACAACTTCATTCAGTTTAATCAAAAATTCAAATGATCACATAAGTAACGGTATTATTATACAATGACAAACGATGCTCATATATGCACAATCACCATAAATACATAAGTACATAAAAAAAAAACAGAACACTGGCTAATATAATGAGTCTTTCTTACTACAGCTAGGTGGTTGTTAGCCTAAATTTTTTGCAACAAAAACTGAAATCTTTTAGTGAACAAAACCATTGCAAACAGAAGTTGAACTAAAACACTGTGGATTCTTTATAAGTGATTATCATATCATATCTGCATAAAAGAAACAATATTGTTCACACTTTCAAAAAATTTATATTAAAAAATATTATTTAAAAAAAAATGTTTTACACTAGCTAAGATTACAACTTAATACGGAATCGAACGTGCGACGCGATACCCTGAAAGCAGGCACCGTCTACGCGTAGAGTGTGTATAAAAGTTTAGTCAAAAATCGAGTGAATTAATTAAATAAATAGAGCGTGAGAATAAGCAAAATAACAGTGAAATAAAATAATATAAAAATTAAAAGTGGTCGATAAGGCGATAAAGGGTAAAAATGCGTAATAGAAATTTTGAGCGAGATATAAGAGAGAAAACAGCGTACAATAACACGATAAGCTTTATCAGACGGAAAGCTGGATACGCAAACAGAACATTGACAGAAAGCCATAAATAAATAATGTATAGCGCGACAACTACAACAACAAAATAAAATTTTAATTTCAGGCATACCGGAGACTGTAATAAGCGGGAATAACAGGTGAGTACCCAAATTTTATGCAGTTATCTGATGAGCGGGAAACAAGTAACTCGTCCGAGAGTATTTAGTACAGGATCCTTTAAAAAGGTAATTAAAAGAAAAAGAAATCAGAAAGAATCCCCAGGACAGTTTGAAAACTGGGAGGCACAATTATTAGAGGAGGCGAGTGAAAAAGCTGAAAAACAATATGGACACCACCCAAAGTAAGTCAGAAGGGAGGATAGAACCAACAGGAAAGGACAGAAGAATCTCAGGAAACAGAGGTAATAAAACACGAAATGGAGGAAATTAAGAAAATGCTGGAAGGTATGAAAGCCGAATTTGGTCAGAGCCAGGATGAACTAAATGCAGCAGTCAACAAAGGGAACAAAGACATAAAAAAAGAATGGAAAAATTCAGAAGAAGAACTAAAAAAAAGGTCAAGAAGAATTTAGAGAATCAAAATAGTACTAGAACAGAGAGAACAAGAATGAAAGGTTGAGAAAGAAGAGTTGATGGAAAGAATAGAAAATTTGGAGGAGATAATTGATAAAGACAAGAGGAAAAGTAAACTTTGTCATTAAAGGGGCGGGTATTCATGAAGACTATTTGAAGACAAGAGTACAAAAGTTTCTAAAAGAAAAAATAAGAGTAAATGTAGTCTTAGAGGAAGTGTACAAGAAATGAAACACAGAAGCAAGACAAGTTGTTGTAGCAAAGTGTAGTAAGTGGCATGATAAGACAGAAATAATGAAGAACAAAAACAAATTAAGAGGCACGCAAATCTATATAGAACATGACTTCACAGTCACAGAAAGGGAGATCCAAGCATCCATACGGAAGATGGCAAAAGAGGAAAGTGCTGAAAACAAAAAAGTACGGACAGGTTATTAAAAATTAGCAGTAGATGGGGTCAAGTACATATGGAACCAAAAAACAAAACAAGGAGGAGGAGAAGCAACATTTAAACCCAAAAAACTAGTAAAACAAATACAGATTGACTCAAAATCGATGACAAACAAGGCTCTGTATAAGGACAAACGAAAACAAAAAAATCAAGAACAAAACAAGAGAACTACGATACTACCAAACAATTCAATAGGATCATGGATTGCTCACAAACAAATAAGGAAAGAGAAAGAACACAGAATAATAATGGGTACATGGAATCTACAGGGCTTAAATAAGAAAGGGAAACTTAAACAGTTAATAAAAGAAATAAGAACCTACAGAATAGATTTATTAGTCATACAGGAAACAAACATAAAAGGGATAACACAGAGAAAGATAGAGGATTACTATAGATTGGGGGCGGGTTTCGTAATAAGCGAAAGAATAAAAAGTTTAGTAACTGATTATAAACTTATTAATGAGAGGATAAGTTATATAAGAATTAAAGGAAAATATAGAAAGATAGGGTATTAGGAGACTAGAACTCAAAAATCGGCAGAGAGGACAGATTTATTTCAAACATAGGCAAAAAGAAACAAATGACAATGCACAAAAAAAATAGATTTTGCAGAAGAAATAGGATGATGATAAAAAGTACAATGTTTCAGTATAAAAATCTTCATAAAGTAACATGGATAAGCCCAAACAAGAAGACACGAAACCACATCGATCACGTGTTCATAGGTAAAATCCATTATAAAAATGTAGAAAATGTCAGGACATATAGAGGGGCTGACATAGGATCAGATCATCTACTACAACAAGTCAAACTAAAACAAACAATTCCTAAACTCCCAAGTAACCAGAAGAGGAAGGAACGAAGATGGAATGTAAGCATGCAAAAAAATTATCTAATCCAAAAGTTCTATGCAAGAGAAATAAGGAGAAATGATGAAGGGGCGTGGAGGAAGAATGAACTGTTATCAAAAAAGTAATACATAAGAGCATCAAACGAAGCGATAGAGGAATATAAACAAATTAGAAACAAAAGGCACAGTTTATGCAGAAGAAAGAAAAGGCAAGGAAATGAAAAGAGAATGGAAGAAATAGAAGAGGATTTCAGAAGTAACAACTCAAGAGCCTTATATAGAAATCTGAAAGCGGAAAGGAGAGGCTTTAAAACACAATCGGTGGGAATGAGGAATGAACATGGAGAATTATGTATAGATGAAAAGACAGTACTAGAAATATGGGTCGAGTACTATAAGATAGTATTCACAGAACAAAGGGAGCAACAAAGTCCTCAAGCCCAAATACAAGAACAAAACACGAGCGAACCTTTTCTGGGAAGAATTTACAGAAGTAATCAAGAAAATGAGAAATAACAAAAGCCCAGGGTCACATAAAATAGTAATAAAACATATCAAGCTAGTGGACGAAGAATTAAACAGAAGAATTCACGAATAAATAAAAGAAATCTGGCAAAAAAAGAAAATGCCAGAAGAAAAGTCAACAGCTATTATATGCCCCATACATAAGAAAGGAAGCAAGCAACAACCAGATAATTATAAACCTACCTCACTCTTAAATGTATCTTTGATAAATAATAGAATTCAAAAAGAAGCAGAAAGAAAAATCAGGGTGTACCAAGCAGGATTTAGAAAAGGGAAATCGGTAGTTGATCATATTTTTACTCTGAGACAGATGCACGAAAAGCGTAGGCGAAAAAACAAACCAATATATACAATTTTCCTGGACTTCAAACAAGCATATTACAAAATTATGCGAGCTGCAATCTTGGAAGCTATGCACGATTTGGGGTTTGACAAAGGGTTGATAGGACTAGTAAAAATGACACTTCAAAATACAAATTTCAAAATCAGATTTCAAGGAGGCGAATCACATTGTGTAGAAAGTAACATAGGACTAAAACAAGGAGACCCCTTATCTGCAACCCTATTTAACATAGTTTTGGAAAATGTACTGCGGAAAGAAGAGATAAATACAGACAAGAACATACTTGCGGATTCAACACAATGTTTGGCATACGCCAATGATGTAGTATTACTAGCCAAAACAAAAGAAGAGCTTAAAACTATGTTTGAAAAAAACAGAACAGCAAGCTCTAAAAGTGGGTTTGATAATAAACGAAGTGAAATCGAAATATATGATTTTGGGGAACAGAAAACAGGATGAAACACAACATTTCTCGGTAAAGACTGTTGGCACAAGCAAACAATATATTTTGAATACAACAAACCAAGCAGTGTAACTAGGAGCGGAGATAACGAGTGAAGGGGCTTATACAAACGATATACAAAGAAGAATAACATCAGGATCGCGATGAGTTGGTGCGCAAAAAAAAGTTCTAAGTGACAAAAACATATCAAGACGATCGAAAATAAAAATGTATAAAACGGTAATAAGACCAATAGTGACATTCGCGAGAGAAACGTGGGTGCTAACAAAAGAAATTGTGAACAAGTTAGAAATATGGGAAAGAAAGGTTCTAAGAAGGATTTTTGGAGGCATTAAAGAAAATGAAATATGGAGAGGAACAACAAACAGATAACTCTCAGAACTGTTCCAAGAGAAAAATATTAAAATAGTTGTGCAACAAAACAGGTTGAGATGGCTGGGGCGCATAACCAGACAAAATAATGAAGATTTAACAGAGAAGATGGTGGGAGAGTATACAAGAAAACCTCCAGGAATATAACCTTTTACCAGAGTGAAAATCAATGGCTAGAAACAGAAAGTCATGGAAAAACAAGATCCAAGCCATAGGGGCCTGCAGTGCTGCAAGAGCGTCATAAACGCGCCAACAATATCGTATTATTCAATGTACCAGAGAGAAATGATATAGAGGAAACTAGAAAAGTTTTTGAAATATTATTGGAAAATCCACCCAACATCATGAGTACCTTGAGATTGAGTAACCCAAACAAAAATAACAATCGAGCATTAAGAGTGATACTTGATTCTCCAGGTAAAGTGGATAACGTCGTTAAAAATGGTTACAAACTTAAAGGAAAGAAGGTACCAATTTTGACCCAACTTCCAAAGAAAGAGAGAGATATAAGCTTGTGCAAGCGGGGTTTAAGAACCGCAAAGTCAGTGGAGAGAATGTAGTCATTAAATATCAGAATCAGGCTCTTCATATTGTTTAAGCAAAAAACTCAAAAGTAAGGCCTTCCCTAAGTACTAACAAATATAAGTTACGGTAGATTGTTACTCTATTATTATATTAACTGAGACATGGTTGACCAGTGACATTAGTGATAGCGAGTTAGGGTTACTGGATTATAATGTGTACCGATGTGATAGAAGCCAAACTGCAAGTATTGCGTTATGAGGCGGTGGGGTGCTGATAGCTGTATTAATTCTCTTATAAGTTCCAAGTTAGATGTCCCGTATGACATTCACCAGTTACTTGTCAAGATAAGATCAGCTTCTGATGCAAAGACTTCTGTTCAGTGCCAATGAGAGTTGTCGGAAATCAGAGTTACATGAGTGATGTGGCCAACCTAATGACTGACGCTTGTTCATTTCATAACTTATACCAGGTTAATGAATAAGAATAATGGCAGAATATTGGATCTAGTATTGTCTACTGATGCAGACACCTCTGTTGCTTTAGACTGCTTGGGTCAAATACATTGAGATGAATTATTGTTAAATCATTCAGTCAATGATATGGTAAACATTTTCTATGATGTTCTGTATTTTTTGTTCATGCAGTAATTTCTCAAAAGAAAGCATCTAAATGAAAATTTCCATTATGGTTTTCCTCAGATTTAAAGCAGTTGATAATCCAGAAGAAACAAGCTCACAAAAATTCTAAAATTCTGGGTTGAGGGGTGATTATTTGGATTATAGTAGACTTCAAGCTGAATGTAAAAACGTATCTCTATTATCTGCAATTCATTGAATGGTCCGAATTGTCTCTAACAGATCAAAAAAATATAAAACAGTTCTGGAACTTTGTTAATAGCAAGCAAAGTGGTAATGAATTGCCACCATTATTATTTTTTAACAATAAACAATGTCAGTTGGGACCGGATCTACCTGATCTTTTTGCGGAATATTTTCAGTCAGTTTATACAGACAATATCACCCAGCTAAGTAAACCATCATTTAATCGTATTTGTATCACTGATTATAACATTCCTATATCAACCATTTATGAAGAGATGGCACTACTAAGGGACCAGGTCCAGATGGTACCCCTCTCTCAGTTCTGAAATGTTCTAATTTTGTTCTTTCATGTCCACTTTATATTATCTACACTAAATCTCTTATTTCATATGTTTTTCCTGATTTCTGGAAATTGAGTTGTCTTACACCTAACTTTAAGTCTGCTAATAGAGCTGATATTTATAACTATAGGCCAGTATGCAATCTTAGTCATATTCCAAAATTATTTGAGAAAATAGTAGCTGCAAGATCAAAATTGGGTTCGACAGTAGTAGAAGAACAGTTTGGGTTTCTTAATAAGAAATCTGCGGATTTGAATTTAATTAATTTTGTTGGCCACCTGTCGGACATCTTGGATGGTGGTGGGGAGGTTCACGCTATCTACACGGACTTTTCCAGGGCGTTCGATAGGGTAAATCACAGTATCCTGCTTAGTAAACTGGTAACCGCGGGTATCCAGGGTACATTATTGAAATGGACTGCTAGTTATCTATCTGGAAGATTTCAAACTGTAAAGATTAATAATTATAGGTCAAAAAATATTCCCCTTGACTTCACAAGGATCCCACTTGGGTACCTTATTATTTGTATTATTTATTAACGACGTTTCTGACTGTTTTAGATTTGCTAAATTCTTATGTTTTGCGGACGAGGTGAAATGCTTCCTTACAGTATCTTCCCTAAGCTTCAGTTGGATCTGGCCAGCTTGGTAGGTGGTGTGAGACCAATGCTATGAAACTAAAAATCAATAAATGTCACTCCATAATCTTTAATAAAAAACGTAATGAAATTGATTATGAATATAATATTAGGGGGACATCTTTATCCCAAGTTTCATCTATTCGGGACCTTGGAGTTATTATGGGCACTACACTTTCTTTTGTAAATCAAATTTATATTGGTTTCTCGAGCACTCAGGATACTTGGATTTATTAAGCGAAACACATCCGACTTTAAAGGTATTAATGCTATTCGGTTACTGTACTGTACTCTTGTCAGACCTTCAGTTTGGAGGCCCCATTATATTTGTCATATACACAGAATTGAACAGGTGCAGAGAAAATTCTTTTGATATCTAGCATATAAGTCTAATATACCTCATGTGAAAGGATTTTCTTATGATTGAAGGGATCAGGTGGATCTCAAATTGTTTTTAAACTCATTAACCACCTGATCGATTGTTTTTCATTGATTTCCACAATGTCTTTAGCAGTTCCAGTTAGAAGCAATAGCCATATTTCATCCGCCATTTAAGAGAACTAATATTGGCCTCAATTCTTATATTTCACGAGTGTCTCGATTGCCTAATTCTTATGCTGATAACTTGCATTTTTTCAATGTAAGCTTTGGCAAATTTGTAAGTCTGTTGAAGCAAATTGTGACTTGATTTTAGTATTTGGTATTGTATAGTCGTATTGTAGTATTGTGATAATGTGTACCTGATGATTCTGTACCTATTAGTTTGGTTATGTTTTCGTTTTTATTCATGTAAGCACTTTTTAAATTGTTAATTAATTTTTATATTTTGGAATTTTACTACTTAATGTTTTGAGGTTTTGATACTTTATTGTAATCTTGTGCTTTGTACTAAAAGTGGGCAAGGCCCATTAATAAATAAATAAATAAATACTTACACGACAAACCATAAACTCTGATACATTCCAATCTGGATATCTTGATTCATTTAAAATCTGAACAGATATATCTCCATAATACACAGGCATTGTATCATACGGCCAATAGTGATCACACTTCTCACGTCCTTTTTCAACACATCTAGTTAACATAATGATAGCTCGAGAATTAGATTCCCAACACATACGCCAAAAATCATCTCTAGTAGAATGCAAAGGACCTTGTGTAACTATAAACTCCCGAGGAGAATTATGTCCCTAGAATTTAACCATGAGTAACTTCCATTTTTTTTTTTAAATAAGAACTTACAGGAACATAATTTGCATTAATATAGTCCGAACCTTCCTCATCATCAACTGGTTGTAATTTAAAACGTGAATGATCATATGGTAAAATGTTTGTGAATCTGTTCTTTGGCCTATTACAAGGTAAATCAGCAAAAGTACATGGTTGATCACGTCCTACATGCTTTAGTTCTTCAAATTCTTCACTAAACCTAAAATACATCTTAAAAAAAGTTTCTTAATGTGTATGAAAAGTTACCTAAAGTCTGAATCAGCTGACATTATCCGGTAATGATTAGAAAAATTCTCTATTCTAATAGGACGATTTGTTTCTATAACAGAATCTGGAAGTGACATATTATCATTTGTTCGTGATTCTGTAGCTTTTCTTCCTGCTGCTCTTCTCCGTCTAATAATTATAATTGTTATGAATAGTAATGCTATTAAGACTATAGGTATAATAACACCAAGTATAATGGGGGTATTATCTTGATCTAAAAAAAAATGAAGCTTAATTGTATATAGCAACTAGTATTAAAACAATATAATTGATTACTGAAAACTATTTTTATAGAGATAGTTAATTCAAGTAAACATGAACTTACACACTTTCAACAGTCCTTTGTAAGCATTAAGAAATTGTGGTTAGTAAAAATGTATTTTATAGTAATATAGATTTACCTGTTTGAATTGGAAAACTGTAGTAAGTATCTGTAAATTTGTCAGCAGCAGTAAAAGCTCTAATTTTTACAACATATGTTGAACCCGATTTAAGAGGCCCGTTGCAGTAACCTGGTTGTCGTACATCACATGTTTCATTTCCTATAATAAAGTCTTCGATTGTGTTGTTTTGGAAGGGATTATATGGTTCTGTCACTTGGTATGGTGGCCATACAGAATATGCTTGAACATCTCGCCAAGATGGCATTTCAAGACCTGATGAATTTTTGGTATTATCTTCCGCTACTATAATTGCATATGACACTACCTGAAATTTATGCAAATAACAAACACAAATTTTATATAATAAAGTATATGGGTGAACATATACAAAAAATTGATATGTTGACACTTTATTCCACAACTTATCAAAATGAAACTCCATCTCAACAAAAAAAACAAATATTACAGCTACTTGTAACACAACAATTATTACATAGTTTACTTTTTCTTGTTTATTTCGACCTATGAGGGTAAGCTATAGTATGTAATATAACACTTACTTTTTTTGTATTTAATCATGTGTTTTAAATATATTTGCAAACTTGAGAGGTCTGCTTCTATAAATGGTATAAAACCATTCTGATTGAAAAAGACACAATTAAACCCAAAAAAGGCAAGTTTATTATTTATGGATTATCGTGAAAGTTTTCATTTACAAATTTGAAATATAAGATCCTGTATTTCAGGTAAAAACAATACTTTACACAACTAAGTTTCACCAACTTCGAAAACATGGCAGTACCAAATTTTTATACATGTATATTCTCAACTTTGACTTATTTTGAAAATATTTTTGAAGTACGCAAATTCCCCAATAGTTTTCAGCAATTGCTTCAATTGTCACCCTGTGGGTAATTTTAAGGAACAAACTGCAGATAGTTGGTTTTGTGCTAATTTTTTTTTTATTTTTGGGTTAAAAGAGTATAAATTTTTGCGAGCTTTTATTTGGTTACCTTTAGATTTATTAAAACTGGTAGTGTCAAGTACATAAAACGGGAGAAACAGAAGCCAATTATAAATGGTCACAATCAATTGGTGGTGCTGCTGTCCATAACTGAAAATCCCCACGCCAGTCAGAAGGGCGTAGCAACAACGCATTTTGAAGAAAAACAGAGTGCATGCTTATTGTATTCCGCTCAATCAGAAACTTACTCAACAAGATTTCAAATAACGCGTCGCATTTTGTAATTGGACGAGGGAAAAAACTGAGGAAAACCCACGTAATATTACTCAATCACGAATCCACGAATAGTTATGGAAACTAATTACCAACATCGTTGATCTTTGAATGTTTGGTGTTATAATGGGAACACATGTCATGGAAACACAATTTATTGAACATTATTTGAATGGCGCTATTTACTTAAAGTTCCTTCAAAATCGTTTGCCGCAATTAATAGCCCAGGGTGTTTGAGGATCAAAGGAGAGAAATGTGGTTTCTGCAAGATGGCGCTCCTGCCCATTATTGACAAGTTCGAGAAATTTTAAAGATTTGCTCTCAAGAAAATGGATAAGAAGATCTGGACCTGGTATATGGCCACCTAGATCTCTTGATCTTACCAGTCCATATTTTCTCTTATGGGGGTATATTAAGGCTATAGTATATCAGAATACTCCTACTACGCAATTAGACATGCAGTAAAGAATTGCATTTCAGGCACTTACAATCTTAAGGAGTGTTTGTAGATCATTCATAGCATCTCACCTTGTGTCATCAACAGAATGGGCAACATTTTGAACAGTTGATGAATTAGTATGTATTTATTTATTTATTGATTTATTAATTAATTTATTTTTTTAATTCTTACATATGTTACTTTCATAAGCTATCCCAAATTCTTAAATTAACGGTAAGAGAGGGCAACTGGTTAATACATACCGAAATGTTTGCCCTTCAATCTTAAATCAGGTGACGTTAAGAAATGATATACTAAGAAATACACTGTGCATTTCCGTCAGATGATATTATTTTCATTCCCAAAAAAGAAGTTATTGAGATAGATATAGAAAATGCCATAGTAACTTGATAGTACATTTATAGGCTACATCTGATGAAGACCAAAAATACAGGGTGTTCTATTTAAGAAAAACAGTTTTCAAAATTTTACATATTCAAGTTTGAAGTCACTTTTGGATCAGGCTGTGCAAAGTTTCTCACACATTCCCACTAAATATTGTAGCATATTATATATATATATATATATATATATATATATATATATATATATATATATATATATATATATATATATATATATATATATATATATATATATATATTATATAAACTTCACAACCTTACTAAAATATAGAACTTGAAATTACCTTTGATGTTAATATTCATAAAAAGTACTTTAAAGGCTTTTTTAATTTTTTAGCGCTTATTTTTTACCCTACAATAACTTTCAACAAAAAAAACTTATCTAAAATTTAATTATAATAAATAAATGTCTACACATTTTTCAGTGAAGTTGTCAGTTTTCGAGATATTCACAAAATGTACTGGAACGCCCTCTATAGACTACCTTTGACGTTAATCAAAATCTGATAAAAAACTAAGATAACTTTACACAAGTTTTATTAAAATCAGTACTTTTTAAGTTATTGTGGCTACAAATACACATACAAACGGACATTACATTGCAACTTGCCTAGATCATTTTGAAAAAGCTGAAAATGTGTAAAAATATCAAAAACTGGACTTTTCACGGAGACACTTTGTGCTTCTCTCATAAGAGAGTAAAATGTTTTTTTTCCAAATTGAAATACCTATACAAAATAGGCTGAAAAAACAAAAAAGTGAGAAGTAGATAGAAAATTAATAACATTCAATAAGATTTCTTTCCATATTTTGACTTTGTTAATTTAATGTTTACTTAGTATAAATTTTAATTGTTGTGTTACCACTGTTTATAAAAAATAAAGGTTAGAAGAAAACTAATTATTATTTTCGTTATCAAACTACTAGAGATGGCTCATGTATCAATTTGCTATTTAGTATTTGCAAGTGTTTCTAAATACTAAGAAAACTTACTGGCCCATTGGCTTCACTGAAATAATTCTTCCTAAACCTAATTTGTATAGTTGTAGAGCTTTTGCAAACTTCTGTAGCCAGTACTTGTGTACCAGGTGTAGGAGGAGGTAAAATTGGCATTTTTTGCTTCCATACAGTTTCTGGTCCAAATCCAATTTTAGTTTCAGCTTGAATTCTAAAAATGTAAGTGCGACCTGGAACTAACTGTCTTATGACACCTCTAAATTCATTTGGACCGAAATCACTGTGATGTGTATGTCCAAAACTCTGAAAATTACTATTAAAAAACTAAAACATAATAAGAATATTTCCTACATCTGAATCAAATGAAATGGTAAACTTTCGTATTACTCCATTCTGTTCTGCAAATGGTAAAGACCATTCAAAAGTAATATCACTAGGTTGTATATCAACAGGTTCAAATTTCTCAACTTTTCCAGGTACTGATTCTTTTGTAGTAAAAATAGCTGAAACCGGAAGTGATCTTCGAAGAATACTAGACTCAGTACCACTTCTTACAACAACAGTGAATGTGTAATTACGATGAGGTTTTAAATCATGAATTGTAACTGAATTATAGAGTGTTAAATTTTGAATCAAAACATTTTCTGAAGTTAAATATTGTACTTCAAAAGCATTAAATTCTCCACGGGGAGAATCCCATAGTAGCGTAACTTCAGAATCTCTTATATTTGTAGCATTAATTCTTGTGATAGGTTCAGGATCTGTAAGTAAATAGAAAATAAAAGATTTAATAAAGAAGAGCTTATGTCATACAAAGCCTATCTTGACGTTGTAAAGGTTGACTTGCAACATTATTAGATACAGTCCAGACAGTTATGTTGTAAAGCCGCCCAGGAATCAGACTTTTGAAAGTAACTAATCTATCAGAATCGTTAGCAGCTTTTTCTTGAACAGGGATGTTCGATTCAGACAAAGAAAACCTATACAAATCAAACTTGGATGAAGTTTGTGGAGTAGGTGTATATCTAAGACTTATAGAATCTGTTAATTGTTGATTATTTACTACAACTACTTCAGACTGTATTAATGGCACTACAAAATTTATTTAATTAGAATTGGAAATAAACAAAAAAATGATCTACATACTTGTTCTAGTTCTTAATTTTGTAACATCACTTTCAAGACCATTAGAAACTGCTTGAATATCAAAAATGTATTCAAGACCTGGCATAAGATCACCTACTAATAATCTTACTGGTCCAGTACCATTCTGATTTTGACTTACATTGCGTTTACTAATTTGACTAGAATTTGTACCTTCCCACCATCTTACAATGTAAGTCTCTACCCGTCCTTCAGGACGTGGCCATTCTAATGTTACATTATTTGAATCTACCAGTGGTGCAATATTGGAGACTGGATTTGGTCCTAAAAATTTTAATAAAATACTGAAAGGAATCTAGTGATATTCATCTACAGACAGATTAAAAGCTATTGCACATTCAGATTATGCAAGTTAAAATATAACGTTTTCTATTTTACATCTTACAGTGCAGAAATTAAAGTTGATTTTATACCAACTTCTTTACTCAAAGTAACTGTTGAAGAAAGTAATATTAAGTTATAAAGTTTCGATAATAACCTGCTTGCTTTAACATATAAGATAAATACCTTGTTACTGAAACAGTGTAACTGATTTAACCTTGGTGTTTTTAATATTTTAATACGATTAAACATTTCAAACAGTTATAAGGGTTTCATTCTGTTTTCACAAGTTGCTGGAAATCTGACTAATAAATTGATAAATGTAGCCCAGACGAGATTGTCACTTTATTGCAAAGATCTCAGGCTGGGTTCAAATCATAATTTAATGGTGGGTTAGTGAAACAATATTCGTAAAAGTCCTACAAAATCAAAGGGTAAATTTTTTAAATTATACTCTGTTCCATCTTATTTTGCATCAAAGTAGGCCATGGTATTTGTTTTCTGTAGTGGTATTCCCATTTGACAAAATGATAAGTCAATTTGTCGTCGTCCTGTCAAAAGTAATTGTGCTGTGTTGCCTACTTTAAGTATTGCATACGATGATCAAGTCTTATGTTGAATTAATAATAATTTGTTGAGAAAATGCCAAAAGTCATCCCAAAGAGTACAAAGTAGCAAATTTTAAGGTGCTATAAGCACCTTACAGGTGAGAGACATGTGTCCCAGCGGGGGAGGTACCACCATCCTTACCATGGGCTCCTTAATATTGGGTCTCCGATTTTCTGAGCTTGGTAAGGGCTGCCGGTCACCTTTTCTTCATCCTGAATTTATTCTAACCCTTATTCTTCTTTGTCGCCTTCGCTGTCTTCCTATCAGATTGAAAGTTCAAAATTAAAAGTTACAAAAAGATGTCTGTGGTTTCTAGGGTAATAAATACCGGACGTAAATCTTAATGCTGTTCACCAACATCTTGAACAATTACAACCTGACATTTTTTTCTATCTGAAACTCAAGTCTCCTCTGAAAGCTCCGATTCACCTGACTTGCAATATCTCCAATGCAAGCTTCACTCAAACTTTCGATATAAGGAGGCGTATGTGCCTATACCAAGGACAGCATTGCTTGCAAGAGGATTTCTTCCTTGGAGAATAAAATTTCGACGTGATTTGTGAAATTTTACTATTGCATTTATAGGTCCCCTAATGACAGTATCGATTACCTTAGTTTGAAATTTTCTATTTTCTGTCTCAGTTTCCATCTTACATTATCTCAATTGTAGGAGATTTCAATGTTCATAACTCTAATTGGCTTCAATTTTCATCTAGTACTAATCCAGCTGGTCATAGTGCAGAAACATTTGCTATTGCTTGTGATCTCACACAAATGATTTCTCAACCCACAAGAATTCCTGATAACCCTAGCCATACTCCACATCTTCTAGATCTCTTTCTTAAGTTTGGAATAATACATTAGAACAATCCGGTGAAACAGTTGTAGTCGCTTTAGACATCTTAAAGGAATTTGACCAAGTTTGGCATAAGTGTTTACTTGACAAACTCACCTCGTTTGGGCTCTTCAAATGGGTTTCTAGTTTCCTGGATAAAAGACGAATACGTGTGGTAGCATTAACGCGGGCGTGCCACAGGGATCAGTTATAGAGCCTACACTTTTCCTGCTATACATAAACGACCTTATTTGTTCAACAACTAATTTTTTCAGGGAACGGGGATTGGGATTATCACAAAACTATGAATGGGGACCGGTTTCAAAATTGGGTGATTAAAACGCTGATTTCATGCGTTGTTCAAATTACCCGAAAATTATGTGGTGGTAAACAAACCGTATCATTCGAAGCAGTTAGGACAAGCCACCCTCACTTTTGAGTAAGATCAGCTGCAGGAGTGGACGGTTACGCACGGGGTCGAAATTGACGGCAAAATCACAAAAAAAACAGCTGTGAAACAAAATTCAACCTTTTAGACCCAGAGTTTCATGTTAGCCTCCTTACCATTGTCAATATAACCCATAGTGAAACGGCATGGGGTTTTTGTAAAAATTATTACAATAAGCAAATAAGCTGTGAACCTGCATCGACAGATAGAGTTCTCCTACAATGTGACAAAATTTTTGTTCACACACAGAAAAGATTATTTCAAATAATTTGGAGAAACATATCGGACATTTTTCGAATGAAAATATTCCAGCACTAGGAGAATTTGATTCAGATAGTGATATGAATTCAGGTTCTTCTGGTGATATAATGCACTTGGAATAAGCCTCCACTGTTTAGCATCAAAATTTTAGTATAAATACATTTAAATATTTGGTTTTCGCCAGGTCTTGTCCGCGGATATGAAAGCAGCAATCCTGTGGTCAATTCCATTTAGCATTAGTTTAAATGGATACAGTTCTGGTTCTTTACTTTCATGTGTACGTTACAGTCAAGAAAATCACGAAAACAAATCTTCACATTGCATTACTTATGAAATTGCGCTCTGGATTTCCTGCACATTTCTCCCTGTTTTTTATTTTGGAAGAGTCAAAAAGGAAGCAGGCATTTTTTTTACGTAGATTTGGTTCACAAAACATCTCATTGTATTATGAACAGTATAAAGAACATACAATTTCCGTTTTATGTAGGTAATAGACATTCAAGGTCTGAAAACTAACATTTACTTTTTTTTAAATAGGTCGCTCGGGATTCAACGATTTTCGTGCAAAGTCTAAATAGCGTGAAAAGCTATGTTGCAACTTTAAAAATGTAACCTACAATTTTCAAAAGTCAAGCTACAGTAGTAACTTTTTGTTCTTTTGACAGTGCTTCCACACTCTCCCTAGATTTTTATGGCCTGCTCTAATGCAAAATAGGATGGAACAGAGCAAGAATGGTAAACCTAATACGCAAAATCAAACAAAGTAGTGCAAGAAGATCCAGAGTTGTCGTTCTGTGTGCGTTGCAGCATGCGAGTAAGAAATCTGGCGGATTAAAAAAAAAAAAAAGAAATGCCACACCGCATGCGTCACGTGCTTTATCACATGCGCTTTGCAGCATGCGTCAAACGCACGTAAAATAGACCAGGTGAGGACATGGTAAATAGGATTGCTGAATCCCCCTCAGAACCCTAACTCCGTTCCTTCCGAACCTATATATACGTAACGTATGTATGTATGCTGGGAATCCATGATTGTGGCTGAAGGAGATCGGAAAGCTCGAGCAGCCGCCCTCTCCCTTGGGGAGGGAATGAAATACGTGGCCTTTTCCTTTTCTTCCATAAGGCATGTGCTCGCCAAAATATCGATTCGCTTGTGACGTCACTTACATTTCTCGACCGGTTTGTTTACATTTACGACAATGCGTTTTTATAGGTATGAAATGGGCTGTTTTGTGTTTTTAGTGTTACTTGAACAATCTTAAGAATCATAATTATTTTGATTGGTGTGTAAATACTTTTGTCTTTTGTATTCATCTTAAAAAAACTTTGTGAAAACAGTTTTTCAACTTTAGCAGAGAATTTTAAAGCTTGAATCCTTGGCTGTTTGGATCTGTCGCTCAGCTGTAAAAGGACGTTGCATTTTTACCTAGTGGACTTTATTCATAATACTAAAGAGGTAAGCAAACAATATACATACATATTTCAAATGTCCAAACCTTTCTTTCGCGTTTTTAGTGCGATAAAGTAACAACCAAAAAATAAGCATGCCTGGTATGAGATGTGCCGTGTATGGGTGTAATAACACCCGTCACAGCCAGCGAGAGTTTTCGTAATGCACTGGCAGACAGATTTGGACAATCCAGCAGTCCTATTAGGTTTACGGTTCTTGGGAACAGAGTATATGTTAGGGATCAAATGGGTAAAAAATATTGTCACTAAAGAATTCTACCATGTTAAGCTCACCAGTTAATAATATAAACATCTGTAATGTAAATAATGACTTACGAACTGTGTGATTTAGTTGCTGTGGTTCATTACTTTCTAATCCATAACTAACTGTATTTACTTGTATCGTATATCGTTCCCCTGGTGTCATATCAGTAACTTCAGCCTCTGTATTTTGCACAGCAGGTAAGCGAACCCAAGTTCGATCTGTGTCTGTGCGATATCGTATTGCATATTCGGTAATCAATGAATCTATCGGTGCTATCCACTGCACTATCACAGAATTAGTAGTAGTCTTTTCTATTGTCATGTTACGTGGAGGTCTTGGAACTGCAATAAAAAATTTAGAAGCGTTATCACTTAAAAACGTGGAAAACTAACAGACAGGTTGGAAGTATTCATGTGGATCACTCTTAAGTCCATGTGAGATGGCATAAACTCTCACAGTATATCCTGCACCTGGATATAAATTGGTAAGAATAATTCGAGATTCATAAGTAGTTTTAAATATTTTTTCCATAGTATCATTTCTAACTAATTGAATTTCATATTTTTCCTGTCTAGAATTCACATCTGATTTCCAGCTAATATTTAAACCATCAATAAATGGTCTCGAGTCTTCAATAATAGGTGCACTAGGTCGAGTGATTACAAATAAAGAACTATCATTTGATTCCATTTTTTTTGACATTGCCCTAACAGCTATAGAATAATTACGACCCGGCAATAAAGTATCTAGTGTTATGATAGTTTTGTTGCTTGATACTGTATTACTATCACCATTAGAACCCTCAACCTCGTGATACGATACAATGTAGCCTTCTTGAAAGCTTTCAGGATTATCTGACCAAGAAATATTGATGTTACCATCTTGATCGGCGCTATGCACACGTAAGTTGATTACGGGTAAAGGTTCTGCAAATAAGCAATAAAACGACCATTCTACTCGTAAGAAATAACTTACTTAAGGTCACATCTGCAGACATTGGCCATGATGTCACTTTTCCTGATACAGTTTTAACAATTACCTGATAAGTACGTCCTGGTTCCAAATTATCCTTAAACTCCCACGACTGTGGTTCCTCTCTTAATTTCGTAACAGGTGGTTGCTTTTTTACAGACCCTAAAGATAGTTGGTATTTATCAAACTCACTGTAACAAATCAAAAATGATTAAAAACATGTAAGAAAAATGTAAAATCATACCTTTTGCCATTAGGCGCTTCCCAATGAACAATAAAGGAATTTGATGTAACAGAATTCCTTTCAAAAGAAACATTTAATGGTCTTAATGGAACTGTTCTGTATTGTGCAGTTGTGGGAGTTGAAATTTCATCTTCTGACATGGTCTGAACCGATATATTATAAGCTCGTCCTGGAACCAAACCTTTAAAAGCTGCTTGTGCTGGTCCTGGTGGCTCTCCTTCCTTCTCAACATATAAAACACTATCAATTGCATCAGGTGGTTCGATAGAAACTTTATAATGTGAATATACGGCTGCCGGATAAGGAGGTTGCCATAATACAAGTAATGTAGTTTCGTTACGAAACCAAACTATAAATTTGCCCGGAGTATTTGGCTCTGGAAATAATTGAGTTAGTAATACCAAATTAAAAAAACTATAAATACCTACTCGTTGTAAAATTTCTAGAAGTATAAGCCGCACTTTCTTTTCCTTCAAAAACAGTAAATGCTTGTACTTGATATGTGGCACCAGGTGTTCGATCTCTTAAAATATACGATGAGGTTTCCAAATTTTCTATAGTTAAGGATTCTGATTTTGGATCTAAAGATGGAGTAAGTGAATTAATTTTTAATTTAAAACTTGAAAAGCTGCCATGAAGTGGAGGATTCCATGTTATTACTGCGGTTTTTCCACTTCTAACCGATACGGATAAATTAGAAGGTGGATCAGGCACTGCAGAAAAAAAAAACTGTAGTAATTAAACAATACTGCAAACAATATTTATTAGTCGAGAAAGGTTCATTGTTTCATTATCTAATATGCAAATAGTTTGGCCTTAACTTTCAATTTTTTAACTTCAGAATGTAATAAAGCTGTGTGCTTGTGAATGCGGGCGTGAATGAGTGAGAGTGTGTACGTGCGCGTGTGGGTGCGTGCGTGTGTATGCTGGAGTGTGTGCGCGTGCGTGTCTGATAACATGAGGAGTCTAAAACATTGACGCCGCATAGGCGCATACAATTCAATGTGTATTTCAAATTCGCTGTATAAAACCTTGATGCACTTGATTCATTCTCAGTATGCGTGTGAACATGCACGTGTGGAGCGCGCGTGAGCGTGTGTTTGAGCAAGTGTGCATGAGCGAGAGTATGTGCATGCGCGCGTGTGGTTGTGCGTGCTTGTCTATGGTTTTTTGTGTTGTGTTTGTGTGTGAATGTGTGCGTGCGCGCGCGCGCGTGTGTGTATTTTTTAATTATTATTTTTTTAATGACGGCTAACACTACAAGGTGAACTGTGTAGAATTATACGAATATTGCAAACCTGTTGTTAGATGTTTGTTATTTCGAATGGTTTTTGAAATAATGAGGTGTAAACAGTTGGACTATAGTAATGAGTGTTAGGTAATCCCACAATTAAAAATTAAAATAAAAACAAGAATGGCAATTTAAAAAAAAACTGAAATTTATCTTAATTGATGGTAAATTGAAATTTGTATCTAAAAGTAATGAAACCGTTTATCAAGTTGGCCATTTCATTAAATTTCTTGACAAAAGACAAAACACTTCATCGACGACGTCATTGTGTCGCCATATTGAATTTCGAAAATGGGGTTCCGTTTAAAATTTTTGACTGGGTCCACTCTCGGCAAAATCGTAAGTGGCATTAATTTAATTTATTGTGAAAAATGAACTATAACTTTAACTCAAATATAACATTTCTAACTTTAAAAACAATTGAATTGCGTCGTCTGTAATAACTTCGATGTTACCCAGCATGATACAATGTAACATGTCACCACCCAATATCATACAGTATGCCCCCGGATCGACGGTTTAAATATTAAGTGTACCTACACACAGGTGCACACAGTACAATCAATTTAAATACTTGTCTTTTAGGTATTAAATCATCTGTTTCGATAAACATTTATAGTTATCTTATCAGCCACAGTAAATGGTAACATCTCTTGAAAAATAACTTGAGATGTAAAAAAAATGCTATTAATATAACAATTGGATAAACGTTTATTAAAGGGTTATATGAGTAGCAGACTTATATTTGCGTTTTTATATTTCATAAATTTATTTTAACAGCTCAAGTAAATCTTAAAGATATTAAGATAAGAGACACGTGTGTTTTATATTATTTAAATCAATCATTTGCGTAATACACATCATGTAGTAGCAGCTTTAAACCTAGGAATCTCACCAGTTCTGATAATTTCGAAAATAGTTTATAACGGTTGTCTATTAATGATTGAAGCTGACGTCACGTAGCAAATTTTGGTTAGGTTGGTACTACTACACTTCATTTCGGTCGCAACTATTGACATTAGCGTCTAATCACCTTTCATGTAATTAAAAACATTATTTGTTAAAATTAAACAGAATACCCCTACTTTTGGAAATGTTTATTGCCAATATTTGCTAATTACAATTATTTAACAAAATAAATTTTAAAATTATTGTTATGACCAAAATACAAACAAACATTCTTCACTAAATTAACATAATTACAAAAAATATTCCATTAATTCGTCTAAATTATGCAATCTATTTCTATAAATACTGTCTTTAATCTTTCCAAACAAAAAGTAATCTGGAGTTATGAAAATAATTGATTGTAAATATAACGAAAAATTAATACAGGAATGAAGAATAAACGGAAAAATTATAATAAAAGGTAATGAAAAACACACACGTGCGACTATGGCAAAAAAGGTAGAAACCGATTTATTTTACAATATAATTATCAATGTTGCAAATACTAAGCAAAGAAATTTCCTAGATTTGACATGACGCAGCTTCAATCATTAATAGACACGTGTTATAAAACCAAATATCTAGCAGTGCCACTAAGTGTGATCGGAGAGAAAAAATTACGGCCACGACTGCGTTGATAGTTACATCTATCCTGAATGCTATATATCAGGGTTATGCAAACAATAAGATTGAAATTGTCGTTATACTATTTCACGTAACTAATCATTTATATTTAATAGGAACATTTAACAATATCGTATACTCACGTGCAAGTTCATGTTTTTCGAGGATAGTGAAACATTGGACAAGTTGTTGAAAGAGATCGGGTTTAAATCAAAAGAGGACGAATCACAAGGATAATGGACTTACCTGAGATGCTTCAAAAATGGATACACTTTTTGAAACAATATAAGACCCTAAACGAAAATAGTTTCCATCACACTGTCTTCTTGCATAAAACGCGTGGCTTTTTCAAAATTTGCTCGTTCATTGCAAAATGACGATAAACGAATTCGTGTAACAAGCGTTGGAACAAATGGCCATAGGTTAATTTTATTAGGCTTTATTTATGTTTTATACAAATTTAAACGTTTCGATAATTACAGAACTTCTGATTTGAGAATTATAAATTTCGCACTCTTAAAAGAAATTGGTAAAACGTATAAACTATTTCCTGGATAAAACCGTGCACTGATGAAAGAGGGAAATTGATTGTATCAAACTTTTGTCGTTTATTTTCTAGCACGTGACTGTATATCCTTCATTTGTAAGAAGATATAGGTTTAATAAGCCATTGTAATATGTCAGTTTGACATATTACAATCATAAAAAGTAAAGGTCCTCAGGATACTTCCTTGGGGAACTCCCACATCTGTTAACCGTTCATGTGAGTTTACGCCTCGGTTCTTTCTAAGTTGTTTATTATAAAGCGCTAACCGCGTTGACTTTTTATAACTGAATTAATTTTGGTAAATACAGACTACTTTGCTTACTTTTAGTAAATTCGGAAAATACTTTTCATTTCTTAAATAAGTTAGAGATTTTGCAATTGCTGATGTATATTTTTACAAGACGGTTGTAGGTACATTATAGGTTGTCAAACTTAAGAGTTTCTTACTTCCATTTCTGTTACAAGACTTATGGCTAATGTTTTCTGTGTAATTGAAATTGGGTTTGTACTATTTATTTTCTGTTTAACATACTTTAAGAAGTTTAAATATATAAGAAAAATATTGAATTCCTCACAAATTAGTTCTATTCTTTCCTAAATTTTTATTTATAGCATAAGTTAAAATAGTGTAATAAAGGTGTAATATTTACGAATTTCCTTCATAGTGAAATAAACATAATCCCGAGATTCGTAACAGAAAATTTAATTAGGGGTGGGCAATATTTGGATATATCTAATCAAATATCAAAATATTGATATGATATGATATTGGTGGTTCGATATATCAAAATATCAGAATATCAAAATATTGATTCATTAAAAACTGTTTAATTTAAGCCAAAAGCGCTTATTTTATCACTATTTTCGTTTAGATAATCAATATTCAAATCTCCTCAGAGCATTATATAATGTGGAAGATATTCAACTTTAATTCTAATTTAATTACACATTCAGACAGGTTTCTGTGAGGGTTGCAATACACATTAGATAAAGATCATCACAAAATTTAACTGAAGCGCATTCGAACTATATTATTACAATTATGACAGCAATTCATTACTGGTACGGCGAAGGCATTTAAATGTTAAAAAAAATTAAAGAAATGTTACAATTCTGTTATGCATTATGTCGTAAGTATTTCAAACTAAGTTGTTCATTATTTTTAATTTTTTTTTGGAATGGGTGCCTGAGATACTACTTACCTGAAATCTTTTAATCGGTAGACAATAAATTAATTCACTTTTAGTCTATAACTCGCTGGGATGCAATCAAAAACAGTTAACAAAAGTACACTAGATAGCCTTGAGTTCCTATTTAATATAGATTCTTATAAATGTTCATTGACGAGTATTCTAAAAGATGGTATAGGTTTTGATTTGATCAGAATTTTATACTTTGAGATGATTTTTGATTATTTCCACCATTGTATCAAGATGAAAAGGTAAACTTCTTTTTCTGATCATCTATTACAACGGTGCATTCTGAAGTATCAGAAATTAAGGAACATTTCCTGCTTGTTTGTTTCATTGATTTAGCATTCAAAATTCCTCATCTACTACGTCAATTTCCTTTTGTACCGGTATAGATACTTTGGGAATTCTGTCTTGATTGGAATTATTTTGTTTATGGGAAACATCTGAGTGATTGTCAACGACCTTGTTGCCTTGATTTTTAAACTTGTTTTGTGTTTTTTCAAATACCGCATTAGCATATGATTCCTTTTTATCGGATGTAAATACATAGGTAATTTTTTTATCGGATAAATGCATTTTTAGCACGAAATATTTTATCATTACAATTCCCCTTGGTTCGAGAGTGAATTGCCCAAATGACAAAAATATTATTAAATTAATTTATCCTAATTAAAAAAATCACCACCAATGTATTTTGGGAAGATTAACACACAACGTGACATTTACTACGCATTTAATTCAATACCAATATCTTGATTTCTTCAAGGTATTCGGTACCAACCTGACCATTTTGGACGTTACGTCTTAATGAACTTAATTAAATTAAACAATCGGAATGACAACTATCAAACTTTAATTAGCCGATTTAATACTAAACGCTTTCTTTGATTTTGGCAACTTCAAAATATGTAGAATTGGAACACTGTCATTATGACAGCGGTGCTTTTTTTACTTATTGGGAAATGCAACTATTTTATCGCTTATTCTAAATGTTAACCAACACCTCATTGGTTGGTTTAAAAAATTAGAAACTGCTAATTGGTTTTAAAAGACAGCGTGTACCAATCAATTATACCTCATTGGTTCATTAAATAGATTAGGAACTCCCAATTGGTTTTAATAGAGGCGTATATTAATCAATTCTAATGTACCAAGGGGCAGGTTTTTTGCCGGTAAAATTTTCTCGAGTGATTGTTGATATGGTAACATTCTTAAGGGATGTTAACCAATGGCAATAATCTTGAGACAAAATCTTCCAAATAACGTTTGTTGGAAGTACTAGATTATTTATTTTCCATAACGATCATGTGGAAAGTGTTAAAAATATATGCTAATATGAAATTTAATCTACACTTAATTAATTTTAATGAATTATTAATTAGTCTACATTTCTAAACGGAAATATCCGTCAAATTTGTAGTCAGTATTTTTTGCCGCTATTGCCCTAGGGATTTTCTCTCTACAATGAGAACGTGATTGGTCGATATTTGAAGTTTGTGCAATTTAAATGCACCAACATATCTGGTGTGGAACAGCACACGACCTTCCAACCTACAAAGTGAAAATTGAAATAAATGAAATAATTTTAATAATAATTTTTCAGGATAATTAAACAACATATTTTTACGTTCCAACCTACGTATACATATGTAAGTATAGAAGGTTATGCAATCGACTTTTTTTCCCACCATCGCTAAATCGGCACATTATCTCATTTTATTTTGCCAACATCGGCCATGATGTCTGAATGTGTGGATGTATGTTAGTATCCACGATAACTGCAGAACCATTATACGTACGTACTTGTTTTCATTTCTTCTGTAGCTGGTTAGATTTTGTGAGAAATTCATCGAGCGCGAGGGAGAGGGGGGCTATTAGGAGCTGGTTTTGTTTTTATCAAACATTTTTGAAACAGCTGTATATTTCAAAGATATAAAAATTCCAATATATAGATTAATTATATTCTACGCAATTCTTTGGTACGACGCGTAATTTAGCGGCAAAGAATTTCTAAGGTAGAATTTAAGTGTTAGTTCAATGTTTTTCAATATCTGAATAACGACTAATTTTATAAGAAAATATAAATTTACATAGCTTTGCATTATAGTTTCTTAATATAAAGCGAAATAAGTCTAAAAATTAATACAAACATGATTGAAAATGCTGTATTATCAATATTTTTACAGAAACGGACGGCTTTGGAATTTTTTTAAGTTAGCCATCTAGATGTCTATCTGCCATATATTAAAAAAGAGGTTGCATAATTATCCAAAAAAATTATTATTAATACTATTTCATTTCTCTTATTTTCCACTTTGTGGATTGAAACGTCATGTTGTTTCACACCAGATATTTTAATACATTAATAACTAAAATAGGCAATATTGTAAAACAAAATCAATAATCTATGTCACATGAACGTTTAAAATTTCATGTCAGAGGTTAATAGACATCTAGATGCTAACTTGCAAATAAAAATGTCAAATTGTTTTGACGTCAGCGTTTAGCGTACTGCCGCCATTTTGAATTTTTTAATAGCAACCTAGGTCGAATGATACATTACAGAAAAGCTTGTTTTTTCCTCTTTCCAAAATTATTGGCAACGTACCACTTTAATATTAGATTGTGAGATAAATTTAAGAAAAATACGAAAAATGTAAGTTTAAACAGAATTTTATTTTACAAAAATTGCAACTAAAAAATTTACTAAGTTCCAGTTACCTCATTACAATAAGTGCTCAAAATGATGGCCATTTGTTTGTTGGCAATGATAAAATCTCTCATTTGTGGAGTAATTGCCTGCATTTCGTGACGTATGCGATCCTTTATATCATTTACGTTAGTTGGTATGTTAACATAATGACATTCTTTCATGTAGCCCCAGAGAAAAAATTAAGTGGTGTCAGGTCGGGTGATCTTGTAGGCCACTCAATTAAACATCTTTGACCAATCCATCTCCGAGGGGAAATAATATGTAAATATTACGTAACGTCTCTTTAATAATGTGGAGGTTTACCATCTTGTTGAAAGTATACGTTCATATTTGCAAATAAACGGTTTATTTCAGGTGTAATTTCATTTTGGAGAAGATCAACATATTTAGCACCGGTAAGCATACCTTCAATAAAAAAAGGGCCAATCGAATGGCTTTTCACCAAACCCTCCCACACATTAACTTTTCGTTGATGCTGTGTATGAACCTCCTCCATCCCGTGCGGATTACAATCTGACCAGTACCGGGAATTATGTCTGTTAACAGAGCCATTCAAGCAAAATGTGGCTTCATCACTGAATACAACAAAATCTAAGAAATTGTTTTGCTCTGTAACTGTTTCACAAAACTCTAATCGGCGATCTCAAAATCATCTTCAACCGATTCTTGGTGGTTTTGAACTTTATACGGATGAAATTTATTTTTATGCGAAATAGTTTGTTAAAACTTTACTGTCGCCCAAATCTACCACATACACTATTAAACCAATCCACTTTCGTTACAAGCTCCTAAAATCGATTATTAATAAACTTGAGTCAAACAAGGCGTCTGGCCCTGACGGTATTCCAGCTATCGTTCTTAAAAATGCTACCCCGAGCTAATACCTGTATTGTCCAAACTCTTTTCGATCTCCATGTCATCTGGAGAGTTTCCCTCATCATGGAAGTTGGTAAATGTCCAACCTATTCCTAAAAAGGGCGACAAAACCGACCCCTAAATTATCGACCAATAGCTATCACTTCCATTCTGTCGAAAATCTTGGAGAAAGCCATCAACCACCGACTACTTTCGTTCCTCGAGTCCAATAAACTCCTAAACAACCAGCAGTATGGGTTCAGACAGAGTCGTTCCACGGGTGATCTTCTTTCATATGTCACCCAACTTTGGAATAACACATTAGAGAAGTTCGGTGAAACAGTCGTAGTAGCTAGATATTTCAAAGGCTTTTGACCAGGTATGGCAAAAGTGCCTAATTTTCAAGTTCACTTCGTTCGACATCCGATACGTTCATCAATTGGAAATCCAGCTTTCTTGACACAAGACGTATACGCGTTGTCATCGATGACTTCTTTTCGAACGAAATTACTAATAACGCGCGAGTACCTCAAGGATCAGTGATAGCTCCCACATAAATGACCTCATTTCCTCAACAACTAACCCGATCCATTGCTTTGCAGACGACAGCACTCTACACTGTAGTTCTTATCAGTTTTCCCACAACAATAAGTCTACTCACGTTCAACGCTGACAAAACCCAGTGTTGCCTTGTGTCCGCCAAGAAAGACCGATCATTTTCTGCTGTAAATATGAATGACTTGGAACTCAAGTTTTCAAACTCTATGTTAGGGATGTTCGTATCATCGAACCTTTCATGGGTTGACCACCTTTTGTCAGCCAGAAAAACAGCTGTCCGTAAACTGGGCTTTCTATACAGATCTAAACGTACTTCACATCGCAACAACTCCTTTTACTTTATAAGGCTCAAGTTCGACCTCATCTGGAATACAATTCCCATCTCTGGGTCCGTGCTCCCCAATACGCCCTTGATATGGTAAACCACATCCAAAAAAGAGCTATAAGGATTATAAATGACCCGTCTCTGACTTCTATTAAACATAGAAGAGTAGTTTCGGTTCTTTCCTTGTTCTATCGCTATTACCATGGCAAGTGTGCTTCCGAAACACACACCTTAATACATTCGCAGGCCATCTTTGCTAGGAACACCCGGTTTGCCCATTCACACCATAATTACGCAATTAAAATTCCATCGTATCACACTAAACGGGCGCAATTTACATTTTTCCACACGGCGACCAAATTGTTGGATGCACCACCCAGTTCCTGTTTTTCCTCCAAACTTTGACTTAAGTCAATGTAAGGTAGCCTTTCATAAACATTTCCCGGCAGCCTACCAATATCCCTAAACCCTCCCAGTGTTGCTGAGTGCTTTAGCACGTTAGGCAACTTAGTCTGTTCGGGAATACCATAAGTAAAAAAATATCATGAGTTCTTGCCAATACACTTGTAGATTTAGGGTTGTCGTGAACATCTAAAGTTTTATCTTCATTAGTTGCACTTTTCGGTCTACCGAGTTCTTGCCAATACACTTGTAGATTTAGGGTTGTCTTGAACATCTAAAGTTTTATCTTCATTAGTTGCACTTTTCGGTCTACCAGACCTTAGAAGATCCCTTACGCTACCAGTTTCATAAAATTTGTTTATTAACATCGTAACTGTAGATCTACTTATAGGAGGGCATTCAGGATTGAAATGGTCAAAAAGATGAGTTGTCATGGGTATGTTTCCGATCACCATATCCAACTAACATTGGTATTTGGATTCGTTGTTTTTCTGATAAATGTGCCATTATTCTTAATTTACTTTTAAACTCTGTGCGAATCTATTGAATTGAGTATCAGTTTTTACGATTTGTACACAAACAATGATATGGTTGACGTTTTTAATGCCTACTAATGTTTTTTATTTAATTTTGAAAATCTACCAGGGGCAAATCATTATTAGAGTACAATTTAATTTAGAATAATAAAACTAATATTTTATGACACTTCGTAGTAATGTGAGAATCAGCATGTAGATAGCCTCCAGTACGGGTAGGTTTTCTACACAGATTATATTTAAATATGCCATTAGAAAGTTTTGTAATTAAAGTATACAAGAATGATATAGAATGATTTGCTTCAATTTCCACTGTAAATTTGATATTAGGATGAATTTTGTTACGGTGATCCTAAAATTGATTTAAAGAGATCAATTGTGCGGCCAAATAACGAACATATCATCTACGTAGCGATACCAACAGTTTGGTTTTAATTGTGATGAATTTAGAGTTTCGTTTTCAAAATGTTCCATATAAATACTTGCAGAAGTTGGTGAAACAGGTGATCCCATACGTGCGCCATCAATTTGTTTGTATAATTGTGCATTATATATAAAATATGTAGATGTCATGCAACGGGTTATTAACTTGAATAAATTTTCGTTTATTGAGTGTTTATGTATTAAAACTTGGATTATGTCTGTACTGCTAGAATTTTGGTGAATACTGATGTAACATCAAAACTGACTAAAATATCTTCTTTTCCCAAATGAAAAGTTTTTAGTTTGTTTAAAAAATCGAAAAAGTGCTTAACATATGATTTTGCCTTTTCACAAATAGGTTGAAGGTTTTTCGTTAACAATTTTGCAAATCGTGGGTCGCACTAACAATGGGCCAGTCAGTTCTTTTGTGAATTTTTGGAAGACCATAAATTTTGGGCATTCGGAAATATTTTTCACGAGGAATTATATACTTTTTAATTTCGTTCGATAAAGGAGTAGAACTAATAATACGTCTTCGTTTTTCTGTTCCAAATAAACAATAATTACCGGTGACAGTCAAGGAGTGTATGAAATACCATGTGATAATTGTCCAAATACTTACGTCGGCCAAACTAATCGTAAAATATAAGCAAAAGATCCTAAGCTCTTCGTTAGCAATACATCATTTGGAAACCGGTCGTACTATAGATACCAATAAAATTCGATTACTAATGCCAAATTACAGTTTATCAGGAAGAATTATTAGAGAAGCTAACGAAATTGAAAGATACCATATCATTTGGAAAACCTTAATCACCCAATTACTTCACCATCAACATTACCACCTAAACCAACTGACTACTCAAGATAATAATCAAAATTCATGTAAAGGACCTACTACACTCAGTCGAACACACAAAATTAGAGGAGAATTGCCTCGAATTGATCCAAATTTGAAGATTTTCCTAACATCCGTGCATTTATGAAGTTATACACCTTAATTAGACCTTAGACAAATTTCCATCACAGCTGCTAGTCAATATTATTATAAATCAGTTACTTTCTTTCACATTTTTATATTTATATCTTTCTTGACGAAGGGGATGTAGTACATCCTTGAAACGTTGAATTGTATTTAATACTGTTAATACACCAGATATGGTATGAAAAACCTGTTCACAGCTGTAGATATCTAAATTTTCATTCTAATCATCAACTTAAAACTAAATTAAATGTAGTTAGCAACACAACTGATAAATGTTTGAAAATTTCAGACCCCATTTTTAGAAAAAAAAACAAATACAACGAGCGATTTAGGAAAAACAATTATCCTCTAAAAGTAATATTATTGTCAAAAACATTATTTTTTTAATAATTTTAAAGCAGACATATCTAATCAAAATTACAAATACATTTCAATCCCATACGCGAATAAAATTTCTATAATTTATAAATCTTTAGCTAAATATGGAATAAAACCAGCTTTTGAGTCACAAAATAAAGGCTCTAGATTATTTTCAAAATTAAGATCTGTTAAACCGTGTAGTCAAAAAACAAATACTATTTACTAAATTTCTTGTAATAATTGACAAAACATATATATTGAAACTACATTGCAACCAAAAAGTACAGTTTTGGCAAAACATTCTTTAGAAAAAATCACTTATTTGATGATAAAAGCACGAAAATTCTAGACATAGAAATAAATTATACTAAATGATTACTTTTGAAAATGATGCATATAAAAATTAACAATGATACAGTATGTAATAGTAAATGGAAAAGTTACCTCAATGTTATAATTATATTTTAGAAAATTTGTAGTAGGTGTATAGTAATGTGTAACGTTTTTGACATTTACGTTAATTAGATTTTGTAAAAAGTTTATGTGATTTTTGTTTGTTGTTGTAATTTGCACTGAAGAAGATCAAACATATGATCGAAATACATGCAAGTTTAAAAATAGTGTTTTAATGTTTGATGGAAGTACCATCAAATAAGCTTTATTATATATATATATATATATATATATATATATATATATATAATATATATACAGGGTGTCCCAATAGTGCGTATTCGGTCGATAGCTCCTTAGCCTTTAAACTTAAAAGATAAGTTTAAATACGAGAGTCGTCTATTTGTATAAGCTGCATAATCTAAAAATAGTTTGGTTTCTACAAGGTGTAATATAAAAGCGGTACAATATAGAACTTTTGATTTCTAAATAGAACACCCTATATATTATATTTTTCGATTCTCCTTATAATTTTACATCTTTTTTATAAGAATTACTTACAAGCTAAATCTTACAGTTTTTGAGATATTTGCAAAGTTAACTAAAAACTGATATTTTTATGTAGTAATTCAAGTAGGCGTATCTCAGTTATTTTTAAAGATAAAAAAATTATCTTTGGTATAGAATTTATTCATACATGAGCTCTATCTAATGTCAAAATTGGATTTCAATATACACGGTGATCACAAAAATTAATTCAATAACATAAATTTGAAAATGCTATACCTTCATTTCTTTAAATGGCACACCCTATATTTTTTTAATGCCTTGTCTTCGTCTATTAATCGGCTTTCATTTCTATTAGATATGTTCTATACCTATCTCTAATAGTTTCGGAGATATTTAAGTTTGTTCAATTTTTTTCGTTGATAACACTGAAGAAGAGTAAAATTAGTCGGTCAAAGTAAGCTATGAATACATAAGAAACTAAAAAGCATATTAACTGAAATAAAAACACTTAAAATTTTGTTGCTGGCAAACATGAAGTCTTTGAATAAACGACAAGTTTACTTTTCGTAACGTGGAAACATTTATATTTTGAATGACGTCTCTAATTATTGCCTTCATGTCATCTACAGTCGTTGAAGGAGTTTGATAGACTTTTTCTTTAATCCAACCCCAAAGAAAAAAGTCCAGCTTTGTCAAGTAAGGCGATGTTACAGGCCAGGAGATCGACCCTCCTCTTCCAATCCATTTCTTTTGAAACTGGATATTTAAATAATTTTTAACGTTTCTGCTAAAATGCGGAGGAGCGCCATCTAATTGCAGCCACATTTCTCTAAGGGTTTGTAAAGGTAAATCTTCAATAAAAGTTTCAAATTCCTTGCGCAAGAAGTTTAAAAATGAATCTCCATTGACCGTGTTTTCAAAAAAATATGATGCTATAATTTTTTCCCAATAATTCCAGCCCAAACATTAAGTGACCACCGGTGTTGTTCAACACGAATTATAAATTTGGGATTCTCAGTATCGTAATAATGGACATTATGTCTATTAAAGTATCCATTTTTGTGGAAAGTAGCTTCATCAGTAAATAAGATCGTGCTAAAATAGTTGGGTTTTTCTAAATTTTTATTTATGGCCCAATTGCAAAAGTTAATCTATTAACGAAGTCATCCTCGTCTAATTCTTGTGCAAGTTGGACATGGTATGGATGATATTTATATTTTTTTATAATTCTATTAACTGATGTTTTTGAAACTCCAGCTTCTAATTCCAATTGTCGGCAAGAAACGTGAGGATTTTCAATCACGGATTGAAGAACTAAATGTTCATTACCTTCGTTAATTGGGGTTCTTTCTCGTTCTAAATTGTCTTCGTAATGAATACTGCCCGTTTGCTCGAAACGTTCTTTCACTCTTGCAAATGCTGAAACTTGCGGGTATCGTGCAGTAGAAAATTTTTGCTTATAAATTCGATGAGCTAAACGACAATTTTTATCGCTTTCACCAAGGACGTAAATCATATTAACAAGTTCTTCTTTCGAAAAATTCATTTTGTAATTTAGGAAGTAAGTATACAATACTACACAAATATTAGCACTGTTTGACAAGTTTGATTTCTTCATTTATTTTCGTTCATCTTTTGTTTTACGCTCTTTTGATTAAATCGTTTAATTTTACGATGAATCTCAAGTATCTCTTAAAAATGGTGGTTTCATACAATATTTATTATAATTACAATTTATGTATTTCAGTTAATATTTTTTAGTTTCTTATGTATCCACAGCTTGCTTTGACCTGACCGACTAATGTTACTCTTCATCAGTGTTATCAACGAAAAAAATGGAACAAACTTAAATTTATCTCCTAAACTATTGGAGATAGGTATAAAACATATTCAATAAAAATTAAAGCCGACTAACGGACAAAGACAAGGCGTTAAAAAATATAGGGTGTGCTATTTAAAAAAAATGAGGATATAGCATTTTCAAATTTACCTTGTTGAATTAATTTTTGTAATCATCCGTTTATTCAAAGACTTCATGTTTGCCAGCAACAAAATGGTGGTCACATTGATCATTTATTATAATTTTATGTGTTTGTATTTCAGTTAATATGTTTTTTAGTTTCTTATGTATTCATAGCTTGCTTTGACCGACTAATTTTACCGTTCTTCTGTGTTAGCAACGAAAAAAATTGAACAAAGTTAAATGTCTCCGAAACTATTAGAGATAGGTATAGAACATATTTAATAGAAATGAAAGCCGATTAATAGACGAAGACAAGGCATTGAAAAATATAGGGTGTGCCATTTAAAAAAATGAAGATATAGCATTTTCAAATTTATGTTATTGAATTAATTTTTGCGATCACCGTGTATATTGAAATCCAATTTTGACAATAGACTAAAGTAAGCTCATGTATGAATAAATTCTATACCAAAGATCATTTTTTTATCTTTAAAAATAACTGAGATACGCCTACTTGAATTACTACATAAAAATGTCAGTTTTAATTTAACTTTGCAAATATCTCAAAAACTGTAAGATTTAGTTTGTAAGTAATTCTTATAAAAAAGATGTAAAATTATAAGGAGAATCGAAAAATAAAATAATATATAGGGTGTTCTATTTAAAAATCAAAAGTTCTATGTTGTACCGCTTTTATACTACACCCTGTAGAAACCAAACTATGTTTAGATTATGCAACTTATAAAAATAGACAACTTTTGTATTTAAACTTATCTTCTAAGTTTAATGACTAAGGAGGTATCGACCGAATACGCATTATTGGGACACCCTGTATATATAGTTCCGTGTACAATAATTTGTTCAATTTTCAGTTTCTGTTCACATCCTTTCTATACGCATGCGTGTGAGTGTGTCTATGTGGGTGGATGTGCATATTTCAAAGATATGAAAATATCAACACAAAGACGTTAAAATTATAAATTTAATTATGTGTTATGCAATTTTCTGATGTCACGTAATTTGGCGGAAAAAATATTCCTAAGGTGAAATTTAAGGGTGAACAGTACACCCGTTCCATAGCACTATAAAATGCTGGACTTTGTTACACGAAATCTAAATTTTGGTTAAAGATGAACGAGGGGTCGAACATTCCCTTGAAAGGTGAATGCTTTAACAAGGCAATAACGCCGACTTGTTTATAAATTTTTGGAAATAAATGTTTTTTTAAGAAGAAACGTGAAAGACTGGAAGAATGAAGCATCTTGAAAGTAAAGAAAACGAATTTTTCTGGCGTTATTGCCTAGCTATTAACGTTATAAACTTATAAATAAAATTTTGAAACCGCGCCGTGATAATTTTGTGTTGATGGTAGGCAACGCATCTAACGCACTCCAGTTCATTATTATTGTGGCGGCCGGTTATAAATGATCATTAAGCCTGTAAGGGTTTTATAGCAAGTAACAACAGAAACTTTTCATTGCTATCGAAAATCATTTGCATAAATTCGAGTTTACTTTTTTAAAGATTTATTGTAGTAAATGCATATAGGCAACTTGAAATACTTCGTTCCGAAATAAAATTTTAGGCCAGTCAAATAGTACACTAGAAATCGCTAAAATCGCAAACTGACGGCTAGTTCTGATTTATGTTGTTAGGACCGCTACCAGTAGTATATATCCAAGTTTGCAGCTTCGAAAGACCTGTGCTCGAAAAACAGCGTAATTTTCGCATTTTTTTTTGTTTTTTCACTCCTAAACAGTGCGTTTTCCATAAAACGTGTTATTTACGTTTTTAAAGTAGATTAAATTTTCTAAAATTTGAGATGAGAACCAGCTCTGTTGGTGCAATAGTTACTAAGATGCAGCCCTAAAAAGATTGAGATTTTTTCCAAAAAAAGTGAAATTTTAAGAGTTGGTCAACTTTCGTCCCCGAAATCGGGGAAAGTGCTCATTTTACGGGTCAAGTCACAGGAGGAGATATTGCAGCGAATGAAATTAGCTTTAATTTAAGCACAGAACGACGTCTGTAGTTTCCTCACAATGCTAATAAATAAAAAAAGGGAAAACTGCATTTTTCGCAAATTTTCTCTGTTGCTCACGGCAGTTTGAAGGTTATTTGAGTTATTGAGTAATAGTTTTAAATCAAAAGTTCTCAATTATCTTAAAACAACTCGTATAAGCATAAGACTTGGTGTGTATATTGAATTATACTTCCGGAATAACATACTGAAAGTGGTCAAAAAAAAATTTGTGCTATGATCGTCTTATTGGAAAATTGGAAAATGCGTCCAGTAACCAGTTTTTTAGCCATAATATTTGAAAATAGTGTACTGTGCAACAAGTGGAGAAAGTTCAACTTTTTTCACGAGTGTGGAAGTTTGTGGCACGAGCCTGAAGGACGAATGCCACAAACACACGAGTGAGAAAAGTACTTTCCCCACATATTACACACCATACCTTTCCTACAACTGCATACATTTAAAGAATACAAATAACGTAACTTAATATTTATTTTTCTGGTTAGCAAAACTAAAACAACATTAAAGTATCCTACCTCTTAACAGTTAAATAATTTATTTAAAATTACAGTTAATAATAAAATTCGTACAATTTTGTATGGTCAAACCCGGAACGTCATTTCTTTTTACTAAATTTTCTGTTCTATTAATTGTGGAAGTTGAGGGTTGATTATTCATATACGGTGCATTTTCTGTCTCCATTTCAGTAAAGAGTTCGAGTGGTTTTTCAAAAGAGTTGACGATTTTATTAGCAACGTTAATTTTATTTTTAATCGATTCCCCGACTTATCCTTCTGCCACGGTACTGGATTACCATCCTCCATGGCGCTTTAAGGTTAATATGTCCCCTCCTGCAATTTACTAAAATTGTTGCTCGAAGAACGTCTGAAGCAGTGACCTGTATATAGATGGGGATTTCCGAATTTTAAAAAAATTACAATTTTCTTAGCCATATTACCAAATTTGTTAATGTCGACTACCTGTCTAGTACATTTTCCGTGGTGGTAATTTAAAAAGAAAAGTTTTTCTGGCAAATCAATCGGTCGAAGAGCAGCACATTTTTTATACCGGGTGATTCACGTCGATGGTACCTTACACGTTTACGGAAAACGAGACATGGGATCTTTTTGAAAATTTGTCACTTGCATGGCTGGCTCGGATCTATCGATCTAAAATATTTTCAGGGTTGCGACGTTGTCGCTTATGTGGAAAAGTGAGATCACCTTTGATATTTTTAATGAGACGCCCTGTATATTATTACATTTTTGGGTTCGCTATTACTTTTAAATTATTTTTGCCTCACATATTCCTATGCCTATCTTCGACCGTTTTTGAGTAATTAATTAATTTCTTTATTTTTTTAGCCAAAACATGGTTCCAATCGAATGTTCATTATTGTGGTGTTTGAATTTGTAGAAAGTTGAAATTGTGGATGCACTCTACGAATAAGCTGTTCATCAGTTCTGCGTAACGAAATTGGTTCCACATTGTACAGGGTCGTTCGAAATTCATTACGTTTCCGCAAGGTACAAAAATGCAGAAAAGTTCATTATTTCAAATGGGACACCCTGTATACTATCGAATATTCTGATAGACAATTGAAGTCCCTATAAAATGATATATCATGTTCCTATACTTAAACAGTAAGGTTTCCGAAATAGAAGCATGTTGCTATAAAAATCGCAGTATTCTTTTCTGTCACAATTAGTGCACTAATAATAAAACATTCGGGTGTTTATTAACGGGAGAAATTTGAAAAGGGTCAAAATAGCAGGAAATTACTGCACAATTCAAGTTTTGATAAAACTATTTATTTTTCATGGAAAATATGAACAAATTATAGCGAGAACATGCAGAAAGTTCAACGAAATGTATCCTAATTTGCGACCAATGGACAAAGAAAGTTTGTACGATTATACAATAATTTCATTAATTATTAATACCTACTGTTATTTATAAAAAAAGAACGCCAAATAACAAATTCAGTTAAACATGAATCGCAATGCAAATAATATCAAACAATAACTAACAAAACTAGAAAGCATTTACAATAAATTTTCAAAATGACGACCGTTGGTTTCCAAACATTTCAGAATACGAATAACCGTTGATGAAATTGTGGCCCGCCTTATATCTGTGGGATCTAGCTCTTCAATGCTCCTGACAACTCGTTGACGCAGGTCTTGTTTCGTGAGTACCGGTGTCATACAAACCTTCCTCTTCAAATTACCCCACAAGTAAAAATCAAGAGGTGTGAGGTCGGATGATCTGTTTAGGTATAGGAACATGATACATCATTTTAAAGGGACTTCAATTGTCTATCAGAATATTCGATAATATACAGGGTGTTCCATTTGAAATAATAAACTTTTCTGCATTTTTGTACCTTGCAGAAACGTAACGAATTTCGAACGACCCTATACAATATGGAACCAATTTCGTTACGCAGAACTGATGAACAGCTTATTCATGGAGTGCATCCAGAATTTCAACTTTCTACAAATTCAAACACCACAATAATGAACATTCGATTGGAACCATGTTTTGGCTAAAAAATAAGGAAATTAATTAATTACTCAAAAACGGTTGAAGATAGGCATAGGGATGTGTGCAAAAATAATTTAAAAGTAATAGCGAACCCAACAATGTAATAATATACAGGGCGTCTCATTAAAAATATCAAAGGTGATGCCACTTTTCCACATAAGCGGCAACGTCGCAACGCTGATAATATTTTAGATCGATAGATCTAAGCCAGCCATGCAAGTGACCAAATATTCAAAAAGATCCCATGTCTCGTTTTCCGTAAACGTCTAAGGTACCATCGACGTGAATCACCCTGTATATATTATAAAATTCTCCCGTTACAGTGAACGTTCTTGACTTTTTTGTTTTGGTGTTATCTAATTGCACCAGTAAAGCCTCTAAATTATCGATCTTTAATTTCCTCAACTCTTCTCTACGACATGCCCCTGCTACGCCTATAGCCACTGCAACCCACAAATAAAAACAGCAGGATGTAAAATTAAAATTTTATTTAAAAAAAAATAACAGTCCAGTCCAGTATTTGAACCCGGGCGCCTGTGTGCCAAGCAGATACACGATCCACTGCACCACTGAGCCTTACTTTAAAAGTTTTGTTTAAAAGTACATATACCTATCTAGCAGAATTTGAAATAGAATTTTTAATAATTATCTAATTCTTTTTATCCACTAAAAAACCACTAATTACAAAAAGCTATGTTAATTCGAGGAAAAAAGCGAAAGAAATTCTAAAAATAGTTCCTTCTATATAATTTTACCTTTATTAGTAGATGATATTCCTTGTCTGGAGCTTCGTTTAAAATCTTTGCAATTGGTCGGCTGTCAATATGTTTGATTTTTTGGGGACGTAATAGTCGGACTTTTTTTTCAAAAATGAACGTAATTTTTGATACGTGGATATATTAATGTTATTTTTTATACTGATAGTACTTCGCAACATTGAATATTGTGACCAAAGTTTAGACGCCTTTAAAGTTTTCGACAGCTCTTTAAAGTATACCAAAAGTACACTTTCCGAAAAGATTTTATTTTTGCATTTCTTCTCCATTCCATAAATTTTTCAAATGCCAATTCCTACTTTTTTCTCGAAATTTCCGGCAACAAATCTAACGTTACTTTTGCAGCTTTTTCCAATATCTCTGGCGGAGTATTATCAAAATCGTTACTACTCTCAGTATCCATATTATTTATTATAAATAGGTATATGTCTTATTAAAATAATATTTAATGGAAATTGGGATGTTTATCAAAGCACGACTGAAAACTTCTATAATCTGACAATTGTGACAACTATTTAAAGCTGAACAGCTGCCAACTAAGTTTTTGTCGATTTTTGTAGATTCTCCATATGAATGTATGTGGTGTGGGCAAAGTGCCGTGAGAAAAAATATTTCTCACAGTATGAGCAATACATGGTTTTGAAGTAAAGTAAGCTATTAGAAATCCGCTATTTTTCATAGCAGATGAAGGGAAAAAAAATTTGACAATACGTAAAAAACCAGTTTCATACCAATAACATGACTTTTCTCTTTACATTTACATTTTCTGTATATTTTTAAAAGTTACACTGCTGATGCTTTAGTTATATTTCGCTACCAAGCTAGGCTACCATAATAAACTCCTACTGAGCATAGTGTATCCATGGTTTGTTTTATTGTATTGATTTTCTCCACGCCTTCACTGAGTGCGACACGACCACTGCCCTTTTCGGGTATGAGAAGATTAAACTGTGGAGCGCCATCCCAAAATACCCTACAACCTACTTCAACCCACAAAGCCATCTTAGATGCCGGAGCGAAGTGCCTGGTAGCTCTGTATAGAGGAGACTACACTGGGGATACCCTCCAGACCCTGCGTTATAATTGTTTTGTGAAAACAACCGCCTCCGCTAAGGTTGATCTCGCCCTTTTGCCTCCAACGGAAGATGGTCCAATATTCTACGCCTACCGAACTTACCACCAAGTCCAGATGTGGTTGGGGGTGGAAAAAGATGTCACTCAATGAAGAAGGCAGATCAGGGGCTGATTCAAATAACAATGATACACGAAGTGACACCCCTTTTCTTCTGAACTTTCTATCATACGGGTGCAAGAAAGGGTTTTCCTTTCAAACTACCCACAAATCGTCGTGAGTACTCAACAGAGCAAATTTGCGAAAAATGCAGTTTTCCCTTTTTTTTTATTTATTAGCATTGTGAGAAAACTATCGGGCCTACAGACGTCGCTTTGTGCTGAAATTAAAACTAATTACATTCGCTATATCTCCCCCTATGACTTTACCCGTAAAATGAGTATTTTCCCAGATTTTATGGAAAAAATTGCCAATTTTTGGAGGGCTGTATCTTGGAAACTATTGTATCTACAGAGCTGGTTCTGGTTTCAAATTTTAGCAGATGAAATCTACTTTAAAGACCTAAATAACACGTTTTCTTAAAAGCGCATAGTTTATGAGTTATAGTGCAAAAACAAAAAAAAATGCGAAAATTACGCAAGTGCTACGAATAGCACAGGTTTTTCGAAGCTGCAAACTTGGATATACACTACTGGTTGTGGTCCTAACAACATATTAAAAAATAAATTTTACGTAGCTTTTCTTTATAAAGTTATTTAATATGAAACCAAACAATGCTTAAACATTAATTAAACAATATTTAAAATGGTTAACTCTTATCATCGATATCTTAATAAAGGATTTTTGTTCAAGTTACCATTTGTATGTATCTTAACCTCTATCTGACATTGATTATTATTATTATTATTATTTAGTATTATTGTCGTTATTAATATCGCATAATTATCTTAAAAAATGAAATATTTCATTTTTTTTAATTTCCACTTTGTAGGTTGGAAGGTCGAGAGTTGTTCGACCCAGATATTTTACACTTGAACATTATTTAGTTTACGTTAATTTGATATTTAATACTGTACTTAAATTTACTAGTAACATATGCTACCGCTGAGAAGTGGTTTTGATTGACATTAATTTAAATTTTACTTTTATGGTTACTTAAACTGTTTGGTTGTCTCGTGCTATCATTTGTCCCTGATGGTCACGAAATTTTAGGTGACCGAAGCATACATATATATTAATTACTACATGTAGGAATATTTTATTAATTATCCTGCAATACATAATATTTCTTAATTGAAAATTGTTTGGTTTTGGGTCTATATTACATTCGTAATTTAAACTTATAGCGATCTACCGCGTTAAACTTAGATGTTAAAGTGAAGGAGTTGGAAATACTGATTCATCAGGACATAAAACAATAATGCATCATTAAACAAACAAAAATAAGAAAACACTGGTTTTTGACATTTTGATAATAAATAAATAGTGATTTATGTAGACCAATAAACATGTAGAGTAAAATAGTATAATTTTTTGTTGCAAAACTGTAGCGAAATATAGTGTAAGAATGTAACAGACGCAATTGTACATTGTTGTTACTGAATTTAATTAATAAAATGTTTAAAATAACAATACTGTAAGTAACAATAAATTGCTTTTGTGTTGAGCTAGAAAAGGTCAAAAAACCTTCACTTTTTTCATTTCCAATCTGTGGGTAGATTTTTAATGTTACTCGTCACGTTTTAGTCTTTAATTTTTAAACTTCCCAATATGCCATAAAATGATCACTAAGAAATGGTTTTACTTTTTGATTACGCCAAAAAAAAAAAAAAATTAAAGGTGATAATAAAGGATGAAGATCAAATATATCTCTTTATTAATTTGGATGTGTTGTACAGTTTTTAATTCTTCAAAACCACTAGAAGCCACACTAAAACCTTAACACACCTGGTCTTAGAAAATTAAAGTTTCTCTCAAAATGATTATTTTAAAATAATTGTTGTTGAAAATGAAATTAGAAGGTGTACAACAGTTGTAGAATGTGAGAATTCAATTAGTATGGTATGTGAGAATTTCATACAGCTTATCAGACAAACTACAATATAAAAATTAATGGATTGTAAAAACAGCGATAAGAATTAATTAACCGCCTTGAAAGGATAGTAAATTTAAATAATGAACTCATTGAGAGAGTTGAATTATTAATTATGCTCTAACAATGATGATTTTTTTCTATTGTAACGAACGATCTTAGGGTACCTATACCTAAAATGCACTCCTAAATCTGAAAAGCTGAGAATACCGTCACGAGCGAGTAAACCTACCGTAGCACAATCTTTAATGCATCGTTTCAAAATTGTATGGAAACCAGGATGTTGTTCAAGTTAAAATAAGAAAAAAAATCTTATATGAATGTATAAATATTATTAACAATATTAGTTTTTACGTAATATCTCTAAAATCACAGTAATATTTTTTACATTTTTTATAAATTATAGATATATAAACTACGCGAAAACACATTTTTTAATAAAAAAAGATTTTATTTAATTCAATACCATATTATGAATTATTTTTAAAAATCTTATGCATATGTCACCCTGAGAGACCGAAATTAGTGATTGTCAACATTCGCCGGTGTTTGTCAACAAGTACCAAATGCCTCGGTGAAGGATCGAACAATTTTGAATTGTATCATACTTTCGGACTTTCACCGGTATTTGTCGACAAATACAAATGAGTTTCGGTGAGGGTCGAAAACGCCAGCCCGAAGTGCGTTGGTGTTTTCTCAGTCTTACACAAGGGTTGATAAGATAATGAGATAAGATTCTATAAGTTAATCACATGCATTTTTCTTGTTTCTTTTTTTAGATTATATTAAAATGTACGCCTACGTTTATTTTTTTTATATTATTCTTCTCGTTTCGTGATTTGGAATGTCCTGTTTATTTTAAGTTCATAACAATTTAGTTATGTTTATTGGAAAACTTGTCCCATATGTTATTAAATTATCATCTATTCCTGAAGAAATAAAAAAGAAATTAACTAACTCTGTAGCTATTTCACCAAAACTATATGGTTTACCAAACATCCATAAACCTAATATTCCTTTAAGGCCTATTGTTAGTGAACTGGTTCTGGTAGATATAATCTTGCAAAACATCTTACATTTATTTCTATTACAACCTCATACAGATAAAACACCCCATTATATAAAAAATTCTAGCGAATTTTTCGGAAAAATGCATAATTTCAAAATTGAAGGTGATATAATGGTTAGTTTTGATGTTATTTCACTTTTTACAAAAGTCCCTCTAAAACCAATTATTGAATACATTGATCATCTTTTTCCAATAGATATAACCATTCTTTTTCAGCACCGTCTTACTACAACTTATTTTCAGTGTAATAGTAAATTTTATAAACTGATTGATGGTGTAGCAATGGTAGTCCCCTTAGCCCTGTTATAGCTAATTTTTACATGGAAAAATTTGAAACATTAGCATTACAAAAACACCTAAAACACCTTCGATATATATATATATATATATATATATATATATATATATATATATATATATATATATATATACAGGGTGACATAGAAAAAAGTGCCGTGCACAGTGCCACGCGATAGAGGACACTAAAATAACAAAAAAAGTTCCTATGAACCTAGCTCCTTCGTTTAAAAGATATAGGATGTGAGGTTTAATTAATTTTTTTTTTTAATATCTTTTTACAATGATGTAATAAGCGGACGAAATTTTGAATACAGGGGCTTTTTATCACGCAGAATTCTGTATGTGACGCCCTCTATCAGTAATAAAAGAACTAAGGCCATATTTGAATTCTGCGTGATAAAAAGACCCTGCATACAAAATTTCGTCCGCTTATTACATCATTGTAAAAAGATATTTAAAAAAAACAAAAAAATAATTAAACTTCAACACCCTATATCTCTTAAACGAAGGCGTTGCGGACTAAGTTCATAGGAACTTTTTCTTATTTTAGTGTCCTCTGTCGTACTATGCATGGCACTTTTACTATGTCGCCCTGTGTGTATGTATGTATGTATGTATGTATGTATGTATGTATGTATGTATGATTATATATATATATATATATATATATATATATATATATATATATATATATATATATATATATATATATATATATATAAGATAAGTTTATTGAATGCAGTCAATTATGAAGGCCAAAAGTAAAAACCCTTTGTTAATGTGCAAGCTTTCGGAATGCTTTATTCCTTGGCACATTAACAAAGGGTTTACTTTGACTGCATTCAATAAACTTATCTTATATTCATTATCAGTCAAGATTACCCACTTACTTATATATATATATATATATACATACACAGGGTGAGTCATTAGTGCGCCGTCGGAAGATCCTGGCTTTATTATTAAAAATAAAAAAAATGTTATAGCACCGATCTATATCAGACTTAAACGTGCATCGAATAAAAATAGTTTCATCCCTATAGGGTGTTCCATAATTGCAGGACCGGACTCAGCTTTGTTTTGTTAAATGGAACCCTATATTTATTTAATTTTATTATTATTTGTCTTGTTGAATGCTAAAAAACGGTACTTCATTTTTAAATTTATTTTGTGGCGTTGCCAAGGTAGAGCATTTTTTCTCTAAAAAAGTGAAAATTTATACCTTTACTTAAGTTGTTCTGAAGACTTTAATATTAACAGTAGAACTGTAAGGTTTGGCAGACGAGTAAACAAGACCTTGCTCTATCTTTTGACCTTCATACTTCCTGATTATATCATACTGGGTGTTTACAAAATATGGTAAATTATTGCAAATTTGAAATAACCATAACTTTTGTTTTTTAAATGGAACACCCTGTATTTTATCATGTCATCGTGTTCTGTTTTTAATTCTCTTACTTTTTATTAAGCATGTAATATACCTAACGTTACGCGTTCTCGAAATATTTAAGATTTGTTGCAAAATTAATGACAATTGTGACAAACTGGACGATCTATACAAAAGTAATAAAGCAAACAAAAGAATTTCTATTTCAAAAATCATAAATTATTGGGAAAATTATAATAAGTTATAATATAACTAAATCAAATGCTCGATGTGTCCACCATTTTCTTGCAAACAGGTGTGAATTCTCCTCAAAAAAGAATCTTCAACATTTCGTAGCATATTTTGGTTAACCATTTGAAATGCATTCCATATTCTAATTTTCATATCTTCTTTGGTGGTAGGAGATTCTTGGTGTACTAAGCTTTTAATATTAACCCCACAGGAAAAAATCTAATTTTGTCAGATCAGGAGTCCGAGCTGGCCATCCTACTCGCACTCCTCTCCCAATCCATTTATTTGGAAACGTTCTGTCTAGATGTTCTCTAATAATGCGACTATAGTGGGGAAGTAACGAAGTACCGTTTTTTAGCATTCAACAAGACAAATAATAATAAAATTAAATAAATATAGGGTTCCATTTAACAAAACAAAGCTGAGTCCGGTCCTGCAATTATGGAACACCCTATAGGGATGAAACTATTTTTATTCGATGTACATCTAAGTCTGATATAGATCGGCGCTATAAATTTTTTTAATTTTTAATAATAAAGCCAGGATCTTCCGGCGGCGCACTAATGACCCACCCTGTATATATATATATATATATATATATATATATATATATATATATATATATATATAAGAGAGAGAGAGAGAGAGAGAGAGAGAGAGATACAACGTGAACCAAAATAACGTACCCCTGCTTCAAATGTATATTCTACACATAAAAAGAAGACGAAAAGTCAGATAAAATTTTATGTAAAATGTATGGCTCAAAGTTGAATTTTGAAAATCGTTTTCCGCAAATAACTCGAAAACCTTTAGAAATTTCAAAATACTATTCCCAATGAAAATTATTTCTTTGTTGACGAGGATTCTTCTGGTTTGATTGGATTGTCTATGAATGGACTGGAAGTATTAGTTTTCACATTGTTCCCGTATACTTTCTATTCCAAGTTTTTTGTGCGTGACTTTTCAGGTATTGGTGACTTTTTTGGATCCGTTACTCAATTTTCTGCAAATTTGGTCCTCTTGGATGAAGTTGATAAAGTAAACGGTTTACGAGTTATTTTCAATTTCATCAAACACGGTCAATTAAATACTACCGCACCAAAATTTAGTAAGTGGGTCGTGGACTAAAAGTCATAGTTGTCAAAGAGTTTATTAAGTTAAACAAAGTATTCATTAACAAACAAATTAATTGATTAACTGTTCGAATTTTTCACGGTAGACTGCTATGCATTTACGAATTCTTTTCATAATTGACTGACGTACGTTGAAAAATAATTGCGAATCATCTCTTATTAAATTAGAGCAATTAAAAATTCGGTACTGGAGATGTTAGACGTTTGTAATTGGCACCGAATACACCATGTCTTTTAAACGACCCCAGAAAAAATATCCATAGGGTTTAGATCTGGTGAACGTGCAGGCCAAGTAACCGGTCCTCCACGTCCAATCCAGTTTGCATTAAAAGTTCGATTCAATGACCGCCTAGCAGTGAGTGCAAAATTAGGAGGCGCACCATCGTGCATGAAATAAATCCGACCCCTAACATCCAGATGGACATCTAGTAACTCGGGTAAATCATTAACCAAAACATTGGTGTATGGATTACCATTTAAACGTTGTGGCAAAAAAGATGGACTAAGTAAATTATTTCCAATAATACCAGTCCACACATTCACACTGAATTGCTGTTGATGGTTGGTTTCAATGAAAACGCGTGGATTTTGATAAGCGTAGTAATGTTCGTTATGGAAGTTAAAAGTTCCGTTTCTGGCGAAACCTGTCTCATAAGTGAATAAGATAATCGATGGATAATTTCGGTCATTATTGAATTTTTCTAGAAACCAACGTGAAAAGTTCACTCTTGCATGAAAGTTATTAATGGTCAAAGCTTGTATCTTTTGATAATGGAAAGGTCGCAAGAGTTCCGTTTTAATAATTATACATATCGTGGACTGATTTGAATTATTTTCTCTTGCCAATTGACGAGAGCTTGTTGTGGGATCAGCGTCAATTGCATCCAACACTCTTTGTTCTAAAACTGTCGTTCTTGCAGTTCGCCTCCTACCACTGTCAATTGTTGGTGGCTTCAAACAACCTGTGAGAACCCGATATGAATAGAATCTTTATAAATTGATAATATGTACCACTTTCACGAAGACGCCGGTCAATGTTGGAAAACGTCTTTTTATTCGGTATCCCAAACGCTCTGCCACACATTGTAACAACCTTTTTTTGTGGTTGTATTAAAAAATACATTAATTTAAGAATCGTTCATTTATTTGGCGTGATATTAGAAAAGTTTTTAATTATTAATATGTAGAATTGAGAATGGCAATTTAATTGGCATTTCCTAGAACATATCTTTTGGGTGTAATATTACATAAATAGTTATAGTTCCCTTTCTTAAAAAATTGGATTCATATTATTGTATCCGCGCAACGCAGGAAAACTTTTAGGGGGAAATACTCATTTGAGTTATTCTGAAAGTTTTATTTCAATTCACTTGTTGCTAAATGTAATAGCATGCAGCATGCAGTAGTGGGGAATTTTCCCTAAATATTTGTGGAAAGTGCCATCGGTAGATGGTAAGTTATTTTTTTCTCATTATAGTTAAAACTAAAACCTTAGTGGGAATTTTCCCTAAATATTTGTGGAAAGTGCCATCGGTAGATGGTAAGTTATTTTTTTCTCATTATAGTTAAAACTAAAACCTTTGCTTTTTTTTTAGGCACTTTTATTTTTTTTCACTTTTAATTACTCACTTTTAATTGCTCACTTTTAATTACTCACTTTTAATTACTTACTTTGTAACACTTTTATATATTATACGTTTACATCTTTTGCATACTTTAATAATGCATATATTTTTTAATTGTAATGGAATTAATTTTTAATTTTTACTTTTAAAGTACCATTTTTTAACTACCTTATTTTACTTGGTTTACATCATAAATCGCAATTTTTTTTACATACTAAAAACTTCAAAGTAATGCATTGATTATTATGGATTCAAATTATTAAGAATAAATTATCAAGATAATTCCATTGGGGTGTGGCTGGTAACCTTAGATCTGGAGATTGCACCTCAATGATGCTACAATTATTTCGTCTAGTTGACCGTTCCGTTTCATGTGTCACCAGTGGTAATTAATACATATACAGAACTGTTTAAAGGTATGATTTTTTAGTAATTAACGAATAGATTTAAGACTTTTCCATTACAATTGGATATTAAATAAACTTTAGTGTGTCTTGTAACTTTATTTTCATTTTGATTATTGTTGTATTATTATTAATAAACTTGGTTTAGCTGTTCCAATAACGTAACGTATTTTTAAAAATAGCTTGGCGCCCGAGGTATCATTTTATTGTTTTTATTTACATTACATATTTTTCTTATTAATTAAGTATAAGTGAAAATAATTAAGCAGATGAGAAGCACGCAGTATTTCAGGTACGTTAATTAAACTCAGTATATTAGAACTCTCCCTATTTCATCTTCCGATTGAGCCGACGGCAGTAGCGATTAATTAAAATTATTCGATCAATTACAAATTGTTTATTACATCATCGCTTTTGTGTTAATGTTATAAGTTGGCCCAGTTTTAGTGTTTTTATATTTAGGCAGCCGCTTTTAATGTTACAATTTGACGCCATTTGCAAATTGTTTATGACATTATGTGCATATCTGCCTTTTCGGAGTTGGAATACCGATTATTACTATGACTTTTAGTCCACTGCCTTTCATGAAGGAGTAAATGGCAATAAAAACAATATTACTTTAAAAAAAGCCGAGACGTATCTAATTTCTGTGGTGAAATACGTATTGTAAAATTTGTGAATCATATGAGAGAAATAGCAAAATGAAATATGAGAAATATGTTAAGCAGGAAAGAAAATTAGCTACTAATTTAATAGAAACATAAAAGTGCAACTATAAACAGCATAAACTTTTATCCAAGGTATATTCATCTATATAATAAAAATCGTAATGAAGAAGAAACAAAGTTTCTTACCAACAGTTTCAAATGTTCGCCTTACGTAAACCTTACAAACAAAATTATGGACACTTTACCAATTAATTTTTTTTTAATAATATGAAATGAAATAATATGCACACAACCACAATATAGCAGCTAATTAGATAGAGCTCGGTTTTGAGTTTATTTTTAAAAACATCAATTTTTTTTAAAAATTCAATCAATTTCAGTTTTTGTTTGGAGGTATTTTAGAATATTAATCAAATACGCATAAGAATAGGCATTTTAATTTTTAATCGAAAACGGTTATCAGGCGGTAATATTTAAGAGACCATTTTATAAAGACAATCGCCATAAGTACATATACATTATCACAAATTCCAGAATTATTAACCAAATGCGTTTTGAAACAGATTACAAGTCACATTTATATATGTGTTGTTACACGATCAAACCGCACTAAACGTCGTGAAGGCTTACCAAGCTAAGCGAGTTGCCAAGCTAACTGACGTGGAAATGGGCGGGTTCGACATAAGACGTAAAATGGTTGAAATTTATGTTCAAACACTTATAAATTCAGCAGTGCCTTATCCGGTGTAATGTCTTATCCAATGGGATTGGTTTTCTGTAATTAACCATGAGTATGTATGTACACTCATACTAATAACCAGCCTTTACGAGGCTTCAACACAATCCGTCGCACTATAAGCTAACTTAAATGTCCATGTTCATTCATGCCTTTAAATACGTGTAAACATTGGGCCATTAGATTTAATGAATGGCCTTCTAAAAAATGTTTGTCGTAGAATATTTTGATTAAACACTCTCTCTATTTCATATTTATCCCGCTCAAACCAAAACAGCTTGAAAGCGGGAAACGGCAACAACGTAAAAATTGGGACCAATCTATCAGAAATTTTTGTAAAATCTTAATAATTCTTCGAAACATTCAAATTTCGCATTCATATTATTCCACATAACACCCAGATATAGATTCAACTATTTATGGAAGTACCACATGTGCGCGAACTTTCCTTCCGCAAAATTCAGTACATTTCGATACCATTTTCCCTCGATCATACATCAAATTTTTCATTGTGTAATATTTCATCATTTATACAAGCAAAAATATACATACATATTCTTCCTCTACACTTTAATACAATATCAACACATCATAAATTCACATGCTACACATTTACAGCAACTTTAAAGTCTGCATTCCTTAACATACAGTAGCAAATTCAGTAAGATTCATTATCGTCTCAATACTAAAACACTTTTTGTCATCCAAATTTAATACTTCCAACTCATAATTATTTATACAGCATTTACACGTTTTTACATAATACTCAATGCTTTACTAAAAATTTTAGTGGCGTAGCATTTATACCAACTTACATTATGTACACACACAAAAATCTCTAGTGAAAACTCACGTTCATACTTCCTACGCACAACACAAGACTGCATATATCCAGCGTGTCATAATAATCTCACAGTATATAATGACCTGACTCAAAACCAACACTTGACCTAAAGCGTTTAAGAAATTTGAGGTTCCGTAAGTCCTAAACGGATAGATAGATTTTTAATATGGCGAACAGAAAATGGCACTCGTATAAGATAAAATCATAAAACTTAGTATTCGTCCATCATAAAAATATAGCGAACCTTTTTTCCAACGTCGATGTACAAACAAAGTTATTCAATATGGTGGATACAAAATGGTGCCCATTAACATAAAATCATGAAGTATAGTCTTTATACGTTACCACATCTCCACTTTTTTCTCAACGAAATCGGCTGATAAAGACTTTCAATATGACGATTTGCAAATGGCGTCAAACAAGATCAAATCATAAAATTTTGTACCTTCCCATCATAACAATATTACCACCCATTTTCCAAACAAAATTGGTTTACAAAATCATATGGCCACTTTTTTTTGCAACGAAATCAGTACATAAATAACATTTTTAATATATCGGACACTAAGTGATGTTAAATAAAACAAAATCATAAAATTTAGTGTTTGCACATCCGACAACATGACCACTTTTTTTCCGATAACGATAACGGTCTATAAATAAAGATTCTTAATACGGCGGATCCAAAAATTGATTTTTTACCGAGTTAAAAAAAACATAAATGTAACACCCAATGTTTAACCGCGTTTGAATAGTTTTTATTTGTGAACGTCATCCCTTGCGTCTAAATTTTTGGATCGGGATTTTTTACTAAATGCTTTACTGTATAATCAGAGTAGGAACCAAATAATGCATCTTAATGGTTGCACAAACAAAAAATTAAGAAAACGCTACTTTCATCGCTTACTTTTTTAACCAAAATTTTGTCTATGTTAAAAATGAAATTTTAATATCAAGACAAACTGATCACATTTAAAGCAACCTGAAAATGCACTTCTTCCTAATCATATTCATTATCACGCAATCCAAAACAATCCTTTTAACATTTCTTTTGTCGTTTATGTAATTTAAAGGTTTACGCATTTTTTTTTTGTATTTTCTAAGACGAAAAGGAAGGGAAGCCCTCTTACTAGAGTTTGAAAGGAAACATTCGTTAGTGTATTTATAAATAGGGATAGTTTTGTAGAAATAAATGTCTTTGTATTGTAATTTGATAAAAATTACGTTGGGATTGCATCATATAAAAATTAAATTAAAGAACGTATTCAAATATTACATTGTAAGGTATATCTTTTGCAAAGGTTCTTAGTTAGCTGCCAGATAGGCATCATTTCTACTAATAAGAGATAATTTGCTTGAAAATTCCAATTTACCATATATCAAATTTCTCAGATAAGATTTCGTGCAGAAGCAACTTGCTGAAAATGCAATCCCTCCCGAGGTTTTTCGAATTTGGATTCGTGTATGAGCGTAGTGGAAAATTTGAATGCTTTTTGATTAACTAGAGTGGAGGTGGTTAAAAAATCAATGAGGCCGCAAGTAAATTTTTGATGTTACCAGTAGTATTATAGGCGTAGAAGCGTATAGTTTACGGTGTGGCGTAGTTATCGCGAAACGACGTTGATCAAGGCTCGTGTAGACGGAACGTTCGAAAAAGTGTGTTTTTCCCCTAAGTCAAAATCCAAAAGGGATCATATAAGTGTTCAACTTTCAAGAGACCCATTTATCGATGTGTGTAGTGAATCCTCAGGGATAGTTCGAGATCCAGAACGGCGCTGAGTGTTAAGTACCTAGTGCTCTCGCCTTCCTCTGGAGAAGATTTTGCTTGTTTTGCGGAAATATACAACGTTAGTTTCAAGGTTGCAAACATTAACTTCACAGTGCGCCATTTAGCAAATAACCTGCTGTAAATAAATAAAGATTTTCTCGTAATACAAAATATTAAGTATTAATCAGAACTTGTACATTATTAGTGTAAAGATAATAAATAAGGTACTGTAAATAGTTTCGCTTGAGGAGAATAGTTAAAGCAAATAAAATTAAGTGAACGAATTGCGGATCAATTCAGACATTTGCGTACATGATCAATTGAAAATCGAACCGCAACGTAAGGAGGAAGACACAGCGGTCACCAGCTGCACGATATAGTAAGCGCCCCCAGCACCGTCGAGGTTACCGTCCGTACCAGATTCTGTGTAACCAAAGGGCCTCTTCAATGAAGGTAATTTTTGCGTTTTCTTTTAATGTGGTGATTGACAAAATTTAAATAAATATTTGAGTGTATTTTATTATGATGTTATTTAGGTATAAAAATGAAAGCATGAACTCACTATTTAATTTTTTTAGAGATTCACTTTTGATTATTTTATCGTTTAAATTAAAAGGCCGGTGCTTTCATACCGAGAATCGTCCAAATTTATTTGAAGTGTTTATGAATGTTACTCCAACTGACGAACGTCTATATCGAAATTACTGTAGGTTTGCAGTTTGCAAATTTTAGCTAGAATTGCCGCCAGTGCCGGAAAATATTGAATTTTTTCTGTTTTTCTTATAAATTGAGTATAATTAAACGTAATTTGAGGAATTCGATTTCAAACGATTGTGTACATAGTTAAAGCGTTGTTTTTTTCCATTATTATTATTATATTACTATATTTTTGCTTGATGAAGTGAAATTATTTTACACATTGAGTTTTGGTATTAATGTAACTTGACTAGAGATTAGTGTTTGTTTATCAAAGAGGTGATTCATTTTAGCGGCACGCTATTATTTTATTTAAGTGTGCAAATATTTGTTTTGAAGCCTTCTAGGGTGGCGAAAGATCTGCTGGTCCTAGAGCCGCCTGTGGAGATTACGTATAGGTAAGCAAGTTATTTTGAGCGAGCTGTGAACTATCGTAATTAGGCATTCATACCCTATTGTGACATTTCAAATATCCTGGCGCCCATTTCCGGTTTTATGCCGATCTCAACCCCTGTATTGACTTATGTATGGTATGCTATATACTATCGTGCGCAAAATTAATATCTGATTTACACCCGACCGCTGGCTAGTCGTGCAAAAGCCAAGTTTATCTGTTACCTCGTTTTATTGCCAGTTTATACCGTAACAAGATACTCCTTCAATTTTAATGGTAAGTCAATTGTTTATTAAAATTACAATAATGTTTGCTATAATGTAAGTTTTATCTTTGTATATGTACTTTTCATTTTAATTTATACTTAATCCATCCACTGTTCTGAAGAAGGGAATAATTCCTAACGCATTAGATATCCGAAACGCATGTAAACATTTGCAATGGTTGAATAAAGTTTATCTTTCGTAACCTCAAGTTACTATTCTTTTACCTGTCATCAATACTGAACTGAGTTACCATGATTTCTGCCTTCGATGCAAATACGGAAAAATACACCGTTAAGAGATATGTACCGGGTGGCCAAATAAGAACGGAGGCCGGCTATATCTCGGGATCTGTCAATCTGACAATATTGGAAAAAAGTACCAATAGGTAAACCGGCCAAGAGAAATCGCTGGAAATTAGTTTCAAATTCCTGCGATGGCTGCTAGGGGGCGTACACCAACACTAAATTAGAATAGGCATTTTCTCTTAAATCGGCATTATCAAGATATGTCCAAAATAATCTTATTATAAACGACGTAACGAAACATTTTTTTCTATTTTATTAAACGTGGGGAGGGGCAAATGTACACTTGAAAAAATTCCATTTTTTAACCGATTTTTATTAACTGAGTCTCGTTTGAGAGAGGCTTCTCGGTTACTTCTAGTAAAATATTAACATTGTCGGTTTAGTTTTTTTTTCTAGTCGGTACACATGGCGTTTTGTGACAAAGCCGTAAATTGCAATTTTTTCGCAAATTTTAAATGTAAGGGTATAATTATGTTTAACTCAAAAAATATAGAACTTTGTGAAAAATATAGACATGAAAAAGAAACGTAAAAATATATTTTACAAGTAACAAAATTAGAGAGCAGATTTAAGTGTTATTAACTATAAAAATTGATTAATTAGTAAGTTATTAAAATAAAGGAATAAAATTTAATACACTGAATGTCCCCTTGGAGGCGTATCTTTAATTGAGAGCGAATAAAAAAGGACCGATGTTATAGAAGAATGGTGTCCAACGGCCCTAATACTGAAGAACTAATGACGCCCCAAGACAATCAATTTGAATTTCTAATTTGTATTTGCAGTTAAAATATTCACCACTCGTGAATTAACGTCTTCACTCGATGTTAAAATGCGTCTTTATCGGCTAAATTGCTATTAGTTGTACTTGCGATTACAATACAGTTTTATACAGTGAAATAAGTTGCTAAGGTTAGATTTTAACCACAGTGTAGAATTTAGGTTCATTATTCATTTCAACCTAATAATGACACTGAAGTTGAAACTAATGATGGGGCTAGAACAATGTGATTTTGATAGATAGATAGATAGAAACAATCTGTAAGAATGAAGCACACTCTTGTCATCAATAATCACTCCGAAGGATACTTGCTAGTCTCTTAAAGACAAAATAGTAACAAACTTTTTGTTAATGTATTTAATTTGACATTTGTCAACAAATATTTCAAAATTTAAAAATTATTATTGATTTTAGTAAATACATAAATAAAGTTTTCTTCGAGAAGGATTTGAACCTACGACCTGAACTTTGCAAGAGTACTCTAGGAAAGTACGGGTCGTAGGTTCAAATCCTACTCGAGGTAAACTTTTTATTTATGTATTAGTAACATTAATAATAATTTTTAATTTCCATATTTACTTTTGAACTTATTCGTTCATTACAAAACTTATAATAATTTCAAAATTAATTTTTTTTTCTAATTTTATATAAATGATTACAAAAAAATTTGTTCGCACCACATGAGCTGTCACATTTTTGGTGCTTGGCCCTTATATTTTATCCCTCGGTTACGCCTCGGGTTAAAAAAGAACGGCCTCGCACCAAGAAATAAGTAAACAGCGCACTAGTTACGAAAACTATTATTTATTCTGTTATGTAAACCAATTGCATTGCAACGTTAGCTTTTGCTTACGAAAACCTTGGCAATTCTAAACACTTCATTATTTACGTACTAGCACATAAATAAATTGGATTACTATACACGACGATAAAGAAAAATGTCAACTAAAAGGTAATTCACTCGATGTTAAAATGCCCCTTTATCGTCTGGTATAATAAATTACAATTATTTTGTGCTTGTGGTTAAAACACAATTTTATACAGGGTGGGTGGTGTCTACTGCGTGGACGGGGGATTTCTCCTTAACTATTAGATATATCAAAACCAATTTTGGTGTGCTAATACACTATAATTGGACCTACATTCTAAAAATATTTAGGTATATACAGGGTGATTGACAAAAATATGCCAACCCAAACCTGTGTTTTTTTATGGAACACCCTGTATATTTTTTATTTTTGGATTCACTGTTACATTTAGAATACAAGTATAGAAATTTGTATCTGTATCATTAACCGTTCTGCAGATATCGACACTTTAGTACCAAAATATAGTTAACTTTGGAACCACGATGCGAGCTTTGTCACCACGATTTTGTAAATCTGTTTATATCACCGACTATTAATAATAGTCTACTAACAAACAAACTGAGCAATTTTTCAAAAACACGTAAAACTATACAGAATGATTAATTTACACGAAATGTAATTTTTCTCAATTTTTTTCAAATGCAACACGCTGTACATTTTTTCACATTTCGATTCCCCCGTGAAAAGTCGATACTAATTGATAATAGGTTTCATAGCCATGAGACGGACCCTTCTGGAGATATTGACGCTTTATTTGAAAATATTGACATGCAGAAGAACAAATAAATCAAAATCCAGAGCAAATACGAAAATACGAATAGCAAATAAATTCTTTAACTGATAGGAAAGCTTAATTAATAATTAAATTAAAAAAAATAAAATAATTCTCTGCGCCTAAAAATAAGTTGAACAAGTAAACATAAACGAATAAAACCATACATTCAAATTAAATGTTCAAAATGCTGACCACGTGTAGCTAAACACTTTGCAATTCGCTCGCTAAACGAAAGATTCACTCGCAACAATATTAGAGGCGAAATGGATTGAAGCGCAGCTCTAATTCTATTTTTCATATCTTCGCTGGTGGTGGATGTTGGTAAACTTTTTCTTTAACGTAGCCCCAAAGGAAGAAATCAAGGGGCGTAAGATCCGGTGACTTGGTTGGCCAGTTTTGCACACCACCTCGTCCTATCCACCTCATCGGATAATTTCTATCGAGATATTGCCTAACTTTGATTTCATGATGTGGAGGGGCGCCATCCAGTTGAAACCACATCGTACGAATATTATCTACCTCGATATTTTCCAAAAACTCGGGTAAATCATTTTATAAAAACTGTAAATGTCTTTCTCCAGTAAGACTCCCATCAAAGCAAAAAGGACCAACCACATTAAAATTGATTATACCACCATTGATGCTGGTGATCAATAACTCTTAAGATGTGTGGATTAGTATCTGAATAGTGATGATAGTTATGTGTATTAATATTGTCATTATTGTGAAAAGTTGCCTCATCCGTAAATAGAATGTTATTAACAAAATTGGGTTCTTCATTGACGTTAGTAGTTACCCATTGGCAGAAAGATTCACGAGTTTGAAAATCTATTTCACTTAAAGCTTGATGCTGCTCGATATGATAAGGATGCAACTTGTTTTTTTTTTAAATAAAGCTGCGAACTGTATTTCTATTTAGGTCTAGGTGTGTACTTAGCTCTCTGGTACTAATTTGCGGATTTTCTATAAGAGATGCCACAGCATACGAGCGGCTAACCTACCTCATTTTTTTTTTGTTGAATTATATAGTAATTTTGTATTTTAAAATATTTTTACGTAAAAGCGTCAATATCTCAAGAAGGATCCGTCTTATGGCTATGAAACCTAACTTTTCACGAGGAATCGAAATGTGAAAAATTATACAGGGTGTTGCATTTGAAAAAATTGAGAAAAATTACATTTCGCGTAAGTTAATCATTCTGTATAGTGTTACATGTTTTTGAAAAATTTCCTAGTTTGTTTGTTAGTAGACTATTATTAATAGTCGGTGGTATAAACAGATTTAAAAAATCGCGGTGACTACGCTCGCATCGTGATTCCAAAGTCAACTCTATTTTGGTACTAGAGTGACGATATCTGAAGAACGGTTAGTGATACAGATACAAATTTCTATACTTTTATTCTAAATATAACAGTGAATCAAAAAATGCAAAAAATATACAGGGTGTTCCATTAAAAAAACAGAGGTATGGGTTGGCGTATTTTTGTTGATCACGCTGTATATACCTAAATATTTTTAGAATGTAGGTCCAATGATCGTGTATTACCACACCAAAATTGGTTTTGATATCTCTAATAGTTATGGAGCAATCCTCCGTCCACGCAGTAGACACCCACCCTGTATACTGAAATAAGTCGCTAAGGTTACAGTTTAACCACAGTGTACATAGATTAAATTTTATCTATTATTTTATGTAATCCAAATTACCATACATATTTTAACTATAGCTTTTAACGTTTGCAAAAAACTTAACAATCTTAAGTACTTAATTATTTACGTATTAAATGCTCTTTTATCATCACGTATAATACATTACTATTAATATACAAATTAATCACATCACTACCCTCCGTGCCATAACAAAGAATGGACATTGATAATATTAATTTTTAGCATTGCATACGTTTATTAACTTTAGTTAATACATTACCAAATCTGTATTGCATAGTTTACTGTCACTTCATTGCCCGGCGATGGCTTGAAACGCGTGGCAATATAAATATAACTAAATACAACTTTATTTGTGTACGGAGAAGTTTGCATTTTAATGCTTATATTTGATTGACAACTGTATTTCGAACTTATCTTAACAACAACCATGAATATTCATACCCTCATCTTTAAATTTGTCGCTAATTAGAGTTGATTTTAGCAAAGATATTTTGATCATCTATCACATCAACAGCGGTGCGGGCTTCGATGAACTGAATTCCAAAAGTTCCATAGAATAATAAAATACTGGATTAAAATTCGATATGCCCTATACTCATATCGTTGATTTAAAAAATGCATCACTTCATTTCTAAAGTGGACTGGACAGCCATGTTGTTGTATCCACATATTTTGCCGTACTGCTAATGGAACGTCTTCTAATAATATAGGCAATTCATCTCTTAAGAATCTTAAATAACGCTCGCCATTTAAATGTTCATCAAAAACAAAAGGGCCTATAATTTTACCATCTAAAATCCCACACCATACGTTAACTGGCCAGCGACCCTGGTTAAAATCTTGTTGCATCCAATGTGGATTATGATCAGACCAATAGCGCAAATTATGTCTATTTACAGATCCATTACTGGAAAATGTAACTTCATCAGACCACAGTATATTTGATAAACAGTTTGGATTTTCATTCAGCATACCCTTAAGCCAATTACAATGCTCCAGTCTTTTATCGTAATCTGTAACTTTTAATCCTTACCACCCTTATTATGTAATATACTATTAGATTTAAGAATTTATGACACCTGGACGCCTACTTGATTATGTAAAATTTTCAATTTACTGAAGTATAGAACCCGATCACCTAGTACCAAATTCTTCTCGTATCTTCGCTTAGAAAATTGCGGTTTTTATTTTATTTTTTTTTTCAATTCCATGCTCTTTCGAGTAAATGATTAAAATATATAGCATCGCATTTGAAAATTCCCAAAAAAAGTTGAAAAAATAACAATTGTTCAAACAACGCCACCTAGCGATCGTTAAAAAAACTGGAATAAAACGATGATATAATATTTTATTAGGTATTGAATTCCCTTTCAAATGATTAATAAGTTTGTCAAAATCCATAAAGCGGCACAAAAGTTATAACTGTTTTATTGAGTCAGCTTTCCCACTCACCCCTACCAGTTATTTTACAAGATAGAGGAAAAAGTATTGGAGCAAACTTACGTAAAATGATCTGAAGATTACGAATATTTAAATTTTGTAGTACTATTACTGTGCATTTATTATAGAAAAATTATGTTTTGTGTTATTATTGTGAACTATGCTCTCTATTGGTGGAGTATGAAACTTGAAAATAATTTCCAGCAGTTTCTCTTATGCGACTGTCTTATACAGATTTTTTTCCTTAAGTTGTACGATAAATAGTTTCTGAAATACAGCGGGTTACCTGTCTTAATCAGACACCTGGTACATAAAATTAAGTCAAATTTTACATAATAATTAGATGAGGTTGAGTATGTTTTAAAATTGAACTCGGTGGAACCTTTAATTAAGAATCCAATGATGTAAATGTTTTTAAAAAATAATTTGTCCCTTTTAGTTAAAATTTGAGGTGTATTAGAACGCCGTACGCGTCAGTAATTAATTAAGAAATGTTGATCTTAATTCATGGTGATTGATTGTGATGTAAATTTAGTCTGCTATATTAGTTTATGTCGTAAATGTAAAGTTCTCTCAGTTTTCTACGGTTTAAAGCGAAATATAATAGAGTATTAAAATCTATGGATGTGATCTATTGCTAACTTCAGGTCAGTTACCACCTATTTGTATAAGCCTAAATATTAACTTAAATGGCAAATAAGTACCTTAACCTCAACGGTTAGTTGTATTACTCTCAGTGATAAATAATTACGCTTTACGGCATTGTACTTTTTTTAATAATGACAATTAGTGTAAATGTTACGAATAAAAAATAAATATACCTGTCGTAAAGTTAGCAGTCCATGTAAGCGTATTATGAGTTGCATTGGAATAGTACAGCCAAAAGTCATATTTGGTCCCAGGTAAGGCTTGTGAAAATTTAATAACATCTCTAATATTTTTTGACGCTATTGTTGTATTTGGCGCAGGATAACCATGTGGCGGATAATAATCTAAACGATAGACTACACCTTCTTGTCCTAAATTTCCTGGAATGTGGATTACTAATTCTGCACAGTCTATACAAATCTGTAACAAAAAAAAATTGTTAATGTTGTGTATAACAATGTCGACTTATTTAGAAAAAAATGTGTACTTAATAAGTGTTAATATAGCACCAGTCGCTATTATAATTTCTATTACATAAGATCTACAAAATTGAGAAATCGAAGCTTAAAAAACATTAATTCTTACTTTGATAAAAGTGATACCTAATAACCGTATTATACTTTGTAACAATGTACTTTATCAAATGTACTTACTTATTACTAACGGTATAGTGGAATGCTCATTGGTAAAGTCAATGCTACTATTAATAACGATTATGCATCAACCAACACAGGTAATATTTTCGATTAGAAAAATTTAATTTAAACTATCAATACTAAAACCATATGTGCAAGTAGAACAAGATATACAAAAAAAGTTACACATTAACACATACGATAAATTTTAATAAAGCTACTTAATTTGAAATATTCCACTTTATCAAACATATGCGTACCGATATGATTGAAGCGGTATGTAAAAGCAACAATATTATTGAGTCATACATTTTCCCCAAGGCTTTTTTAATTTTGTACTTTTTTCTGATATAATTTGAATGTAAATATACGACAATTTATTACTATAAGCACAGAACTGGAAAAATACAGGTGATGTCATTATTTGTATACGAATCAAATAAATGATGTTTATTCAGACAAATGGAAACTTATTAAATTAATAAAGTTTAACAGCGCTAGTTTCTTACCAGTGTTATCGGCGCAAAAATGACTGTGGTGGAAGTATTTCGAGTGTGTTACCAAGTATTTTACCTATACGATTATTTTAAATATTTTCTAATATTGGATTCACATCGATGCACATTTTCACCAACATATTTTATAATTTACATTTTGATAGATATGAATATGGGTTGATGTAATCAGTGCTGGTAAACATGAAAACAAAGTAACATTGAAGCTAATTAAAAGTATACGTAATCTATGCTACTTAATTAGATTATTATTTATTATATTGATGCATAAGTAATAAGTATTATTGAGATATGGAAAATTTATTCTTCTATTGGGTAGCTCATAAAATGTAATTAGAAAGATAAAATTTCTATTAATTACTCTTTGACAATAATAATGAGTTTTAATTATGTTACGGTAATTGAGCAATATAAAAACAAATGGTAGGTAATAAAGAAAATTAAAAAATGGGTTACTTCTGGCATATTTTACATGGAACTATATACGTATATATATATATATATATATATATATATATATATATATATATTTTTAGGTAGCACACTACGAAAATTTGATGAATACATTGAAAATATTCCGATTAAAATTGTTGTCGCGATAGCAAAAGATAATTACTAAAAGTTATTATATAATAATTGTTATTTGAGATTGGTTTGTATTTCTTTTTTTTTTGTAAGACATATTGGTGTAGGATTTTAACTGAGGGTGGCCCGCAACCAGATATCTTGAAGTTGCAGGTGCAGGCTAAACTGCATTTATCGAAAGGGCAAGACAAATTGCTAAAAATGTTTATAAATGCATTTTGAAAATAAAAATGTCAGTATTATACAAAAAATTACACCGCGGTCAAAGCATAAGTTGTTCATGGATTGAAATGTGATATTTTAAATACAGGATTTCTACGGTTGATTGCACATGTTAATTAGAACTAATGTTTCTTTTCATAATTAAAGTCAAAAGCGTTCACACGAAATAGTTTTATTGCTTTTGTTATTTGACATGGAAAATATGGGGGTGAGCAAGGAATAAAAACGGTTGTTGTGCGTAGAATAGGGGAGTTTGATTAGAATTTTCAAAGCGTGCGTTAGTAAGATTTGACATCGATTCGGTGTTTGTTTAATTAGATATTCTTTTCTTTGTTTTTGTGTTAATCGATAAATCCGAGTATTTAAACATTTGTGCTGGTGAAAGCTTAAAAGGATAACCTACATTGATAATGTAAGTAAAAGAAAAGATTTTCCTGGTTGTGAAATTACACAGAAAAGGTCATTCTACCTACTCATTTAAATTATTAAAACCAAACTGAAACACTGACTTGCAAAGCTGTTGTTGTCATTGAAATTATGCAGACACAGAGAAGCTCGCTCTCTTTTTTTTATGTGTTCTATATTGTGGATTGACAATTCTAACCTGTATTTATAGTGATAAAAACACAAACGATCATAGGTATAAAATCAGAAAGCTGATCCAAATGATCTATATATCTATACAAACGTCTCTCTTGTTACCGTTATATGCCTATATGTCTATATTTTGGTGTTTTGTTTTATGCCTAAGAAAAATTGAGAGAAGGGATCGCCCGTTTTATTATCTTGCATTTGTAATAATACCTACTAGTCACGTAGGTGCATCCGTTCTTTGCAGGGCTTTGTGTCAGATGTTATACTTTGTCTCGACTGCGTATTTAATGTGTTTGGCCTCGCATGGTTTTTCTGTGTAATCAATTATATCATTTAGTGTTATTGTCCATGTGTACTCTTAGTTGTGATCGTACCCACAAATTTGTATGTTTAACGTACTTGCCATTTTCCCTTTTATCTACTTAAATAATCTGTAACCTGTTTAATTTTCTGTTGTTAATTTTTTTATGTATGTTGAATTTGTAATCTGTATTACTAGGGTGCTTAATGTATTTGGGTGTTAAAAACCGCCATGATTGGTTAAACAAAAGGGCCACATGGTCGGGCTAACTCTCTTCCCTTTTTTTTTGTGATTGATTGACGATCTTATTGTTGATACGATCACACTGTTTATGATTATTGCATTTATGTGTAGTTATTTAAATTGCTTTGCATTTATATTTGGTGATATTTAAATTTTGTAAGGCACGCCCTTTTAACTTGATTTAATGATGTCCTTTGTTTTTTTTTTGTGTTCTGTTTATGTCCGGTTGTCCAACACCCTGTATAATGCTTTATATTTAATTATTTACCTAAAAGCAGACAGGAATTCGATCCCCTGTTTGTTATTTTTTACCTGTTTATTTTTGCTTTAATTTGAATACCATTTGTAGACATGATTTTATGTTTATTTATGACTAAACTTAGTTTTAAGCAATGTTATAGATTTTGTACGCCTTTAATATCGATAGAGTAGTGTTGATACCTATTTAATCCTTTGGTTGCGATTTATTTGTGTTATCTGATCTTTGTTTTTGCTTTGTGTGATTATTATTGGAATAAAGGGAGTTTTCTTGGTGATTCTTTTTCTCCCGATGTAAATAGGATGACGAGCGAATCAGCAGGTAGCGCAACTCGTTCATCTCAATTGTAGTTTTGTTTCATTTAATTACCTTGCCACCTTATGCAACAAATTAACCTTATCCGACCCTATCTCATGCACATTACACAACGTAGGTTATTTGCCCCCTAGACGATCACTGTTTTTTAATAAGGTTAGAATTTTGCGAGTTCTAGATCAGATTTGTAAATCAACTCTGATTATTTAATCACGGCCAGTAAGGGAGATTTAAGCTATTAATTGGAGTAAGCCTAACATTAGCCAGAGTAGCATCATTCTCAGTGACATCAATTTAAGCAATTAATAATAGCATCTTATCAGTCAAATTAAGATGCATCCTTTAGCTATTGTTTTGTCTCTTGAATTTGCATTAATGCGAACAAGTTCAAATTACACGTTTCATGATAGGGTACGTCTGGGTTACGACAATATATATATATATATATATATATATATATATATATATATATATATATATATATATATATATTGATGAGATATTTCAGTGATATTTAGTACTTAGCGACATTTAATAAAGGCACATGTTTTTAAATACAAAAGTAATAGTTATTTATGTATCATGGGCGGAAAACAGGCGCTGAAGAACCGCAACGCCTGCCAGATCGAGTTATTAACATATAAGGCCCATAAACGTTGTTTGCGCCCGAAATAGATACAAAATGTTATGCAAGATGGTTTCAATGACCATTTATTAATAAATATATATTCTACTTCTTCTTTACATTTTCAGTGAGCAGTTTATTATAAACGATGTTTTCTTTTTAATTCCCCATTCAATTTTAAAGATACTCTCGAGTTTTCTCTTGCTATGCGCTGTATTTATTCAAAACTACAATTTTATTATAAAACTAGTTAGCCTGGAATACGTCACTTGCGTTTTACACGTTGGTACATCTAACATTTTCAAGTAAGTTTCTGACGTACAAATCTGTTCGCTGTGGATATCTAATTTTTTCCAATTTTGTAAATAACTTTATTCAAATATGGAAATGCATTCGTATATGGCCTCGCTGAAATAGTTAAATAGTTTGATGTTAGTTGTAAGATTATGTTGTTAGTTGCTGTTTTTCATTACAAACAGATGCTGTACTGTGTATAATTGAGAAACATGTGCCTGTATTAAATGTCACTAATTACTGAGTATCACTGAAATATCTCAAGCTGTTTCGGAAATATTTTATTTTTTTCTTAAAAGCTTACACCCCGTATTTTCATAACGGGACACCCCAACCCTAAGGGCTAAGGCATGCATAGTCCGGTTATTTAATTGTCATACCTCGTATACATATACAGGTATGTGAAAATATTATCGCGGATCTGACTTATAATAAGTAAAACAAAGACAGTACAATCAGTTCATGTGCTAAGTGAGATAGAAAACACAACAAACTAAAGACGCTGATTCCATGCATGAGACTTTTGCGTACATTTAATTGCTACTGTCAACAAGACTTTAAAATCAGTGTATTTGCAAGTCCGACACAATACTCGTATATTCCACTGAAGAAAAAATATAGATTATTCAGGAACCACTGCACAAGAAATAATGGACAGGTTTGCTTTTTTCTTTGAAAACAGGCCAATTCCATCAGAAAGTACGATTATGCGTACTGTTTGTAAAGGAGGGGGCACGTTTTAAATGTAAAATACCTTTCGGTCAGAATTTAACCAAATTTTGATGTGTTCTAGAACTTGACCAATTGATCAAACGTCTTCATTGCCCGAAAGCTCAAAGCTCAACAGTTTTTGATATACAGGGTCTGCAATATCACTATTTGATACTTTCAATATATCACAAAATGGACATTTTTGCCAATATTAACGCAAAACTTAGTGAAATCTTATTTTTTTGTGCTACTGGTTACAACCTGTTTTTACTTTCATTATTTTTGTACATCCACCTGATATACAGGGTGAGACCAAATATATGTATCTGAAAAGAATTATACGGTGGTATTGTTTTGATATTTTGGTGAATGGAAGTTAACACACACAATATATATATATATATATATATATATATATATATATATATATATATATATATATATATATATATATATATATATTATTATTGCAAGTTAAGTCCCTAGACGTCCGTTATACAGAGTGTTTCATTTCTTTAATAGATTTAATTGAGTATTATTATACTTCCTAGTTAATTTTCTGATAACTTAATTCAAATGTCTATATTAAAATAAACTATTTGCTAACTGTATATAGTTACATAATAGTCACGATGTGTTTATACTGATACTGGGTGTCCAGAAGTGTTCAGAAGTTGGTATTGGAGTAAGATCGCTTGAAAATTTATGATTTATTCAACTCTCGTTGAAGATATCAATGATTTAAGGGATCATATCATGCTATCATGTAAGATTATTAGAAATATCGCGGAATTATTTAAAAGAATACGGAATTCAATGAGACGAAGAGTAGAGGTGTGAGTTTTATTTGAAGGACGTCATTTTCAACATTTATTATGAATTTTGTTACCATTGTTATTTAGGACCGGTCTTCCTACCTCCTAATAACTTTATTCTCCTAAGAATTACCTTGGTTAACCATGCAATGGTATAGGGATTTATTCGACAAATAAATTTATTAAGAGATGGAAAGACCGGCCCTTAAGTTTGTTTTTTAACCCCCGACGAAAAAAGAGGGGTGTTATTAGTTTAACTTGTGTATCTGTCTGTGGCATCGTAGGCTCCCAAACTGAGGAAGAGATTTTGATTTGTTTTTTTTTTTTTGTTTGAAAGTTGAGGTGATCCCAGAAAATATGTTCAGCCATTTGAAGATCATCAGCTCTTTTTTAGTTGATGAAGGAATTTTTATACTTATTATTAGAGGTTTTGATTTATTTTTTGTTTGTTTGAAAAATAACTTGATCGAGACTTTTCTTAGTTCTGCTTCAAGAAAATTTGTTTACTTTTTAGAGGTTTTAAAAATAGATTTTTTTGTGTCGGGGTTTTTTAAAACCTTTAGTTTAATGTTATGTATGTAGGTTGTTAATAAAGGTTTTATTTAGTTGTGCAAAGTGTTTTAAGTATTTGCAAAAGTCTCCAATTACAAAAGTAGGAAAATGTAGACGCATTAAAAAGTTCTGAGAGAGAGAATATTATAACGGTTGCTTTTTTCACCCCGTGTATAAACATTGCAGGATCACAAAGTTATATTTAGTATTTACTTATTCGTTTAAACCAAAACCGTAATGTGGTATTGCGCTTTTCTTCTGCTTTTATTCGTACAACTAGATTTTTCTGATTTTGCACTTTTCTTTCCGTTTTCATACTACAATTATTATTTTGTCTATTCCCAAACTTATAAAATAATCACAATATAGTAGGTGGCTATGAAACGTCAAAATTAATCCACTAATTAAGTGATATTGTTGATGCTTAGTTGCAAATCTACTTTTGAATTAAAATCGTTAAGAGTTTATGTGAAAAATGAATCGAATTCCATGTTTTGCTTGTGGAAATGCTTTAGTTCCTAGTTTGCCGCGAAGCAAATCTACCAGAGCGGGTCATAATAGAAGAAACTCGAATCTGCAATGTCTGCAATATTTCTATTGTAAGGGAAATTCAAGCAATAGACAATAACCCAAATTGTTCGCGATTAAATGTGCTACAAAGGTCAACTCACTTATGCTGCATTTGTAACGATGGGAATGATATACATAAAATATCCATGAAAGGTAGAATTAATATTTTTGTTGAGTTACGTGCCAGAAAATACGTACTGCTGTAATATTCATTTGGATGAGAAATGTAATCTGTTTGAGTTTCTGCTCCCTGGGTTACGATATGTAAATCGACCATTATTAGCAGGTAATGAGATTTATATTTTTTTACAAGCATTACGTAAGGAAATTAAGAAAAAAAGCTACCACACGGCTTACGAAGACGAAAATAACTTCACAGATTCTCAATTTAAAGCAGTTTCTCCTATAACCAAAGATCAATTTAATAATCTTTTCAACTTTTGTGGCCCCGTTAGAATAGGAAATTCTTTGAGATATGTAAGTAAAAAAAATCTCTTAGCATTCCTGTGCAAGTTACGACAAGGTCTTAGTGATAGTTTTTTAGCGGTTATTTTAATTATTCCACAAGACAACAAGCCAGTTTAGCTATATCTCTAGTTAGACAATCTCTTTCTGCAAGATTTGTACCACAAAATATTGGATTTACTGCTACAACAAGAGACAGCTACATCGAAAATCATGTAACTCCTTTTGCAAATCGTCTATATAATCAAAACCTGGATCGGCCTCAAGTTATAGTGTATAATGACTGTACTTATCTAGAAATAGAGAAAAGTTCTTGTTTTAAAGTGTTGCGACAGTCCTACTGTACTTATAAGGGTAAACATCTTATCAATCCATCTCTGCTTGTTGCCCCGAGCGGATTTATTCTAGACATTCAAGGGCCATATTTCTCAAATTCTGAAAACAACGATGCTAACATACTTATAAGTGAATTTAATAGAGATGTGAATGGAATGCGTGAATGGTTTAATGAAGGAGATATTTTCATTCTCGACCGCGGGTTCTTGGATGCTATTCCAGCTTTAAATATTAATTTTAAAATGCCAGCCTTTTTGCCCAGAGGTCAGCTACAGTTATCCACAGAAGAGGCTAATGATAGTCGTCTCGTTACGAAAAGCAGACGGATCGTAGAAGCACGCAATGGGCATTTAAAATCAATTTTTTAATTTTTTAGCTTTAAGATAAAAACACCCCATATTTGTAATATTGCTGATTTTCTTAAAATTGCTGGAGCAATTATAAATAAATATTTTCCACCCATTTTAATGCAAGATGCTACTATTGAGCTAGCTGAAAATATTCTTCAAAAAGTTCAAGAGCCAAATGTTGTTCAAGCCAGGGTTGAGGAGGAAAACTTACGCTCTAGAAGGGGCAGATGGGTTGATTTAAATGAAATTATCGTTCCCTCACTCCCACGTTTGTGACATTACTATCTTAAAGAGTTAACTGTAGGTATTTTTCAATTAAAGCTTGCTCCTTCTTATATACAGGATAATGAAATAGAGGACCGCCAGGTTCAATATCAATTTGATGAAAACTACGAACCCGGTTTTATACGGGTAAGGATATATTCTCGCCTCAGAAATGCAACTCGTTACCAGTTGTGGATTGCATTTGTGCCGAATAATGAGGAAGAAGAACCTAACCCAATATTAGGTACTTACTGCACCTGCAAGACTGGTGCCAGAACTTTAGGTACTTGTTCTCATGTGGCAGCTGTACTATGGTTTTAGGATAAGAGCTAATCAAATATCCTTCTACAAATGTTTTCATATACTAAATGCAAATAATGTGGAGGTGATAGACATTTAACATTTGATTATGCAACTTTTGATTTCTATGACAATGGTTATATCAAGACCAAAAATTATTTACTGTTTTCTGCCTCATCAGTTCAGTTAACTGATATCTTATTAAGCTTAGATATTTTAATATATTAAAATACGTTCATTAACGTTTCTACATAAACATTTCTTATTTCCAATGACTTTACAAAGCGGTAGTGATGATGGAGGTAGTGAAGACACTAGTATTTTAAAGAATTTTCTTTTCTTAGTTTTGCAAAATAAAGATGAACTTTGACAAGCGCCTTCTTTATCAAAAGAATCTACTGAAAACTTTATTAGAAAATAGTGAACATAATAAATGAAGCACATCTAACCTTTCTATCTGTCAATCTCCAAAAGCTTTGTATTTCGCAACGACATCCAATTGCAAGGGATTTTTTATGTTAACGGTTTTTCCGTACCTATATGAAGTTTAAGATATCGCTTTGGTCCTTTGTATTTGGACACCCAGTATCAGTATAAACACATCGTGACTATTATGTAACTATATACAGTTAGCAAATAGTTTATTTTAATATAGACATTTGAATTAAGTTATCAGAAAATTAACTAGGAAGTATAATAATACTCAATTAAATCTATTAAAGAAATGAAACACTCTGTATAACGGACGTCTAGGGACTTAACTTGCAATAATAATTTAATATATATATATATATATATATATATATATATATATATATTATATATATATTTAATTGATCAAATGTCTTCATTCCACTCAAAGCTCAACAGTTTTTGATATACATGGGTATGCAATATCACTATTTGATACTTTAATATATCATAAAATGGACATTTTTGCCAATATTAACGCAAAACTTAGTGGAATGTTATTTTTTGTCTACTGATACAACCTGATTTTTACTTTCATTATTTTAGTACATTCCACCTGATATATCAGGGTGAGACCAAATATATGTATCTGAAAAGAATTATAGGTGGTATTCAGTTTTGATATTTTGGTGAATGGAAGTTAACACACACATATATATATATATATATATATATATATATATATTATATATATATATATATATATTTAAATTATTATTGCAAGTTAAGTCTTCCTAGACGTCCGTTATACAGAGTGTTTCATTTCTTTAATAGATTTAATTGAGTATTATTATACTTCTAAGTTAATTTTCTGATAACTTAATTCAAATGTCTATATTAAAATTTAAACTATTTGCTAACTGTATATAGTTTACATAATAGTTCACGATGTTGTTTATACTTGATACTGGGTGTCCAAATACAAATGATCTCATAAGTCGATATCTTAAACTTCATATAGGTACGGAAAAAACCGTTAACATAAAAATCCTTGCAATTGGATGTCGTTCAAATACAAAGCTTTTGGAGATTGACAGATAGAAAGGTTAGATGTCTTTCATTTATTATGTTCACTATTTTCTAATAAAGAATTTTCATGTTAGATATCTTTTGATAAATGAAGGCGCTTGTCAAAGTTCATCTTTATCTTGCAAAACTAAGAAATGAAAATTCTTTAAATATAGTGTCTTACTACTCCATCATTCACTATGCTTTGTAAAGTCATTGGAAATAAGAAATTTTATGTAGAAACGTTAATGAACGTATTTTAATATATTAAAAATATCTAAGCTTAATAAGATATCAGTTAACTGAACTGATGAGGCAGAAAACAGTAAATAATTTTTGGTCTTGATATAACCATTGTCATAGAAATCAAAAGTTGCATAATCAAATGTTAAATGTCTATCACCTCACATTATTTGCATTTAGTATATGAAAACATTTGTAGAAGGATATTTGATTAGCTCTTATCCTAAAAACCATAGTACAGCTGCCACATGAGAACAAGTACCTAAAGTTCTGGCACCAGTCTTGCAGGTGGAGTAAGTACCTAATATTGGGTTAGGTTCTTCTTCCTCATTATTCGGCACAAATGCAATCCACAACTGGTAACGAGTAGCATTTCTGAGGCGAGAATATATCCTTACCCGTATAAAACCGGGTTTAGTTTTCATCAAATTGATATTGAACCTGGCGGTCCTCTATTTCATTATCCTGTATATAAGAAGGAGCAAGCTTTAATTGAAAAATACCTACAGTTAACTCTTTAAGATAGTAATGTCACAAACGTGGGAGTGAGGGAACGATAATTTCATTTAAATCAACCCATCTGCCCTTCTAGAGCGTAAGTTTTCCTCCTCAACCCTGGCTTGAACAACATTTGGCTCTTGAACTTTTGAAGAATATTTTCAGCTAGCTCAATAGTAGCATCTTGCATTAAAATGGGTGGAAAATATTTATTTATAATTGCTCCAGCAATTTTAAGAAAATCAACAATATTACAAATATGTGTTTTTATCTTAAAGCTAAAAATTAAAAATTGATTTTAAATGCCCATTGCGTGCTTCTACGATCCGTCTGTTTTCGCAACGAGACGACTATCATTAGCCTCTTCTGTGGATAACTGTAGCTGACCTCTGGGCAAAAAGGCTGGCATTTTAAAATTAATATTTAAAGCTGGAATAGCATCCAAGAACCCGCGGTCGAGAATGAAAATATCTCCTTCATTAAACCATTCACGCATTCCATTCACATCTCTATTAAAGTCACTTATAAGTATGTTAGCATCGTTGTTTTCACAATTTGAGAAATATGGCCCTTGAATGTCTAGAATAAATCTGCTCGGGGCAACAAGCAGAGATGGCTTGATAAGATGTTTACCCTTATAAGTACAGTAGGACTATCGCAACACTTTAAAACAAGAACTTTTCTCTATTTCTAGATAAGTACAGTCATTATACACGATAACTTGAGGCCGATCCAGGTTTTGATTATATAGACGATTTGCAAAAGGAGTTACATGATTTTCGATGTAGCTGTCTCTTGTTGTAGCAGTAAATCCAATATTTTGTGGTACAAATCTTGCAGAAAGAGATTGTCTAACTAGAGATATAGCTAAACTGGCTTGTTGTCTTGTGGAATAATTAAAATAACCGCTAAAAACTATCACTAAGACCTTGTCGTAACTTGCACAGGAATGCTAAGAGATCTTTTTACTTACATATCTCAAAAATTTCCTATTCTAACGGGGCCACAAAAGTTGAAAAGATTATTAAATTGATCTTTGGTTATAGGAGAAACTGCTTTAAATTGAGAATCTGTGAAGTTATTTTCGTCTTCGTAAGCCGTGTGGTAGCTTTTTTCTTAATTTCCTTACGTAATGCTTGTAAAAATATAAATCTCATTACCTGCTAATAATGGTCGATTTACATATCGTAACCCAGGAGCAGAAACTCAAACAGATTACATTTCTCATCCAAATGAATATTACAGCAGTACGTATTTTCTGGCACGTAACTCAACAAAAATATTAATTCTACCTTTCATGGATATTTTATGTATATCATTCCCATCGTTACAAATGCAGCATAAGTGAGTTGACCTTTGTAGCACATTTAATCGCGAACAATTTGGGTTATTGTCTATTGCTTGAATTTCCTTACAATAGAAATATTGCAGACATTGCAGATTCGAGTTTCTTCTATTATGACCCGCTCTGGTAGATTTGCTTGGCAAACTAGGAACTAAAGCATTTCCACAAGCAAAACATGGAATTCGATTCATTTTTCACATAAACTCTTTAACGATTTTAATTCAAAAAGTAGATTTGCAACTAAGCATCAACAATATCACTTAATTAGTGGATTAATTTTTGACGTTTCATAGCCACCTACTATATTGTGATTATTTTATAAGTTTGGGAATAGACAAAAATAATAATTGTAGTATGAAAAACGGAAAGAAAAGTGCAAAATCAGAAAAAAATCTAGTTGTACGAATAAAAGCAGAAGAAAAAGCGCAATACCACATTACGGTTTTGGTTTAAACGAATAAGTAAATACTAAATATAACTTTTGTGATCCTGCAATGTTTATACACGGGGTGAAAAAAGCAACCGTTATAATATTCTCTCTCTCAGAACTTTTTAATGCGTCTACATTTTCCTACTTTTGTAATTGGAGACTTTTGCAAATACTTAAAACACTTTGCACAACTAAATAAAACCTTTATTAACAACCTACATACATAACATTAAACTAAAGGTTTTAAAAAACCCCGACACAAAAAAATCTATTTTTAAAACCTCTAAAAAGTAAACAAATTTTCTTGAAGCAGAACTAAGAAAAGTCTCGATCAAGTTATTTTTCAAACAAACAAAAAATAAATCAAAACCTCTAATAATAAGTATAAAAATTCCTTCATCAACTAAAAAAGAGCTGATGATCTTCAAATGGCTGAACATATTTTCTGGGATCACCTCAACTTTCAAACAAAAAAAAAAAAAACAAATCAAAATCTCTTCCTCAGTTTGGGAGCCTACGATGCCACAGACAGATACACAAGTTAAACTAATAACACCCCTCTTTTTTCGTCGGGGGTTAAAAAACAAACTTAAGGGCCGGTCTTTCCATCTCTTAATAAATTTATTTGTCGAATAAATCCCTATACCATTGCACGGTTAACCAAGGTAATTCTTAGGAGAATAAAGTTATTAGGAGGTAGAAAGACCGGTCCTAAATAACAATGGTAACAAAATTCATAATAAATGTTGAAAATGACGTCCTTCAAATAAAACTCACACCTCTACTCTTCGTCTCATTGAATTCCGTATTCTTTTAAATAATTCCGCGATATTTCTAATAATCTTACATGATAGCATGATATGATCCCTTAAATCATTGATATCTTCAACGAGAGTTGAATAAATCATAAATTTTCAAGCGATCTTACTCCAATACCAACTTCTGAATACTCTGTGTTTTTCAAATATTTTTTAAGCAGTAAGTATTAAAGCCAAAAATGAAACGTATACCACGTATTGTGGTATATACACAAAGACCATAAATAATACTTCAATAGTTAAATAGTGAAATAAATAATAATAAAATTACTTAAGACTGATCTGACAATGACACAGGGATTCGGGGGTTATTAATATGCTACAGACTCGATAATGAAACGACATGGAGCGTATTTAACGAACTTGACATTACTGTAGTCTTTATTCAATGGTGGCCTAAAATATCATGCAGCTGATTCACAAGCGATAAGGGTTTTGTATAAAAATTCTTATGAGTTTATTTTAAACGGTTATTGTAAATATTTTGTTACTGAGTAATCAAAAATGTTATCAACGTGCAGTTCATGTTATAAGAATGGATCTACAATTGCCTAAACTAAGAATCACTTAAATCTATAAACCTAATGCAGTGATATAATGAAAATTAAAACTGTTATGTAATGGTTGATATGAATGAAACGGAGTGCCTACTTCTTACTCCAATTTATTCGTATGAATAACAACTTGAGCAGATTCTTACTGAACAGTATCTTACTCCTTCAAGGTCAACAAACGAGTGTGTACTATATGTTCATATGAATAAAATGAGCTAGTACTCCACACGTTGAGAACATACTTTAAAAATCTAGAGTCTGATCGCTTGTAGCTTGTATTTTCAGTTGAAAAAGGGTCGAGTTCATGGCTGTTGTTAACACGCAAAGTCGTAAACGTAAAATTTGTAAATCGCGTATCGATAGGAACAGTTTAACATCTAAACGTAATTATAAAGTGCTCTATAGGTTCAGTGAAGAAAATACTCGATACCTAACACATCATGTCCTACGAGCTGAAAATAACAAAAGACGTGGAGGTGCTTTATCAAAAGAAAACAAAAGGAGCATTTTTTGCGATATATCGCGGATCCTGGATTTCAATCAGGAGTTGGAGAGGATATAGGTGTCCATCAATCAACGGTATCTAAATGTATTAGAGAAGTGATTCGAGCTATAATTCAAAAAGCACACTTATGGATAAAATTCTCCGACACTGCCGAAAAATTACGTGAGGTTAAATCTGATTGGCAAGCAAAATACAATTTTCACAATAGGAGCACTAGATTGTACTCACGTAAGGATTCGCAAATCTCGTGTGCATGGCGATGAGTACGTCAATCGAAAAGGTTATCCCAGTTTGAATATCCATCCTACTTGCGGTACCAACGAGTGGTTTAGCAGCGTGGAGCTTTCTTGGCCAGGATCGGTGCATGATTAAAGAATTTGTAATAATTATTCAATTAAACGGGTTATGGAGCGAACAAACACGGAATGTGCGTTACTTCTTGGCGACGAAGGATATGACATTGCTCCATGGCTAATGACTCCATTCAAAAATCCGAATACTCCCTCAGAAAAAGCATACAATAAATGCCACACTAAAGAACGGGTCATTAGAGAGCAGTGCTTTAGTCAATGTAGCAATGATTCCTAATTTTACTATACAAAGTAAGTATATCTGAGGATATCCTTCCGCAATTAATCATGTGCTGTTTTGTACTTCATAACCTGGCAAAATATTTAAGTGGTGATGTTGAAGGTTTTGGTAACGTGTTAGTTAATCCTAATCCTTATGGTGAACAGAGAGAAAAAAATTTTGAAGGGGCTGCAGTGCGAAATGGTGGTCTACGACGAAGAATTGAAATAACCAATTTTATTTTGCATTTATTAAACTCGAAAATGTAATTTGAACAGAGCATTAAGAAAAATTCTGAATGTATAAAACTAAACTTATAAATACATAAATGTCTTTCCATCGGAAGAAACCACATTTGGCGTAGTTAATTTCGTTTCCTTAAGCTTTAACGCTTAAGGAAAAGAACAGGATGAATTCATCCCACAATGTGCAAATTATACGCCCCTTTTTGGAAAACAATTTTGATAATAGATGGATTGGCACTAATAGGCCGATAAGATGGCCTCCTAGGTCTCCGAATTTGTCAGTCTTAAATTTCTTTTTATGGGGTTACTTGCTAAATAAAATATACCAAACTCAATATGATAACATTGAACGTTTGACAAACGCAGTTAGAGAAGCTTTCAGACCTTTACAAGATCACACTATTATTGTGCTTAATGCTATAGAGCGAATTGGAAGAGTGTGTGAAGAATATAAGACAGAATCGTCATCAGTTTGAACATCTCTTTTAGTAACTTATATTAGGCTTGTAAAGTTGTGGGTATTCTGTTTAGTTTTTGATTTTGTGTTTTTGCATAAAACTTCCTAACCTTTAACCTTGTTTTTTCATGGCCAACTATATCATCAAAATGTTAAATTAACGTAGCATTCATTTTTGAGGTTAATAATGCAAAAGAAGTGCCACACAATATATATTTTTTTAAAGCTGGGAGTAAGCTCTATTATATAATTTAAAAAAATATACAGGGTGTTCCATTTAAAAAAACAAAACCTTGGTTTATTGCGAAGAAACTGACTTTTTGTGGGAAAAACTATGCACGCCACTAAATTCTAAGGAAAATTCTGCATAAAACCCACTTTTCACCATTTCGATAAATTACAAGGTAAAGCAGTTACGAGGGGTGCTTAAAATGTGCAGATTTTGAATTTCGCCCTGTACCTCAAATACTAATAGGACTATGACAATTCTGTTTGTGGCATGTTTCGTCTCACGAAAAAGTAGAAGAAGGTCGCGAAAACCGCATCTTTCTATCTTTGCTCGCAAACGAGATACCCTACAATTTCAACGAAAATGGGACACAGTGTACACACCGTTACGACAGTTCAACTTTATCTGAGTATTCGTTAGAGACCTCTTGATGTGTTTGCCGAATCCAACAATAATTAAAATTTCTATCCGTTTCCGGTCCCCTCCAATTTTTCATTATTTTGTTCAAAAAATTAAATACTTTTTACCACCAAACATCAGCAGTCACGAATTTCAATTGTATGAGTAGAGACCACTTGGTGCTAATTTAAACGTAAGTATGTTTTAGTTCATTTTCGTTTTACCCTTTTAAGTGTTTTTACACTCAACATCTTTGAACTTCGTGCACCGAATTTAAATGAAGTCTGGTGTCTCGATTTGAATAAAAGGAATGGTGTCGCGATCTTATGAAAGAAAACAAAATGTTTAAGGAAAATTTGGTAATAAACGCGCTATATGGACGTCTTACGTAGAAACTCCATGTTTTGTTATTTTTTGCACACTAATTAAAATGACAAATGATACATAATATACGAACTATGCAATACTACATTTGAATAGAAGCTAAAATTAAAACTTTATTCAAAAGATCCATTCACTTACAAGTTCTTAAGTAGTATTTCATTGTACGACTCTTTACTCACATTATTAAAAATACCTGTAATTAACAGCAAATAATAATAAGATACCTAATGTTTGTCATATTTCTGTCATAAATTTTGACAATTAACTCCGGAGATGACGCTGTCAGAGAACCTTAATTATCTCCAGACTCGCGCATACGCTCTCAATGATTGACTTTGACTTTGATTGACTTTCTATATTTGTTTGATTTATATACAGGTTGGCCAGCCTTCGTGCAAATTGCACGTAAAGTATGTGAAGGAACAGATATACATAAAATCTGATATAGATATCATGTGTTGGATTTGAAAGTACACCTTAAGTGACCTATCAATTGTTTTCTATCTCTATTCATCATTTATTATCCTTCAATGGTTAGTTTTAACCTATATCTAATAGTTATTTATGTATTAAGGACATAATGAGGTTGGTATGGTCAGAGGCGCTATTTCGAGTCCGTGCCCGTAGGACATAAAAACAAACTTTTATGCACGATTAGTATATCGAATATTTAAAATGAATTATAACGTTAATTGTATTCAAAAGAAATATATTTCTCATTTATGATAGTAGGTATGGAAACGAGTACAAAAGCAGGCATGACAAATTGATAATTCATTGACTTTTTGGTTTAGTTAGTTCTAAACGCAATAACAGAGATATTTCCGTTATAATTTGCCTATTTGACAAGATAGTGAAATAATACCATAAGTATTATTTATGTATTTTTTAGCGTGGATTACGATGGTGTATTAAAACATGAAATGTGTTGAAAAAATATATAAACCTGATATCGTTTTTAGTAACTGCGAAGTTACATAATAAATACTGCAGTAACTGATATATGTTAAACGGGCGATGGCAGTGTGCTATACCTCTATATCTAACTAAATGAATCTTGTCGAAAATTACATTTCATATTTCATTTTCCAAAATCCCTCCTTATAGTTACTTTACATGCCGCTTAACTTTAAACGAAAAGGTGAATGAACTATTGCATTAAAGAAGCTTCAAATTATCAGAGAATGGCGCAACTTGCCAGTTGCAAATTCTTCGCTCATTAACGTTCATTAATATTTAAAAAATGATGGATAATGACAAAGATTACATAGAGGCCAGTCAAATTAGGTTTGAATTCGGAATTAAATAGTGGAAATCTGGAATTCGTTTTAATTGGTTAAGTGTTAAGTCTGATATTAGACAAATGTGTTTTCCCCACCTACGAGATCGGCGTTGGCCGCCATCTTGAAAAAAACAGCTCCAAAATCGGAGTTTTTTCCGTTTTTGGATAATAACCTAAAAACTATGAGTTTAATCACAAAACGTAATTCAAAACTCGATTAAATATAAGGATTGATAAATGACGTTCAAAATTAACGTTAAATTCGTCAAACTTACGACAAAAAGACATACCACTCAATTTGGCATTTAACAGTGTTTAAATAAATAATTTTGGTCAAGTATCAAGGTCAATAATAGAATTTGCAATTGGACCCTCAAATCACCGGTTGCAAATGAACGGCAATTATGCGTTTCAAATACGTCTGTAACAAATTTGTATATAATTTATTGTGAAACATCAACAAATACTTACTCATTTATACATACTAGTAAATATAGTTATAATAATAACAATCAAGGTTATTAACTAATTAGTTGAATGAGTAGTTACTAAGATTGTAACATTGTATATTAAAAATTAATATATAACAGTATATGGTATATAATATAATAACATAACAATGTAGTATGTTTATAAAATAATACAACTAAATAAAATTAAATTAATGATTGAATAAAAAAAAATGAATATATACACAAGTGTAATATTATTTACATAATTAATAGACACTAATAGTCTTTATCGTTGATGGTCCATGTTATCCTTTTCGACTGACCGCTCATGCACTTCTTTCTGGAACAAAATAATAATAATTTAAAATTAAATACATTTCTTTAAAATATACAGAAATGAAAATATATGATAATTTATACACACTACTTAGTTATTTTTCAATATTTTTGATGGCCCATAGATATCTTCTCAGCCTCTTTATTCTAAATGGTCTTCTTTATCATTGTTTCCTTCGTGTTATCCTTCTTCTTTATGATCTTTTGTACTATCGCTTTTTTTGTGTTCTCCTTCTGTTTCATGATAGTTTTCAATTATTTTTTCAAAATCCTGGTCAATTTCGATGATATGGATTTCTGTATTTAAGTCTTCGTCTTTCATTGTGGTTGCTTGTCCCCGACAATTAAAACAAATATTTGAACAAGTCATGTCTACTTTTCGGCAACTACATGATCCTCTGCATCCCTTCGCACATTTACAACTGTATTTAAGACGGATCTTTATTCGTTCAGTATTTTATTAAACCCTGTATCCGAGACACGTGATCAACCGATCAATGATAAAAGGTGACCGAGAGTATTATTAGTTAGTACGAGTCTGTGTTGAGCTCTTGAACAGAACACACGTGTTTTGGGAGAGAGTTTTCTCAGACATTTCGATACGCCTATTGGCGAGATCATATTAAAAGAACGTACGACTAGTATCGAGTACTAATCTTTATATTTCAGCGTCCACAATCTTCGCACCGGAAGTGTGTGGTTAAAACCGCACAGATCCGGTCTCGGAGAAGAGGCAGTCAAAATGTCGTCAGACGAAGAGAGCGAGCACGAAGAAAGGTTTAACTTCCCAGACATGAGCGCAGAACTGTTCTACCTACAAGAATGGCGAAAGTCACGAGAAGACGTCCAAGAAAGAGACAAGCGGATAGAAGAATATCGCACAGAACTCGATAAACAAGACAGAGAAATCGAAGAGCTGAAGGCAATCATCGAAACCCTTAAGGCTCAACACGATGAACTCGTAGCAAGACTCGACAAGATCACAAAACCGACAAAGAAAACCACGATCAAGACGTCCGAAGCTCGCGTAGAAGATCAACGCGACAACGAAAAGCCCCCGCGTCCTAAAAATAAGAGGCACAGCGGAAACAAGAGAGGGAACGATGAAACTCCCGAAACATCAACAAAACCGACGGGAAAAACCGAAAAACTCCACGAGAAGATGGAAGTCTGCACAGCAGCTTCTCATCAAGAAAAAGATGAAGACGCCCTCTCCGAAGAGGAAGAATACAAGACCGCCACGAAGAAAGGCGGTGTTAAGCGACAACGGGTGGACGCGTGCCCGCCCGAAAAGAAAGGATCCCACCACTAATCCTCCACCGACAGGAGGATTACACCAGGACTATGAAGAAGCTAGCCTCGGTCGGGATTACACCAAAGGCAACTAGAACATCCAACGACGGAATCAGAGTGATTCTAAGCGCCCCTGAAGAATAGAGGACGGAAAAAACTGCACTGGACACCATCGGAGTGCAGTTCAACGTCTACCTTTTAGAAGAGGCAAAACCGCTAAAGGTAGTCATTAAGGGCATCCCGCAAGACGACGAGATGCTAGAAACGGTAAAGAACGATCTCAAATCCATGGGGTTTGACGTCCAGAAGGTTAGCCGGATGTTCGCCGGACGCGAACACCGGAAAACCGCCATGGCACTGGTCCACCTCGAGAGAAGCGAAAGGGCCAAGGAGATCTTCCGCATCACGACCATCGAATACTTGAGGGTGCGAGTGGAGTCGCCCCACAAGGAGAACGGGACAGGTCAGTGCTACAACTGCCAGCGATACGGACACACTACCAGCGGATACCACGCACAGCCCCGATGTGTGAAGTGTGCGCGGACGCACCACACCAGGGAATGCAAGAAGACCCGAGAGACGGGAGAGTCAAAGTGCTGCAACTGCACCGGGTTGCACACTACAAATTACGGAAGATGCCCCGCCCATCCAAGAAACATCAAGAAAGGGAACGCCCCCAGAACAGAAGAAGTTAGAAAACCGGCAAGGATAACCAAAGCAGGGATAAGCTACGCCCAGATGGCAGCGGGCAACAAGAAACCTGGAGAATCAGAAGACGAGGACTTCGCGCTCATCATGAAGATCGTGAAAGCACTCAAAAGCAACGAAGCAGATCAAAGGATAAACTCACAGATGAGAAGACGCAAATCGCCGCACCATTTAAGCGGCCGACCCAACCACTGACAGGGAACAACGACACCGAGGTGACCGGAAGCATAAAAGTCAAAGTTCATCTCAGGAAACGACAACAGAGGTATAGGTATATTTAATGTATTTATTTCAGGTACAGAAAATCTACTTATATCATCAGAAAAGCCAATAAGACGGAGGTATAGAGGGCTAGAGCCCGTAATACCGAGAACAAATAACGATGACCGATAGTAGTTAGTACGAACATAATATATTTGTGTTCATTTTAATTTTTAGTTTAATTTTTAGTATAAAATGTTACACGCTACTACTTCCCTTAATATCAGACCTATACTTAAGCAACCCCCACATCAAAAAATGCACTTCAGTATTTCTCTTAAAACTGTTTTTAAAAATATTATTTTTACTTATTCAGCGTAACATGTCATTTTGCAGAAGCAATTAAATTTTTAAATTGTTTGAATTATATATGATTAAACACTTTCCAATATTAATTATCCCATGATATTTATGTTACTGACAATATGTTACGAGTTAAGGTACCCAAATTTTTGGGTGTCGCCGCATTGACGGATGACGGTAATTCAAAAACAAAACTATGATTTTATTCTGCGAACCTTTATCATTACTCTGTATATAGTACTTATTTACTTTATGTAATTTGACAAACCACATTCATTTAAGAATTAAATTCTGTACAGGGTGGTTCATTTTCGATGTTTTCTTATGGGAAGTACCCTTTCTATTACAGATAGACAAAAAGTAATATGGGCTCCTTGTGCTCGATTTCGGTGTTAATTAAGATCCAATAGTCATAATGAAGATATCTCTGACCGTTATTGCGCAATTAGCCAAAATTGAAAAAAATGGCTATTTTGAAAAACATGAATAACTTTTTAAGTAGAATCCGTTAGTGCATTCACATTCTTAAAACCTCCTTAATTTAAAAAGATATGACATACAGTTGTATTTTTTTATATGGAAACCATAGTTGGCTATATTTTTAAATAAATTTTTTTTTTGTGCTTTTCAAAAATATATACACTTCTATGCTATTTTAATAATTAATTGATTTTTTAAGTTTTCCTTATTTACGTTTTATATTAAGAATACAGAGTAGGGATAGGAGGCTGAGATTTATTTAAGTAAAAACAAATGATACCTATATGTCAAATAATAAATTAAAAATTAAAAGTGTGCACAAAGTGATCTTGGAATTTAGTTATTAACGTACCTAATTATACAAATTCAGAAAAATTTTGTATGTTAAAGTTTTTATATTATTCGAAGGTGGCATCGGAATTATATTTACAAAATTTTCCTGCACGCCAGCAGCCAAATAAAAATATTTTTGAACGATATAGTTAATAGAAATCAAAATTTTTGCTAGTTCAAAATAATATCTTAATTAATTTTAGGTTGCAGAAAAATTTAATTGAAATCGGTTCTTTTAAAAATCCCCGGCCAAAAACTTACTTTAAACAAAATTCTGAAGAAAATTCAATGGTGGTCTTAGGACAAGTCTAAGCAGAGCCAACAACTTCATCTAGACAAATGGTTAATCCAGGCTTGTCTCGAAACAAAGCCCTTCGAAGTTTAGAGAAACACATTGCTATAGATTTCGGAAAGAACATTTTATGACTATAGACGACAGAATGCGGCGTACTGAGTTTTGTAACTGGTATATAAGTTAGTGCCAAAATATACCTAATTTTTAACCTCTATTGCATGATCAGACGAGGCGTATATCAGTAGTGATGGTATTTTTAATAATCACAATTTACCTTACTGGGCAGATACTAACGCCCATGTCAGTGTTGTCCGCAGGAGGCAAGGAAAATTTGGAATAAATGTGTGGCGGTGCATTAAAAACGGACGTTTTTATTAGCACATGTATGAAGGAACTCAATGAAATATCTCGATATTCTACGAATTCATTTGGAGGGATTTCTAGAGAGTCTTCCTTTAGCACAATATTGCAATATCATATTTCAGCAAGACGGAGCTCCCGCACATAATTCCCGTGTAGTTAGTGACTACTTAAATTTAAGTTTTCCTAATAGCTGGATGGGAACGACACAGCACCAATTTTGTGGCCTGCTCGTTCAGCCGATCTTTCGTCTCTAGGTTTCCTTTTATGGGGTTTTTTGAAAAACATTATATACAAAAGAACTAATAATACTGTGAATGAGTTAAGAGAAAGTGTTCGTGTGGCTTTTACACAATTAACACCATTATCTATATATCACTCTATACATTCAATCAAAGGCGATGCGAAGTCTACATCCAAAAAGAGGGCGCACAGTTTGAAAAATATCTGTAGTTTTAGTGTGTTTTTTATATTGATATTTTGTGTTTCTGATGATGTTATATTGCTTATTTTCATTTCATTTCAATTTGCATTTGAGGTTTTTTTATAATTTTATATCCAATCTTTAGATTTTATAATTTGTTACCATTCCACAAGAACAACATTACAATTAAACTTATTTGAATTACAAAATGTCTCTAAAATATTTTACTGGAAGTGAAATTTCTTTTTTGAGTAGAATATCTTCATTCAATTTCATATCTGGCTTTCTAAGCCAACTGTTATCCTTAATAAATATACCAATTAAAAAAAACTTAAAAAAAATCAATTAATTATTAAAATAGCATAGAGGTATATATTTTTAAAAAGCACAAAAAAATGTCATAGCCAACTATGGTTTCCATATAAAAAAATACAACTTTATGTCATACATTGTTTAATTAAGGAGGTATTAAAATGTGCATTAACGGATTCTACTTTAAAAAGTGCTTTAAGAATGTTTTTACAGTTTATCGATACATTTAGAAATAAAAACTTATTCAAGTTTTTCAAAATCACCTTTTTTTCAATTTTGGCTAATTGTGCAATAACGGTCAGAGATATCTTGATTATGACTATTGGATCTTAATTAACACTAACATCGAGCACAAGGGCCCCATATTACTTTTTGTCTATCTGTAATAGAGAAAGTACTTCCCATAAGAAACCATCGAAAATGAACCACCCTGTACATTACTTCCTAGAATAAAGTTTAACGGTTAGGAATCAGAAAGCAAGAAAAACATACAAGGTAATCCAAAACTGAATTTATGTACACCCATTATATTTATGAATTATTAGCGTTCCATGTAATTTTTAATTACTTTATTAATATTAAACCATATCCGATCAAATGAAAACAAGAATACTTATTTATAAACACTTCCTCATGTTAAACAATGTGTAATTTTTTTTTAATCTATGTTTTTAATCTCCACTTTTGTAATACTTTCTTACTGATAATTACTTCTTCTTTATAATTATGCTCTTTTAGATCTTACTTGAATAATTTTAATGTATTAACAAATTTTAGGCTATTTAAGTATGTAGTATAACTAACAATTTTACGAACCTAGATAATTAAAATTTCGATTATAAAAAATTAAATACAAACAGTAATTAAAATAACTGTACTAAACACCTACTTATACAGAAGTACTAAAATTAGAAAAGAATGAAAGTGCTCTATTAAGTTAAATAACTACTAGACTGTGTGTATTCAGTGAATTGTCATTTCTTTACTCATATGTCATAAGACGAGAGATATGTAGAAGAAATTTAGAAAGAAAACGTTTTGCATTTTAAATATTGAAAAACTGTCTTTTCTCTTTGGTATTATTTTGTAATTAAAACATGTTCCTTATTAATTAGTTATTAATCAGGTAAATATAATGCAATAAACGCATCGGTTGTAATCTTACAGTTTCAGTAAAACATAAAAGTAAGGGTGCAAGTTAACATACGTGTTTATAAGAAATTAATAATAATAATAACAATAATAATTTATTTCCAACAGCACAACGCCTATGACAGGAAATATAAAAATAGTAAAATTGAACTTAATATTAATTCAAAACATAACTTATTTAATAAAATTTAATTCAAAGTGCAAGTAAACAACTAAACAAATTTCAAGTGTGACATAAATTAAAATTAAATTAAAGCAACTTTGAAAATATAGTATATTACGTAATGAGTGCGTAATTGCTCTACAACACGTATTACGTACTATACTTTACCTACGCCCATAGACACTGTGCCAAAAAAGTCTGGACTACTTTTAATATTTTCATTTTTATCAGGTATTGTAGAGGATGCTTAAACACGCCGATTTTTTATTTTAGTCCTTGTTTTTTGTTGTTCGTTTCATGTATACATAGAGATCTAAAAACTAGTTATCTTCATTTCTTTAAATGGGATACTCTGTATATTATTGCATCTTTAGATTTTTGATCAATTTTATTTCAAAGAATTTTACAAAATTATGTCTCACAACTTTGATGATCATACACGATATAATTCGTTCTATTTACTACTACGTTGGTTTAATTAACATTAGAAACATTATAATAATTATTTATGGTTACTGTACAATTATCAAGTATATTAGAAGTATTTCTATTTGTCGATTCATATGACATTGTATATTTTCATTTGTTAATATAGTCAAACTGTGCGTTTTGTTTACGAAAACTGTGCGATTTGTTTACCGTGCGTAAGGACGAATTTACTGAGGCTGTGTGTCGTGTGTTTTCGTCTATTTTCTACTGTGGTCGTAGGTAAATACTATTACATAACTAAACTAAACCAATACATTACTAAATAGCACTAATGTTTTAAATACAATACAACTCCACAATTTCTTTTTCATAATTATATATTTCTTTACATCCTTTAATACAACATGTATCATTATCAAGAGAAAATATAAAAGTAAAATAACAAACAAGTAGTCATGGTAACAAATAATTAAGGCAAAACAGCAAACTTGATGTAAATTATGATTCTATAGGTGAATCTATTAGATCACCCTGTTCGTTCATTAAAGATACGTTATGTTTATTTTTATATATTTCGAATGCTTTCAAAACATCGAATTTGTATTTTTTATTACAAAAACGTAAAAATTTAATGTTATTTTGTGAAGTTATAAGGTGATCATTTACTATTAAACGTTTGGTATATTTTGTCTATGTGTTTATATGTGTAACATCAAATGTGTTCTTTGTATCTAATGTCAAAGTTCCTAAGTGTTTGTCTAATATAAATAGAAATACAGAATGTGTAGTTAAATTTATAAATACCCGACTTCAAAATGTCGTTAGTTGAATCTTTCACATTTAAGAGCATATTAGTTTTGAAAGCTACTTTTTTGTTCTTTTGTAATATATAAAATACCTTTTCTTTTATTGTTCGAAAATATGAAATTGATATGTATTTATTTTCTGTCGGTTCTGTGTTGACTGGGTAAATGTTTTTGATAGATAACTTGTGCTCTTGATATTTAACTAAAGTGTCGATTATATTTGAAATGTAACCGTTTGTTTGTGCGATTTGTTTTATAATTGATATTTTTGTATTGAAATTTGTTTGGTTCAATGGTGGTTATCTACTAAGGATCTACATGAATCGTTTAGAATTGTAATGTCCGTATGTGTAGGTTTTCTAAATATGAAGAATTCAAACCTGTACTGTGTACTAATTTTTGTGTTTAAACTTAGAAAATTAATGGCTCTATTTTGTTCTTCCTCTAGTGTAAATTTTATGTTAGGATTTAAATTGTTAATATTAAGTCAATGAAATGTGATGAACTATCAAAACGTGCTAAAATATCATCAACATAACGAAACCAAAATACAATCTTATCAGAACCATTTAATTCAAAACTTTGATCCAAAGTATCCATAAAGTTATTAGCTAAAATAAGCGAAATTGAACTGTGTAAAAGGTTTTTGTTGTAGATAAATCTTGTTATCGAATATGAAATAATTTTGATTAACACAGAGATCAAATCATCGAGTTAACTCCATTCTTGTAACTAATTCAACATTATTAATAAATTAAAAAAAAAATTTAATAAACGCATGCATTTTAGAAAACATACTAGTAACATCAAAACTTACAAGCATATTATATAATGGTAACTTTATGTTTTATCGTTTATTAATTACCATTATTTACTAAAATCAGTTAAGAATAAAATTAACAAAAAAATCTAATTACTGTAAAAGCAGATAAAGGTAACACTTTAGTAATTACTTCAAAAGATAGTTATATGCAGAAAGTTAATGATTTTATTAGTAACGAAAATTTAAATAGAGATATTACAACAAAACTTCAAAAAGATGTGAAACAAAGTTTACAAAACTGCAATAGAGAAATAACAACTTTTATAAAGAAGCACCAAAACTATGCGGTCTCATACAAATCTAGAAAGCAAATATGCCCATTAGACCATTAGTTTCTTACATCCAAGCACCTCACTATGTTTTAGAAAATTAATTAACTACATAATATCAACCCACAAATCAAAACATTCTAATTAATAAACTGCAAAACACAAAGTTACCAACACCTAACATGCTTGAAAGTTTTAATGTTACTAGTATGCTTTCTAAAATACCCCTCAAGAATGTGTGGGTTAAATAATTTTTTTAATTTAATAATAAGGTTGAAAGAGTTAATTCAATTATTTGATCTCTGCGTTAACCAAAATTATTTCACGTTCAATAAGATTTATCTATAAAAAAAATGGCTTACCTATGGGCAGTCCAATTTCAGCCATTTTAGCTAATATCTTTATGGATAATTTAGAACATCAAATTTTTTAATTGAATGGTACTGACAAAATTGTATTTTGGTTTCGTTATGTTGATTTCATTTTAGCATATTTTGATAGTTCATCAAATTTCATTGATGAGTTAATAATTAATATTAAAAATTGACATCGTAACATAAAATTTACACTAGAGGAAGAACAAAATAGCGCTATTAATTTTGTAGATTTAAATATAAAATTCAGAATACAAAATCTACGCATACGGAGATTGCAATTCCACACAATTCATGACGCCAAAAACTAAATATAAGTTAGCTGCATATTGATCCTTAGTACATAGAGCAATGTCACTACCTTCAAACCAAACAAGTTTCAATAAAGAAATTATTGAATTATTTAATGCTAAAGGTTCTACTAACGACAATTTAAAGTCGGGTATTTATACATTGAACTGCACATTCTGTAATTCTGTTTATATTGGACAAGCACTTTAATATTACATTCAAAGAACACATTTACCAATATAAGCACACAGACAAGTTAAACTATGCCAAACATTAAATAGTAAATAATCACTTTACGACTTCACAAAACAACATTAAATTTTTACATTTCTGTAATAAAAAAGACAAATTACGTGTTTTGAAAGCATTCGAGTTTTATAAACATAAAATGCCTTTAATGAACGAACATGTTGATCTTATAGACTCACCTTAACTACTTGTTTGTTATTTTATCTCTTGATAGTGATACATGTTATATTGAAACGTGTAGAGAAATAAATAATTATTACAAAAAAGAAATTGTGGAATTATGTTATTATTTAAAACATTAGTGCTATTAAACATGAATTCCACGAAGTAACGTTAAAGAATACAAAATTAATAAAATTACTGGCTTGAAATTTTTAGAATTATAGAATTATGGCACTACAAAAATATTTTCGAGCACAACTGAAATGTTGGTGTAAATATGTCAACATCTTGACAAACACGCTTGCATAGTATGGACATTTGGAGTATTGTAATAAAACCACAAGTTTTATCTGGAGTTTGATCTAGGTACATGAAAGTTTAATTTACATGGTGCTTACATCATCTATTCAAATATTTAATGAACATATGTCTATCACTGATGTTAGTATAATTAAATTTGTAAAGCTGTATTTTATAACTAAACCCCAGTTCAGGATACAAACCATAATTGCAAAAGTACAATTTCGTAAGAAGCGCTTCTACACCTTTTCGAGAACGTTTTAAATGATGTAGTGAGGAGACCAAATTAGACAAACATAATTTAATTTGCTGATAACAAATACTTCACACAGTGTGTGAATAGGTGCAGCTAAATAAAATGATTTACTATTACGAATTACACCGTTTTCAAATTGTGTGTATTAAAATTCAACTCGGTATTCAAGTTATTCAACATCTTTGATTTCATCCTTTCTTAATAAATTGTTTCCTTCTATATTATAACAAAAAAATTGTTTGAACTTTTCTTGAAGATGTCATAGAATAACATTTTTAATATTAAGACGTAGACCATGTAACGCTTTGATATAACTTTGAAGATGTTTACGATCAGCATTAGTGGGTATTACCTGAAACAGTTTTAAATCATGAGCCTATAGAAAAAGAAATTTGACAATACATCACACGCAGAATTGAAAAGCACTAAACACAATAGTGGACCAAGGTTAGACTCCTGAGGAACGCCACTTGTATATTCCTTGGATTGAACACCAAGATACTCCACAAATTGCTTGCGTTCCCAAAGATAGAAGACGATAACATTCATAATGTTGTTACTAATACCTGAATTTGCTAATGTTTCTAATAACTTTAGGTAAGTCACAAAATAGGCCCAACAATTAGGTATTTAATGATTAACACTCTATTAAGTTATGGGTACCTACTAAATTTGTTCCGTTTGAAGTTACGTAACAAAAATTGTGTTCCTTTACATTGGAAGCAAATGGTTACATGTATGTTTCGGGTGATTTATCATAATGTCCCATATTCATAATTTTCTTAATTAAATAGACAAAAAAGGAAATGGTAGAGTTTTAGTAAATTTTGAGTAGAATTCAGTTGCATACTTGTTTTAACTCACATACAGGGTGTCTTCAAAATACGCGATAAAGTAATATTTTTTTAATGAATCGCCCTATATATTTTTTAATTTTTCGATTCTACATTAAATTTCTAGTAAAAAAAAGGTAATTACAAGTATGTAAAAATCCTACTAGTTTTCGAAATATTGACGATTGTCTCAGTTTTGTAAATTTCGAGATAAAATATTTTCAAAACGCTTTGTAGTAGAAAAATACTACGGATCCTTATTGGAAAATTGTTTCTATTGATCGCGTCAAAACTGGTTACTTCCAATTTAACCAAGGATTTTGGTATTTTCGGTCAAATTGGAAGTATCGATTTTTGACGTCAATCGATTGGATAATTAGGTTAGTCAGTTTTCTCTAATGATAACTGAACATAAAAAAACTACAAATAAGTAGGGCAAACAAATATATGTTATTTATTAAACAAAAAACAACTTTAGACACTTGAAAGTCATTAACAATAAACTCTCTGATATTGCTTATTATACCTTATCTCAATTAAAGTTAAATATGCTATTTATGTAAATACGTGACCGCCTTGGTTTTCCAAACAAAGTCTAAAACGTTTTTTTTATTTTCGGTCGCTTTTTGTATGACGTCTGTATTATTAAGATAATTTATGTTATTCCTCACAGACACTTTAGATACCCTATAAAAAAGTAAATCGAGACTATTGACTAGCCATGAAATAGTCTCATGTTTCCTAATCGATTCTTCAAAATTGTGATTTAAATAATTACTAGCAGCTTAGACATTGTGGTGGAGCTTCATCCTGCTAGAAAATAATATTTCTTCGTACATTTAGAGGTATGTCATCCAGTAAATTGTCAAAGGTATACCACCTTTGATAATTTGCTGGATGGCATACCATAAAAAAATTACATATTCTTGACCACTTAATGTGCGCTCAAAAAAGTGTGCACCCGAAACTCTTCCGTTATAGATTCCCCACCACGTGTTTAGGAATTTTCGTCCTTGAAATTTCAGTAGCCTCAAAATGTACTAACTTATATTTGCATAAGAGTTAACCCATTAACGATTACGGGTCCCGTATGGTGACACAAAACCTACCTCTATCTATGGGCGTGTCTTAACTGACAAATCCAACTATTAACTCCAGCTGAAGTTGTATTATCAAATGGAAGGAGAATAGAGGATTCCTCTGACGATTTAGAATATGTTCCTGCAGTGGTGAAAAATGATACTGAAATAGATTCAAAACTGACTGTAGTCACTAAATCAGAAGAAAATCAATTCGTTGAGGGTGATCTTGTTTATTCTGATTATTATTTTCCAAACCCGAATTACACATCATATCAAAATTTGAGTCCAGTTCAGTTATTTGAGTTGTTTTTTACAAAAGGCACTGATATAATGGATGCAAATGTATCTTGGTATGGTAAAGTATCTTGGTTATAATAATATAATAACAAACGCTGTTTCAGTTATCGTATTGGTGTAAGATCAAAAAAGTGGTACTGGTCAATATTTACATATCTTATTGACGTCTCTATACAAAATTCTAAAATTTTTTACCGTAAAAGTGGCCGAAATATCACTCAGTTGGAGTTTAGGAGAAACATTGCTCAGGTAATATTATAATTTAGGGTAAGTCCAGGAGAGATGGACCACCGGGAGAGACGGACCTGTTCATTATTTCCGATTCTACGCATAACAGCGTTTCAGTTACCATTTGCACGCGGCTAGTTAGTCTAGAGCTAACGGCGGTAGTGTTTATGTTTAGTTGCATTGATTAGTTTTGAAGCAAATATTCTTTTAATTTTTGGTAAGTCAAATATTTATTAAGTATGACCTTGATAAAATGGTTACATCCCTTTATATAAGATATATCTTGCTGAAACTGTAAGTTTAGGTTCGTAAAACATGTTTCTGTTATTCTAACCTTAAAAGGCGTTTAAACGGTCACTAGTCTCATGATTAAGACGTGGTCCGTCTCTCCCTTACAAATGGGTGAGATAGACCACTGGATCTCGGGAGAGATGGACCTCGTATTTTTTAAAGACAATTGTACTTCGGGCAATAGCATATGTAAGAGATATAAAAACGGTACTTAAAAAATAAAGTAGGTTTATATCTTGTTCCAGACAAAAAGGTGTATGTGAGAAAGAGATCGTCAGTTCGAGGTGAATGGTTGGAGGAAAACTTGATTAAAGCTGTTGAAGACCAACTGATGGGAGTAAACGAGGCCGCCACATTTTACGGGATTCCTAAAACTACCTTTAAGAGGCGACTTAAACAAAACTTGTTTGAGAAACGTGGAATGGAATCTCTGTCTATTTTGGGAAGAGAAACTGAGTCAAAAATCGTTTTGCATATTTAAAAGCTCCAAGCAATAGAGTTTACACCTTGTAGGGATTCTGTTCGTAGTACGGCATATGAGTTAGCAGAACGGTTGAAACGTCCTCATAGATTTAACAAGGAGACAAAAAAAGCTGGCTATGATTGGCTACAATCATTTATGGATAGAAATCCCAAATTGTCAATTAGAAAATCTGAAGGAGTATCGTTAGCCTGAGCAGAAGGTATGGACAAGAAGGACGTAAATAATTTTTATAATTTACTCGGAAAAGTTTTGGAAGATAACGCATTATTTGAGAAACCCGATAATATATTTAATATGGATGAGACCGGCCTCCAATTAAACAATAAGCCGTCAGATGTTGTTGCAATAAAATATTAAAAAAATGTAACCTCGATTACCTCTGGCGAGAGAGGGAGACCATTTCAGTTTTGACATGCTGCAATGGAGAAGCAGCATTTCTTCCACCTTACTGCATACTCAATGGCAAGAACAAAAAATTAGAGTATGCAGACGGAATGCCACCTGGATCAGAAGTTGTTATGTCACCAAAGTCTTCATATGTCAATTCTGAAATATTTTTGGATTGGTTGAAATCGCACTTTTATCCAAGAAAGCCGGGGGGTAAAGTTTTTCTACTTGTCGATGGTCACACGTCGCATACCAGCTCTGTAGAAATGTTGGAGTTCGCAGAAAAGAATCACATTATTTTGAAGAGTTTCCCACCTCATACCACGCACTGGTTACAACCGCTAGATCGTTAATTCTTTAAGTCGCTTAAGAGCAGTTTCAACATTGCCATGAATCATTTTATAAAGACACACCCGTCAAGGAACATAACCAGACTGCAGTTCGGAACTTTGCTTTCCTCGTCCTGGTCAAAATCAGCCAACGTAGATAATGGAGTGAATGGGTTTAGAGTAGCTGGTATTATACCTTTCGATCGAAACGCAATACCTAGCTATGCTTATCTAACTGAAGAAACTATTTCTAATTTGACCGAACATGAGCAGGAGACAGAAATTCAAAATGATCAACTTAATAATATTGCCGAAGTATTAGAACCCGATCAAACTGTTTCTAGTTTGACCGAACAAGAGCAGGAGACAGAAATTCAAAATGATCAAGTTAATAACACTATCGGAGTAGTGGAATCCGATTCCTGGAAACACTTAGCACAACCCAAAATTCAGAAATCACTTCGGGTAAAATGCTAGATTCTATTCATCCTGTACCAATCGTACAAATAGAAAAACTTAAAAGAAAATCGTCAACAGTAGCCACTAATTTAAATTCTCCAGACAACATAACTGTCAAAACAAAAAAGAAAATGGAAGAGAAGGCGTTACAGGAAACCAAAACAGCAGAGAAGCTAGAAAATAAAAAGCTGAAGAGCCAAAATGTTACAAAAGAAACAAAGAAACCTGTTCCATCAACTTCAAAAGAGAAACCCTTAAAAAAGCCAAAAAAATCTGGGAAAATTGACAAGAATATATATATATATATATATATATATATATATATATATATATATATATATATATATATATATATATATACACACACACACACAAAAGAAATGTTTAAAAAGAAATATCTTCTGTCAACTTCATCCGAGTCAGAGGATGACGAGATTGTGTATGCTGAAGAAGATAATTATGAAATTCTTGACGACTTTAATGAAAGCGAATGTATCGATTACGGTGAAATATACTCCGAAACAATTGTCGGTTCCATGAAAGCTGTTCTCGTTTTGAACACACATGTGAAAACTGCGCAAAAAGAAAAACTTAAATTATACAAAAAATGTTTGAACAGTTATTGACAATGTCTTTTTATTTTTCTTTTATGTTGTAACTTTTTAAGAATAAAAAAATGGTTTCTGCACTACTTCTTCCTATATTTACCATTAAATCCTACTGATCCATCTCTCCCAAGGATGTGGTCCAATTCACCCTGACTCTCAGAGTGAGAGTGAGCAGTAGTCATTTTTTTAAAAACATTTTATCTGTTTTCTGTTTAAAAATAGAGTGACTAGCCTTTACTACCGTACAGTATTTGACATTTTTAACCTTATGTCCAAGTATCATTCGGGTACATAGAGCTTCCATATATTGACCAAATAAAAAAAGTGGTCCATCTGATTCACTGTTCCACTGATTTAGATATTCCTATGATTTTTAGACATATTTAACAAATTACAAAACGACAGCTGGAGGTCCAGGTCGATTGCCTAAAGCTGCTGGAAGTAATAACCATGTTGGAGACAATATTAGATTTGATGGACTAAATTATGTAGTAGTGGTACCAGAAGGAAAAAGGAGAAGATGTATATTAAGTGCGATGTTGGTTTATGTGTAGAATGTTTCATCAATATCACAGCGTGTTTTTTGTATATTTTGAGATAAAAATATCTGGTGTGGAAGACCACACGACCTTCCAATCTTTTTAATAGCATTTTTTTTAGAATAATTATATCTTTGTAAACTTCGCTCATCACGTAAATATGCAACATTTTAAAAGCGAAAACAATAATCTATGTCACACAGACGTTTAAAACTTCTGGACAGACAGGTATTAGTAGACATCTAGATGCTTAAAAATTAAATAAATGAAATAATTTTAATTATAATTTATTTTAGCATAACTATGCAACCTCTTTCATACGTTCATAACGAAAAACAGGCAACATTGTAAAAGGAAAAACAGTTATCTATGTCAGAATGACGTTTAAAACTTCATTACAGATAGACATAAATAATACGTGTTAACTTAAAAAAAATTCCAAAGCCACCCGCTTCTATAAAATATCAATGATACATTTTAACCATATCCATTCATATTTAATTATTTTTTAAACTTACCTTGCATTATATTAAGAAACTTTACAAAGAAAAGTTATGTAAAATTAAATTTTCTTTGCAAAACATATCTGCACTTTTTCTAATAAAATGAATCATTATTCAGATATTGAAAAAAAACCAACACTTAAATTGTACCTTTTTACCGCTAAATTACGCGTCGTATCAAAACATTGCATAGAACATAATTAAACGATATGTTTAAGGTCTATGTCTGGGTATTTTTATATCTTTGAAATATGCAGCTGTTTTAGAAATATTTGATAAAAACCAAAAACTGACCCTACTAACCCCCCCCCCCGTCGCTGGATGTCTCTCAAAATCTAATCGGATCTAAACCAAATTTTTTTTTCGGCGTTAATGGGAAGCCCATGAAGCAAAATTTATATGTATTATTACATAGCTAGTATAAATTCTAAGCGAAATGTCCGGCATGTCTATGCGCATCAACTATTAATGGTTGTCAGTACTACTCCGCACTAGAATTTTGACCTACTAAAGGAATTCCACCTTTAGTAAAGGATTTTTAAAGTGCGACTCATCGTGTTGTCACGAAACCTACAGTTTTACTTCATATTCAAGAAGAAGGGGTGCTTTGATTCTCCTCCGTTTTAGAAAAACGGCTGAACCTCCGCCAGGTTTGATGCTGCTTTTTAACCGTATTTAGTTTGGCATTTCGTATTTTATATCAACTGCGTTCAGTAAACAATATCATATGGATAGTTACCGGCAGCAGATTTTTATTAAGGATTCTAAAATTTAAGTACTTCAGTTTAGGCTATAACGTGAAAGGTAAATAAATGCAATGAAAAACAACAACTTGGACATAATGTAATTTATAATTTAAAGAGTAACATTTTTATCGGTATCTACAGTAAAGATAGTTTAGTGAACATGAATGGAACACTAAAGAATTTTTCAACCACGATTTACAGCGACTTTACTGCTTTTTACTGCTTCTCGAGAACTTGGTACTGTATTTGGAGATTAAGTGCTTTCTCTAAGAACTATCTACAATGAATTTAAACTGTTTAAACTGTTAGAAGCACTTTGGAAATTGGCGGGGCTATAATAACAAAGATCTTGCATGGGCATTTGGGTCTAAGAAAATTTCTGTTACCACTGGGCAACTGTTTAATAATTCAAAGTAGGTCTAATCACATGCAATGAACTTGACTCCTAATGACTTCAACACGCAACAATACCTGTCACTATGTGACTTCATTCTATTTCCTCGATTGAAGGATAAAATGTACCATGTTCTATTCTCCCCCTTTAGAAGAGAACACTGAATTTTTGTTTGCTTAAACAGGGTTAAGGGCGAAGAATTGGAAAAAATAAATAATGCTAAACTTGGTTTAATAGATTGCTACCCTTGTATACAAACCACAACTGTACCATTAAATTTAAATAAACATACCTAAATACCTATATTCGCAATACTTGACTACTAACATAGTGTCCAGTAACTTGCTAATGGTTCTTCACATAACTAGTAATTTTGTTGAGCTAACTGTAAATCCACGAATTATTGCTATCGCCATCACTACCAAAGTATTGTATGTAAATTTTCAAAGGTTAAATCATATTAATGTTCTCAAAAATTAAATAGGTAAACAAAGTATTACCTTGACTAATTGTTATTAAAACAATTGCAAATTGTTATAAGTTCTCACTACTTAAATTAAATCTGAATCTATTCCATTGCATTCCATGGCAAGTAGGTTAAATTCATTGCAAGTGTGAATTTATAGCAAAAACATAAATGTCAGCAAATGTTATTTAAGTAAACGAAGTAGTGCTATAACTGGCGGTAAAAAGAAAAGAAAGTTAGCTGGGCCTGAAGACTAGGTCGTGTGATTAACATAACTAAATTACGCTCTAATTTAATAAAAAAAATGTAAGGAAGATAAAGAACGAAAGTTCTTTTATCCTTTTTAACAAAATCACCAAAAAAATGTCACCAGGTGTAATGAGAAGTGTAAACAATGTAATAACAGGAAGTTATGAACAATTAAGTGTTTATGTTACTTGAAGTTGCTTGTGTACTTTGGTAAAAACAATTAATCAAAGTTGCGTCACGACACAATAGGAATGAAAGACATGAGATTTTACAAGTCACGCATTTAAGAATTTGTGTTTAATTGTTATTTTGTGAAATTTTAAATTATTATACAATGACAATAATATTTATACATTATTGTTTGTTAACAGATTTACTCGCCGTCATATTTAATCGCAGTGCTAGAATAGCTTTCAGGCTAACCTTCCCCAAATAAAAACCATAAAATAAAATATGAAACTAAACTGTACAAAAAATCTTGCAAATAGTAATATTTTTATCAAAAGTTTTAGCATAACAATCACTCAACCTTAAAAGACTATAATTAGTTGTGGGTCATGTAAATAATTAGCTAAACCGTCATTCACAAGAACACACACAATGAGAAACCGTTATCTAATTACCTACGAAACAAATACATATATATATATATATATATATATATATATATATATATATATATATATATATATATATATATATATATATATTATATATACAGGGTGGGAAAAATTTAAATGCTCACCATTGGGATCTTAGAAACTATAGGATATGCAGGAATCTTTAAATGGGAAAAAAATTTCTTGCATTTATACACAGAAAAAAACCGGTAATATATTTAAAAAAATATTAAAGCTTACTGCGATATTAATATTATAAAAAATTGTGATTTTTCATTAATGTTAATAACTTTTTTATTTGATTTGAAATTTGGTGTATGCGTACTGTTCAATAGTCTTTATATCATTTTATAAAAAAAAACCATTATTCTAGGCCTGCTAGATATTAAGAAACAATTGCCAACTTTCTATTTTGTTATGGACGCCATATTTGTTTTATACAATGTTTAAAAGTAGAAAAAAATTGCAATTCAATGGTATAATATTCAATAAGATTTATTTATATTTATATATGTTTCATTGAATTTTTTTTCTACTTTTAAACATTGTATAAAACAAATATGACGTCCATAACAAAAAAAAGTTGGCAATCGTTTCTTAATATCTAGCAGGCCTAGAACAATGTTTTTATAAAATGATATAAAGACTATGGAACAGTACGCATACACCAAATTTCAAATCGTTACCTTTATAAATAAAAAAGTTATTAACATTAATGAAAAATCACAATTTTTATATTATTATGAATATCTCAGTAAGCTCTGATTTTTTTTTAAGTATTGCCGTTTTTTTTCTTTGTATAAATGTAAGAAACTTTTTTCCCATTTTACGATTCCTGTATATCCTATAGTTTCTAAGATCCCAATGGTGAACATTCAAATTTTTCCCACTCGGTATATATATATATATATATATATATATATATATATATATATATATATATATATACACATAATTAATATTTTAATTGACGTATATTAAGATGAATAATAATAATAAGTGGCCCCTTTCGAAATGTAATTTAAAACCAGCCTTTATGCAAAAAAATATATTTATTTTCAAAATTAAAAAGTAATGTTGAGACAGAATTAACAACAAATACAATTTATCATATTCCCTGTATGAATGAATTTCTTATACTGGAACATCAATAACATTAAAAAATCGAATAATATAACATAAATCAGATGTGAGGGTCAAACCACAAAGTACTGCTTTGGCACAAGATACTCTAAATCCTAAGTATAATTTTAAACATAACGAGACTATAATTTTAGACGTAGAAAACAATAACAAAAAAAAACTTTTATTAGAAAAGTTACATATTAAAATTAACGGTAATAATGTTTGCAATAATAAAAAAGATGTACCTACCTAATAATTACAATTTTACTTTAGAAAAATTTTAATTTACATTGTGTTATCAAATTTGTTATTTTATTTTACTGTCATTAAAATAATTGACAACAATAATAAAAAATCTGCCCTGAAGATAATTGAAGGCAGTTTTGTACTATAATTAATCTATTTTACTTGATAATTGAACCAATATACTTATTATTATTATTACAATATATATATATATATATATATATATATATATAATCGACACACACACACACACCTACGCATGCACGCGCACACGCGCGCACGCACCTTGTAGATGTCGCTTCGAGCAGCCGTTTTTGTGATAATAGAATTTAAATGTTTCATTGCGTACTAAAATTCATTATAGCCCTCCTTCACACTATCCAGACATAAGACTGGTCCAACAAGTTTGGAGCGTATGTAAGGACCAACCGGCCAACAACAACAGCACTTTACACAACATAGCAACATGAGAATGTAAGAATAAACTGACAAAGAACCAGAGAAGAGCATACAAAGTTAATAACAAACGACCAAAACAGCAAACTTTTATTAAATTATAGATTGTTCAATTAAACTCTAAGTAAACGTTGAAAGTGACCCCCGTTTTTATGTACACAAAGATTAATTCTACGGAGAAAATTGAAATGCTCCCTAACCATCATCTCTGCATCTAACCGTAAAATGTTTACTGTTCTCTTAAAATTGTGTTAACCGTATCGTTAGAAACGCCAAGTTCCAAACCAATATGTCTGGTGCTCACACTCGTATCTTTAACTCGTTCGTTTTGTTTTACCACATAGTAATAGGTGACACTTCCAAATTTTGACGTTTTGGCATGTGGTGAGCATTTTTGGTGCTTGCAAAAGTGAATGTATTATTTTCATTTGTGGACTTATTTAATTTAATAATTATGATTTTTTTATTTGTTGAAAATATCGGTAGACATTTCAGATGTGTTGTAAATTATTTCGATAAATTTGGAAATTTAAAATGCATTAGGAAGTTTAATAAAAATTTTATGAAGGTTCACAATTAATTTGCGTACTTTTAATTTTTGTCTGGACATTTACAACAATATTTTAGCAAAGTCTTCTTCAAGGTACCAGAAATCAGATTTTTCCTTATACATTATGTGGTATATAGCCGAAAAATAATATATTGAAACTATGCAAACAAACATAAAGTGTGCTTACATAAAAACACTGTAGTAAATGTTCTAAATAATAATTCGCGGTGTATTTATTATTTGCAACACTATTCATCAATTTAGGCCAAAACATTAATTTTCGGCCGAGCATCATCTTCTAAAGTTATTAACACTTACAATAAACAAATTAGTGCCTAAATCCAGCAAAATTTCAATTACTCAGTTTTACCACAAACTCGGCGCTCGAACATGTCTCACACTTTTGAGACTTGAGTGTCCCATCTAATAGTATCTTTCATCTATGCAATTAATAATAAAATATTGATTTAGTATTATACGAGATATTAAAAAATTCATAGAATAATTTAAACATTATAAATGTGTGACTGTGTCTGGAAAGTTTTTACTCAGATCGTCCGTTTAATTTTTTAGAGCTCGTTTAATAACCTACGAAAATCAAATTTTCTTTAAAAAATAAACTCTCAAGTAGTTTCCAAGACGTTTTGACACCCTTGTAATACCTTTATTTCAATTTGTTTTTTTTCCAGGAAAATAATACAACTGGGGTTACTTTGCCCTGTGAGGACACTTTGCCCAGTTTCAAAATACGAGTTTTCGCGCCATATACCACTTCCACGTCCATCACGAGAGTCGCTACAATACATCGAGGCACATCTGTTGGATTGTGGCAAATTATTCAGGATTGTTACAGCCATCGCTTGGTGCTCTGCGAGGGAAACCACGTGTTTTGATTAGTGTCAATAAAAAGGTGATTTTTTATTTATTCAAAACTTGTATGCGTTGAACCCATTTCAGCAGAATCGGGTTAGTTCTATTGGTTATTACTGCTTATTAGTAACACATAAACGAGTTTAGGGCAACTGTAGTTGTGGTATTCAATCACATAGGGAAATTTTCATGCTGATGGGCAGTGTCACCCCATCATTCACACAAAATTTGGAGTCACAATGCCCGCTTTTACTCATCTCTCAAAATAAATAAAAAATTGTACCTAATTAACGAATACATTAAAATAATTGTTAGAGATGGTATTTTAATTTATTCTTATTTGTTTTCAGTGCTATGGGAAGGAAATATAAACCGAAACTGGGTCACCGCACTTACATTTCGTACTATCCGGACCAGTTAAGTGTAGCTGTACAAGATGTTGTAGTCAGAGGTATGCCCATACGGAAAGCTGCGAGCAAGTATGGCATACCAAGAAAAGCCATTGGTAGCAAAAGCTAAGGTAAACATGGTAAACCTGTTGGCGGACAAACTTCAATCTTGCCACAAGAGGAAACTGGAATTCTTCATCAAATTTTGGTTTGTGCCGATTGGGAAATGTCCTATTGATTGTTAGAGACTATCTGCAAAGAAGTGGCCGAACTGTTCGGAAATTTAAAGATGGGAATATGGCTGGAGAAGTACAGATATTTCATTAAACGTCATAGAGATCAGTTAACTGTAAGAAAATGCCAGAATATATCTCGAGCACCAGCTACTGTCGGTATTCTCACTAAATCATGTGTCACCTGAAAACATCCTCAGTTTTGATGAAACTAACCTTAGTCACGATCCTGGTTCAAAACTGGGGGTATTTCATAGTAGAGTAAAATACCCTGAAAGGCATATGAATTCTACTGAAGGGTGGATATCTTAGATGTTTGCTGGTTCTGCAACTGGATAATTGCTGCCGTGTTACGTTGTTTACCGAGAGGAGTGCATGTGGAAATCTTGGGAAGAACCGCAGAAGGAGGTACATCTGGGACCTATTATGGAAGAACAAAGACTGGATGGTTCGATGCCCCAAATTTTGAAGAGTGGTTTTTAAAGATAGTCGTACCTTGGGCTAGGCATAAAACAGGCACCAAATGCATTATCGGTGATAATTTAAGTAGTCATATAAGCTACAGAGTAATCGCAACTTGTGAACAGGAAAATATTAAGGTCACTTTTTTACCACCCCATACCACACATTTATGCCAACCATGGGATGTTTGCTTCTTTGTCCCATTAAAACGACAGTGGGGAAAACAGATTTTAAAATGAGAAATCCCTCTTGTAATTCTCTCGAGAAGGCAAGATTTCCACGAATGTTGTCAAATCTTCTGGCTGCAATTTCTACAAACGTTACAGCAAACCTTATCGCTGGGTTCAAGAATTTTAAGGTACGGAGACTTTGTAATTGTCAAATTCGGGAAAAAAGTCTAAAGCATTTCATGGCAAAAATTTTAAACATTTTTGAAGATGGAGATTTTTAGTTTCTTATCTAAAATAAACGATAGAGAGGAAAATCCTTTACATTTTCTGTTCAACCTGACGAAGCAACTGTTGCTCCTTCCGATGTGGTTCTGAAAGCAGTTCTACCAAAAGAGAAAAGAGGAATCTTTTACTGGAAAAAAGTGACGCATTGAAAAGGTCACCATTTTGTTATATCTAAATACATTGTTTTCAAATTTGGAATCTGAATTCCCATTGTTAAGAGCTTTCCAACGATGTTCCACATGACCCCCTTTCCATTTAATTTTTTGTTACAAAATGGCACGTGGTCGCCATCTTGAGTTTTTGGTAAAAATTTTATGCTAAAATGTGCCCAACAAACAATAAAAATCGACCTGTGCGAGATTTTTCCAAAAATAATTATTTTGGAGATTATGAATTTTGTTCCAGACTTTTGGACCACCCTGTATATTATTGTATTATTAATAAAGTTACATTTGGGTTTTATTTTCAGTTTGTTGGTTCCCTAACACAGAAAACTGATTACATTACCCACAGGTAAACAAAACATGTATGGGAAGTGACCCCAATATGCTAGGTGACTTTGCCCAACCTGTTTTTATTTTATTTTATTAATTTTTTTTTTTTTTTTTTGAAAAAAAGTAAATAATTAAAACAAAATGCTCTATCATATATTACATCTACAAACCTTCTATCACTCGTAAGTATTTTTGTTGTGGTTATTTTCTAGATAATTGTAAAGTTACATCGATATGAATTTGAAATTTGGGCAAAGTAACCCCAGTTGACGCGAAGCATAAAAAGTAAAGATGTTAAGTATACTAAAACCTAAATTTGCTTGAAAATTATACACAAATTCTATCCTCAAAAAAACATAAAAAAGAACAGAGAAATTGATATTAAATCTGTAGAAAAACGATAAAAACTTTAAGCATTGTTCAATAATTTGGAAGTTACATTGTTAGTAATCCATCCATGAGCGAAAGTTAATAAAATCTAACCTTCAATTAACAATATACTACAAAACTAATATATTTCGATTTTAATTAAAACAAACATTTGCATGTCTAATTACAAAAAAATTATCACTACAATTTTTTATTAAAATATTTCCAAATCAGAAATATCTCGAACTATTTTTGAAATGATCGGAATTTTTATTTTAAGAGTCCAGTTTCAAGTTTTCAACAAAACACTATGCACCTACATAATTTTAAAAGATTACATTTCCATTACTCCTCAATGAATGAAATTTGTGCCCAAACTTTATTACTACATATTTCCTTTGTAACTGTAATACAGCTTATATAAGACAAACGTAATGCCCAAAGTAAAAGTGATTGCTAAATGAAATGTGAAATTTGTATGTCGTAATCATACTTTTAACTGACTATAATTGAATATGAATTACGGCAATCCTTGTAAGTGGTAGATCCTCATAAATAACGTGTAATTGAAAAACACTAAATTTGATATTTGCTCTTCTTTGTTACAGTCACATTTTCAATTGAACTTATTTTTAAATGCGTCGACAGCTAATCAAATACGCACTATAATAAATTTTAGTTGTCAATTAATTTAACTACTTAAGCGTTAAGAAATTGAATTAGAAATAAGTTCAACGCCACATCAAAATGCAGAACCGAACGAAATGTCTTTAATTTTTATTGCCAGTTAATTCAGTAAGTCAATAAACATAATTAATTCATAATCAAATGGTAGGGCGCAATAATGGTATACTACCAATAAATGGTAATGGACTCGCATTAATGCAGAACAATTGCTACATTAGCGTTACGTAGAATATGAATCGTTATACAGAGTGGGCCACAGAAACCAGTCCGCCACAATATTTGGTAATATTTATTAGACTTTAAAGAAATGCTGGAACACGTCGATTTTTGTTCCAAGAGGGACACATTTTTACGATACAGATATCTGTCATTTGTCAACCCCCTCCATTCCACTTCCCCCTCCATTTAATTTAAAATAGGGAATTCTACCATGTGTGGCACATCACTAGAAAGGCATTTAGATTGAGTATGCATCCATGATTTTTTTCGATATTTACAACGTCTTTGCAAAAAAAAGTATTAATTAATATAAAGTGAAAACTTTAATTAAACTAAAATGTAACGCAACACCTATGTTTTGATAATGTGTCAATTTTATCTATTCACATCAAAAGTAAATTAAAACTTAGTAATTTGATACTAGGACAGTTTATTTAACATTGCTGTTAGTAAATCACTTTAGGTATTTTCTGAATACTTTCAAAATGGTATATTCGACTGCAGAACGAGTTGAGATTATTTCCATATTTTTTGAAAACGGGAAGTGTGCAAGAAGAACAGCGAATTTATTTAATCAGCTTCAGAAGACAAACAACTTTATCACTCATATGTTAGAAAATTTCGTCAAACAGGGTCAGTAGCTAATAAAACAGAGAACTATGAAAATCGTGTTAGACTGAAGCGGCAGAAGGAGCAATTTTATGTCATATTAATCTAGATCCTACAACAAGTACAAGAAAATTGGCCGAAGATTCTGGTTTTTTGCGCGCTACGGTTCGTAGGGTTTTGAAACTTCATAAATTTCATCTATACAAGATAAATTTGGTACGGTAAATAAATGAAGATGACCCAGACAGGCGAATACAGTTTTGTGAGATTATGTTCAATATTTGTTTTTCGGATGAATGTTCCTTTTTTCTAAATGGTACCGTAAATCGACACAATTGCCGTTACTGGGCTGACGAAAATCCTAGAGTATTTCGCGAAACACATATCCAGCATACTCTTAAATTAAATGTGTGAGCAGGAATTTATGGGGATCGAATTGTTGGCCATTTTTTTGCCACAAAATTTGAACGGAGAAACATCTCGAATTATTACAGGACACTATAGATCCCACTCTCACAGATATAATCGAAAATGATGAAAAGATGGTCTACTTTTCCAACAAGACGGCACACCTCCGCATTATAGTAGAGCTGTACGGCAATATCTTAATTAACGATTTCCTACGCAATGGATTGGAAGAAGAAGCTTCATTTAATGGCCTACAAGATCCCCCGATTTAACGTCCTTGGATTTCCTTTTGTGGGGTTATTTAAAGAGCAAAATTTATACGACCGAATTCGCTTTGTTGGAAAAACTAAGACGACGAATAGTACATGAATGCAGTCTAATAACCCCTGAAATGAGTCAAAACGTTCAACGTAATTTTGAACAACTAATTCATTAATACAATATTAATTTGAGTAAATTGTTTTGTGTATCATAACTTAGTTCCTTTAATCACATTACATTTTTGAGTTGCGTTTCATTTTTAAGAGGTGTTGGACTTTTAATTAAGACTTTGTTTGCAAAGGCGGTGTAAATATCGAAAAAAAATCATGGATGATCATATGTCTGAATACTGCATCTAAATGCCTTTCTAATAATGCGCCACACGTGGTACATTCCTTATTTTAAATTAAGGGGTTGGGGAAGTGGAAGGGGGGGGGTTGAAAAGTGACAGATATCTGTATCGTAAAAAGGTGTCCCCCTTGGAACAGAAATCGACGTGGTTCAGCATTTCCTTAAGGTCTAATGAATACTGCCAAATATCGGGGTGGACTGTTTTCTGTGGCCCACTCTGTATAAAATTGATAGTGTGTTTTGCATCTCCTGAAATAAATTAAAAATGTAACACCATAATGATCGTTTGGTTTAATAGAGTTTGAAATGGTATAAATATTGCAAAATAAAAACGATTTCTCAAAATTTGCAAACTATTATTCCAACATATATTCTAAAATGTTCCAAAAATAACTAATAACGAGATTACTTTTGAATTACCGCTAATAGATATTATACTTTGAGGATTCCTACAATTTTAGCACCCATATTTGGTTTTTAAGAATTGCATACTTTTCGGCAATTTAAAATTTCGTGGTATATCTAAAAGGGAATATAATGTCTATTACGACTCATTTATACGTTAAAAGTCTTTTCGCATCTTGAAAATTCCGAAGGGTTAGTACGCCACTGGAACATAATAAAATACTACATTATGTAAATTTTCTTTCCATCGTACAAGAAGATTAGGATTAAAAGGCTTACGCTTATTTGTTTACATTTCAGTTTTAAGATTGGGCGATTTTTAGCAGTAGAGTGCGTTTCATTTTCGATTTATTTACGAATTTTGAATTATGAATGACCTCATGAATTGGTGAAATTGGCGTTAAGGTGTAGGTTTACAAATTGAAATTTAACCTTACCTATTAAAGCATACTTCCCAAACATACTAGATATGCAAAATTTGTCTGTAAATTATTGTAAAATCACTAAACTTTGTTAACAGCACAATTACTATCCTCGCCAGGAGTGTTTACGCTACGTCATTAATTTGTGAATCTTGCTATCCAATTTGTTTATACTGTCTTCTCATATAAAACAGTGAATTAAACAAGGATGGTGAACATTCGTAGTGCATTTGACGACTTCGACATACGGTGATGAATAAGCAAATGTAGTAGAAAGAGTAAACCTATAAACACCAAATCAATTTGTTGTACATGCATATCAATTTCATTGTCAGTTGACAAATGTAGTACCTACCACTGTCATGTCTATTTGAACGCCCAGTATATATGTACGTATTTTTTTCTTTTTATTCTTTTTTTGCTAGTGATTCAATTTACGATAACGAAACTTTCGTATTACAATTAAGATTTGATTTCTGAAATTGGCAATTATATATTTTGTGGAATAATTAAGTGAAAATAGAAAATTTTAAAGTTGAATCTAAATTAGTTTTCGTGTGAATTTTTATAAAAGGTTTCGTTAAAACAAAATGTAGCTGTAGATAAGAAAAGTTCGAATGTAAAGTGTTTTTCTGCCGTAGTATAGTATCTCAATCCTTTAGTGTTAAGTAATTATCATTACCGTTTAAGAAATAAATCGGTGGACGACAATTAGCACTTGAGTCGTGCACGTCGCAGTGCCAGCAGTTTTATCATGTTGAGAAATACGGTGCAATATGGTGGAGAGAGGGAAGCTGTTTTTTTTGCGCGGTTAATTGCGCAAGGATTCTCGATCTGACTTTCGAGAGTAAGAGATGTGATCTGCGAGCTTGCGGGCCGTGCCTTTTTCGAATACCTGGAGGACCGAACTTTTGCAGAAGTTGTTTGCAACTAAAAGCACCCGTTTGGTGGATATTTGTGTAGACTTTCATCCCTCCTGGTTATTTATTTTGAAGTTACAGACCGTGGGGTCAATTAACGAACATTTCACTAAATGATGTGTTTATTTAAGTGCATCTTAGTGGTGGATCGTGGTCGCGCTTAAAGCCGATTTATATTATCGAATGAAACCATTGTGAAGGCACAACGTTTTGTTCCCCGCAAAAGAAAATCAGCTGCAACAGACGAAAGTCTTACTGAAAAGAGACCTTTTTTCCATTTTAATAATTAAACAGACTTGTAAATAGAGCTACGATGTAATTTAACATTAACATTAAAGTGTGTAAATATCTCGTATGTAAAAGCTACACGTTTTGTTTACATAAACTATATACCGTCCTGACCAGTTAAGATAAACGTGTCGCTATCGCAATTGAGACTGGGACATTGCCGTATTGGTATGCCGATCCTGGACATTCTGCTGGTATCCTGGAGCCGTTCCCGTTGCTTTCATTGCTACCCGGTGGAGAAGGTAACGCAATATTGTACATTATTGTGAACGCTTTACCATACGGTCAAATTATTTGTTAACGAGCGGATAAACGCAGTCGTTTGTTTTGGAGTTATTTTGCGGAATTTGATGCTTTCACGTCATCTCAATTTAAAGGTTGATGAACTGCTATTATTTGTTGTTTTTTTTTATTATTATTTAATTAAATGTACTGCAAATTTATACTGACTTCCATAAAAATTGCAACACCTAGAATTTGTTGAACGATTTTATTGAAATTTTCGTCAACGATGTCTTTCATTAGAACAAACAAACGATTAAAATTTGAATAAAATCTAGCTAGTAGTTTTTTTCCTTTGCACTTAATAACAATAAATTTGAAGAAATAAACCAATCACTGTGAAATTAACTGTAAATTTTGCAAATTGTTTGTCCACAGTTTTGTTCTGAACTTGGGAACAATGCCAAGAGTACGTCAACATCAACATTTTTTCCAATTGACTGATTTTGAACGTGGCCGTATTATTGGCATGAGAGAGGCCGGACTTTTGTTAAGAGAAATTGCTTGTCGTGTAAACCGAAATGTTACAACGGTATTGAGATGTTGGTTCAAATGGTCCGAGGAAGGGGTGCAACAACGTCGCCCTGGATCTGGACGTCCCCGCAGGACTACAGATCGCGAAGAATGTCGCTTAAGGCTTTTGGCCACAAGAGATTTTCAACAATTCGATCGATTGCAAATAATTGGATGAGAGGTGTAGGACCCAGACTGTCAATGTCATCTGCTTATCGCCGGATAAGGTTTTATGGGCTGCGTTCATATCGTCCATTTTTATGTCTTCCTCTTCACCGTCTACGCAGGCTAGAATGGAGCAACGAAAGAGCGAATTGGGCACAAGAATGGAATCGAATTGTGTATAGTGACAAGTCCCGATTTTGCTTGTGGGCCCACGAAGGTCGTAGGAGGGTCAGACGGATGTGCGGAGAACGCAAAAATCCAACATTTTTTGTGGAACGCAACACAGCCATCACACAAGGAGTGATCATATGGGGTGCAATATGTTACGGTAGCAGATCACCCTTGGTCTTCATTGATGGCAACTTAAACGCCTCTGGTTAAATTGCCAATGTGCTAGAACCCGTTGCGCTTCCGTATCTTTAGGGGCTGGAAAATCCCATTTTCCAACAGAACAATGCGCGCCCTCATACGGCAAGGGCTACAACACGTTTTTTGGAAGAAGCTAACGTTGCCGTCCTCCCATGCCTGCTCAGTCGCCTGATTTGTCGCCCATTGAACATGTATGGGATGAGATCGTTAGGCGACTGGGTAATTTACCACACCCTCCAGATAACTTACACGATCTCCGGATACGGATTCAAGAAGCTTGGGTAGCTATTGATCACTTGATTGATAGCATGCCACGCCGTCTAAATGAGTGCATTACAAATCGTGGCGGAGCAACTGATTATTGAAAAAAACATTTTTAGGTTTTGTTCTTTTGTTTTCAAATTTTAATCGTTTGTTTGTTCTAATGAAAGACATCGTTGACGAAAATTTCAATAAAATCGTTCAATAAATTCTAGGTGTTGCAATTCTTATGGAAGTCAGTATATGTGAATATTTCGCATGGTAAAATTGATTTTTAGTGACCAATTGGTTACGTATTATTTTGAATTTATTCATGTTTAGATAATTCTATTTCCGTAGTTTAAAATCAAAGGCCACTTGGTAAGTTTACAAGATTGACCATTTTATGTTCCCGTTTTCTAGTATTTAAGATTTTAAATCAAACCGAAACCATTGTAGATAAATCTATGTATCTGTGTGCTTTTTGAGATATATTTAGATAAAATAGACGAACAATTAATAGAATTTTATGGTGTTAATTTGTGATCTCCTCCCGGTCAGCGAAAGCAATAATTTACAAAAGTGGTGATTTTATTATTCAAACTAAAAAATTAACAGAGAGCTAAATTTTGATTTCATTATCTTTTTATTTATTCATTTTGAAAGTAACCAGTGGCAATTTCCTACAATTGAAGCATTCAGTATCATACAGTTTATTGAGTTTTATCAAATATTTGTGGATTAACGTAACCAATTAGAGGAATTTTAAATGGAGTTTATCTAGTTTATGTTTAATTATTTTAGTTTGGAGTTCAATTAATGACAGAGCTTTGAAGATGAGTAGTATTTAAATTTGAGTTAGTGAGATTTAAGCGTAACATTTAACGTTCATTTTTTATTATTGTGTTTGAATTATTTTGTTCACAAGCGTTGGGGGTAACGTAACGAAATATAAAGTTAAATAAGTCATTGAAACCCAACAGCTGATTTGCGCCCACGCTATTTTGGTATTTGAGCGTGTGGATATTTTTAAGATTTGTTCTAGAGCTAAAGTTTCGAAGCATATCCGACGTGCACCTGGAGGTAGCCACCGTAAGGTAAGTGAGATCTTTTGACTGTTGAAGGCTGATTGATCTACGTGTGTCCAGGTGTATTTTTACCGATATCGTCTTAATAACAATCCGGCGCCCTTTAAGTTGACTTTATTCTAATTACGACGCACCCTCATTTGGGACTTTCGACAATACGACTAACCACCTTCAGTATTGTAAAATTCAAAAACACGCCCACGCCCTCTGTCCCACCGAGCTAGTCCAGTGCACTCTAATTATGTTACCTGTCGTTTTAGTTTCATTTTCGACCGTAGCACTACATAACCTCCATTTGTTTGCTTCTCCTTTGACTATTTCTTACCTAGTCAAAGGTTTCCCGAAATTCGTGGTTATTGAAGTAAGAATTATGCACACATAGAACTGTTTTGTTGTGAGTGAAGTGTCCCAATGAGCACCTGTCAAAGTCGAGGAAAGATAACACGGGCGAATATCAAAGATAAAAGGTGAAATTGTTTATTTCGTTGTAAAGCTAAAACCGGGTACGCATATTTACGTATAGCTAACCATTTAAATGAAAGTGTAACGCAAACAAGAACTACGAACATTCCTAAGAATTTTGTTAGCGACGGCCGTTAACTTTTGCAACAAATTAATATTCCGTAAGATTCAAAAGGCCTGGTATCCTGATAATTAAGGTTTTAAATTTGACGAAAAGCACGACCATTCCGTAAGCTGTCATCTGAATTGGCTTGCCTTATCGACGGTGATTGCAGCGTGGAGACCTGAAAGACAGTATTCTAGTGGATGTTCTATAGACGTCCTGGGAGTAATTAACCTTTGTTTATTTCTTGGATGTGAATGGAAGTGTTACAATTTGAGGAACATTGTACTATTTAAATTTAAACTTTTCTCATTTATTGTAATTTTATGAAAGAACTTTGCTGTTCGTTTGTTAGTGATTCAAAATTTTAATAAAAACTATTGTGAGTTGAAATACCTTGTTCTGATGTTAGCAAAAACCACCATTCAAGAAATATGATTTTAAAAGTCAAGTGGCAGTCAGAGATGGTTAGTTTATTTTTGGACTAAAGGTGCTAGTAAGTAATTGAATTTGTAGCCACCCTCGGTTATTTTTCGTGAGCACACTCCCGAAAATAAAAGGGACGAAGTTAAAAATTGATAATTACGAGTTTACATCTTGAAATTCGTGCATCCAGTACTCTTGATGGACCTGTTATTTTTATTCAATAGACAGAATGTTTATAAAATTTTATGGTATTTTTATTTGTAATGATACAGCTTTGAGGTGCATTATCTTAATCCACCAAGCAGTTCAAAACATCAAAGGAATAAAATGACAGATAAGGGCAAGCGTTTTTAACCTTCGAACATTATTTTATTTGTTTGTTTTACAGCGTTGCAGTTTCAGATTCAATTGTACGAAGAGAAGAGATGAGCGATCAAAGGGTAAGTTTATTTTATTTTCCCTATCAAGACGATGCCCATACCCTGTATTCTCGTACAGTTTTCCCGATTTAAAAATAGGGTGGCGCCTAAGAATTACGACGATTCCTGTGTTGTTAGAATAATTTATGTTACGACCCATTCCATCTCATTGAGTTTAGTTTTCTTAAGAATTATGTAATGTAAATAAACAGGGTACAATTTTATATTTTGTATTAGCTGTATATTTTAATCACAGTACAAGCTACTTTTTCAAATTATATGAAATAATCTTGGACCACTAAAGTCCCCCTACTCCTTTTAACCCTCAATGGTTTTATTTATATTTCTAGTATACACGAGGGTCAAATACATTAATTTATATGAAATAAACTAAAAAAATAAATTTATTCTCAATTTATACTGCTGGAGTGCGTAAAATGATATTTACTACTGGAGTACGTAAAATGTGATAGTGTTGTTATACACTGTTTTTGTGTTCATATACACTATACTATAAAAATTAACACAATTGTGACATTTCTGCTTGCTTGTTATAAAATAGTATTGTTAAAAAAATGACACTTCACTGCTTTTTTAAAAATAAGCATGGTTTTATAATAAAATTATAGACCCATTTCCCTCCTGAGCTGCCTCAGAAAATGCTTTGAGCAGATTCTAGCCAGGCGACTCAGGGACCACCTCAAATTCAACGACCTCCTACTCAAATTCGGCTTCTGTCCCCTACCAAACGTGTCACGATCCCTTGTTGAAGCTGCTTACAGAGACCACCAGAGCATTCAATTACAAGTAAAAAATCTGGCTGTTTCTGGACATTAAGCAAGCATTTGACCTACACAAGATCCGAAACTTCAACATACCCGACCCCTTCTCCAAACTCCTCTCGTACCTGACTAATCGGTCAGTTCGGGTCAAAGTAGGGAAAACCTTTTTCGATCCATTTCAACCTACAGCAGGCGTACTGCAATGTTCTTCCTTAGCACCGACACTTTACACTATTTTCGCATCCGACATTCCCGAAGTTACACAAGCCGGAGTAGTCGTTGCGCAGTGCGCGGATGACACCGCCTTCTGGACGATTAATCGGAACAGAGAAACGGCCTCCCGCCTGATATCCAAAACCCCCCGGAACTTTTTCAACTGGGCGAACCGATGGAGAGTCTCCGTCAATCCCACCAAAACCCAAACAATCCTCTTCCGACATCCTCACTACACAGAACATAAATTCCCAAAGCTTGCCGACAGAAATTTTTCCCTCACCCTAGACCAAGAAAGACTCCCACTCCAACTCGAAATAACCTAGCTAGCAATCCTTTTCACTAGAACCCTGAATTGGCTCCCCGATGTACAAAGAACGCTTAATAGGATTAGAAACCGAGTAAACCTACTGGGCGCCCTGCGGGGTAGACTCAAAACACTCCAACACACCTATAAAACATACATCCGCCCTGTTATGGATTTCCGAGCACCCATATATACTAACATAAACCCCAATTAGCTTTCCTCTATCGCTTCCTGTGAACGCCGAATACTCAGACGCATACACGGGTTACCTTGGAGGTACCGTAACAACCTCACAATACAACACGCAAACATGCCACCCATCACACACAGAATAAAAACACTTACAGGGAAACTTTGCACACAAAAGAATCTTTGGCGAAACAATCCTAACTGGAGAGATCCTTACCACTCCTTATAACTACCGTTTTACTCAATTTCCACGGAAAAAACCAAACTTAAATTCAAACACACCCATCGCAATCCTAACCCAACTCCTTGACGACCTCCCCGAGGACATAAAAGACTCCCTAGATAATGTTCCATGTGTCCTCCACATCTCCCGTTTACTCGTTGACGACCTAGCTTGATACCGGCAAAAAAATCGGATTAACCACACTAAGCACGCCACACCCCACTAAACAACACGCACACTTAAACCAATTATCACAAATATTCAAACACCAACAAGAATGGATTGACCAGGGCTGAAGAGGAGGACTCCTGAACAGTCTACGACACATAAGAAACTAATAATAACTAGATCCTGCAAATGACAACCCAGAACACCTTTTATCGAACGAAGGCCAACAGTGAAAAAAATTAAATAACTTCGTCTGATCACGGATGGATGATATATTATGTAAATAATAAGCTGTTACCATTCACTGAGGACGATAACTGTAATTGATATCGAAACGTTTAAATTTATATAAGCTTACCCGTCGCGCGTCTCAGAAAAATAATGAAAATAAATCAAAAAATTCAGATAGCGCCCAGGGGGCCGATATTTAAAAAAATGTATGTCAGAAACCATCGCGGGAGTGTACTTAACGATTTCCCAAATTTTCATGACGATCAGATGAAGTAATACATAAAGGACAGACCTCGGGACAGACATACAGTCATACATTCGTTTTTATATAAACAAGGTGATCCAAATCTAGTGCGCACCATTGGTAACTTCTTTATTGATAAAGCTACCACATCGGTTAAATTAGCAAACGTGTATAATTTTTGCCGCTGATTACAATAGTGGAATTAAAAAAAACATTGAACATCGTGTTTTTGAGTTTTTAGACAAAATAATTTTGTTTTAAAATAGAACACCATGTTATTATTTTTTAAGAATCTCCATGAAACTTGGAATAAAAATGGGTATTATAAACTTTTTGCTAGGATTAAAAGTAATGGACTTATAAGAACCTAAACCTAAACTAGGAAACACATCACCATATTTATAATGAAGTTATGAGGATATAAAAAAAAATAAATTTAAAAATACTGAAAATCATTAATTCGGTTGTCAAACAACATTTGGTCTAGGTTCTAGCTCTATTTAGGGAGATGTTCAAAAATTTCACCTCAGTCGTGAAGACATTAGTCAACTCGTTTATGTACATTTTTCAAAACGACACTGCTATATATTTGACAAAATTCTTCTCTAAATGCAATTTTGAGAGCATCAACATTATTGTACCGTCTTAAATAAATGCGATTTTTCAGATAACCCCACAAAATAAAATCGAGTGGGGTCAAATCAGGTGATCTTGAAGGCCATGAAATCGGTCCATTAGTTCCAATCCACCTGTCATTAAAAAGATTATTCAGAAGATGAGTAGTTTCTCGATAGTTGTGAGGAGGTGCTCCACCCTGCTGAAAAATGACATTTTGTCTGCTTACAAGATCTATTTAATCTAAAAAATTGTCCAAAATCTTTTGCATAAATTACACATATCTTTCGACCGCGAGAGAACCTCCATAAATAAAAGGTCCAATAATTCTAGATTAAATTATCCCACACCATACGTTAAAACCAAAACGAATCTGAGGAGCTTTAGGATGTGCTTGCAAGGGGTTTTCTCTTGACCAGTAACGATGTTTTTTTGTTAGACATTCCACAATTGTCAAATTGAAATCTCATCGAGTTCATTAGGATAATCTTCAAACTAATCAATAACTTCTGTTTCAACTGCTTCATTAATAACCCAATTCTTCTTCAATCCCTTTTTATTAAAAATATTCTTATTAGTTCTAAACTTCCAGTAGAGTTTTAGAAAATATCGACGATTCGGCTGATCATGAAATAGGTATAACTGCTCGTAATAATATTTTGCTCTTAGTGAACATTTGGTATTCACCAAGTAAGCTTCCATGTCACACGTCTCACTATCAGAAAAAATCATTTTCAAAACACACAAAGGACACAGTGTCAGTTCTATTTTCAACAGATAATTACACATTTGATATAAATTAACGTCACGCGTTTCCGTAGCCTCCTAAATTAGATTAGAATTAGTTTAGGTTCTTATAACTACGTTATTTTTAATCCTAGCAAATGTCATGGAAATTCTTAAAAAATAATAATATACATGGTGTTCTATTTAAAAAAATGTTTTGTCTAAAAACTCAAAAACGCGATGTTCAATTGTTTGTTTTTAATTCCACTATAATTATAATCAGCGGAAAAAATTAGTCAAGTTTGCTAATTTAACCGATGTTGTAGATTCATATATAGGTGAATACACGATTTAATACCCAAAAGATAAGTATTTTAATTATGTAATATTGTATTTGTTTTCAACGTCGGATAGTTGTTACGAATTGCTGGATCTCTGAATTTTAAACTTCATATACAAAATTTAAATTACCATCACGTGTTGTCCAAAATGAAACACTCACTATAAATTGCAGTTCATCTATGTATCCGATTACTAAACGGGTTAGGAAATACTAAAAAATAACTGCTAAACTCAGATAGATAAATATGTAAAACAGTAATAAAAAATAAGAAAAAACATAACTTTCAAAGGCGGTTGTTTTTTGCTAGTATTTGATTTCGATGAAACTCGTCGAAAAAATAATGCCTTTCATAATGACAGTTGAAGACGCTATAAAAAACAGATGAAAGAGAATTGATGTAAAAATACGAGACCACCTTGTTTGTATTGTTCTATTTTCGTACAACGGCAAGTGACACGATATTTGGCATTTAGACACACTAAATTAAAGAACACGTGTAGCAGAAACAATGAATATGGAGATTTATAAAATCAAATATTAATGTAATTAGACTAGCACACCTATTGTTAGATACACTGTGGTTACCTATAAGTTATAAATCGTTATGGCACATTAATTTTCTGCAGTGTAACCTCTAAAGCAAAAAATACTATTCAAAGATGACGTAATTGAATGATTGAAGGTTATAAAATTTTATATGTGCGAAAAGTCACCAACCTCAAAATAAAATTACTAAAAAAACCACTACGTCATATATTATTTTCTAGGCTAGGTACGTAAGTAATTAATTTACTATAATAGTGTACTCACGATCATAAAATTAAGATCAACTTTCTAGCTGCCTACTTTTCCACAAATCAGATGAAATACATTTGTAAAAGTGTATTAAATACCCATTATATACCGAACTAAGTTTGTGACTTAACCTCCAACAACTCATTTAGAATTCTACAAACATAATGCTATTGTTATTTCTTAATGTTAAAACTGCATTATTCTGTTAACAAAGGATTTAGAAAATCCCATAATTCAATTTTTTTATACTTACTGTTTTTTACGTTAAAATTTCAATTACATTTTGTGTAAGATTTCTATTATTATTAAAAATCACAAAAAATTATAAGCAATAGAAAATAGATTATTAATGAAGGCCAGGTGTATGTATCAGGTTACTAATAGAAAAATTAGAAGTTATAGTTTCACACCAGCTTGTTTACTAATTTCGGTTACTACACGCTATTCAAGCCATTAGCCGTTGTACGTCATAGCTTAAAACTTAACTAAATCAATGACGTGTAATTAGCATTGTTAAGTGTACGTGTTGTCAGACTGATTGCTTATACATATTTTTAGGTTAGACAATTTAAAATAAATAGGTTAAGTGAATTTAACAAAGTAAACAAAATTTGACGTGACAACATCGAGATATTTTATGAGTTTATATTCGCACTACGTTTTAAATTGTAAATACGTACTGCAAAGTGTGCGACAAGGATAAAATATGGTTGCTAAGCCTACACGATTAATGACTTTTAATACCATCTGTACTTATGATGACATTTTGGCTTTAATGCAAATTTTATTTGTTTTATAGTAAATTACAATTATAGTATTGGTATACGATTAATAACGTGCAATGGCTGGTAAGGTATATTTAATAATACAAAAATATAGTACTGATACAATAACAATTGCTTGTTATACAGGGTGTCCCAAGAAACCAGAACGTTTAACTTTAAAATTGTAAATAGAACACCTCGTATATTATTACATTTTTAGATGCTTCTTAAAAATTCAGAAGTATTCCTTATAAGATATTTTTTTCTAATCCCAATGGTTAATAAGATGCTTATTGAGCCTGAAACAGTTAAACGCTTAGATACAAATTGAAATATTATTCACAATTTATTCTTACCCTTACGAATAATTAAATGTATACGGTCACTGTTAGACAGTTGAAGAAAAATTCTGATAGAAATGTGAAAATTATTTCAATTTGAATCAAACTATTTAACTGTTGCAGCCTGTTGCTTAATGGAGTACTCTAGTGTTAGAGCGATAGCGTTACCGAGCTTCAAACAGACAGGACAGCATTTTAGTTTGACAAAGCGTTGTGTTGAGGTGGTTGTTTTGTGTTACAAGATTATTTTCAATTTCACAGATAATACAGTGTATCTGGACAAAGAAAGGTAATACATTACTATTTTATAATACGTGGATTATATCGTAGAGTGTTAAAAAATATTATAATATATTATTTTGAAATATATTTACACATATGTGTGGTTTCATAGTAAAACCAGTGAGCGTATTTACTTAGGATAATTTTGCAATACTGTCTTTTTTTCTTTGTAGAGTGTTGACAGGGCTGGTAGACATTCTTCATTGCGATGTGGGAGAAATATAGCTGGAAATTTGAAATCTGAGTTTTTATATGGACTTATTGATGAAATTCCAAGTGGCACCGAATCTAATGCTTTGGATACAGATAGTGAATCGGAGTATGTGGATCCAGAAATACAAGTCAGTGTAATATGTGATTACAATGATGAAAATGTATGCAAGAAAAGTATAAATGGACCTGAATCTAATGATATTGGTAATAATAATGAAGGGGATCAGCACAATAACGATAATAGTAATGCTGATGTACAAAAAAATGATGGGGATCAGCATAATAACGGTACTAATAATGGTGATATACAAAATAATGAGGGTGATCGGCATACTACTAGGACTGACTATGTAACAAGAAGGGAAGATGTGCATGCAAAGCAGACATTTTCAGAGAAAGCAAGTCCGAATATTTAGTTGTTTATTTACTGATGAACATATAGAGCACATAGTATATCAGACAAATTTAGAACCTCGGTGTATCGTATCCATCAATTTTAAGGCAACTGATCTGGAGGAAATAAAAAAGTTTTTGCCATTAACCTGCTGATGGGCATAAACAAATGTCCATTATATAGGGATTATTGGTCTTCAGACCCAGCTTTTCTAGACTCGTATATTTCTTCACTTATGTCCCGGAATAGATTTTCATGGTTGCTCGGACATATGCACTTAAATGATAATAACAAATAGCCTAAGAAAGAGGAGGAACACTTAGACAAATTGTTAGTCCTTTGCTGGTAAGTTTGAGTAAAATATATATGCAGTGCTATAAAACTACTGCGAAGCAAGCAGTGGGCGAATACATGATACAATTCAAGGAACGTGAAACAAATCATACCCCAAAAACCCATAAAACGCGGGTACAAAGTTTGGGTACTTGCAAATGAAAATGGGTATGTCTCAAAATTTGAAATATATACAGGTAATATTGGACAAAATACAGAAACAAATTTAGGTTCCAGAGTAGTTAAAACTCTCTAAATGGTTGGGGCACTGAGACGAAGGGCAGAGAAGGATTTCCAAAAGATTTCGAGGACGACAAGAAAATGTCACGTGGAGAGTACCAGTTCCGATGGAGTAACCAAGGTATTGTGGAAGGATAAAAAGGGAATTAACTTTCTTTCCAATTTCCACGACGCTGAAGACATCTACGGCAACACGGAACAATAAAGATGGTTCTAAAGTATCTACTTAATATTTCTGGTTTTTACACCAATACAGATAGATTTTTTGAAAAATTGCATTTTTGTTTTTACATTTTCCTTTCATTGCAAAAACCATTTGGGGTAGAATAAAATATCTTACATAAAATATTTCTAGATTTTTAAACGAAATCTAGAAATGTAATAATATATGGGATGTTCTATTTAAAATTTTAAAGTTGAACTGTATGAATCTGCGCAAACAATTCCATCGATAATGCCAATTTTTGCCTTTTCAATAGTTTTTAATGTAACACAGGTTTGCCAAAATTGAAAAAAAAAACTTTTCCTATATCTAAAAAACGAAGCTATGACAATTATGAAAACGTTCGTTTCACAAAAAAGTAGCATAATATTGTGAAAGCCAAGTTTCTATATTTTGACTGAAAATCGGTCAAAAATGGGACACACTGTACTTTCAAGTAAAAATCTTTTTAGTTAAAAATTATTATTAATTTTATTAAATACATAAATAAAAAGTTTACCACGAGTAGGATTTGAACCTACAGTACTTTGCTAGCGTACTAATTTAAAAGTGTGTTTATATCTATTCCAAAGTTTCACTAGAGTCCACTTTAACGTAATATATTTGTATTAATTATTCCCACGTAAGCAGTTGTCTAAAATTTCTAGTAGGTAAGTGATTAATGATAGCTTACACCACTTGCCGATATGTTTGAAATTTAAATGATTGTCCAAACGTACACCTAGGACACGGTGGAACTGGTAAAGCCTTTGCTTTGTCGTTCGGCTAGAGGGAAGTTGTTATTAGACATAATAAGAAACGTATCGTCAGCGTATGTGGCGACCTTGGCGTAAGAAACAGCATGATCTATTGTAATAATGTAAAGAATGAAGGGGATTGGGCCTAGATAGAACTAAGCTTGTGAGACACTTATGTCAACTTCTTTCACATCAGGCATTGTGAATGTAAATTTACTGTTTCCTGTATAACGTAGATCCGATCTTTTAACAATGTTTCAATCCATTTTAATCCAGCCGCTTGATCCCAGGTCATACAAAACGATCAGATTAATACAATCAAAAGCCTGACTATGGGCACAGAAAACCGCGATTGGGCAATCACCGGCCTCCATAACTACTATTATTTTCTCTTTCATAGCTGTTGACCAAATCGTGTTGATTATTGGTTAATGTTTTAGATTTATGATTATACCTTAACAGCCGATCTTGAAAAACAAATACTTTTGAAAACTTAAGCATGAAGTAATTGGACAATAGATTTCCAATATATCCTTGCTCTTTTTTAGGTATAGCTTTATGTAATTTCAAATAATCTCGAAACTGTCCTTCTGAGAAGGAAAGGTTGATTACGTACGTTAAGGGTTTCATTTGCAGACTTCTTGTGTGTAAATTTAGATGTCACGGAAATAATTATATAGAAACGTTTAAGTTATCACAATTCACGGCAATAATAAAACAGTTTTGATAAATAAATATTAAATTAAATAACAAATAACTAACTCTAACGCGGAAATCTAAATTAAAAATAATTGAAGCATTTCATCTCAAATAAATAAAAGTAAGTCCGGTAAGTAGCACGAGAACCAAGAATCGCGTAGGGAACAATATAGTACAAACATAATGTGATTGAAATGTATGTAAGTGAAAAAAAATGTATATGTATACATGTACATTTAAATATTCATACAGTAAATATACACTTTATATTATTTATATCTTTCTTAACTCTGTCTATATTTCTACTTTTTACTTCCTTACGTGTCGGAGCAGTAGACAACTGTCCGGTAGTAGAATGATACCGGATCGACTTGACTACAAGGGGCGGTCAAGGTCGAAACAGACAGTCCCCGTTGCTAACGACTGTGGAAGGAATGAATGGTGAGTCGGTACGTGGAATGCTAGAGGTATACATGGTAAAGAATTTGAAATTGCGAATGTAATGTACGAAAGGCAGCTTGAGGATGGCAGCCTAGCACTATGGTCAGGAGTTGAGACTGAAGTGCATGGCGCAAAAGGAGTTGGGGTGATCGTAAATGAAAGAGCGAAACGATGTGTTACACAGTACGAATTGGTATCTCCCCGGGTAATGTGGGTTAGAATGAAAGTGGAGTTTCGAAGAATTTTTCTTATTGCATGTATGCACCGGTGAATAGAGAAAGACCAGGAGTGTGAGCACTTCTAGAATGATGTAGATAACGTGTTGAACGTATGTAAGCCAAACGAAATAGTGATGATAGTGGGAGGTATGAACGGATGGGAGGGTGTACAGAGAAAGCGTACTGAACGCGTTCTAGGAAAGTTCGGAGACGAAAGAGTCAATGAGAATAGCAAACGCCTGGTGAACATATGTGTGGAGAGAAGCCTGTTTGTACCTAATACGTGGTTTAAACATAATATTGTGCATATGTATACATACATGACAAAGAGGTGAATCTAAAAGAATGATTGACTTGATAGTGTATGATGAACGACTTAGAAACCTGGTGAAAGACACAAAAGTAATGCGCGGATCGGAGTGTGTATCGGACCACTCTTTGGTTGTATCGACAGTGCGTTTAGGGCAAAAGTGGGTCTGGAGAAGGAAAGCAAACGTAGTGCGAACGTCCAGAATTAGGGTGGACAAACTAGTAAATAATGGTGCGAGAATGAAATACGTAGATGCTGTGAGTAAAGAGTTGAATGTGAATGAAACAGTGTAGAACAAACAAATAAGACACTGACGTTGAAAATGCATGGATAAGCTTGAAAAACTGTGTTGTCAATCGTGCCGTGCGGATATGTGGAAAAGCGACTGTAAGTAGACAGAAAAAAGATGCGTACATGGCAATGTTTGCTGCAAAAAATGAGACTGAGAAAAACGATTTATGAGGTGTGTCACCGATTAAGAAACAAAGAACAGAAGGAGGCAGTGAGAATAAGTAAAGAGGAAGTGATGGATGTGGAAGGAGAGAAAATGCAGAGTGATTTTGAACAAAGCAAAAAACTCTTCTGGAAACGAATCAAAAATACAAAACGTTGTCCAAAACAGAACGCTGCAGGAGTGATGAACGAAATAGTGTGGGACGGTTGCGAAGTGAGGAAATTCTGGCAAAATATTTCGGAAAGGTGTACAGTAGTTAGTAAAGTAAGTCTGAAGGATTAAATAAGCAGATTGTAGAAGGAACGGTGAATGAAACTGAGATGCATATTGGGATAAATGAGGTAGCGAAAACGGTAGGGAGGTTGAAAAACGGTAAAGGAGCAGGCGTAGATGAAATAACTGGTGAAATGCTAAAGTATGGAGATGCTAACCTTATACGAAGATTGTGTGACCTATTCAATGCATGCCTTAAGGGTAAAGTGCTGAGGGATTGGAAGAGCGCGATCATTGTTCCACTGTGTAAGGGTAAGGGGAACAAGAGTGATTGCAAGAACTACAGAGGAATAAGTTTGCTCAGTGTACCTCGTAAAGTATTTGGGAGAATACTGATTGATAGAATACGAGAACCTACACAAACTAAGATTTGGGAAGTGTAGGGTGGCTTCATGTCAGGGAGAGGATGTGTTGATTTCCAGCAGGTGACCGAAAAGTGTATAAGTGTGAAAAGGAATCTGTACTGTGCGTTTGTAGATCTGTAGAAAGCATACGACAGAGTTAATAGGGAGAAGCTGTGGGAGATATTAAATGAATATGGAGTTAATAAAGGTCTAATAAACGGAATAAGGGCAGTATACAACGGAAGCCGGGCATATGTTTGGGTGAGAGGAGGTGAGTGAATACTTTAATATTGAGCATGGAGTGCGACAAGGTTGCCGTGGTTGTTCAATGTATACATGAATAAATGTGTTAGGCAAACATGTAGCGATACAATGGTGTAATTGTTGGTGATGTAAACGTACGAGTTCAGGTGTATGCAGGTGAGACAGTTTTATTAAACGAGAATGCGGATGAGCAGCTCTGAGGAAGTTTGATTATAGTCTATGAGAGCATGGACCTAACGGTAAACGAGAACAAAACTAAGATTGTGGTGTTCGATGGGGAAGGTGAAAGGGAGAATAGAGTATTTACTCTGCAAGATGAAATTGTGGAGCAAGTGGACGAGCTGGTATATCTAGGTAGAATGTTTACTGCAGATGGTACAATGGATGGCGAGATTGGACGAAGGGTCAATGCTGGAACGAAAGTGATTGGAATTGTGTGAACGATAATAAGAAACGACAACATGAGCTTAACTGCGAAACAAGCAATCTATAATGGCGTGTTTGTCCCGTCAGTATTGTATGGAAGTGAGACATGGGTATGTCAAAAAAGCACGAAAGAAAAATAAATGCCGTGTGTATGAGATTCCTAAGAAGCGCATGTGGTAAAACGAGAAGGGATAAGATAAAGAAGGAGTGTATTCTGAAGGAGTATGGCGAGAAAAAGACGATTCTGGATAGAAATAAAAGTAGTATATTACGTAGGTTTAGTCACATTGAGAAAATGAACAACGTAAGATTAACGAAGAAAATATATGTGGGTGAGGTTAGAGGGTTTGGGAGGCAGCGTAAAACTTGGCTGAATGTAGTAGAATGTATGTAAAGGAAAGATAAGGAGTTTTAAAAAAAAGGACACGTTAGAGACAATGTATGAATCTTGCGGAAGCTAGGGAGGTATGCGGAGATACGAAAGCATGGAGAAAGATTGTGAATGAAAAATAAATAAGAGGCAGAGATAGTGGCCTACCCGGCAAGGGAATGGCGTGAAAGTTAAGTTAAGGAAATAATTATAATTATAATTATACCTTGCATAAAAAATATTCATTTTTTGTACGTTTAATTAATGTATTATGCTGTTTTTATTTTCTTATATTTTCTTGAAAAAATCGATGTGGAATTTTCATTGGATTTACACGATTTCAGCATTTTGATAACTATCTAGACCATTTTCAATTTGATGTCGGGAGTGCGTGTGTGCGAGAGCGCGCGTGCATGTGTGCACGCGCCAAAAAACTTCAAATGCTTTATAAAAATGTTATTTTATTTCATTTAAAGGCTTAAAGCAGTACAATAAAACGTATATTACTCATGCTAACAAGCATAGTGGACTTGCTTCCACGCTCGTCACTTTATAACGCGTTTTCCGCTCTTGTAACATTTATTACTATGTTATTTTAGCTGATTTTATTACATTAAACTACTACTCATTTCTCTATAAAATTAAAACTTTCCCATCGCGTATCGCAATATAATAACACCGTAAATAACTTATTGGACTGCCCAAAAATAATTACGGATTTACACAAAATGATACAATAAATAACCTTAACAAGACTTAATTTAATGTTTTGTGAAGTCATAAACTTTTGTTTAATAAACATAAGTAAAAATATAACTAATTAACTAGATGATTTAATTCTATTTATGTTCTTTTTTTACTTCTACGAATCAATTTAAAGCTTACCAATGTATTTATTAATAATTCATTAATACTTTATAATGACAAAGATTCTCTACCGACAACTTCATTACTAAGCGACATAAAGTTTATAACCGCACTACCTTGACTTCTTCGAGGAAAAATAAATAACACATTTAATCACAAACAAAAAAATTATGACTGCTCTTACCGTACCAATTTATTTACTTCGTGCTTTCCATATATATATATATATATATATATATATATATATATATATATATATATATATATATATATATATATATATATAAAATAAGAACACAAACAGAAATCGACCAAAAATCAATTTTGGAAAGATGTGAAGAAATATTACATGAAAATTTGCTTCATTTAACTACTTACTTTAATCCCGGGATTAAGATTAAGATTAATGGTTCGATGCCGTTCTTCAACGTATTCAGCCGTAATGACCCAATCAATGGAAAATATCGACCGATATTCAACTTCTGAGGAAATCTGTGAGAGGTTCCCTAAACTAGTGTGCATATTTTGTTTGTTCACACTTCAATTAAAAAAAAAACGACCATTGATAATGAAGAAAGCAGTCTTGAGATAATCTACATAACGAGAAGTCTTCTGTCGAAATAGCCTTCTGTTAACTTATGTAGTTACTAGTTATGTCTTTTATAGATGAAATTTACTTGTTTTAGCTGATCCCGTTGAGAGTGTAGACGTTGATGGAGTATAGATAACCGGGAATACGAATTGCGTAGGTCTGTAGGATTTGTCACTGTTTGTTTTTTATTTGTATTACGAATATTTCCTTCAGATAGGACGTACTGTAAATTAGATAAAGGGGTGTTGAAAAGGATGCTTGTCCTGGTACATTGTGCTGTGCACATTCTTCGTTCACATGTAGAATGGGCAGTTAATGCTATGACCAATAAAACTAGAAGTTAATTGAAGACAATTCAAGTTGGTGTAAATTATGATTACCATTGTCCAATTTACAGTACGTCCTATCTGCAGGAAATATTCGTAATACAAATAAAAAACGAACAGTGACAAATCCTACAGACCTACACAATGCGTATTCCAGGTTACCTATTACTCCATCAACGTCTACACTCTCAACAGGATCAGCTAAAACAACTAAATTTCATCTATAAAAGACATAAATAGTAAGTACATGAGTTAACAAAAGGCGATTCCGACAGAAGACTTCGGTACTTAGAATATCGCTACCTTATTACTGTCATAATGCTCTAGACCAGGCCTAAGCAAACTTTTTGGCTCAAGGGCCACATTAAGAAGTCAAAAGGAGAGGCGGGCCGCAAAAAAATTACTGTCTTTAGATATGCATTATTTATCATCATAAAAACACAAATTTTCACATAAAAAATAAATGGCTCTGTAACAACGAACAACTTAATAAGACGAATGGAACTGGTTTACGTCTTTTAACATTTTTTTTAATTTCAGGAGTTAATTTTGCAGTAAAAATTCTTACAACTGCTTGTAAATGTTTATCGCTGATGCTTGATCGTAAAGAGTTTTTATTGAGATTCATGATAGAAAATGGTTGTTGTAGGTAGATCCAAAAATAATTAACATTTTCCGTGCAAAATCTTTAAGTTGGTCGAATTTGTCCGAATTAACCCATTAGTGCATACAGATTTTTTTTTTGTTTTTCGTAATTTATTTTCTGAAAAGGTTTATATTGTATACACTAAATAACCATACTGTTTGGTTTTTGAAAAAATGCTATATTTTTGAAACATATGTAATATTGCAGTTTTAATAATAAAATAATAATAAGCTTATGCATTAGGAGATGTATGGTACACCTTGAAACAATCTTTAGGATGGAGTCCAGCATTACATTTTGCACAAATAAATTTACTTTTCTTCGAGCAAAACTTGCATCTCCTCTCCGTATTAGAATATTCTATAAGGTGTCCAACGTTGTCAAGCCTTAGATCTGTTGTAGTCAAAAATTATTTGGATCTCAAAGGCTTTATTCCATAAGTTTGCAATGTACCTTCGAAACCCTAATAAATTTGCACAGTTTGGATCTCTAGGTTTCAACTTTTTCATAAGTAGCCAACCGTTCACGATACCCACATCAAATAGATAGGCAAATATAGGCCAGTACCACTTTCTCTGCCGTATTCTAGAGCGATAAGCTGCAACAAGTCCATCGATTTTATCAACACCACCCATCATTTTATTATACTCGGATATAATATTTGGTTGATCCAAGGTTTTCCGCGATTTAGATTCTCTACACCAGCGAGTTGTAGTCACGACACTGTCATCTTGATAATTAGTGGCAAGTGTTACTACTTTGTTGTCCTTCCACTGAATAAAAAGGATTTTTTCCTCGACCACAAATTTGTAAGATCCTCTCTTTTCTTTATTCCAGGCTTTTTGTTCCGGAAAAGGGCAACCTTCTAGTCGGTTTTGTCTGATAGTCCCTGTTGCACAAATGTTTTTGTTTGATAGATGGTCTAGCAAATCTATTCCTGTAAAGTAATTGTCAAAAAATAGCTAATATCCTCTACCTGGCTCAATTTGTGCTTTTTTTATCAGGGACAGAACAACATCGCCATCTAATCCGAAATGCTTCTTATGATCTGATTTAACAGTGTATATATCAAACACCAACATATATCCAGTACTTGTACAAATTGCCCCGTTTTTGTAACCAAATCTTATTGGCTTACCTTTGATATATTGCTTTGCGTGATGCTTCCCATAGTATGGGATCATACTCTCGTCAATAGACAGGTGTTCTTCCAATCCTCCATGTTCACGAAAGTTGGTATTCAGAGTTTCGATTACTGGTGCAATTTTGAATAATCCACCACTGTTATTATCAGACAAATTGTCATTGAAATGAAGATGTCTCAATAATTGCTCTTATCGATTTAGCCTTATAGAGTTCAAAAGAATTTTTGGTGTATCATCACCACTGTTCCAAAATAATCTTTTGTTTGGGTATTTAGCATAACCTGAGAAGGCAAGACTACCAAAGATGACATACAACTCATCCATAGTGAAATTAAGACTTTTATTTTTCTGCAGACCATATCGATTGGTTTCACTCACAATTTTTGCATGATATGGTCGTCAAAAAGCAGTTTGAAAAAGTCTACTGGTGATTCGGCAGATTGTGCTTTTCAGATGGCATTCTAGGACTGCAGTCGGTATTCACATTGTCCACTGGAACGCTGTTACATGACCACGCATGTTTCTTTTTCTTCTTTTTAGGTTACTCGTCTATCTTATTTTCAAAATTTGTATTTGAATACTTTTCTTTTAGAACTGACAAAGGTATGTTGCTTTCTTCATCAGAACTTTCATTTTCAAAAACTATTTCACACTTTTGGCGTAATATAGAACTAGGTAAATGATTGACATTACCAGCATCTTCTTGGTCAGATAGATCACTATCTTCGTCTCGATGTTGTTCAGGGGGTGTGATAAACACTGTTGCAGAGGACAACGAATTATTTGCTTCATTTTCTGATTCATTTTCAATGAAATCTAACAACTCGGCTAGTGATAACCTGTAAAATAAATGCATTTTTTACTTTACATAAATAATGACTTCCATGCATGAAGTCCGTTTAAACGGACGGGGAAGAAAACACGTGTTTTTTTTAAAGTTAACCTTACAAAATTATTTATGTTGCAATTATATAGAACTAGATACCTAATAAACTATGTTTTTCACAATTTGAAGCATCTGACTAAGTATATTTAAAACTACATCAGAACTTACCCGCCGTTTCTCGTGTTGTACAATTCAGGATCCATTATCAACCAAAATAACACAAAATAACTTGCTGTTACATAATATGTAAGCACTCAGCTGCTTTATGGTTCATCGGGAACCTATTGACAACTGCGCAGTCACCCCACTCACACAATATGACCAGCAGTCAATGAAATCTCAACGTCCAATAAAACGGACAGTATGCACTAATGGGTTAAGGGTGCTGTAAAATTTATAAATTTCTTCATTTCCCATAAATCAATGTCACACTGCAGATGTATAAGCTCAAGTTGTAGTTCAGTTGGTGTACTATTAATATGTATTGAAAATGGATCGCGTACTATTGCCAGTCTTGTCTCAATTTTTCGGAAGTCGTGAAAATTCCTCATTCAAAGCGTTGATAATTTCACCACATTCTTTAAACTTTTGTTCTGGTATCGTCAATAACTTCATGGTTGGAAAGCGGTCTACCTTTTTAATCAATAGATGTCGAAGGAACAACTCAAGTTTTAATTGAAATGCATTCAAAATTTTTATCATATCATGGGCATATCAATTTTTCCCCTGTAACGCGCAGTTGAAAGTATCTAAGTGTGACACGATGTCCAGAGTAAATGCAAAATTACAAATCCAGTCATTATCTGTTAATTCTGAGAAGTCCGTAAAATTTTTCATTTTTAAAAATTTCATCTTTTAAACCCCATACTCGCCGAAAAACTTTTCCTAAGTTAAGCTAGGGAATTTGACTATGATACGGAATATCTGTGTACTCGGATTCAATATCTGAAGAAAACTAATGAATTGTCAATGTTTCATACCCCTGGATCGTATTAAATTTACGAGTTTAATAATACAAGATGTAACGTGTTCAACTTTTGCCACATTTTTACACAATACCTGTTGATGTATAATACAATGAATTGTAATTAAATCATAATCACAAATTTTATCCTGAATTTTCTTTAATGCTCCGATATTTTTACCCGTCAAACTTGGTGCTCCGTTAGTTGTTACGCTTACCAGTTTGTTCCATTGCAGATTATATCTCGTTAAGCAATTTTCAATTTTGTCAAATACATCAGCTCCCCTTGTTTGGTCTTTAATAGATTCCATTGAAAGAAGCTCTTCAATGATTTTAAATTTGGAGGTCATTACTTTGGTCGAGAGCCACAGAGAATCATGTTTCAAATTTGTATCGATACACTCTTACTATAGCGCGCCGAGATACAAACTTATACTCTGAAATTTGTGTTTAATATCAGGACATATAATTCCACAAGCTTCAGTCATACATTGTTTAATATAGTCTTCACCAGCAAACGGTTTATTACTTTTTGCAATTATATGAGCAATAACAAAACTTGCCTCTACAGCTGCTTCTTGCTCCTTAGTTTGCCGCGTAAACACATTTTGTTGCATAGCTAAATTTCGAATTAATCCATCAGCTGTTTTATTTCTTGCATCCGAAGTGAAATTGGCGCCATGTTCGGAATGTTTAGTAGTGTATTGTTATACTCTTTTGACACTGATACACCATCCCGGCAAATGAGACAAATAGCGTAATTATTTGCATTAGCAAAACTATTTTGTATTCCACTCTTCATCGAACATACGATTCTCCTGCTCAATATTTCTTCTTTATGCATTTTTAAAAGGGCGCAAATACTTTTATTACCGGATTATCGGGTACTGATACCAAGACGATCACCGAAGTAAACGCACAAAAACAAAGTTCTGTATCCCAGTAAACCCAGGTACGACAGCACTCGGCTAGAACGCCCTTCAATCGTATTACCTCCCTCATCGCGCCGCGGCAAAGATGCCGTCATTGTTATTTTAATCCCAAACCATACCCTAATAAAAGCATATCTTAATTTGAACAAAATCAGAGTAAAATAATTTACGAAAAATTTTACTGTGTTCTATATTCAAGTTTAGTTTTTCTAAAAAGGTGAAAAAAGTAAAGGTTTTTCTGAAATACGATTATAGTTGGCGGCCCGTACTAAATTGTCCAGCGGGCCGCATGCGGCCCGCGATCGTAATTTGCCCAGGCCTGCTCTAGACTATGGCATAACCCGGATTTTCACAAAGAGGTGTCCAAATATAGAACGAATTATGTTTGCAAATCCTGTTTTTTATGTATAGGCTGTTTCAGAACTTAGTTTACAAGCAATATTACTTATTGAAATTCTAAGTCGAAAATAAAAGACCTCGCGAATATTTTATTTTTTAATGGCATGCCCTGTATATTTATTGATCTGTCTAAACTATCTATTCTCCACTTGACAATCATGTACCATTTATTTATGTCAAGTTAAAAACATAAAAATAACGGAAAAAAATTGTCTTGTTTAAAACAAATAAAAATTTGACATCGCCACAAGGTAAGTAAGCAAGTGGCACGTGGTTAGCAAGAGGAAAATAATTAGATTCGATCGACTAATACAGAGGGTGTGCCATTTAAAAAATGAAATATTGGAGAGGCCTTTATTTTCGAATCACTCTGTATACAGTTCAATAAGTGCGTGAGAAATCTTCCTTATTTAATCGTGAGCGTATGCTCACAAACCGAACTTATGTAGTCGCAATCTATTAGAACTTCAGAATCAAAAATTAAAATTTACTATACATTGCCATCAAATCCATGAATCAAATTCCGAGAGACAAAATATAAGTAGCAAGAGAACAACATCAGAGGGATCCCCCCGAAGGGCAAAACTTCGAGGAACAAGTAAGAAAAATAACTCGTATAACGTGGGAAAAAAAACTAAGCAAATAAGATAAGACAACGGGACGGATCAACGGGACAACGGCAAAGACAAGGGACAAGTATAGGGAGATAAATAAAAACGGTGAAGCAAGCAAAAATGAGATAAATACAGGAGATAACAAAGAGAACAAGACATTAAAAACACAAAAGACAAGAGACTTAATAAGAATGGTAACCTGGAATATCAGAGGACTAAACTGCAAACAAGATGAAATAAAAGAAGAAATGAAAACACAAAAGTTAGATTATCTAGGAATAAGGGAAACAAAAAAGAAAAATAATGGAATGCAGGAATTAAAAGATGGTTACATACTTATATGGTCAGGAGTAGAAGACACAGAGACAGCAGCAGGAGAAATAGGGCTAATAGTAGGCTCAGACAAAATAAAAACAATAAAGATGGGAAAATACATCAATGAAAGATTATTAAGTCAACTGGCAGGATAAACAAAATCGCACTATAATAATAGCATACGGACCAAATGAAAATGCGAACAAAGCGAAGAAAGACGAGTTCTATCAAATGTCTACAAGTAGACATAGACATAGGATCAGGTAGCACTATAATTATGGGAGACATGAATGGAAGAGTTAGTAATGAAAGTGGAAATATTCAAAGGTATATGGGACCATATGGGGAACCAACAATAAACAATAACGGCGAACGACTGATAGACATATGCGTGGACAATGATCTAACAATAATTAACACAGTATTCCAGTATAAAGATATTCACAAGTACACCAGAGGGGTTAAATCAAAAAACGAGAAATCCATCATAGACTATTTCATTGCAAGTAGAGACTATACGAAAGTGGTCAAGGATGTAAAAGTACAAAAGCATGCAGAAATAAGGAGCGACTACTACTTAGTAAGGATAGAAATAAGAATGGGAAAAGAAACAAAATAAACGGAAAATGATAATAAAGGAAAAAATTAAAAGGAGGAAGAAATTCAAAAGATATACCGCAACAAATCACAAAAAAGGAAAAAAAGCTGAAAAGAAAATAGGAGTGGAACAAAAGTGGAAATATTTTAAGGAAAATATGATACTAGCAGCCAAAGAAAGCTGTGGAACAGTTAAAACAAGTAATATTCACCACAAAAGAAGTAAATGGCGAACCCCAGAAATACAACAAAAAGTAAAAGACAAAAAACAAATATGGAAAAAATACAAGTCAAACAAGCGGTAAAAGAAGCTAAGAAACAATCATGGACAGAATTTGGTGGAAAAATGAAAGAGTACTATACAGAAAACCAGAAATTAATTTACAATATAATAAAACAGCAACAGAAAACAGATCGGAAACGGATAATAAATAGATGGAAACAATACTTTGAGGAACTAACTGAAACCAACACTGAAGAACAAAAACGAGAAATAACACTCGGGGAAGATAAAGCAAGGAACAATACACAACAAACAAAAGAAAAAGAAGTTATCCAAGCCATAGAAAAACTAAAAGCAGGGAAATCACTAGGACAAGACGAGGTTACAGCAGAAATGTTAAAATTCATGGGGATAGAAGCAAGAGCTGTATTTACAGACCTAATTATCAAATCAAAGAACAGGAGTAAAAAAATATGGCGCATAATAAACAATACTTTTCATTATTAGTTTTGTTATGAACAATAAGTTCAAAGGTAAATATGTAGTTATAATAATTTTTAAATACTCTTCATAATTATAATCCAAATGAACACTCTAAAATAATGTTAAACAACACTGAAGTGTCTGACACATCCATTATTGCAAATGCATTTAATAATCTCTTTACGAATACTAGTAATAACATGGGTTATTGTTCTATAAAGCAAATGCCAATTATTTGTGACGATGTTGTAAGCAAAAGCATTTACTTAAAACCCTTAACGGCGAATGAAATTATAAACATCATCCACGGCCTTAAACATTCAAAAGCACATGGCGCAGATGAAATATCTGCTAAATTGATTAAAAAATTAGCAAATGTAATTGCTGTTCCATTTGCTCATATTGTAAATGAAAATGAATGCTTTCTAACGAAAAACAATACGCTATCGAATAATCAATATGGCTTTAAAAGAAATTCTTCTACAATACTAATTATGGTGGCTGTATGTGATTTTATCTACAAAAATCTTGATAAAGGAGGAAAAGTTGTGGCTTCATTTATTGACTTGTCCAAAGCTTTTGACTGCGTAGACCATAACATTCTAATAACCAAATTAGAAAATTATGGGCTACGTGGTAAAAGCAATGATCTACTTAGATATTATTTATCTTACAGAAGACAATATGTGCATTATTAATAACTCTGATGTATTAATAAATAGTATTGGCGTGCCGCAAGGAAGCGTGCTGGGACCTTTACTTTTTTTGCTCTATACAAACGATCTGGATAACATTATTACCACGTTTTATGCATCGTTTGCTGATGATATAATTTTTTATTTCGACTGCAGCATCTGTAACTGAAATGTCAACTAAGTTAAAAGATAACTTGAAAGCACTTGCTGATTACCTGCTAAACAACAGACTAGTTCTAAATATAGACAAAACGTTCATAATGCAATTTTTTACTAAGTTATCTAATTATACTTCCAGTCTATATATACAAATAAATGGACGGTCAATAAAACAGGTAAAAGAATTTAAATTATTGGGTATATACCTTGATTCGTCCTTATCCTTTAAGAGTCATATTGATTATATTTATAAAAAATGTACTGGCATGTGTTTTGTTTTGAAAAGACTAAATTACATATGTCAATAGCCGTAAAAAATTATTATTATGCATCATTTGAATCCGTCATTAGATATGGAATTGTATGCTGGGGACAGATTGTTGAAGCTAACCGAATTTTTTTGTTACAAAAACGTGCTATTAGGAATATGTTTGGTTTGAAACATTTGGATTCAAGCAGATAATTGTTTAAAAAGCACAAAATGTTAACCATATCCTGAATTTTTATTTTAGAAATACTAAATTTTGTCAAACAAAACTTGTATAAATTATTATAAGTTTTTGTTATGAACGAATAAGTTCAAAGGCAAATATGTAATTAAAAATTATTATTAATTTTATTGAATACATAAACAAAAAGTTTACCTCGACCTGTACTTTGCTAGAGTACCGCGCTAACCAACTCCGCCATCAAGGTTCAAGCCCGAATCGATGTAAATTTTGCCGTAGGTTCAAATCCTACTCGAGGTAAACTTTTATTTATGCATTTAATAAAATTAATAATAATTTTTAATTACATTATTACCTTTGAACTTATTCGTTCATAACAAAAACTTATAATAATTTAATATTAGTCAAGTTGCTTTGGTATGTGTGAATCCTTGCGATATTGCAGGCTCACATTCCATTAATATAAGTAATTTGATTGTAATCTCATTATATTTAGAATTTACATCAGTTCTACATACATAAAGACAAAATTTACATCGATTGGGGCTTGAAACTTGAGGGCGCAGTTAGTTAGCGCGGTACTCTAGCAAAGTACAGGTCGTAGGTTCAAATCCTACTCGCGGTAAACTTTTTATTTATTTATTTAATAAAATTAATAATAATTTTTAAAACTTGTATAAGTTTGATTCTTTACATAAATTTCATAAATATAGTACTAGGCGTGGCGATGATCTTATTATCAACTTGCATAACTTAGAGCTTTACAAATCAAGTCCATATTATATGGGTGCTATTCTCTACAACAAATTACCAGTAAGTCTTAGACTTATTAATGATAACAAAAATTGAAATTCTAACTAAGAAGGGTTTTAACAGCTAAAGCTTAATACACAATATATGAATACCTAGATGATTATTATGATTATTAATCAACAGTATTACAAGAACAAAAGTTATACTGCAAGACTGGAATGTGGATACAATACTACCCATATACGAAAAATGAGATGCCAGAGACTGCACGAACTATAGAGGAATTACCATATCAAGCACACCAAGTAAAATATTAACGAGAATAACTGAAAATAGAATAAGAGAAACAATAGAAGACACGATAGGGGAAGAGCAACATGGATTCAGAAAGGGAAGAAGTATCCAGGACTTAATATTCATTTTAAGACAGGTAGGGGAGAAACTAGTAAGGAAAGGCAAAGATATAAATATAGCAGTCATAGATTTGAAAAAGGCCTTCGACAAGGTAAGAAGAGAAGAAGTATGGGAATGCCTAAGAGAAAGGAGAGTAAAAGAAGACATGATAGAAATAGTAGAAACTTTCAAAACAGAGATAGGACTAAAGCAAGGTTGTGTGCTAAGCCTTCTACTATTCTCAGTCGTTATAGACAAAGCAATCAGGAAATGTAAGGAAAAATGCTTAAACATGAAAATAGGAATGTGGAAAATACAAATAATACAGCTCCAGGTTATAATAGACGAATCGGGAGAAAAACTGCAGCATAACCTCAAGGAATATCAAAATGAACTAAAGCAAATAAATATGGAAATAAATACAGAAAAGACAAAGACAATGATAATGGCTAACCAATAAAAGAAACATAAGATAGAATTACAGGGTCAAACGTTAGAGCAAGTAACAAGCTATAAATATTTGGGAACAGTAATAGAAAGCAACGGAAAATAGAAAGAGAATTAACAGAGAGAATAGGTAAAGTAGGAAAACTCTACAATTACCTCAGGAATTCATTCTTTGGAAAAAAAGCGATATCAAAAGAAATTAAAACGCATGTTTACCAAAAAGTTATAAGACCCTCCCTAATATACGGAAGTGAATCCTGGGTTTTAACGAAAAGAAATAAAAGCCGTATGAAGGCAGTAGAAATGAAATTCTTAAGAAAAATCCAGAGAATCACTAGAGAAGATAAAATAAGGAACTCGGCAATAGTAGAAGAGCTGAAAATAAAGCCAATAGAGAAGATACTAGAAGAAAGACAGTTGAACTGGTTGGGACACGTACTTAGAATGAACGATGAAAGAAAAACTAAACAAGTGTATGAAGAAAGAACGCAAGGAAAGAACAAAGTAGGACGACCAAGAATACGCTGGGAAGAACAAGTCCGACAAATAGCTGAAAACAGAGGAATAACATGGAAGGACGTAAGGAAGTTATCAAAGACAGGAAAATATGGAAAAAGAAAACTAAGGAGCAGTGAAATCAAATAAATGTATTTAGTAGCAACAGTATCAAACAAATATAAATAAAAATATAATAATAGCAATATTAAGATAAAATGTAAATAATAGGATGTAAATACTATGTACAGTCCAACACCTAAATGGTACAAACGGACTCTAGATTAAATAAAATAAATATACATTGCAACGATTTCAAAATCCATAAAGCCCCTTTAGAGTATTTGTAGGACACATAAAATGTACCAAAATCAAAACAGTAGATGTCGGTGAGTCAATCTGTGATAACTCTTTCTTCGTATTTAGTATTTTTCTCCGTATCTTCCAAGACAATAAATCGACTTCGGCGCATCTGTTATCTTTTGCATTCGCTACGATAGACAATGTAAAGAGTGGTTACATTTCCGCCCTATCCAACTTTTATTTAATACATTCTGTAATTGTAGTTCGATATTTTTTCCTCATATAATAGTGTTATTTACATAAAATACCAACTATTATGGAAGAAACAAATTAGTAAAATCTAATGGGCAAGTTAATTAATTAACAGTCATAATCATTATTTTATGTGACTAAAATAAATTATAAAAAACTCTCAAACTGATCTCATCGAGCTAAAATGTCTAGAAAAAATTAAATTAAGTCACTGTTCGCGGTCTTTTTTGACTAACATTACCCTTTAGCCTACTTGCCTCTATACTGAATTGTACTGATGCATTATTATCGTCCATAAGCCACGCTTGGTTGCTTAGCTCAAGTAAAACCTTTACTAATATTGTAAAAGCATTTTTCAAGCTTAATTGAAATTTAAATAAATACATAACTAAATATTTGAATTTTGTTAGTCTATCACATAACAAAAGGGTTTACGTCAAATAACCCTAATAAAGTAAATATAAACGATTTTGTCCGTCCATTTTTGTAATTACTCCTTAATAGCGTAAGATATCATTTTTTCGATTGAAGCTTGAAAAACCAACTCTCGTACTTACATTACATATATATTACATAGTTCTACCAAAGCATCTTGTAAAAAAATGACTACAAAATTTAAACCCAAGGTTGTGTAGCGCTTGCACGTTTGGGCAGTTAGTACATGCACGAAAAACTATCTAAAACCTAGTTAAACATTGTACCTATAGTTACTTTAATTTCAGTTCGATTTATTAGAAAAATTCAATTTTGGATTCGCAATTTCTTCTACCTTTAATGGAACGATTTCGTTGAGGAAAAAGTATTCATGGTGTTGTGATGTGCAAATGCAAAACTGTATGATTTTGTCTTATCGGATGCCATTTTGAAAATGTCTATTTATAGACTGACCTCGTTGAGAAATAGTGTTATAAAGGGCAAGCACGAAATTTTACGTTTTCAACTTATTGGACGCCATTTTAAATCGGCCATATTAAAAATGTTTATTTACGATTCATATGAATTAAATACGATTAGACATTATTTTGTATCCCCTGTATGAATGTTACTAGTAGTCAAAAAAGTAAATCATACCTGTATCGGTATCAGTAAACACAACAATTTGCGCTGTTTCAGTTTTCGATGCACTTATAATTAATTTATTAAGATCTTCGTTTATAAATAAATAAATATTTGTATTATCAACAAAAAATTGAAAACATATGGTCAGACCACATTTTAGTAATTCAGGTGTTTTAAACAGGTACAATAGCAGATTCTGGTCTCAACAAAATCAACACCAAATATTCCCCCAAAGACAACAAGGACGATTTGGACTAAACGTTTCCTGTTTTATATTAAGATTAAAAATAAAATTTTACATTTTCGATATTTGGACATTTTAGAAATGGTTGTACCTGAATTATTAGCTCGCTTGAACCAAATTCATTTCCATCAGGGTGGAGCCCCATCTCACAATGCGCAAATTATATTGTTTTGGGAAACAATTTTGGTAATAGATGGATTGGCACTAATGGGCTGATAAGATGGCCTCCTAGGTCCCCGGACTTGTCAGTCTTAGATTTATTTTTATGGGTTACTTGCAAAATAAAATATACCAAACTCATTATGATAACATTGAACGTTTGATAAATGCAGTTAGAGAAGCTTTCAGACATTTACAAGATCACCCTATTATTGTGCTTAATTCTATAGAACGAATCGGAAGAGTGTGTGAAGTATGTATAAGACAGAATGGTCATCCGTTCGAACATCTCTTTTAGTAATTTATATTAGGCTTGTAAAGTTGTAGGTATTATTATTATGTTTAGTTTTAGTTTTTAATTTTGTGTTTTTGTATAAAACTTCCTAACCCTTAACCTTCTTTTTCATGGTCAACTATATCATCAAAATGTTAAATTAACGTAACATTCATTTTTGAGGTTAATAATGCAAAATAAGTGCCACACAATATATATTTTTTGAAAGCTAGGAGTAAGTTCTATTATATAATAAAAAATATACAGGGTGTTCCATTTAAAAAACAAAACTTTGATTTATTGCGAAGAAACTGGCTTTTTGTGGGGAAAACTGCACGCCACTAAATTCTACTTAAAATTATGTATAAAACCCACTTTTCACTATTTCGATAAATGACAAGGCAAATCACTTACGAGGGGTGCTTAAAAAGTGCAAATTTTGAATTTTTCGCCCTGTATCTCAAATACTAATAGGACTATGACAATTCTGTTTGTGGCATCTTTACTTTTACGAAAAAGTAGAACAGGGTCGCGAAAACCGCATCTTTCTATCTTTGCTCGCAAACGAGATACCCTACAATTTCAACCAAAATGGGACACAGTGTACATCAGCTTTACAGAAATGAAGGTAATAGGTATAGTATAATTTAAATATTCAAATAATCCTTACAAATTCCCCAGAACTTTTTAAGTATACACAAAACATAATAATGGTGCAAATCGTGTTAAGATCCCAACACTGAAAATGTTCAAACGTTTATTAACAGTCAAAATAAAATTAAAAAACTTGTGTCAGTAAAATACAATGTTATAAAATAATTACTCTGCGACAAAAAGAATAAACTAGTTAACCTTGATATATGGAATAAATCCAAAATGATATTGGTCTATAACAGATTTAAATACATAAATGTGTCAGAAAGTTCAGCAAAGACAACTGCTGGATTAGAAAAGTGTTCAACTTTTGCCACACCAATTGGATATTATCGCTTGTCATATTAGCATTGTGGGCCAAAGTTGTAATCAATTGCATATAAGTACACCATAATACAAATTTTATATATTGCCGTAATCTGTACCTTTATATGTCTACACATGTTTCAACTCAAAAACCGCATTGGCCTTAAATATTTTTTAAGCTAGTTATGAAGTATTTTATTTTTCATAGATAATTTAAAATATAAGATCATTAGATTAACAACATCCTTCACTCTTTTAACCATAAACAGTGAAGTCACTGACACTCAAAGGCGGTGAACAGTTCGATTCTAATAATACTAGTTCACCTTTTATTCAATGTTTATGTATCCAAAAGTTCCAAGTCATTTTTAGTGGATTTGCAATGTAGTGTTTAGGCATTTATCTTGATAAATTTAAAATTCCTTTTAATCATGAATGGTCTGTGAATTTTGGGTATTAACTGTTATATGTTTACTACGAAATTACAACTTTCATTGTTTATATCTTACATGTATTTTCCCAAACTTCAAGCTGTAACCTATTTTTTATTTATAAAAGCATATATATTTTATTATATAAAAGTAAGCAAAATGGGTAATGTTATGAGAAGTATGTAAAAGTTGCCAATTGGAAGGATTCCAAGGCGGAAAAATTCCGTTATTCAGAATAAGCGCCGATTGTATGATGATCTTATTTAAAAGAAAATTTTCTAAACCAAATAACATATTATTAAACATTGAACATATCACATTTAAATTGTGCTTGAAGTATGACAATTAAACATGTTTCATTTTTCTATTAAAACCACGATTATTACAATTGAAGATAATTTTACACCAGAGTGTAAAATTACAGAAGTAATTACGTTCTGATCTATTTAAATCAGTCTTTTTTATTACTCAATACAAGCTCTTACAAATAAAAAATAATAAATTACAAAAAACTGTGGATAAATATTATTAAAACGTAAAAATATAATACTTTTGACAAAAGTACATGTTATCACCAGAGACAAAAAAGTGTCGTAACGTATATCTAATACTACTTTTTTAAATTTTTAACGATTTCACACGAAGTAACATTTGTATTATTTTAACCAATATACAGGGTGTGGCGCGAAGGGTTTTGATTAAAAGTAATGGCGGATTATGTTAAAAGTCTGAAATTACGAAACTGTAGGTTTTGGATGACGCTGAGTTCAAATATAATATTGTCCTGAATGTGGCACTTCCGGTTATACCGGAAGTAGACATCAACTTTGTTATTTTAAATGGAACCTAATATTTTTTATTTTATTTTCGAATTTTACATGAAATTCTAGATAAAATTTGTGCACAAAGTCCTATACCAATAATGAAGTATTTTCGAGATATTTCGATTTTTTTTTTAGATTTTGAAAAAATCCTAGTCCACATTGAATAACGATATCTCCATTAATAAGGAAGCTAGTGACGTGAAATTGTAACCAATAAACAACAAGCGCTTGCTCGTTAACTCCATATATCCATCTCATTGCTATTTCATACAGGGTGTTTTAAACTTAGCCGCCAACACGCACAATTTAAATCATTTATAAGCTGCTTACTTTAAATAGAACACCCTGTATTTTATTACATTTTCCGTTGTATTTTTTTAAGCCAATTCGTTTGGTATCGGTATTCCCTATACCTAAATCCAACCACTTTTGAGATATTTCATTATCTTAGTTAAAACATAACAACACTTAATTATTTCAACATTAGTAAAGGGTAGGCCATGATTTCCATTATTTAAGGTGATATTTTGTTATTTTTTCATAAGTTATTAATTCTGAAAAGTAACCAATAGCCTGAAAGGATTATTAATTGTGGATATCATTAAAAACGTTGACTGGGTATTTTGTATTAATTTAATTAGATAACTTACAAACAAAAATAACTAAATGTAATATTTAACAAATCAAGTTTTATAATAAGTGTTCAAAATTAGCATCATCTACTTCGAAACATTTATGAATCCTTTTCATTAAGTTATGTCTTGTAATTCTGGAAATATGGTCGGGTGTTAGAGAATTAAAAGCAAGTAAGACTCTCTGCATAATATCTTCCTTTGTCGTAACATTTTCCGCTGTATTTTTTTAGGCCAATTGGTTTGGTATCGGTGTTCCCTATACCTAAATCCAACCACTTTTGAGATATTTCTTAAAACATAACAGCACTTAATTATTTTAACATTAGTAAAGGTTAGGCCATGGCTGTCAAATATTTGATAGTTAGAACGTTAATTGTTTATGTTGTTTTGACAGTTTTCTTTACCAGTTTGTATTTCATAGTAAATAATGGCAAATGTAGGATTTACTAATGATGATTTTTTAAATCTTACTATTATTTACGGCGAGTGTAATAGAATTGTTGAACGGACTTGCCGAGTTTTTGCAGAAAGATAACCAAATCCACCAAATGCAGCTGGTGATATTGTAAGAAGATTGCTTAAAAACTGCCGTCAGTTTGGTCAATTTAAGACAAAAATTAATAAAAATAAACCACTAATGGACAGGGACATAAACGAAATTAATGTTTTGGGTTATTTTACGGCCTCCCCAAATGCCTCCAATAGAGATTGTAAGAGAGATCCTACTTTGTCGACGAGAACAATTCATCGCATTTTAAACAAACACAAATGGAAACCATTTTAATATCATTTGGTGCAACACTTACAATTAGGTGATCTTCCTCGAAGGGTAGAATTCTGTGAATGGTTTTTAATGAAGACCCAAGAGGATGAAAACTTCATACAAAAGTTATATGGTGTGATGAAGCAAAGTTTAGCAAAAATGGATTATTTAATCGCCATAATTCCCATTTTTGGTCTAATGAAAATCCACATGTTAGTAGAGAACGTTAGATAGTTGGAGTTTTAATGTTTTTTGTGCAATAAAAGACGATACAATTTTAGCATTAAAATTTTATGATGAAAATTTAAATGGTACAAGATATTGCCACATTTTAGAAGAAGCCATTACGACCGGCGTTACATACTTTAAGAAATGGAGAGACGGCTTCAGCTTGGTATCAGCAAAATGGAGCACCTTCTCATAACTTTGGGCCTGTTGCTCAGCAGCTTTACGACATGTTTGATGATAGATGGAATTGACAATCAGGGTCCGTTTCGTTGGCCAGCTCCCTCTCCTGATTTGGCTCTAGATTTTGGTATTTGGGGTTACATTAAAAAATCAGGTATTTTCCAAACCTGTTACGACAAAGGAAGATATGATGCAGAGAGTCTTACTTGGTTTTAATTCTCTAACACCCGACCATATTTCCAGAATTACAAGGCATAACTTAATGAAAAGGATTCATAAATGTTTAGAAGTAGATGGTGCTAATTTTGAACACTTATTATAAAACTTTATTTGTTTAATATTACATTTAGTTATTTTTGTTTGTAAGTTATCTAATTAAATTAATACAAAATACCTAGTCAAAGTTTTTGATGATATCCACAATTAATAATCCTTTCAGGCTATTGGTTACTTTTCAGAATTAATAACTTATGAAAAAATAACAAAATATCACCTTAAATAATGGAAATCATGGCCTACCCTTTACTAACGTTGAAATAATTAAGTATTGTTATGTTTTAACTAAGATAATGAAATATCTCAAAAGTGGTTGGATTTAGATATAGGGAATACTGATACCAAACGAATTGGCTTAAAAAAATACATCTGATAAAATACAGGGTGTTCTATTTAAAGTAAGCAACTTATAAATTATTTAAATTGTGCATGTTGGCGGCTAAGTTTAAAACACCCTGTATGAGATATCAATGAGATGGATATATGGAGTTAACGGGCAAGCGCTTGTTGTTTATTGGTTACAATTTCACGTCACTAGCTTCGTTATTAATGGAGATATCGTTATTCAGTGTGGACTAGGATTTTTTCAAAATTTAAAAAAAAATCGAAATATCTCGAAAATACTTCATTTTTGGTATAGGACATTGTGCACAAATTTGATCTAGAATTTCATGTAGAAGTCGAAAATAAAATAAAAAACATGAGGTTCCTTTTAAAATAACAAAGTTGACGTCTACTTCCGGTATAACCGGAAGTGCCACATTCAGGACAATATTACATTTGAACTCAGCGTCATCCAAAACCTACAGTTTCGTAATTTCAGATTTTTAACAAAACTGTATCCGCCATTACTTTTAATCAAAACTCTTCGCGCCACACCCTGTATTGCTTGTTGTATACTGTTTACTTAGAATTTAAATGTTTTATAACTGCTCTAGTTAAAACGCCATTTAACTAAACAGGGCGAAATAAATTACACCTAAAATCTGTTCCATAATAGTTTATAGCACAGCACCTCATTATAAATTCTAATCCTTGAAACCGAACAATAGAAGAAAGATAAATAGCTTGAATCGGTCGATACAGTGCCGTGGGATAATTTTATTTTAATAAAAACTACAACGAAAATACATTCCTTACAATTTGTTAATTAAGTTCGACAAAATTTTAACAATTATATACTAATTTCTTTGAAATCTGTAGATAATGAGTTAATAAGTCATCATGATCATCATCGTAATCGGAATCTGATGTTTCATCAATAATATGATCTAAATTTCATAACTTTTCTTCCTCCTTCACTGCATGCAGTATACATTTTTCCAATTTTCCGCAGTTACTTTCGCTAAAGCTTCATGCAAAAGTCTCTCTACATCTTTTAATTTGAATGTAGTGTTTGTTCTTGCTATTTCCCTCTTAACTTGTGCCCATATTAACTTTATAGGGTTCAGTTGGCAACGGTTTGGGGGTAAACGAAGCACAATTATCCCGTGTTCTTTAGCCTTTTCATCGACTAGGTACATATTTTTTACAATTTTTTGTTCGTGTTGCTTATCGATTTGCAAAAGTTCTTTTTTAAACATCGTATTATCAAACGTAATTTTTTTCTTTTTAGCGTTATCCATTACTATGACTGAATTTTTTGGTATGTAAGTTAACATTTGAACAAAATATTCCTCAAACACATCTGCAGTCATTTCATCATGATGATCTTTGGTGGAGCTTGAGGTAAATTGTAGTAAACCATTATTTACAAAACCAGTTTTACTATCAATGTGAGTAACTATCAATCTACGACCTTTTCCAACAGGTGGGTTCAAGCCAGTGGAATAGCCTTCTATAAAAGCCTTCCGCGAATTGGTGATATTGGTATCAACCCAACATTTCGAAACAGTGTGCCCTTCATTTAACCACGTTTCGTCTAAATAATAAATAATTTTTTCATCTCTTCGAAACCTTTTAATTGTTCTTAAGTATTATCTTCTTCAACAAACGATATCGTCTTTGTCAAAAAGCAAACCCCTTTTATTACATTTTCCCACGAAAACCCTATTTCCCTTAGACACTTCCACAATTTTCTCCGACTAATAACCGGCTATTCGTCATCTTCCGCAATACAATTCTCTATTTTGGCAAGGGTAGGTATTTCTTTATTAAAATAAAAAAAAGGACTTTATGGCAGTTTTGACAAAATCATCGATTTCTATTGGTTTTCTTCCGGTAGATTTTTTTGGCTCGACATTCCCTCCATCAGTTTTTATTTCTTTTAAAAACCGGTAAATTGCTGCTTCCCCAATTCCTGTTATCTTTGAATAAGTACCAATGATTTCCCGAACAGTAATATTTGGATTATTATGAACTAACGCATCATGCACATTCAATATAATGTTTTTTCCCGTAGGGAATAAGGAGTTTTACTCACGAATTTTTTCGAAGTAAAAGTTGATGTTGTTGCCATCGTCGAACACAATTTGCACAACACGGCTAACGTTAAAATATCTAACAATTACACTACTTCAAATATCACAACAAAGATAACGTTAAAATACACAATAATCGCACCGGCAATACTCGTTTCCCAAAAATGTGTTAATCACCGTAAACTCTTTCCAAACCCAAGGCACTACTAACGTTATAACTACTAACTATCGTTAAAATGTTGTCTTAAGCAATTGTTGTGATTTATTAACTCATTAACTATAGATTTCAAAGAAATTGGTGCATAATTATGAAAATTTTGTCGAACTTAATTAACAAATTGTAAAGAATGTATTTTCGTTGAAATTTTTATTAAAACAAAATCATCCCATGGCACTGTATAGACCGATTCAAGCAGTTTATCTTTCTTCTATTGTTCGGTTTCACGGATTAGAATTTGAGGTGCTGTGCTATCAACTATTATGGGACGTATTATAGAAAATAAATAAATAAAAGAGGAGAATTTGTTCGGAATCTTGAAATATGTTCTTCATCCCCTTCTGGGGAATGCAGCTTGGTTGAAAATTATAGAACTTCAATAAGGTCCTAGAAAACATAGTTTCTCAAACTTGTTTACTTTACATGAATACCCAGGATTATGTAATACTTCGCTTTCGTCAAAGAAACCCTTTAACTCTGATTACATAATTCTGCACTTTTAATTATCCGACTTTCACTTTTCGGATTACACAACTTTTACATTGATTACGTATTAATTTTAACAACCAAATGTTTACTACAATAAAATTGTAATAAAACATGCATAAAAAATCAGCTTAACTATTTCATTGTTTTCAATTAAATATGAAGCTAAAAACATCTACAAAATCAGGTATTATTAAATCTAAGATATAAAAAAGCCAACGCGTAAAGCCCACAAAAGACCGAATAATAGATCTATGGTATGTTCTCGTTGTAAGACATTGAATTCTTCTTCAGGAATCCTTGCAGGCGTCGTCCAAACAAGTCGGACTACTTCCCATGTCCATTTTCGTCAATGTACATAGCAATAAGGACACAAGGTCTTTATTGTGACTGTGCAAAAGGTGAAAGTGATCGAAACCCGCGCATCACCTAAATGGAATTAACTGTAGTATCCAACTAAAGCTTATTTGCAAAAAAATATTTCAAAGGATTTTGTAACACAAATGCCGACGCAAAACAGAAAACAAAAAGCACAAGACCTACTGCCGAGGCTGAGAATTTTCAACTCCTCTTTTCCTAAAAGAAAAATTTTCAAGTATGCAACCGTTTGTTTAGTAATTTAATAAGCAAGTAAAGAAAATGAAATCGTTCAACATGACTACAGTATCGAAAATTTCGAAAACATCAACATAGCAACATCTATTACAAACTACAGAGACAAGTTTAATAACTTTTAACAATAACATCACATTATTACAAAAAAAAAATGTAATTCGTTTAGTAGTTTTTTTAATTTGTTCCAAATAACCACAGCACTCTGTGTCCTTCCAGAAACACTCATCAAATCTATCTGCAACGTCTCTTGGATAATCGTTGCAAATGCTGCCAAAATTCGTTCTTTCAGTTGCCCTGCATTGTTAATCGGTACCCGATACGCTTTTTTTTATGTAACCCCACCCAAAGGATTCAAATTATGCAACCTAGCTAGCCATGCTGCAGGACCGTCTCGACTTATCCATATTCGTGGAAATTCTTGATGTAGCCATGTTCTCATGCTGTGATGAACCATCATGTTGGTACCACGTTGCAGACCTAGTAGCTAATGCTACATCTTCCAATAATTCATATAAGTCATTGAGAAACCGTATGTTTAAACTAAATCTTGATGATTTCAATTACGGTAACACGCGGGTTTTCGAAGTGCTTGCTATTCGTGCATGCTGTATGAAATGGAACACGATATTTCTAGTAAAAATTGATTATTGAGTATTTTTTTTGTACAAAATCTTCCTCGTGTAGCTCAAGTACACGTTTGCTATTATCATCGTTGTCGTGTAAAGCTAATTTTAGAGTGACTATTCATAGGAATTAGACCTCCTGTTTCCCAACAAGAGAATATTGGCAATTTAATATGCCATTTTGGTGTTATTGCAGACAGATAAACAGGTGAAGCATTGTAAGCCCCACGTTTTTATACGCCCTGTATATTATCCCCTAATGCCCTTCATAATTGCTTCTTTTTAATTCATTTTACAAAAATTTGACTAATTGAGTTGAAATTCAGTCAGAGAATTAGTATTTTGGAACAAGAAATTGTCCCAGTCATTTTAAAGGTTCTCCCACTTCCACTTTAGGGGGTTCTAATGTAAGGCAGCCTCATTTTTTTCTTTTTTTTTATATATTTCCTAATTAGTAAATGAGTTAAGCTGAATTTTATCCACGCTAAGTATTTTGAGGCAATCAAACATTCAGCCAATTTTAACCATATAATTCAACCACTTCTTAATGGGGCTCAACTCTCACCTTGTTGGTTTCTTAATTTTAATTCAGAATAATTCTGTTGAAATGTGGACGAGATTATTATTTTGGGGACAATAAATCATCCATAAGCTTAGGGGATATCTGACAACCTCTTAAGTATATTGGCCAAACTTTTAATTAATCAGGTAAAAGAATGATCTCACCCTGTATTTGGCGCAGGATTTTTTGACATGTCATACAAAATACGTTTTAATTCCATTTATTTAAATAATGTTTATTTAAGTGTGTTGAATGGTAACTTTTAATCCATTATTACATTTAATCCCATAAATTGTTTCTCCGTTTTATTAGAAGCGTCCGGTTCGGAATTGTAACTTAATATAAGAATTCCAGTCACATATTTCTCGTAGTACATACACCTGGTTCAGTAGTACATATTTAATGAGTTAAAATCTACCAAACATATATCGGGATTTGTAATCCGGCAGAACGATCGTAGCTGGGAGGCTTTAACCCAGCACAGTCTAGCAATATAATCCAGCAACTAACGAAGTGATTAAAGCATTTGGATTGCGTGGTCAGAATTTATTTATTATTTGCACTGGACTAGTTTCAAGTTGTTAAAACCTTTTTAATAATAAACTTTTTAAAATAGAAAGAGTAATAAAAAAAGGAAAACTGTTAGAGAAAATCTTAATTAACCCATGCACACAGAAACAGTTATAAGCTATTGTTTATAATAACCTTCACATAAAATTGATTAATAAAAATTAAACCAAATTAAATTTCGACAGTTGATGCCTTGTTACCACGAGTAAATAATTTAAGTTAAACTAATTAGGTAGTTCAACGAATTGATACAACTAGGTAGTTTCAGAAAGAGACCTAAAATATAAATAGGTATTAGCGAGTAATAGTTTAACAATCATGACCGAATCCGACAGCTCTGAGAAATCGCATATGATGCCATAGCTTAATTATTGCTGTACGTCGTTAATTTGAAGTAATCCATACAGTACGTGCGAGACTCCCTGTATGTTAACCGTTACGAAAAAAAAAGTAAATGTCCATGGTACATAGTTTCTACCTTAAATGAAAGTTTAACAATAATTTTAAAAAAATTACACAGAACATAATTTCAAATTCAACAAGGAACTCCAGATTTTTACTTTAATGGTTTAATCACCCAGACTACGAGTAACAAAACTAACGGTAGATGAACCACAATAATATTTTATGAATGTAAATTGACAGTTCATGAACAAAACATGTACAGGGTGTCCTATTTTCGATGTAATTGGGGGGTTTTAGGTATTTCTCAAATAGATAGAGTAAAATCATGGTCGGGACCCTTGGACCAATTTTTGAAACAAATTTAATAATCTAAAGAACATTTCAATATCTCGACTCGTTTGGGAAATATAGGGTGTTTTTCGTTTTATGCCGTTTTCTTTGAAATCCCCTAACTTTTTTGTTTGTGAATATTTAAAATTTTGGTAAAAACATCTTTTGTGCCTTTTTTTATGTGCAATTTAGTGGCGTACTCGATTTTTTCTAACTTAATTTGTTTCCGAGTTACAGACCAAAGTTGGATTTTTTTAAATGATAACCATAGTTGGCTATGACTCCATTAATTAGAAATTTCTTTTAGCTTTCTGAAAATATATAGTTTCATATATTTCTCTCGGTAAATAAGAAAATTATAAACGATTTTTGAAAAACACCTCTTGATCAAATCACTTATGTATAGTATAGTTTCATATATTCAAAAGGAAGTATATTACTATGCGCAGAACTTATTTTAAAACTAGATAAAAATGTCCTCATAGTATTTTATGCCATATTAAAAACTTATTGATTTAGAAAAAAATAACAACATTTTTATTTTATAACAGTTTTTACTTATTGTAGGTATTGTTCAAACTGATGTCCATTATGATGTAAACAAGCTTTACATCGGCGCGAAATACACTCAATTGCCTTAATAAAATGAATATATGTATGCCTTAAATCTTCAAATGCTGCCCTGGTTGAATTCACCAATTGTTCGTATGTTTCGTGGCGAGTATGATATATTTTATTTTTAAAAAATCTCCACAAAAAGAAATCCAGTATTGAAAGATCTGGAGATCTTGCTGGCCACTGAATAGGTCCGTTATTGCCAATCCATTGATTGTTAAAGTTTCGGTTTAAGTAATCTGGCACTAAAACAGTATTATGACTAGGCGCACCATCTTGTTGAAAATAAACATTTACCCTCTGCGCTAATGGATTTCATCTAGCAGTTGAGGAAGACAAATGTTTAATATTTCCATATACCTCTCGCCGTTAAGGTTGCCGTTAAAAATGTGGTAAACAAATCTACCCCCCAAAATAAAGCATGATACATTAAAACCAAATCTACCTTGATTTTGGCGTGCTAATGTTACAAAATTGTTATTTTTTGACCAATATCGATTGTTGTTGCGATTAAAAATTCCTGACCTCGTAATATGACTCTCATCAGACCAAATGATATTGCGCCCAAAATTCCTATTTTGTCTTATCTGTTCTAAATACCAATTACAAAAAATAATTCGCCGTTCTAAGTCAGCATCATTAAGGTGCTGAATTACTCTTTTTTGTACGGAGTATAATTATATTTTTTTAAGATTTTTTGTACTCTTGATTTAGATACACCAACTTCTGTTTCTATTTGTCGGCAGGAGGTATTAGGATTTTCTTCAACTCTTGCTAAAACAGTTATTTCGTCGTCTTGTTGGTTCATTTTTGCATAATTTTTGATCCTAGGCTTCTCAAAAGATCCATAAGTTAATAGATGTTCTTTTAATCTGGCGAATATATTCTTGTTGGGATGTCTTCATTCAGGGAATCTTCAATAAAGTAACTTTATTATTTTCCGTTTTTATAAATACTAGCATTATTAAGGTATTAAACACACAACCTACCTATTAAAATATGCCTCTGCAGCTTGGTTAAAATTACACTGATAGTATATGTCAATCATATCTAACTTTTCAAAATTTTCATACTTCGTATTATTGACAGCCATCACAAAAAAAGTTATTAACTTGAATAATTAATTATTTAAGCAAAGTTTTGAAACAATAAATCTAATCACATTTACGTTTCCACCATTTATTTATATGAAACAACTGCGTGAAATGTCAAATAACTACCAACGAATGCGTGCAGTAAACAAAGGCTCATAGATGACTTGATCAAGAGGTATTTTTCAAAAAATCGTTTATAATTTTCTTATTTACCGAAATAAATATATGAAACTATATATTTTCAGAAAGCTAAAAGAAATCTCTAATTAATGGAGTCATAGTCAACTATGGTTACCATTTAAAAAAATGCAACTTTGGTCTGTAACTCGGAAACAAATTAAGTTAGAAAAAAATCGAGTACGCCATTAAATTGGACATAAAAAAAGGCACAAAGGATGTTTTTACCAAAATTTTAAATATTCATAAACAAAAAAGTTACGGGATTTTAAAGAAAACGGCATAAAACGAAAAACACCCTATATTTCCCAAACGAGTCGAGATATTGAAATGTTCTTTAGATTATTAAATTTGTTTCAAAAATCGGTCCAGGGTCCCGACCATGATTTTACTCTATCTATTTGAGAAATACCTAAAATCCCCCAATTACATCGAAAATAGGACACCCTGTATGTACATCATTGTATTATTTTTTAGGTTATTAAAGTTAAATACAAACACCAACTAAATACCACTATATGTAACTAAAGTATGCATATGTAGTAAAGAATATAATTAATTAATCACATGGGGTCGATTTAGCCAATGAAACTGCATACTTTCCTTAGTAACGTGTCTATCACAGCGATAATAATTTATCGTGGTCGGTCGCTAACAAAATTAATTTGTCAGGATAGACACGTTACTAAGGAAAGTATGCAGTTTCATTGGCTAAAACAACCCAATGTGATTAATGAATTATATTCTCTTAATAAATAGAACTTGCGCTGTACTTATTGATGATAACACTCATTAAAGCCTTCATAAGCATTAACTCGTATTATCACCGATAATACGAGGGATACTATTTATGTATTGAGAATTGGCAACACTGGTATTGTCAGGTGAAATTTGTCACTGTCATCTTAAAGTTTGACATTTTTGAGGTTATACGTACTCAGAACGTTTTGTCGTGCGAGCACTATTTGTGTTGTTTACAGTAAGTTGAAAATTTCATCTTAGCCAAAATATGGAATTAACTCGTGAAAATTTTCGAGCTATGATTTATTATAACTTTCGACGTGGTCTAACTCAAGAACAATGCATAAATCAATTGAATTCGACTTTTGGCGATGAAACGCCATCCACAGCCACTGTATATCGCTGGTACACTGAATTCAAAGGTGGACGTAGTTCGCTCACGGATGAAGTTAAAGAAGGTCGTCCAAAATCAGTCGTTTTGCCGGAAAATATCGATGCTGTGCAAAAACTAATTGAAGAAGATCGTCATGTGACATATCACGAAATCGAGAGATGTTTAAGCATTTGTATGACCAGCATACATAAGATTTTGCACGAACATTTGTATGTTCGGAAGCTGTGTGCACGTTGGATTCCACATTTGTTGACAGATGCTCAAAAAATGCTCGTATCGATTGGTGCCGTAAAATGATTTCAAAATACAACTGTGGTGTATCCAAAGCGATATACAACATCGTCACAGGTGACGAGTCGTGGATTTATGCGTATGAGTCAGAAGCAAAGCCAACAAACGTTGTTCGTTCTCGAAGTGTTAAGAAGCAAATGGTGGCGTTTTTCCTCATGAAAACCGGTCCTGTGGTAACTGTGGCCCTCGAAAATCAAAAGACCGTTAATTCAGCGTGGTATACGACCATTTGTTTGCCTAAAGTTTTCGGTAAATTGAGAGAAACTAACCCAAAACGACGAATCATTTTGCATCACAACAATGCCAGCTCACACACATCACATGCAACAAACGAGTATTTGGACACGCAAAAGATCGAATTGATGGGTCATCCGCCTTACAGCCCCGACTTGGCACCCAATGACTTCTTCTTATTCCCACTAATTAAAGATACACTGCGTGGACAACGATTTTCATCGTCCGAAGGAGCAGTTGATGTCTTCAAAACGCATGTTTTAGAGCTACCATCTTCTGACTGGACAAAGTGCTTTGAAGGGTGGTTCAATCACATGCAAAAGTGTATAGATCTTAAAGGCGATTATTTTGTAAAGGAATAAAAATATTTTTCATCAAATTCATTTGTTTATTCTTTCTATTCTCAATACATAAATAGCAACCCTCGTAAAGGTAGTACTAGTTATATTATCCTTGATGGTATAGATCTGCACCGATTTCTACCGGCTTCGCACTCGTTCAAATTTCATGGGCTTTAATTTGTGTTATCACCGATAGTGAACATAGCGGTAGTTATATTATCCCTGATAGTACACGATATGAATCGATTTCACCGGTTCAAACCAGCAGTAGTTTGGTATTATATAAGTGGATGACTGCCTAATTACCGGTAAGAGTAAACGCATGCTGTACTAACCTTTTAGATGTAAAAGGTGCGTTCGAAAACTTCACTCGGAGTGCTCCGTGCTAACTCCAACTGTAAAGAACCGTTCGGGTATAACAGTGCAGTGTAGTAAGTGTCAACACGGTGGCGTTCGGATTACCTTGCACCTTAAACACCGAATTTGGAGAGCACGCTAGTAGTTCACGCATGCGTATGACGTCGTTTAATAACCAGCTGATCAAGTCAAACTTTATAACCTTGATTGCTCGTTATTCCTGTTCTACACTGTATAAGAAAATGGAAACAAATATGGAAGAACATATTCCTATTCTTTCTGATGGCGGTGCGGCTGTAATTGATAGCAACAAAATTCTATTGAAACATATCAATGGTATATACGTAAAACATAAACAGAATACTTCGCAAGGAATTGATTGTTTTGTAGATATCTTAATCCGGCATGAGTTGTCCCAGAAAATAGTGACAGTGTATGGACTCACCATTGAAAATGAGCAGGGTAGTTCTGAGAATGAAAACGAAAATTGTAGTGAGGGCAAAGTTTAGACTGATGACGCAATTAGATTTCTTATTGATACCTTCAAGAAACATTATCAACAGTTTTCAACCGGAATAAAAAAAGTTTATGTGGCAGGCAATCGCAAAATTGTGTTCGGAACAATTTCATAAAAATGTCACCACAAAATTACGAAAGTAAGTGGAAATCATTGAAAAGGACATATACGGGCATTTCAAACCGTAATAAGACTTCTGGGGAAAAGAAGAGAACATGGGTTTACTTTGAAAATATGCACAAAGTATTAGGTAATAAACCTGAAATAACACCAATTGCTACTTGAAGCAATATTAATGGGTTGGTTGTATATAATTCGAATCACGCTGCCCAAGAAGTTGTACTAGCAATAGCGATACATCAAGCCTAATAAATTTAACAAAAACAAAAAGAAAGCGCTCATTACAAGCTCGTGAAAGACGGCATCATGAAAAGATGCATCGGCGGAACAAATTTAATGAATTGTTTGATGAAATGATAAAAAAAATGTGAGGAAATTTACCATGAGACTGTTATTACTAGGAATTGTTTTTTTTTAAGTTTTCAGAATTATTTTTATTTTTTAAAGTTTTGAGCATTGTTTTTATTTTAGAAAATAATATATTTTATTTGCAGTTTCTTAAAAATAAAGTATATGTTAATGAAAGGATTAATTTCTTGACAATGGTAAGCTACTTACAATATCATTTCGCTTATTTATAGCTATAGATACATTGCTTTCAACATCCAAAACATGTTCATGATCTAGTTCACGCAGTTCTTGCAACTCTACTTCAACATCAAGTACATCCGATAAAAAATATTCTTTAAGAATGCATAGGTATATTATGCACTATGCATACTATACTATTTATTAGAGGAGTAATACGATCTACTCGAGTTGTTTCCATATACAACGTGATCAATTTCAAGTGTACTGTAGTGGTATGACAAAAATCCCTAGTTGTTAATATTGTTGTGTTTTGCAGTTGGCTGCTTTGGATTTTTAGTGTAGTTTTAGTCGTTTTAGTTTATGTCAGTTTATGTCATATTATACCTTCGTTTTTCATTTTTGTATTTTCTTGGTGCCCGAATGTTACAAAATGTATTTGCGAATATGCAACGTAGGGTGACTCATGTTTACAATTTAATGGCGGTCATTTTGAACATATGCTGTAAAGCAAAGTGTGATAACTAATGTGTACCTAAGGAGTTAAAAAAAAATTGTAAAAGACATTGTCATTCCATAAACATGTACTGTAAATTTTATTTAATTATAATGAAATTATAACATTTAAATACTTAAGATGCATTATTTTGTAATGATGTAATCCAATCATTAAATAATATTTAATTTATTTTGTTGTATTTTATAGGGATGCAGTCTAATCAAATACAAAATAGTCATTATTTAAATTAAGATAATATGTATAAGTTAATGGCCTTCATACAGATTTGAAACTGATGGTAGTTTTTACTCGAACCATGCTCTAGAGTAGCTAGAGCAATACAGCTTCTTACTAACCTATCAGTGGTACCAACTTAAATATTTTGGTCACGTGGTATACACTTGAGATTGATCACTCTGTATTTCAACCGACGAAATCTGCCTTTCGCTTGTTTATTTGGCTTAAATGGTATTTGTAATGCTAATCAACTACTTCTTTTGAAATCTTTTCAATTCAAAATCTTAACAAATATTCAACATTTGAATTATCTAAAATTTTCTGAATTCAACATAATAATTAAATCCTGATAAAAAAATGTGTGCAATGAAACCGCATTGTACTTTTGTTTGGATGAAAAATTGTTATTAAAAGTTTATGATCTGTGATCAATGAGAATTTTCTACCACAACAATAAAAAATTGCAGCTGCATTTTTTTTTATCTAGCTGTATGTTTTCTCGCTTGGTGTAAAAAATGGAGAAGCAAAAGCAATCGGTTTATCCGAGCCATCGAGCAGAACACTGCTCCGAAATATTTGGTGATGCGTCAGCCGCTAAAATCAATGGTTTATTTACATCGAAATATGTTAAGATATGTTTTCCAGTTACTTTCCTTTGACATCATTGAAAAATTTGTGCGTAGATTTCTTACGCAGTGTATTAAATAGACTCACCAGTGCGGCTAGGTGTGGAATCTATTGTAATAAATTACCATCCCTAGAAAGGTTCGCAGTTCACTAACATTCCTTGGTGGTTGTGTACCGTAGCGTCCCCCAGGTACCCTATCTTTGCAATAATGCAAATTCAAGAACAAAACAATCGCTAAGTGATTTATCTTGACTTTACTGACAATAATGTTAGTATTACTCAAATTAATTGTTTGCCTTACATTGACTTTCCTGGCAATAATTAAAACATTAGAATTTATTTACAAGTCTGATGTTTAATTACACGCAAACCTCAAATCTGATAAAAACAATTGGCCGTCTAGTGGTAGGTACGTTGTGCTATTTGAATTAGATAGGCTGGATGATGTTAAGTGTTGCATCATGCAGGGCAGGTAAACAGTGAAACTATTCAAATTAACATTAACGAGCTTTGCGCAAGGATGGTTCAACCCGTTATTGTACTATTGTGGGAAAGAACCATCCGGAACACCCACTTTATTCATAAATAAGTAATTGCACAAGTACATTAATAAATCAAGTAACACAAAAAACAATGAAAGGGTTAAATATATAACAAAACACCATTAAATCGGGTTAAACTGCGTACACAATTATACATTAAGAAAAAGATAAATAACAAGTAGTTTGACTACACATAAACACAATAAAAAAAACCATGTAGTCACACTCACAATTGTGTCTTAAATAAATCAGAATAAAAATTGTAATACCAACCATGTGGCCATCTGAAATCAATCATGTCGGTCTTTAAGTAAATAACCAGATAAAACAATAAGGCAAACTACGGTACATATAAAACAACAACAGTAAAATTGCACAGGTGATAATAAGGTAAAGGCAAGGACAAAAGAAAATAGACAAGGAATTTACATGTACACAATTGTTTAGTGACTAATAAAGCACAAAATACATACGTACAGTTACAATAAATTACATATAAAGAGAAATTAGTTCGCAGGAAAATAATTCTAGTTTAAGTTACAACTCGGATTAAACCGACTGAATCAAAGACAAACAAAACTCATTAAACAAAGCCTTGAAGTTGTAAATAAATTATAAGTGCGTTAGAAAAATACAGCGTCCCTTTCTCAGGTTACACGTTCATCTATACAACAATAAAAATAGTAAAAATAAAATTCGAGATGTTTAATGGTCATCTGAACACAGTAGTATGTAAACACTCGGCAATTGCCTATTTACAATGATAACCAAGCTTTATCCTGCACCCGTTCGTCCACGCCCACCTCTACACAAATATAAATATAAACAACAAACAATGCTAATCCGCCCAAGTGATGATGGAGGGAGCCCTGTACTGTCTTTTATTTTAGCAGATATCACCTTTGCAAGACAATTATCGATGTTTAATACGTTACATAGGCTTGTAGAATTATTTGCTGCCAGCTTTCATTTATATAAAAATACCTACTTACACTTGAATATATTCCCTTTAGTTAAACACTTTACCACCAACAGGCTTTTAGATATTCCATATTTTACAGCTTCTGTGTAACATTTTCTGTGAATACAACTCAAAAAGCATTAGGGAGGTATAAAGTATCATCAGCATGAACGTTCATTTGTTTAAGTCTTAAGCTACTCAGATTTTTACAGTTATTTTTAATTTAGGAATTCAATCTCTAGCGAAAATTGATTTTTACTATTTTATATTTGACAAAACTTGGTACCCTGAGGTTTGGAGGGATGTCGAAATCACGCTTTAACTTTTGAGATTAAAAATCCCTTTATTGTGTTTCTCAGTTTCTCGACACGCGGAACAGGCTCTCGTTGAGTCTCTACATAACAAATCTAACTCGATCACATCCAGAATTATGATATTGAAGAATTGTGGAGTGGGACCCAATGTATGTAACATAAGAGGAATCTAGCAATACTGTAAACAAACTAATAAATAAAACTAAATAATAGCTTAATTGACGTGCTTTAAATTAATTTAGGTCGATGTGCGTGATGTAGATAAATTTCAAAATTAAAATTTATAAAATATTAACTGCTAAAAATAGGTATTTATCTACTTAATTTGCTAAATGGTATAAATGTAAGAACTTAACCCCAAAATTCAGACAAATCATGCCAACTTTATACTTATATATTATAAACGATGCAATAATAATCCTGAATCTATTCCAATTAATTTTCAAAGGGGATAAAAGGTGAAAACTTACCCCAAAAATTGGAAAAAAAATCATGGTAACCTTTACACCTATAAAACATTATAAACCAATTAATAATCATCTTACATTCACCCCATTAATTTGAAAAGCAGGTAAAAGGTGAAAACAATCAAAATAAGACTAGCGAGTTCGTGGGTTGTCGACCTTATCGGAAATTCAGTATCCTTGTGCTTTTGCGGTCAGTAAGTGAAGTGGCCAATTTCGTTTATTATAGAATTGAGGATGTAAGAACTAATATTAAAATCAAGGAGCCGCCGAAAAAATCGCCTATATTGAAGATAAGTGGTACGTAGTACATTTTGGTTTAGAGAGTTGTGTCAAGAAATTAAGAAACTGCTAACGAAATAAATAAGGACAACCTAACAGGATATGGCGTCATATACAGTTAAAACGAGGCACCTTGATGTATTAGTGCGTCAAAGTGAATTTGCGGCTAAACTGTGCACAGAGTGTCCCATAACAGCGGTACATAACCTATCTTTCTTATTTTAAATGGAATGGTATAGTTTTTACTCTGGTTTTCGTTTCTACTCTGAAAAATAACCACTTTCTATTAAACATATGGTATAGCTAAAGTTAACCATTTTTGAAACATTGGTACTTTTAGATAAAAGATTATCATCTATAATACTAATAGTGCGTGCAAAACTATCGATAATCCGTGAAAAAGCGGTGTTGCCTGGAAACTGCATGAGTTGGTTTCCTCTGTTGGTTAAAAGTTAAAAGAGTCCGCCTCCGAAGGTAAAAACTTTTTAATTACTAAGCATGTAACAAAATTTTGAAAACGAACAATACTTGCGTCCAAATAAATCCATGATTTTTCACTATATTCTTCGGAACACTCTTTTCAATATTGCTATCAATGGTTTCTCGCGAAATTTTACGAAATCGTTTCATTTGTACAATAAACTTAACTTAAATTTTTTAACGTGGCTATCAGTGTTTGACAAATGCTTCTTGTTCATGACAAGAATAGCTCTGTTACTAGGGTAGCTGAGTATGACGTCATTGCTGTTGAATTACCGCTGTAGTCCATAACGATCAATGGGATTATCGCTGTAATCCTAACGAAGTTGCATTGCTGTGTAGGAGTAATTATACATATTCATTTTTCGTCGTAGTACAAAAATTTATTTTGAGGTTACTACCAAATCTATGAATTTGTAACTCAGCATGTAATTATGTAACCAACTGTTATAATGGTTTTCTGGTCAATACACCTAATATTACACAGCGTGTTGTATATAAGATAAAATAGTTATTTGCATTTAAAACAAAAAAACCATAAATTCATATTTCTGGTACACCCTGTATAAAAACTAAATAAGTCTTTCTTAAAAGATCAATGTCTGCACTATTTACATGCGTAGTTACAAATTCATAGATTTCGTAGTAACCTCAAAATAAAGTTTTGAACTACGACGAAAAATGATAATTTTTTACCTAAAAGTACAAATATTTCAAAAATGGTTTAGCTACACCACATGTTTAATAGAAAGTGGTTGTTTTTCAGAGTAGAAACGAAATCCGCAGTAAAAACTATATCATTCCATTTAAAATAAGAAAGATAGGTTATGTACCGCTGTTATGAATTACTCTGTATATGCGAAAATATTTTTTTCTTGAATTCAAGCAACTTTTGTATAAAACATATATACAGGGTGAATCTTATTTAATCCGCCAAAATTAAAGGAGTACTAGAACTCATCATTCTAAGCAAAAAAGTTCATATGTACGTGGGTCCGGAAATCCTTCGTTTCCGAGATACAGGGTGTTAAAGTTGAAAAAAGAAATCGCGATTTCTTCAACATCTTTCGACTGTTTCGAAATAATTTCATGAAATTTCGTGTACGGGGGTTTTTTGGGACAGTTGTTTGAACATTTATCAAAAGAACATGTTTACTTTTAATATTAATTTCTTTTCTTTTTCTTTTTTAATGTTGGATATTTTAGTGCTCCTTACAAAAGTTAGTTTTAAATAAATAAACATTGTGAGTTTTAAATGCGTTTTTCTCAGAAAACGTTGCTCGTAGCGACATCACTAAAATATACCTTTTTTTAGGAGAAAAGATAGGAGAATCGATTTTTCTAGTCCAAAATGGCATACAGTGTAGCACAAAAAAATTGCAACGATTTAAAGGGGTCGAAATGGTTGCCGCGGGCGCCCTCTAGAAGCCACAACTAAATTGACCACAAATTTGAATTTGTCATCTCAAAAAACCACCGTATACGAAATTTCATGAAATTATTTCGAAACAGTCGAAAGATATAGAAGAAAACGCGATTTCTTTTTTCAACTTTGACACCCTGTATCTCGGAAACGAAGCATTTCCGGACCCATGTACACATGAACTTTTTTGCTTAGAATGATGAGTTCTAGTACTTCTTTAATTTTGGCGGATTAGATAAGATTCACCCAGTACAGGGTTATTACAAATAATGTTCCCGATTTCAATTATAAATATTACTGGATTAACCTGTTTTAAGACCATTTCAGTTGGTACCACTGGAAAGAAAAACTCATAAAGTTTTGTTTACATTGATTTAAGTACGTATCAGCTGTTTTTTAAAGTCAATTGTTGTCAATTGTGTAATGGCTGAATTTGAAGACAGGAAAGCATTTTATGTGTTGGATTATCACATCAACCAATCAGTTATTAGTGTGCAACGTTACTTTAGAACCAAATTTAATAAAGATCCTCCTAGCAGTCACAAGTGGTATTTGAATTTTAAGAGAAATTGGTGCATTTGTAACAAGAAGGCTGTCAGTAAGCAATGATGCTGTAGAGCAGGTAAGGAAAAGTTTTACGCGTAGTCCACAGAAATCTACTGTTAAATGCAGCAAACAGCTTGGTATACCACAGCCAACAGTTTGGAAAATTTTAGGTAAACGTATAAATTTCAAGCCTTACAAACTTCAGCTTGTTCAAGCATTAAAACCAAAGGACAAAGTTCTAAGACTTTCTTTTTGTGAGAACATGTAGGCATTGATGGAAAATTAAAACTGTGTAAAATGTTTAGTCTTTAGTGATGAAGCCACATCCCACTTGTGTGGTACCGTGAACAGACATAATGTCATAATATGGGGTTCGGAGAACCCACACACCTACATCGAGCACTTACACTCCGAAAGTTAATTTGTCTTGTACTATCATTTACAACAAAGTGTACGGACCTTTCTTCTTTGTTGGACAAACAATAAATGGAATAAATCTTGGACATGATGACGGAATGGCTTCTACCGAAATTAGAACAAGAATCCCTAAACTTCATTCTGGACTTCAAAATTGGCTGCCTGGCAGATGAATCGGCCGTGCAGATCCAAGTGATGGTGCACTCTTGAACTGGCCTCCAAGATGTCCGGACATCACCCCCTGTAATTTTTTCTTGTGAGGATACATCAAACATAAAGTGTATACACCACCAGAAAGCATACCTGAGATCCAACAACGGATTACCAGAGCAATTGAAACAATCGACCTGAACACTCTTAACAAAGTATGGCAAGAGCTTGATTACACGCTTAACATCTGTCGTATCACAAGGGGTTCTCATATGGAACATTTATAATTCTTGGCACCTGGGATGAAACTTCTTAAGTTTTTCTTAAAATGTAACCATTTAATTTTTTGTGTGATAAATAAAACTGGATTTATGTGCACTTGAAATCATGAACATCTTTTGTAATAACCCTGTATATATATATATATATATATATATATATATATATATATATATATATATATATATATATATATATATATATATATATATACATATTTTGTAGGTAGCGGACCGCGAAAATTTTATTATTGTAATAAACGTTTGACAAATCGCGATTGTTACCACGATAGAAAAGATAATTAGTGGATTTTTAATATCTTGATAATACGCCATAATTTACTAATGTTTTCAAAATCTTTTTATTTAGATACTTTATGTAAGGAATGTGGGATTGTTTGTAACTGATTTTTGTCTAAGGTTGAAAAACACATGTTGGGGGTGAGTAGCAGGTGCACGCTTAAAAATGCTTTACTGAAGGGGCGTAACGAATCATTGGAATTTATTATGCGCCGATTCTTGATCTAAAAATGTCACTAGCTTAATAAGTAATTGTGGCGATACAGACCGCGATCAAAAGATATCTTTGTTACTTGGAAACTCGAGAAAGAAAAGGATGGTTGTTACGGACGAATGCATATTTTTAAAATTAAGATGTGCAATAATTAATATGAAACTGTTCCAACGGAAATTAACACTTCTTGTTTTTATATTACTTTTGAAAGATGGGGGTTGATTGCGGGAGTGAAGTTGGTTGGGTTATCGGGGAATAGTAGTTACAGCTAGTGTCAATCGAGCCAGATCGATTTTTAGGTTAATTAAATACCTTCATTGTAAACAGTTTGTGTTTAAAATAATTCTTGCGTGTGCATTATTCTTTTGAATTCGCCAACACTAAGTTGTCTTTTTTTTCGGGTTTTTTTACCGCGTATGTTAACGCTTTGTGTCTGTGATCAATTAAGAGAATATTTATTCTAATGCAAGTATGTATTTTTATATATAACTAAAAGCTCGCAGCCAATTATTTTACCAACCTATGTAACGTATTAAAAGAACCAAGCATTGTCTTGCAATGGTATCTTATTTGTACGCGGACTCATTAAGCTGAAATCTGCTAAAATAAAAAGACAGTATAGGGCCTTCTCACTCTGGTATTTGTGCGAATTAGCATTCTTGGTTGTTGGTTATATTTATATTTGTGTAGAGGTGGCTAGTGAATGGATATATGATACCGCTGGTTATCAATTGAAAAAGGCAATTGCCAGTAGGTACACATTCCCAGACCAGATCATTAAACACCTCGAATTTCTATTTCTATTGTTTTTATTTGTTGTATAGATGAATGTGTAATCTGAGAGAGGAGAACTGTATCTTTCTAACGCACTCAAACTTATCTATCCGCCACGATATTGGTGATCTATTTATAACTTACCCTTGTAAGCCTTTGTTTTAATGAGTTTTTTTTCAGTTTGTTTAAGTAGAATTATTTGCCAGCGAGCTGATTTCTCTTTGTATCTGCTTTATTGTAATTTAATTTAAGCATTCTGCGCTTCAGTGGTCACGAAACAATTGGGTACCTGCAAATTCCTTGTCTGTTTTCTTTTGTCCTTGTCTTTACCTTATTATCACCTGTTGTTGTTTGTATTTTATATGTACCGTAATTTGCTTTATTGTTTTATGTTCTTATTTACTTAAAGACCGGCATGATTGGTTTTTAAAGGGTCACATGTTTGGTGTTACGATTTTTACTATGACTTTTACATCGATTATGTATGACCCAATTGTACGTGTGACTACATGTGTTTTTTTTATTATTGTGTTTCTGTGTAACTAAACTGCTTTTTAATCATTTTATCTTAATGTTATAATTTTGTACGCATTTTAACCTGATTTAATGATGTTTTGTTATATATTTAACCCTGTCATTTTTTTTTGTGTTATTTGATTTATTAATGTACTTGTGCAATTACTTATTTATGAATAAAGTGGGTTTTATTAGTGGTTCTTTCCCACAAGAATATATTAACGCTGAACCACCGCTGCGCAACGCTCGTTCATTTTAATTTGAGTAGTTTCATTTTTTTACCTGGCCCTCATGATGCAACACTTACCTCATCCAGCCTATCTAATTTAGATAGCACAACGTACCTACCACTAAACGGCCACTTCGTTTAATCAGATTTGAGGTTTGCGAATAATTAAATATCAGACTTGTAAATAAATTCTGTTTTAATTATTGCCCGGAAAGTCAGAGATTAAGTTGAGTAATAGTGACATTATTGTCAGTCAAGTCACTTAGCGATTGATTTGTTCTTGAATTTGCATTATTACAAATAAGTTCAAATTACGCTTTTCAAGATAGGGTACCTCGGTGAACGCTACAATATACAGGGTGACATAGAAAAAAGTGCCATGCGTAGTGCCACGCGATAGAGGACACTAAAATAAGAAAAAAAGTTCCTATGGACTTAGGTCCGCAACGCCTTCGTTTAAAAGATATAGGGTGTTGAAGTTTAATTTTTTTTTTTTTTTTTAATATCTTTTTACAATGATAATAAGCGGAAGAAATTTTGTATACAAGGGCTTTTTATCACGCAGAATTCAAATATGACCTTAGTTCTTTTATTACTGATAGAGGGCACCACATACAGGTTTCCATCTTGTTTGAATCCGTTTTAACTTTTTTGCCTTACACTGTATGTCATTTTCGACTGGAAAAATTTGTTTTCCCATCTTTTCTGCTTCAGAAAGGTATACCTTATTGAAGTCGCTAGGACCAACGGTTTACGAGAAAAATGCATCCGATGCATGCAAATTATCCAAAAGCGCTAAAGTAACTTATTTGCAAAAACAATGACATAACATTTCAACAATTAAATTTTAATAGCAACAGTGATTAAAAAAAACATTAAATTTTTAGAATATGTTCAAATTGTTGTCCTTGTACTTGAATACATTTTTCAATTCTTCTTCCTAAAGATTGACGGATCTTTGAAATATTCCTGGGTTATTACGGAATCTATCTGCGGATTCCATAATTCTTATCCATACTTGGGACTACGAGCTGGCCAGGGTACAGGTCCCCCTCGATCAATCCACGTATTTCCAAATCTCCTATCCAAAAATTCCCTTGCCAATCGAGAAAAGTGAGCTGGCGCGCCATTATGCATGTAACGCATTCTACCAATAATATCCAATGGAATACCCTCTAATAATGTATTTAGTTCATTCTCCAAGAAATTTCGATACAGTTCACCTATCAATCGAGTGGGCAATTGAAATGGCCCAATTAAATAATTGTCAATTATACCTGCCCACAAATTAATAGAAAACCCATATTGGTGACTTCTAATTACGGTTGGATAAGGATTTTCATCACTCCAATGGTGCATATTATGTAGGTTCAGAACACCATCACGGCTAAAACCAGCTTCATCAGAAAACAAAATTGAAGAAAAAATATCGTGTCTTTGATTTTGCAACCATTCGCAAAATTATACACAAGGAAGATAGTCATATTCTAATAGTGAATGAACCTTTTGGAATTGATACGGGCGAAGAAGTTGTTCACTGAAAATTTGTCTAACTGATTCACGGTTAACATTTCGTACCGCTGAACTTGTTTTCCTGGTGCTTATTCTCGGATTATTTTCTACCATTCGTAAAACAGTTTCTTCGTTTCGCGCAGTGCAACGAGTTCTGGAAATTCCACTATTAACTTTTAGTTTTTTAAAACAGCCATCTTCACCCAAACGCCTATACACGTCAATAAATGTCATATTATGAGGAATATGCCTTAATGGATATCTTTCTCGATAGATACGTTGAACTTCGGAAGAATTTGATCTAGCTTCGCCGTAATACATAATTATATCACCCTGTATTCTTCAAAAGTGTAGTGAACCATTTTTGAAAGTAATTTTGAAAAATCAATAAGAGAATGAATGAAAAACTTAATCAAGAACACAAAATAACTCTAACAAGACAATAATATTTAGACAAATGTCATAGATTTCGTTTGTTTTTTCGTAAATTTCCATCACCTGTTATTTTCATCACTCCAATAGTACATATTATTTTGTGTTCCTAAAATGGTTCACTATACTTTTGAAGAATACAAGAACATGCTTATGTGTTACGGAGAAGCTCGGTCAAATTTCTCCAAAGCTCAACGTATCTATCGAGAATGATATCTTTTAGGACAGGTTCCTAATGTTCGAACGTTTATTGACGTGCATAGGCGTTTGGATGAAGATGGGTGGTGAAGATGTCTGTTTAAAAAAAAAAGTTAATAGTGGGAGTTTCCAGAACTCGTCGCACTGTTGGAAAGGAATAACCTGAACACATTATTAGAAGATGTTTCATTGGACATTGTTGCAAGAGTGGACTTTATGCTTGATGGCAAGCTAGCTTACTTTTCTTGAGTGGTAAGGAAATTTTTTGAAAGGAGGTTTGAAAATAGGTGGATTCGTAACGGGGGACTTGTAATATGATCACTGCTCTTCAGTAATAAAAGAACTAAGGTCATATTTTCTGCGTGACAAAAATCCCCTGTATACAAAATTTCGTCCGCTTATTACATCATTGTAAGAAGATATTAAGAAAAAAACAAAAAAAAATAATTAAACTTCAACACCCTATATCTTTTAAATATGCATGGCACTTTTTTCTATGTCACCCTGTGTATATATATATATATATATATATATATATATATATATATAATAAGCTAGCAGGGTTTTTCTCACTAGATACTTTCTCCGATTTACCGACGCCACTGGTGTTTTAACCGCTGGAATGAAAGTGGCTGCTGAAAATTGGCCCTTAACTTCACACCGGTTAATTTTCTAAACAGCAAGGTTGTAGGGAAAAATAATTTTGGGATTGAACTAGAAAAAACTATGATCTATTATAAATTACTCTGTGTGTGGCAAATCGGTGGCTTTTCTGTAATTGATATTCCATAACCTGGTTATAATCCGAACTGTCTGTAATTGGTAACACCTAAATTTTGCATAAAATACGGTAAACTCATGATACCACATAAAGGTTAGTGCTGTTAATACACATTGTATCAAAATAAAATGTTTCAAAATGCAAAACAAAAACAAAACTCAAAAAAATAATACTCAACATTTTGATGAATAATTTAACTCTAATAATACCTATGAGTTACTTTTACATACTTCAGAGTATGCTATCCTTGACATTGTTTATCGGTACCTAGTTTATTGTTTTTAGTAATACAAACCGTATTAAAGGATAGCAAGCTAGTATAATAAAGAAAGAAAATTGCACAAGTATGTACTGCTCCAATAATTGAATGGTCATTGCCAGCTACCTTCACTATCACAAATTTCATAAGAGTTGCGCAAGAAAATGTAACGTTTCGCACACATACTTTGTTATTACGTAAACATTATCGTGGGTAATAAATTTTCAGTAATTAAGAAGATATGAAACTATGAATTCTGCCGTTAAACGGGAAATATGCAAATCATTCGTTTCCGTTGTATTAAATATGATGTACGTTTGCATACAGAAGAATAAATCTACCAATTATTATAGGCAGTATGGTATTTGGTTTAAAAATTTCAATACAAAAGATCATTTTGAAAAATTTTAATGATCTTAAACAATAGTCACCCTTATTAAACACTTTAAATCTATAATAATGAAGTCTTTCATTTTTCAGCTTTAGTCAAATGATTGGATTAATACTATACATAAATAAATCATACAATATATTGTTAAATCGTAATTTAATATATACAATGAAATGCTCGGAAATGCTTAGCCGTGGTGCAAGTTTTTGTATAAAGGCGAGGTCAAGATGACAATGTCTCTACATTGTTATAACAGCGGAACTTTTAAACTACAAAAAAATAGATGACGCTGTCAATAATTTGTGGATAGATGTAGAGATTAATTATACACTTTAGGGGTAGGGCATTTTTTAATTAATCAAGGTTTACTTTTTAATCGCAATCTATGGTCCATTTTTGAGGTAAACACCAAATTGTAGGTATGCCAAAACGTCTAATAGACATAAAAAAATGGTAGGCACTTTTTCTTTTTAATTACTATTTTGAAACGCGCTTGAATAGAAAATTTAGTTTTTCCAAAATATTTCAATTATTTTAAATATAAAAAAGATTTCATCTTTCTCTCCTAGCGATAACGTAAATTCCTATTGGTCAGAAACATTTGGTAATTATTAATAATTAGTAATTATTATTATACTACTGCATTTTAATGTTTTAAGAAAATTTGTGTGATAAAGGTCAGTGATACAATTCCATTAATTGTTTTATTTACAATCAGAGCGTAGGTATTGGAAACATGCCGCAATTGATTACTAGTACTTTTATTTCTAGTTTTATTACAAAATCGTTACCGTTTAAGAAACTAAGCCAATTTATTGATTATTTCGAAAATGTTATGATGAAATTATACAGCGATGAAGAAAATTGGTAATAAAGAAACAGTGTACCATACATACCATTACAAAAATCTCATCTTATGGGAACACCCCACGTCCCCACATAAATTTTGATATTACTTTTTATTTATTTGTATTCCCTCTTTCCTGCGTCACGTAGATTTAATCGGATAGCATTATTATATTTATTTTATTACCATCAAAGTGGGCGAAGTTTAGCCAAAGGCTTGTTCTCACTCCCACCTCACCAACTGAAACACTTCCAAAAACGACCATGCCTTAAAAACATTAATTCAACATAATTAATAGATATAAAATTTATGAATAAGCCAATTCAAATAAAAGTGAGATTGAATATTAGCAACTGTCAAATATCGCTGCAAAATTTTATTACATAACAAGTAAGTGACTCTATTCAAGGTTAACAGTGAGCATTTTATCTATAAATTAAACATTAATAACATTTTTAGGTATTGAATAACATTCATATCAATACTATTCATGAATCATTTACGTATCAGTTTTAGCCAGCCAAAGAAATGAATACATGCATTTCAAATTTATCTTATACATATAGATATACTCCTATTTCTTTTTCCACTGGAAGCACAGGTTCAGTCAAATGAGAAAATTAACGAAAATACGTCAAAGAGATACGCAAAAATTAACACATTTTTTATCTTTTCGTTATACACAGGATGGCCATTATTTAAGCAACATCGTAACTCAGTAAAAATGTAGAAGCACATGAATGTTTCGTATTGTTAAAGAAATTTCGAACTTATGCAGAATGTCCACGCACAGAGCGTCTTATTGTTTTAGTCCAAGATCCAGCGCCCTCTTTTAAGAATGATTACTATCGGGCTGAATTTTCATGAGTATCTTCGATTTTACGAGACGCCTAACATTTTCCTCTACAAAAATTCTCAGCAATAGTAGCTAGTGAAAGGAGCAGGCGTAAAATGGATGATTTGACAAAAGCGTCTTCCACTAATAACTTGTACCAATAACAAGGTCGTGAAAAATTATTACTAACCAGCTGATTTTTTTACTATTGCTTAGTTAATATTTACATAATAAAATGACCACACTGTTCTACAAATTGAGTGGTACGTTTTCCAAGTTCTACGCTCGTAAGCTGCAGTATGGGAGCCTGTTTTAAAAACGATTACTACCAGGCCGAATTTTCGTGAGTAGCTCCGTTTTGACGAGACGCCCAACATTTTCCTCTACGAAAATTCTCGACAGTGGTAACTAGTGAAAAGAGCAGCCGTAAAACTCAGGATATTCTGTTAAGAAGTGTGAGAAGTTTAGGGATACTATAGCAGCATGCAGTGTTTAAAACATGTGAGAATAATTATTTTATAAACATTTTAAACTAAAATATTGCAATTTTTTAGCAAACTTTGGGTCTGTAGTTGACCTCTGAATGAGGTTAAGGTATTAATTCTTTTTAAGCTTTACCTATGTTTTTTTCTACGTTTCAAAATCGTATGGCCAAATGTAAAGCAAAAAAAAAGGAAGATCTACAAAAGTTTGCTGAGTATTTATAGAAAGACAGGACTACGTAAGCAAAAGAAAAGAAGAAGCGAATGAAAATTAAGAAAGTACATGATGCTATGAAGAAAAAAAAACGAGAAGAAATAAGAAGATATAGACAGCAGAATGCTGGGAAGACAGTAGTTACAATCAAAACTCCAAAAAAGGCACTGGGGACTTATAAATGTACCTCTACATTGAGAAAATCTGTCAAGAAGGTTTTGCCTATGCTCCCTCATATCCCATCCAGGAAGAGAGCAGTCGTTAGACAATTGGTAGAAAATACTTTTCCAACCAAGGAATAGCATTGTCAAACTAACAGACGGCAAGTTCAAATGATACGAAGTCTGGCATAGAGAAACAAGAGGTTGCATTCTATAACCAAGATGGAATTAGCTGGAAGACACCAGGAAAGAGAGATTTCATGTCAGTGAAAGATGAAAAAGGAAAGAACATTCATGTACAAAAAAGGTTCATGAAAGTAGAAGAAGCATTTACACTCTTCAAAGAAAAACATGGTGATGTTGTTGGCAGGTCCAAATTTTGTGATCTACGGCCCAACGTATGTGTTTGTGTGATCCATGCTAAGCTTTATATTTTTAGTTAACGCACTGAACGAATTTCTTCAAGATCCTGGACATAATCATAAGTCCTTATTAGAATCATTATATTGTGATTTAAACAGTATGAGAAATCAATGCAAGACATGTCACAATGATTTAACAGTCTAAAAACAGACAATATGGAACAAAAGACCAAATACAAAGAGTGGGAGAAACCAACTGCAATACAGAAAGTATCTCTACTTCCTTACTTCAAAACACATACCTATACCAGGAACCAAAAGTTGGAATATTTCGAAAAAGTGAAAAACACCTTGTCCGACGATGTTATGCAAGTGGATTTCACCGAAAATTATAACCTCAAGTGCCCACTCGCAACATGGTCAGACGACCTTGTTCACCTGTTGTATGTGGTGCAAAGATGATAGTGGGTGGTAAGTGATGATTTTACCCATTCTAAAGACCCAAGCTGGGTGTTCTTAAAGACTGTAATCAATGATATTCAAAGATTGAAACACACCCGAAAGATTATATATATATATATATATATATATATATATATATATATATATATATATATATATATATATACAGGGCCCCAACAAGAACGCCTTCTTCTATATCTCCCGTTTTAAATAAGCTAGATTAATAAAATTTGGAATGCAGTTATAGTTTAGTTGTGTGCATATTTTAAAAATGATTCACGCGAATACAGGTTGTTTATTTAAAGAGGACCAAATTATTATAAGAAAATTTAAATGGAACACCTTGTGTATTATTACTTTTCTGAATTCTACACATGGTTCCTAACAAATTCGCAATATATTTCCCTATCCCTAAATATAGCCGCTTTTGAGTTATTTCGATTTTTCTAAAAAAAAATTGAAATTACAGAGTTTGCTTTGAAAATGTACCTCCTTAACTGCTGAAAAATAAAAATGATCTAATTTATATGAGAATAAGTACACATATAGAGCTTCCTTTTAATGTGAAGAAAATGACATAATTGCGTACAGGGTGTTTATAATTGATGTGCCAATCAACCATTATTCGAACTGGTAAAAGTGTACTTTTTCAAATAAAACACCCTATATATTATTATATTTTTGGTTTCTACATATTAACCAGTATCAGTTCGCCCTAAATATAGCCGTTTCCGAATTATTTTCAATTTTTCAAAATGTTTAAGATTATTGAGACATTTTTAAATCTATGGCCTCGTATAGATAAAAAAGAACATCATAAAACAATTGTATTCTACATTTAAAAACGCAACAGAAACTAATATATTATGATAGAAGACTAATTACAATTTTTGTACTGGAGGCATTGCATGTTAACAAGAATTTGACAAAGATTTACTTCAATTTCAAGTAAAATTCTAAAATCGAGTGTGCTTCTTATAAAAATTGAATGTTTGACGTAAATAAATAAAACTGTAGTTAGCCATTTACGAATGTTATTGTTAGTAATCAAGATTTTTATAAAATGAATTTTACACAAAATGAGTTACTTGATATGATATTCGTGTTGGGTGCTGCAGAAAGAAACTGTTTATTGGCCAGCAGAAATTATACTGAAAGATATGCAGATAGAAGACATCCAAACGCAAAATCGTTTCAGAAAGTTATGAGTAGATTTATTGCAACTTCATGTGCCAATTACTCCAAACATGAACGTGTTAAACCTTCACAGAAGCCAAAAGGACATAAGTGAAATAGTTGGTATAAGTGCGAGATCAGTACGCCGTCTTTTAAAAAATAATCGCTTACATCCCTATCATATTCAGTTACACCAAGAATTGAGCGATGCAGACTTCGATCATCGAGTAAAATTTTGTAATTGGGCCAGAGAAAAAAATTACTCAAAACCCAAATTTTTTTTATAATATTTTATGGACAGACGAATCAACATTTCATAAGAATGGATTTGTTAATACACATAATTTTCATTATTATTCCTCAGAAAATCCACATTTATTAAGACAAGTTGATAATCAACATAAGTGGTCTTTAAGCGTCTGGGGTGCCATCGTTGGGGATTATGTCATTGGTCCATACTTTTTTGATGGACACTTGAATGGTGAGAAGTACCTTAACTTTTTGCGTAACGATTTACCGGGCTTATTAGCAAATATTACTCTTGATATTAGAGCCACAATGTGGTATCAACATGATGGCGCTCCTGCTCACTACTCTGGAGAAGTAAGAGATTATCTCAATAGAGTCTTTCCAAATAAATGGATTGGGCGAAATGAACCTGTGAGGTGGCCAGCTAGGTCCCCTGATCTGACAAGAATAGATTTCTTTTTATGGGGATACATAAAAAGTATTGTCTGTAGGGAACCACCAACCACTGCCGAAGATATGCGTAATCGTATAACACAGGCTTTTCATAGCATTACTCCTGAGTTGTTGCGTAGAATTAAACAATCTTTTAAAGATCGACTTCAGGTCTGCATCCTAGAAAACGGACAACGTTTTGAACAATTATTATAAATCATTATCGCTAATGATTAGCGTTAAATTACTTTTTTTTATTTTATTAGTTTTGTATTTTTAGAAATAATTTTAATAATTATAGTGCATTAGTTTCTGTTGCGTTTTTTAATTTGCAATACAATTCTTTTCCACTGTTTTTTTTCTATTTATACGAGGCCATGAATTTAAAAAAAAAGTTCCAATAATCTTATACATTTTGAAAAATTGAAAATAATTCGGAAACGGCTATATTTAGGGATAGGGAATTGTATATCGAATTGATAAGGGTTACTATGTAGCAACCAAAAACGGAATAATATACAGCGAGTTCTATTTGAAAAAGTAAACTTTTACTAGTTGGAATAATGTCTGATTGGCAAATCAATTGTAAACACCCTGTATGCAATTATTCCATTTTCTTTGCATTATAAGAAAGCTCTATCTGTGTACTTGTTCTGATATAAATTAGATAACTTTTGTTTTTCAACGGTTAAGGAGGTACATTTTCAAAGCTATCTCTGTAATTTCAAACAGCTATATTTAGGGATAGGGAAATATATTGCGAATGTGTTAGGAACAATGTGTAGAATTCAAAAAAGTAATAATATATAGGGTGTTCCATTTAAATTTTTTTTATTATGGTTTGGTCATCTTTAAATAAACAACCTGTATACATGTGAATAATTTTAAAATATGCACACAACTAAACTATAACCCTATCCCAAATTTTATTAATCTAGCTTATATGAAACGGAAGATATAGAAGAAGGCGCTCTTGTTGCCGGACCCTATATATATATATATATATATATATATATATATATATATATATATATATATATATATATATATATATATATATATATATATATATATATATATATATATAATTATAAGTAAATTCATCAGTAGAATGGAATACGTATGCGCCTGGACATGGAAAGGGTTCAGTCGACGGAATTGGTGGTCTGCTGAAGCGATCTGTTTGGCTGTTAGTCATAGCTCGAGGGAAAATGCTCACTACACCTCGTGAGTTTTATGAATGTGCGAAAAAGAGTGGAAGAAGATTAAGACCCTATTTGTAGATAAGATTGACATAGAAGTAACAACCAAAAATCTCCTAGTCAACAAAAGATGAGAAAATGCTCGTCCTATTTCTATTAGTTGGTTTAATTGCTTCCAGTAATAAACTTGATGTTATCAACATGAGTCTTAATGACTCTAAGAAGAAATTGCAATCCTCGGAAATTTATTCATCATCAGATGAGGTCACGGAAAAATCACCCCCATATCAAATCGAAGGTGTCACTTATGATTTAGTGAATCCTGGAGTCTTTATTACTGTAGAATTAAACTCCAAATCAAGAATGCATCAATATGTAGCAATTTGTTAGACAGAAGTAGACGAGGACGCAGACGTGAGAGAAGTTTCTCTGAAAAACTTTGGTCATGATCCTCAAGTTTTCTTTGTGAATGAAGATGACGAAAAGTTTGTATTTTTCAGCCAAATAAATAGAATTTCCTCCTGAACTTCTGAGTAAAGGTCATAGAGTACTTTACAAAAACTGTTACGTTTTTCAATAAATAATAATTGACAACATACTCATCCAAGTATACTTTGTTACTTATAATTTATAACATTTTCAATAATAAAAAAGGTAGGTAGGTACCACCCATTTATGCAGCCTACAAACTAAAATAAATAATAAAAGAATGTTCGTTTTCACTCTAAACTCTGTTTTTATTCCTAAATATAATTTTTATAACCAGGAAAGTTATATTAATCAAATATACAGCACAGACAGGCAGCCCAAATAGATTTTGAAGCAAACTCGAGTTCGTTACAAACGGTTGTAGTGTCCGTTACAAATTAAAATCCGGAATGTTTGGTTATATGTTAAGTCAGTAGAAATAAAAGCTGTCATAGAACAACCTCCGTAGTCTCAGCTACTCAGTAAAGTGTACATAATTAATTTAAATAATTCATGCGACCTAAAATTGACATGAATAGTGATTGAATAGTGATCTCGAAAATTTTAAAAAGTCTTGGTAGTGTTCGTTACAGCAGGAAAAATGAAAACTACACCACTGTCCAATTGAAAAATTGAAATTTTAATTATGGAATATGAACCAAATTTAGTTAACAAATATTTCTAGAAATAGGAAATAATGAATTTTCAATTAATTTAGCAATTATGAGAAAATAAAGAAATGAAAATGTCGAGTCCGTTACATATGGATTGGCCGTTTTCGATTTTGCTATGAAATCTAGGTCAACAAAGTAGTACGTGGATGTAAAACTGCAAACTTCTATCTTTGATAATAGCAAAGATATGTTTAAAAACACCAATTACCACGAAATCGGAACAACATGTACATAAAAGAAACACTATTTGTTAACAAATTGCAAGAAAAAGTTATGCAAATAGCATCGTGATCTTAGCATCGTTGTTGTATTGTTAAAAAAATATATGTTAATGTTTATTTGATTTTTGCACAGCTGAATTACGCATTTGGTCCATTGTGCAACATATCGATATTTGAGAAATGAATAAAAATTTTCTAAGCAATTGATCATGTCATTCACATTGCGAATCAATAAAATTAAAAATTTAAGTAATAAGATAAAATACTAAGTGAAAGAAGGCAGAATGTAAATTTTCTGCTAGTTAATATAAAATTTAATTGAAGCGTTGCTAGACTCGTTAATTATAAGTCTGTTGCGCTGTCTGGTTTCGTAGCAATAATCGATATACATGCATAGCAACCACATCTGAAAGTGCTCTCCAACTATGTTTTAACTACTACAGGTTTTTATCATATTGACGTCCTTAGAAAAATCTTGGGAAATTTGTAGTGAAACTGTGAAAGCTCTCTTTATAATAAGATTTATGTTTGAAAAAGTATTCACACCAAAAAATTTCTTCTTACAGTGTAAATAGAAATGTACATTAGGTTTGACGTATAAAAAGTATTGAGAAAGTAAAAAGAAATTTTAATATCTGATTATAGGTTAATTACAGCATTTAACATAGTACAAAGTTTTTGCAGTATTTAGAAAAAAATGAGTGAGTGCAGTTAAATAGTTACTCATATCCTTAATTCATGAAAATGTGTATTTATTATTTTAGGTATATCTGAATTTATCACAACAATAATTTCCGGTTGCGTATACCCATACGGAATCTTTAACTGTAAACTTCAATGATAAGTTATAACCTTAATTATAGAAGGCTGAAGTGCAATTCTTACGACCTTACATTAAATATCTACTTTTCCTAAATAAAATAACATAAAATTAACGGTAAGACAAAAGAAATATAACTACACGCTCACAAAGCCTTAACCGTTCATTGATGAAACATTAATTCATATTATAAACACGTGATTATTGGAAATGCAGTATGCATTAGAGAAAGCATATACGCTGTAAAATAAACATGTATTTCTATTAAAAATTATTATCAATTTTATTAAATACATAAATAAAAAGTTTACCTCGAGTAGGATTTGAACCTATGACCTGTACTTTGCTAGAGTACCGCGATGTAAATTTTGTCTTAATGTTCTACATACATAAAGATAAAATTTACATCGATTGGGGCTTGAACTTTGATGGCGCAGTTGGTTAGCACGGTACTCTAGCAAAGTACAGGTCGTAGGTTCAAATCCTACTCGAGGAAAACTTTTTATTTATGTATTTAATAAAATTAATAATAATTTTTAATTACATATTTACCTTTGAACTTATTCGTTCATAACAAAAACTTACCTATAATAAATGTATTTCTACTGTCTTATAAATCATTGCAACAAGCGAGTTAATTATTAGCAGCCGTCTTTTGTTTTTTCTTTCTGATTCTACACACGCCATTTTGACTATCACTTCCGAACAATGTTTTAACCCAAAATTGATAGTTTATAAGAAAGATTTGTTTAGACTACAAGTAACGATTTACAATATGTAGAATCCATCCCGGATCCAAAACGATATCTAAACGATTAAAATAACTTAAGTGCAAAAACAGTCCTCAAGACTAAATCTAAAAACGGAAGCAGACTCCGATCCCACAAAGTCGCGCTACCAAAACACGCAACTAATATGAAACCATAGAAACAAATGGTTATTTGTTTCATTAGTACAAAAATTGTTAATTTTCGGGACACAAAGCGCGTTTTTGTACGAATAAAACATAACATTTTTTTCTCCAGCCACTTTAGCCTCTATATTCAATCATTTATTTGCAGTTTCCAAGTTGTTTGGCAATCCCTTATTTATATGGCTATCAGTATCACAAAATGCTATTTTATACAAAATGGTGTGGAAAAAAACTTACCGTGTAGTTTTTAATTAATATTTATTGGATTTACGTGTGTGAAGTTGGCACCCCAACAAAGAGTTGCAATAGTTCTGATTAGAGTTCTAGCTTCCTTTTAAAGAGTTTAGAAGTACTTTATAAAAAATAAAAAGAGTTCCGCTCATTAACGGTTCCAACTTTTAATCTGAAAAATGCAGTGCTAACTTCACATCGAAAATCGAAATCCAGTAATTCTGACTAGCTAAATTACTATATTTTGCAGAGTTCTAGAGTTCCTGATATGAAAAATTTTTTTTGAAAATTAGAAAAAAATTAAAAATTTTTGAAAATTCAATTTTGACATGCAATCAACTTTTGATGTTCCTTTATTCATTCCCAAGAGTTCTCGCTAATTTAAAAAAAATATATATTCAAAAGTGAAAAAGTTAGCCATTTTCCTTAAAAAAGAAAATGTTAACAAAAAATATTTTAAAGAGTAGTTCTCGCAGCAGATTTGGATAGTATTCGAAAAGTTCTGAAAGAAACATTAATGATCGAAAGCGATCCGATTAATATTTTGAAGAGTTCCAATAGTTCCAAAATAGTTCTCGTCTTTCCAAAGAGTTTCGATGTTAAAATTAATTATATAATCTTTTTAAAAATGAATTTATTCGAAAAATGGGCTATTTTTTACTAATCGTTTAAAAATTATCTAATTAATTTTATCATCGGAACCCTTTGGAACGGCATTGTGTATGCTCAGAACTATACGAGAATTGTTTTAGAATAATCATAACTCTTGAAAATCGACCAGCGTCTCATCTATATCGTCGTAAATTTTCGAAGTATCGATCAACACGTCAAGAACTACACGAGAACTATTGGAACTCTTCAAAATATTCATCGGTCGATAAGTTATGCTATAAATATTAATTGGATCGCTTTCGATCATTAGAATTTATTTCATAACATTTCGAATACTATCCAAATCTGCTGCGAGAACTATTAGAACTCTTTAAAATATTTTTTGTTAACATTTTCTTTTTTTAAGTAAAAGGGCGGTAACTTTTTCATTTTTGATATATTTTTTTAAATTAGAGAAAACTCTTAGGAATGAATAAAAGAACATCAAAAGTTGATTGGAACTATTGCATGTCAAAATTGAATTTTCAAAAATTTTTAATTTTTTTTTAATTTTCAAAAAAAAATTTTTTTATAATCAGGAACTCTAGGACTGTAAGATATAGTCATTTAGCCTATCAGAACTACTGGATCTAGATTTTCGAGGTGAAGTTAGCACCACATTTTTCAAATTAAAATTTGGAGCCGTTAATGAGCCAAACTGTTTTTATTTTTTATAAAGTTCTTCTAAACTCTTTAAAAGGAAGCTAAAACTCTAATCAGAACTATTGGAACTCTTTGCCGGGTGCTAACTTCACACGCGTATTGGATTTCATTCAAATGTGACTGATGTTAGTTAAATAACCTGAAGGTAGATGGCGCCATCGGCGACAGCAAATCTAGATTTCTGTATATAGAAGGTATTCACTTAAAATATTTAAATAAACTTAGGGTCGGTTTATCAATGATCAGCTAAAATTTCTTGCTACCACCAAAGTGGTAGTCAAATCTTCAGAATGTTTATCCATTATTATTTAACTGTTATTTATCCAACTATCAGTTACTTCTATTTTTTTAGGAGTTGGTAGGTAATTTTAAAAATGAAAGTTTCGTGCCACTGCGCGGCAGGTCGTATACGCGAGGACGCTGCTAATTTTTTGACAAATCAACAACGTGCGTGCGTCTAACTTGTTTATTTATCGTGTTATTTGTTGGTTATTTCTATTTTCAGGTTCAATAAAAGTTCACTTTTAATTTTTTAAGGTAAGCACACATCTACTTTTATTTATAATGCAGTATTGTTACGGTAAATTTGTTTGTAATTGGTACAATTGTTTTATTTAATTTATAACAACATATTACAAATTCATCCGTTTTCTGCAAATAGTGATGGATTTTAAAAAAGAAAACCGAGTCCCTAATTTTACCGAAGCCGGTAAATAGCCTTTGCTAAACCTAGCCAATGAGAGGAAAAACGTGATTGAAAATAAAAAGACGGATGGATACACATGGCGAAAAAAAGAGAAGGCGTGGAGAGCGATTAAAAATCAATTTAACAGTGCGACTACTGGTGTAGTAAGTGCAACGCCAGTGTTTTAAGTACGACGTAAAGATTATTTTTTAACAGAATAGAGGTGCTAGGCGATAAAACGCGATCTCAAGAAAGATAGAGCGCAGGTGAAAGCGTATACTAGAGGAACAGGCGGAGGAGAGTATATACTGGCACCTGCATCGATTGCGATGGTCTAGATGGTACGATATTAGTTAGTAAAAATTAGCTAGTAAAAAGACACATTGAATAAATGAACCACAGTTGTGTATGAAATTGTTTTTAAATTCCAGGAATTATTGGGACTCAATATCCAGCAACCTCTGAGACTAGTGCAGAGAGAGTAGAAGAGGGAACCGTTGTGGTGGATTGGAATAATTCTAATCCTCAAATGTTGAGGACTCCAATCCATCCTTCACTATCAACGGAACAGCGTATCAGCTTAGCTAGTACGTCGGTACCACAGCAAATTACCACCGTAGCTATAGTACGACAACCCCTGCTGGTAAATATTGAAAATTAAAGTTTTATAGCTTAAGGATTTTTGGTGCAGACTATGTAACTAACACATATATTTTTTTAAACCCTCATGGACTAGTCGGAGACGTCCAACGATGCAAAAAAGAAGTAAAACATCCGTCAGCGTTAGCGAATAAAAAAATCGAATGTGTCGATATAATGATCAAAAAGGATCAAGTCATGCTGCTACCCCAGCAGGAGAAAAATAAGGAGGAGATGGAAATTCTTCGGTTTCAGAAAGAAGAAAAAAGCACAGCTACTTGCGGAAAATTTTTCGCTAGTAGCTGTGCTCTCGCATTTATGCGACCAATAATAGGCTATAATGGCTGTGCGTCCCAATCTTCATTAAAAATATTGTCATCTATGTGGAGATCAGGATTTTGCAGTGGAAGTTCTTCATTCCCGTCACACCCGGTATTGTGCATTACAACTGTGGTGACAGTAACGGACATACTTGTTTCCAATTTTAAACGAAGTCCTAAAGACAATACCGGAAAACGTCTTTTCCACACCCCATATTGTCGCTCTACGGAATTGTGTGTGCGAATGATTGCCTCATTATACAACTCCTCGACAGCGTTGCGTGTATTTAGTAGTGGAGTAATCATATGTATTGTATTCATATAACAACTGTCTGCTACTAGTAAATTATTGCCAAATTCACCTTTCCTTTATTCTAGAGTTGTTATAAATCGTTTGATCGTGAGTCGATCCTGGCCAACATTCTACCAAATCTAATACTTTTAGATCTGCCGAAGATAATGCCTGGACATTCAACGAGAAATACCCTTTCCTATATCTGAATAAATCAGCATTTTATCCTTCTAATTAAAAAAAAATTTATACATTTTTTAAAACATTCAAATAACTTACCAGGAGATTCAACCCGAATATGAGTGCAATCAATAGCACCAATTATTCGTGCAATTCGAGCTTTTTGGTAAAATTTCAAGCGTTCGTTAGCAATTTCTTCTTTATTAGATGGCATTTTTATATAGCGGGGGGTTAACCGTGCAATTTCCATTGAAACTTGCTTTATTATATTGCAAGCAGAGCTTTTGCTAATATCAGCAAAATCTCCAGCTGCTATTAATATTGTTCCTAATGTGGTAAAACCTTAACGTAAGTAACAGTTGATCAATAGGTCTAATAGTGTGGTTTCTAAAATATTGTGTGCAGGGTGGAGGGTTTAATTGGCAAGTTTTAGTTTCGGCATTAATCGATCTGGAACAAACTAATGTTGTTGCAGATACATTTTCACGTATTTGACTAATCTATTTCACCTATATGAATCTTTAAGTCATCATGGAGTTACTCGAATAGTACACTGGATTCAATCAAGGAATCTTCCATATTCTGTTTAAGAAGTACGGAAAACGATTGTATCTTGTCCTACATATGTAGAATTAAAACCGCAATTTCCAAAAGTTGATGATGGAAAAGTTATTACACCTACTTGGCCCTTTGAACGATTTAACGTTGGTTTCAAGGGCCCTATTCTACCGCAAGTAGAAATAAACATGTTCTGACAATTATAGACGAATAATTCTAGATTTCCGTGTCCAGATATGTTTCCTGATACTGTTGTAAATTGTTTTCAATTATCGGTATTCCTTTATACATTCATTCAGATCAGGGCATTGCTTTCCTATCTGAGAAATTAAAATCATTTCTTATCTCTCAGGGCATAGCTGCTAGTCATTCTAGTCCATATAAACCTATGGACATACTGAGAGGTGAAATGGAATAATATGGAAAACAGTTATGCTAGCATTAAAGCTTCGAAATTTAAGCATTTCAAAACAATCTTGGGAGATGCGCTACATTCAATTAGAGCATTCTTGTACACCATATGAAAGAATCCCCTAAACGGAAAATCAATTTCACCTTGATTAAATAACCCTAGACCAATTTTTGTTAAGAAGTCTGCCAGGCAAAGCAAATAAGAACCACTTGTTGAGAAGGGAATTTAATTGAGGCCAATACAGATTATTCCGTAATTCGATATCCTAGTTGAAGGGAAGTTAATGTTTCGTAACGGCAATTGGTACTTATCAATATTGACAATGACAATAATGAAATGATACATGACATTGCATAAAAAGATAATGGCATGCTTGGAGTAACCGATCATTGTTTTGAAAGCGTAGACGAAGAAAGGAAAAGCTTGGAAACCTCAAATGTTGAAAATAACGCATCTGAAATTCGACGTTCCACGCGTATTAACGACCAGCCGAGTATTTAGAAGATTATTCCAAATAATAAACCTGGGGAGAACGTTATGTATTGTTGGTGTTATTATTATTTATTCATTATTGTTAATTATCATAGTTATCTCACTTTACAGTATACTGTCAAAGTCAAGCTGAAATTTTATCCTGATTAAAGCGTTTAAAAAACGGTTTGTTATCATCTTTTCAAACCTGAAAAAGCCGAACAATTAGATAGTAAGATCAGATCAGTCCTACATTCATCCAGACAAACTGGTCCTAATCTCTCAAACCTAGAAAGTAGTACATGTCCCTTAAGATCCATTGAACAAGATGCTTACAGCAGACAAAGGAAACGCGACTGTTGTAATGGATATGGAGACTTGAAACAGTAACATCCGACAACTACTTCACGGGGACGAATACAAACTAATGCAAAAGAACCCCACATCATCGATTGAAAGACGGACATACCAGGCGCTAGCAAAACATAATAAGGAGTTCCTCGATTACAAGAAAACTAAACTCACACTTCACACAGGAATCCTCCGCTCTACGGCGTGCCAAAAATCCATAACAGTCCTCTGGGACTAATTTTTAGCTCGAGAAATTCCCGTTGTCGTCCATTGGTACACTATCTGCTAGGTATCATCACTCCCAGAATGTCCGAACATGTCTGGAACGAAGAATACCGAATCCAATGGGTTAACCTACAAATAATGGCAAAGAACAAAAATACAACTCGCCCAAAACTCAAAGAAGCCGTTTACATAGCACTAGCAGAATATCCGATAAACCAGGCTAGTATAGAAATGAAACACAATACATCTCAACTTATATGAAACCACTGTTACAAAACACGTATTTAATACATTTTACTTACCTAAAAAATGCGATTATATTTTTCCAAAAGAATCCGATTTAATAAAAATTTTACTTATACTGCAAAACGATGTCCAAAACGTATACGTATTCCAGGAAAACGTAAATCACGTATCATTTTTATGTGATTTGGTCGATTTCATTGAAATCACATGCAATTTGCAAGTGATTTCGTTGATATTATTGAAATCGCTTGCTATTACATGTGATTTCTATGATTTTATTGAAGTCGCATATCGTTACTCGATAGAATCTGTATGATCTATGTAACTCTTTCGATAATCGGAACGATTTCTTAAATCCTTTAACTTTACTAAATGATTTAAAGGAAGAACTAACAACAATGATACATCCGTTATCCCACTTTTAATAAGCTTAAACATTTCAAGCTTTCGTGCCTTGTTATTGTGAATGAGCCAGTACCCCTTAAGTATAATGGACCGTAGTATTTTCTTTCTGCATTTTGTTATGTAACACACAAAACATGCCAATGTGCCACACAAGTAGAGTGAAAAACAACAAACGCGTTTCAATAACGATGAGCATTTTGTATATCAATTTTATATCTTACGTATGAAACAAAATCATCATTTAGAAATTTTATCTTGTAGACCATTACATTTCGATATTTCTATTACCCATTCGACACACCACGTATCACCGTACACAATGTAATATTTTTCGATTTCAATATCCCGGATCTTATCGCAGAAATAGAATGATCGTGATCATTATCAGAAAAATTCACTTTATGATTTATGCGTATAATCAGATATTTGTATTTGAGTAACCGTGCCCTTCCATGGTTGTAATTTTCTTTTGGCAACGAAACATTGGCCAGCACTCAATTTTTCGCCATAAGTCCCCTTTCTTTTAAGAATAACCAAGATAAAATAAATTTTTTCACAAGCATTTCTTTATTAGTTGTGTTTTTTAATCGACGTTCTGTATGTAGGTTTTTTTTTGCTTGCAAAGAAAGTCTGGCCTAAAAGTCTTTTGAGGGTATAAACCTTCCAACACAAAAAGATTTAAGGATCTTTTTGCAAAAAGACGGGGCGAGGAAACAATCACAGAGGGCGTTTTTTTAATTCCTAATGTATTTTTATATTGTTCAATATAATACTAGGACAAGAAGTAACCTTTTTCCCAACGTACCTGGCTTTCTAGTAGTATGAGGAGCAGCGGAATTTGTTGCTGATTTGTTACTGCAGACCGAATTTTGTTCAAACCGTTTAAAATTAAATTGCGACAAAAATGGGGAAATTCAGCATAACGTTAAACTGGCCCCACCATGCCAGAGAAAACATATAGTGTGCAAGAATCGCAATAACAACCACGTCATAATTTGTTGCTATTTTATTGATCTAATCATTTTGTAAAAGTGACTTTATAGTTATTTAAAAAAAAAAACTACACGCTCAACACCATGGAGTCGCAATTGGAGCACAGAGGCGATGCATTCTTCATATAGCATTTACCAGATATGTTCCCATTTATCATATTTCCGCATAGTATAAGAAAATAGATTTTGTTGGTCGTTTGAAATAATAAAACATGAATTATGTGCCTTCTGGAACACCGGAACTGTGGCAGGACCTGTAACAAACAAAATACAACCACTTACCACACAACAATTAAACAACACCGAAAGCGTTTCAATACCTAAGCTATCATTATCAGCGGTCGGCTGGGACGAACTAAAGAAATGTTTAATACACAAACCATCGGCGGGTAACGCTTCGTTGCTTATCTCGTGAAAGTGAAAGTTATGAAAGTTTAATGAGTTCAAATAAAAATATTACTTTATACGCACGGTAACAAATGTAACTGGCTCGAGGAGATGATAGGCTCGCCTAACGGCTCGTCAATAAACTTCTCGTCTCGCCAATAAAAATCTATTTACCATGCTAATAATGTAAAATAATACTTCTTACGTTGGCATACATTAGACGTTAGATTTCATATGCACTATCTCACGAAAGTAGTCAATAATTTATACATTGTATTCGTGGATTTCCAGCAGATTTTGAGTTGCTGCACATTTCAAGTAGGTGTATCCAATGAATTTTCTCCAAATTTCCTGTGGGTATCCATGGATTTCCAGTAGTATCCGCAGATTTGCGGGGATCTTCGAGGATATTCGTAGAAGTCCGATGGATTTCTGAACAGTTCGCGGATTTTCATATATACTACCACTAGTGCGTCCAAAATTATCGATATTCCGGGAAAAAGCGGTGTTGCCTGGAAACTTAATGAGTTTGTTTTCTCTGATGGTTAAAAGTTAAAAGAGTCCGAACCCGAAGGAAGAGGGCTCTTCTTTTAACCAACAAAGAAAACCAACGAATGCGTTTTTTCCAGAATTATCTGATTAATTTTGATGCACGCGTGGTATTCGGTAGAATATTTCCAGAATAGAAATGTATATACAGGTATGGAAAGCCATTATTGCAAGTCTGACTTATACTAAGCTAGAAAGAAACCCAATTAGCATTATTTGAGTGAGAGAGAGACAGAACTTTACCGATGTTGCCACTTGTATATATTTGCATGTAGGCACAAAATATGAACTACTTAAGTCTCCTTCAACCTAGCTTCAACATTTCTAACGAAACCAAAGCAATTAAGATGATGTTGAAAAGCCGCGTGCTCTTTGAAACTATTAAGTAAATACTTTACACTTACACATTAAATGATAATACCTCAAACATCGAAGTTTATTGTAATTGCGAATTTATGACATGGTTCGATTACTACTCGTAAGAAGAACCAAGAAGAAACTTACGAGAGCTACAAACAAGAACATTAGCATTTACCTTGATAGTATAAGTTAAGTTTAAGGTTTAACTTTAGCATTATAATTCTTATTGAAAAACCAACTATTTTTAAAAATGTACAGAATACACTTTTTTCAAAACTCTACTTTATAAGATTTACGAAAAGATCTCCACCTTGCGTAAGGCAGTAACCCAATCTGTGATAAAACTCAATTCGGATGTTTTCTAACATTTCTTGGGTGATGCTGTTTAAAGAGTCTGTAATTTTGATACGAAGTTCGTCCAAATTGTTAGCACGTTCATGCCTGTGCCCATAAATTTGCTGGGATATTTAATAGTACGTTTGCCACTAATAATACGGTTAGGGAACGTAGTTTTCAAAAACTGTTGATCTCTTATTGCAGTATGAGCAGGACAGCCATCTTCTTGATACCAAATGTCATCAAAATTTATGTTGAGGTGTTGAACAGCTGGACCTATCTGGTTTCTCAACAGTTCTAAATATTTGTCCGCATTCAAGTTTCCGTTGATCAAAAATGGACCAATTATGGAATTGCCTAAAATTCCTGCCCACACATTAACTTTTTGGGGGTATTCTATACGGTAAGGAATACTAATGTGTTTGTTTTCCCGAGAGTAACCAACAGCGAGAGACGGATTGTGATGGTCATGGAAGTTAAAACAATACTCGTCGGTAAACAAAATATTTTCAATAAATTTTTCGTTTTCATTAGCCCGATTCATCATATCTTAACAAAATTCCATACACTTTTGATGATTTTCTGTAAATATTTCTTGTATAGTTTGCAACTTATAGCAACGGTATTTATTCCTTTCCAAGATATTGCAAACTGTTCTTGGTTCAATATTCATTTCTTCAGCAATTTTTGTACTATTGCGCGGTAAATTAGTTTCTGCTAAACTACACACTGCAATGTCTTGGAGTTCGCGCTCTTCGTTTAAGTTACGACCAGGATGCTCACAATCATTACCATTAATGCTACTGCATTTTCTACAATTATTTAAACATTCACATCTTTCAAATTTACAAACAGTACACATAATCGTACTTTCTGATGGAATTACCCTGTTTAAAAAGGAAAAAGCAAACCTGCGCATTATTTCTTGTGCAGTGCTTCCTGAATAATACCACTGAATAATCTGTATTTTTTATTCAGTGGAATACAGGAGTATTGTGTCGGACTTGCAAAAACACCGATTTTCAATTCTCGTTGACAGTAGCAATTAAATGTGTCATTGATACTAGCCTACTCAAAAGACATCAGCGCTTTTAGTTTGTTGTGTATTCTATCTCACTTAGCACGTGAATTGATTGTCCTGTCTTTGTTTTACTTATTATAAGCCAGACCGCGATATTTTTCCATACCTATATATATATATATATATATATATATATATATATATATATATATATATAATATACATATACATATACATATACATAATATATATATATATATATATATATATATATATATATATATATATATATATATATATATATATATATATAGAAATTGGTTTAGTGAACGTACAGAAGTTCAATTTAATAATTATTAATTGTATTTTATTTAAAATTAACTTTTAAAGTACATACAGTAAAAGATTAACTCGAGTGGGACTTGAACCCACGACCTCCACTTTGCTAGAGTGGGGCTCTTCCATCTGAGCTATAGAGGAGGCAAGTCACAATCAATTCAAACTTGAACTGTATGTACTTCCCTAGTTACGATGTATTATAATAATTATTATACACAGAATGAAGGATCACAGTCAACTTTTTGTGAATGTCATGTACAGAAGTTCAATTTAATGATCATTAATTGTATTTTATTTAAAATTAACTTTTAAAGTACATACAGTAAAAGATTAACTCGAGTGGGACTTGAACACACGACCTCCACTTTGCTAGAGTGGGGCTCTTCCATCTGTACGTTCACTAAACCAATTTCTATAGTTATCTATTACTGTTGCATACAGCAAATAAAAATTAACAATCAGTCACGTGTTGTCATGTGTGAAACCTTAGCGAATTGCGGGCTCACATGACATTCACAAAAAGTTGACTGTGATCCTTCATTCTGTGTATAATAATTATAATACATCGTAACTAGGGAAGTACATACAGTTCAAGTTTGAATCGATTGTGACTTGCCTCCTCGATAGCTCAGATGGAAGAGCCCCACTCTAGCAAAGTGGAGGTCGTGGGTTCAAGTCCCACTCGAGTTAATCTTTTACTGTATGTACTTTAAAAGTTAATTTTAAATAAAATACAATTAATATATATATATATATATATATATATATATATATATATATATACATATATACACATATATACATACATAAACTAACGAGCAGAACTTTAGTTAATTATGTAAAAAGGTTACAAAATTTAAAAAACGACAAAACTTTTTAATTACTAAGCATGTAACAAAGTTTAGAAAATGCACATTACTTGCGTCCAAATAAATGCCTGATTTTGCACTGTATTATTCGGAACACTTTTTTCAATAGTGCTATCAATGGTTTATCACGAAATTTTACGAAAAATCGTTTCATTTTTACAATAAACTTAACTTTAATTGTTTAACGTGGTTGTCAGTGTATGACAAATGCTTTTTGTTCATGACAAGAATAACTCTGTTACTATGGTAGTTGAGTATGACGTCATTGTAGTTGAATTACCGCTGTTATTCATAACGTTCAACGGGATTATCGCTGTAATCCTAACGAAGTTGCATTGCTGTATAGGAGTAAATTATACATGAGGGAAATATTCATATATAATACCACTAGTGCGTCCAAAATTATTCATAATCCGGGAAAAAGCAGTGTTGCCTGCATAATATGGTTTTCTCTGTTGGTTAAGTTAAAAGAGCCCGAGTCCAAAGGAGGAGAGCCCTTCTTTTAACCAACAGAGAAAACCAACTAATGCGGTTTCCTTAAGGAAACCACGCTTCTTCCAGGATTATCTTATTAATTTTGATGTACGCGTGGTATTCGGTAGAATATTTAAGCTCATGTATGAATAAATTCTATACCAAAGATAATTTTTTTATCTTTAAAAATAACTGAGATACGCCTACTTGAATTACTACATAAAAATGTCAGTTTTTAGTTAACTTTGCAAATATCTCAAAAACTGTAAGATTTAGCTTGTAAGTAATTCTTATAAAAAAGATGTAAAATTATAAGGAGAATCGAAAAATAAAATAATATATAAGGTGTTCTATTTAAAAATCAACTATATTTTACCGCTTTTATATTACACCCTGTAGAAACCAAACTATTTTTAGATTATGCAGCTTATAAAAATAGACAACTTTCGTATTTAAACTTATCTTCTAAGTGTAATGGCTAAGGAGCTATCGACCGAATACGCACTATTGGGACACCCTGTATATATGTATATATATATATATATATATATATATATATATATATATATATAAGCAAACGAACAAAACGTTAGTTAATTATGTAAAAAGATTACAAAATTTATTAAATGAACAAAACCTTTATTTAATTAATTAAAAATTTACATTTAAAAACGACAAAACTTTTTAATTACTAAGCATGTAACAAAGTTTAGAAAACGAACAATACTTGCGTCCAGATAAATGCCCGATTTTTCACTGTATTCTTTGGAATACTCTTTTCAATATTGCTATCAATGGTGTCATTTTTAGAATAAACAATTTTTTAACGTGGCTGTCATAATTTGACAAATGCGTCTTGTTCATGACTAGAATAGCTCTGTTACTATGGTTTTTTTTTAGCATCACGTCATTTCAGTTGAATTATCGCTGTAATTCATGACGTACAATGGGATTATCGCTGTAATCCTAACGAAGTTGGATTGTAGTATAGGAGTAAATTATACATGACGAAAATATTCAAGGATTTCCAAACATTCGGTGTACAAAGTTTGGTTTGCATTTTCCCCCTCGCATTATGCACTTTTTGGTTTACTTTGGAACCCTATTTCAATACGTTTCTTGCATTTCTTACATTTTCGAACCCTTTTGAACTTGAACTTATAACTTAAAATGCAGGGAGGCGAAAAATTTCTTACACCACGACTTAATAATATAAGTATATGTACATACCATCAATTGGACATAAAGCTACACTAACATTTAACAAAACCAAATAAATATTTGGTTTTCTTTTTCTGCATTATCTAGTAATCTGTGAATCAAATAAATGTAATATTAACCTAAAATAAGATTATAAATATGCAATTTTTTTACTAATTTAATGATATCGTTTACTGTATACATTAACACTTATTTACATGTATACTATTTACAAAAATAAATTTGTTACATAACTTAACCAGTTTTAATAATTTTTTTAATGTATCCCATTTTACATTCACTAATAGAATAAGGCATTCTATAATTCATGAAATACTAGTTAATGTATTTTGTGTATCCGATAAATTTATAATAACACTTTCTGTTTATTTAAATGTATTTATTTAATTATATGTAAGATCTATTAATGTTGACTAAAGAGAAAGATATTTCGGGCCGGGATCAGTAATAAAATTGTAGGAATGCATAGACTAAATAATATAACATGGCTGATTTTAAAAGAATGTCATTAACACTACATTTTACAAAATTTTCAGTTTGCAAAAAATCCGCATTTTTTTTATAAACATTTCTTTATCAACGTGTATCAATACATGTATCAGTTTCGAAAAAATATACATATATAAATATAATGATATATGTTTTATTGAAACGCGTTAAGAAATATTTATATAAAAAAAATTGTGGAGTTATATTGTGTTTGAAACATTAGTGCGATTAAATATGGAATTCCACGAAGTAAGTTTAAAGAATATAAATTTAATATATACACAATTGCTCTAATAAAAGGACAGTAAAAATTTGGCCTGCGTTTTATGTTTTCTAAACGTATCTTCATGAGTTGAGAAAAAGTATTAATCTAGTGAAATTTCTACAGGGCAATTCGAAAATAAAACACCTCGCCAATATTTCACTTTTTTAATGGCACACCCTGCATGTTTATGTACCAGTCGAATTTATTTATTTTCTTCCAGTCACGTGTCACTTACCTTGTACCGATGTCACGTTATTCAAATGTTTATTTAAATAATTAAAATACTTGGTTTTTAATGATGTATATTTATAATTATAAAAATAAAAATACATCATTTAAGAAGCTAAGTATTTTAATTATGTTTATTATAATCGTGAAAGTTTACATTTTCATATTTGAATTGTTTATTCGTTTTAAGCAAATTCCATTTTTTCATTAATTTTATGTTTTTATCGTAGTATGTTGTTCGAAATATTTAATAAAAGAAACAAAAATAATTAAACAACAAAATAAACAAAATGGAATACACAGAAAATATATACAGGGTGCCCAAAATGTATGGAATAGCGGTTCTGTAGCCGTACCCGTGCGTTTGATCACTAAACTTTCAAGTCAAAAGTTGTTTGACGAAATAAGGCGCAGATTGTGCATATCTCAGAAAAAAATATGGTTGTCAATCTTGCGATATGACGTCATTGGCAGTTTTTTTAAATCGTAACCCCATAATTCTGTTTCACGTTTTTATTCCTCTTTCAATTGTCAAAATGACAGTATAAAAAATTTGATATCTTACACAAGAAAATTTTTGAATAAAAAATTATTGAAAGTTGAAAAACATAAATTTTATTACCAACAAAGACACATAAAAAAACACAACTCAAATCAAGTTCGTGTTTAAAGCAACAAATGCTCAAAATGTTCACCATTAACAGCGGTGCAGTGCAATGCTCCAATCTGTCATAAAAACCACAAATAGAATTTCTTAATGAATTAGGCGGTAATAAATGTGCTCCGTTGATTATTCTTTGTTGTAGTGCTTCCAGATTATCGGGTCTGTTACAGTAAACAGTACCCTTAGATTTTAAATGACCCCATAAGAAAAAATCGCACGCTGTAAGATCCGGAGATCATGGAGGCCATTCGACAGTCGCTGTTCCGCCTACCCAACGATTCGGAATGACTTTATCTAAATATCTCCGCACATTTAGAGAGTAGTGGGGTGGTGCCCCGTCTTGTTGAAACCACAGGTCAGTATTGGACATTGTTCATGGCAAACTGGAATAATTTGCTCTTACAATAATTCTAAATACCGGTTGCGTGTTAAATTGTCATTTAAACCAGTAACGACAATCATGTCTATTTACCCTTCCATTTAAATAAAATGTGAGCTCGTCCGAAAAGAGTATGTTGTCCAGGAAGTTTGTATGATTCTTGATACGCTCCATCATAAGCTCATAAAATTCCACACGACGGTCATAGTCATCTTCTGACAATTCCGGTTTATTGGGTGCAGTTTTTCCCCCTTCAGTATACTACGTATGGAACCTTTACTTTAGTCGTGGTTTAGTGAAGTGTTTGAATTTTCCGTACTCTAACAATACCACTAATTTTCTATCTTCGTTTGTTGCCAGGTTTGGTAGACCAGATTTTGGAAAATCCTTGACATGACCTGTTTCCCTAAATTTCTTTACTATTTTGCTACTACTGATTGAGTAATTGTTGCTCAATGTGGATAAACTTCATTAAAAAGTTCACACGGAATAAAATAAACTATATACGAAATGTCATAGAAAGGAGCAGGATGATTATTAACAGTATTTACAGTAACAGTAACGATAAGTCCTTGAAACTTGTGAGAACTTGAGATATACACAAGAAAACATAAATAAAGATGAACACACAAACAATATCATGTAAAGTGAGGTATTTTTTGAGCTTGATTTTAAAGGATTTATACTACAGTGACATACAGGACTGAGGTACAATGTTAACTACTTTCGTAACCTGGTATGAATAAGATTTTTTTTAAATGCAAGGCGGTAAGCAAGAACTGTCAGCAGGCCCGTATGGCGCACATTTAAATGATATACGTCTGCACAAAAACTGATTTTATGGTAGAGGTCAGAAGGTAAATGAGAATGAATAATTTTATGGTGTAAGCACGCACTATGCAACTGTCTTCTTTACCCATTTTCAATCAACCTATATATATATATATATATATATATATACAAGCGAAATTCTAAATCGACCTCGAATACAGTATATTAATCTCAGACAGGATTTTTGCAGTCTCTCGATCCGCTGTACATCAGCACAGGAGAAAACGGGACCATATATATATATATATATATATATATATATATATATATATATATATATATATATATATCACATCGCACAAGTTACATTAAGAAAGCAGTATATAGTCACACAAACATTTTTTCGCATGTACACCAAACAGACATTTATTAGCGTAAGTCACCTAGTGTAAGGCGATTAACGTCGTGGGTTTAAATGCATATAATGATCTTTGGAGACCTGACAAATATGTTGCAAACCCGCATTTATCATAAAAATATACACTAATAGAAACCTGATGGGTCTTCCCTATCTTATGAAATATGAACGGCCCTTTTCCATTCAGTTTATCCTACCAACTGCACAGACAATTTTTCATTAATATCTAACCTGGGCGTTAAATTTCAACCTCTATTTCCCACCCTCTGATATTGGTTTTCAAACTCCTTCTAAACATACTACCGAAATCATGTTTAATAAAAATTTCAAAGACCTCTAAGATATTTTTGCTATAAATCTTAAGGAACCCAACAATCCTCATTTTACCCCATTTCCTCCCTCTTAGCACTTTCCTGAACTGAATTCGTAAATTCCATAATGATCTGCATTTTGGTTGTAAAACGCTGCTTATTTTGATACCCAACATATTTTACAATATTTTAAACTTTCAACCCCTAAAATTACCCTTCAGGCATGATAAATTTCATAATTGCCTTTCCCTTGTTTTTGTCAACTATTTTCCAACGTCGTAATACGGTACACTTGGTTCAGATAGCCTAATTTGCTTCCTTGTTCATCCCTCCCATTCTACTCATAAGGGGGTGATTTCGGGAAAAACACATGTTTCTTCATTTTTTACGGAACTTCTAAATATCAATTTTCTTGTTTGCGGGCTTAACATAATGTTAATTTTTAGTGGCATTGAGGCAAACGACGACCCTAATAACGTCATTTTTGTGTGATATAGTTAAGGTTATTCTTGTCGTATTGGTGCCGCCGCACTCGTTTGTTCGTCATTCCTTTATTGGAATGCTATCTACCGTTCTGCTATAATAAGAGACATTGTAGATAACTGGTATATTTGGAATAAGCCCATCGATAAACCCCTGCTCATAAACATCTGCAGCAATTTTGTTATGCACATCGACAGTTCAAAATCATCATCACCATTTTAGCAGCACAAAAGGTAGTACTGTTGATCGTTGGTGAAAACTTTGTAATGAAAAAACCATGCAATGCACGTCGAATAATTGATGGTATATTCTGGTCATATACATGAACACAATCATTGATTTGTGCACCTTTTCTTTTCACGCATTTTTGTGGACTAGCTTTACTCACTTCTCTAACTGCTGAACTAACTTTTATTGTGGCCCATAAATAATTAAGTACCGTAATAATGAGGCATTACTCCTTACGGCCGATATATTTTTCTGTAAGTCGTTTCATATTTGCGTTTACCGCAACAGCTTCTGAGTTCTAGAAGACTAAATTCAATGATAGAATTATATAAAATACTTATCATTACATTAATAACGCTTGTGTGATATTTAGGCGTTCTGAAAGAAAGGATTTTTAAGGAATTGAGTTTTAGTTTATTTTGAGAATGAGGTTATGTGCTTAAATTACATTGTACGTTTGACAACATCGCCATGAAAGACAAGGATAATGTTATTTACAGATGACTAAAGATATTAAAAGAGATATTTAGTCCATTGCAGTTAGGAGTTAATTGAGTGAATAAAGATGAAAGTAAAAGCAGATTTTTAATAATTAATTACACTTTGCTCTTTAAACACATTTGCTAAACTATGATTTTTTTTAGATATTAACGTAATTGTGTTTTGAATTTCGTGTGTAATTATCAATTTAATTATACTAAATTGCACCATTAATTTGATCGTTATGGTAAACATTTCAATCAAGCCTCATACGTAATGTACTGATTTGTCAATTCGAAAATGTTCTTACACATTTTATTACCATGTATTTTGCATTATAAATTTCTGGAAGCCATTGTAACCTGGCGTTCACAGCAATTTTTATATACAAACATTAATTGAGAAAAGTAATTTTATGTAAACTAATGAGAAACTAGGATTTAACGATTTGAAAACCATTAAATCTACACACTTAAAATCAGAATATAAAAGTTAATAGGCGGAAGTATAGTTTCCTGAATTAGATGTCTCGTAATAATAAATTTGCATGTACTCATCCCCATTTATTTGGATGAGTTCGTTAGCCTAATTTTATTTCTATTTATTGGTCCCTCGATCTGGACCTTAATTTAAAATTACGTGGATGGTAGATGATTATTATGACATCTATTTTTTTGTTAATTGGGTTAGTCGGCCTATTTCCACATTTTGTTCACTTTTTAACACGACGTTTCGAAAGCGGACTCTGCTTCCGTCATCAGGCTGTCCTGCGAAGGACTGTTTTTCCGCACTTAAGTCGGATTTTTTCTCAAGCGCTTGACTACTCTCAGATTCGAACTTGGTACCTTTGAGTTGTGAGTCTGACACCTTTACCGCTGAGAGTAACCCAATATATATTTTTTAGAACTTATATATATATATATATATATATATATATATATATATATATATATATACACACATATTAAACTTATTCGCGGTTGCCTAGTAGTTTATTGCGCATGTTGCGCCGTAACCTATTGCGCCGATGTGTTGCGCTTAAGCTCTTCGTGTCTTTGTTCAATACATGTTCGGTGATTCCTGGTGCCCTTGCGAGTGTTGTTCTTATGCTCCTGAGTTCTCACTTTGAGTAGTCTGCTGCTCTCTACTATGTATCCTCTGCCGCACTTGCATAGGGCAGAGTGAGGTTAGGTGGTTCTCCTCGAGTGCTAGCTTGAGGAATGGCCATTATGAACCCTTCTGTTTCTTAAATAGATCACCATATAACCACTTGTAGCTGCTGCTAAAATTTATATGCTTTTTAGGATTTAGAGATAGAAAACAAGTTTAAATATAAAAATTGTTAGAAATTAAATAAAGTATAAACTTGTGTATTTTTGTTTATACAGGGTGCTCCACTTTTCGCGGAACAACACAATATTTTTTCTATTTTACTGTGTGAATTCTGTCGAAAAGGTAAGGTTTAGGATATATATATATATATATATATATATATATATATATATATATATATTGCTTAGAATTTTACGTGTATTTGTTTTTGTCCACATTCTACTAGTTTCTCTTCTTCTGATTTTATGTGCGTTTCTTGTACAAGGTTGGTATGATGTAGGGTTAGAGTAGTGTGGGTGTCTATTTAGCTATGGCATCATGAAACGGACAATGCCCTCTCTATTATTATCACCTTAAAAACAGAATTTGCCTATAGTGCAAGTTTTCTATATCTGTAATTTCTAGCCTTCCTTTGCTTTTTTTAGATGAAACCTTATAACCTTGTTTTTCGGATGCTGAGACCGAAATCGGCTGTATATCGTCCGAAGCCCCTTCTGTAAGTGTTCAAGATCAGTTTTGGTCTAAATGACAATTCTGAATGTCAGTACTGATATTGAAAACGTGTTTATAGATTTAGCGGTATTGTAGCCTGTCAATTGGGAGTTCAGTATTAGTTCCTATTTTCTCGATCTGAAATACCATTCTAATTTTTATTGGAGAACCTTTCCGCTTGTTTTATTAGTCCGTCCATGTATCATAGATGGCTGATTTGGATGTATTCGTCTATATTATAATCTTCATATCACATATCTTATTTTTTCCTTTTGCAATATAAGTGTTGTTTCTCATCTTTCCACACAGATCTGAATAAGGTGTTGAATAACTGCGTTAATTATATATATATATATATATATATATATATATATATATATATATATATTATATACATACATATATATATATATATATATATATATATATATATATATATATATATATATATATCCAGTTATTCAACACCTGTGTGTGGAACGCTATCATACGCTTTTTTGTAGTCAACATAAGTCTATATTATAGCCTGCTGGTAGTTAATTAGTAGGCGAGTAAGCGGATTAATTGCTAGAAAAGCCATAATGCACTTAAGTAGTCTCCTTGAAATATTCCTTTTTTAATCTTAGTATTACATACCTTATTTTTTTCTTTTTCGTTTTGCAATATAAGTGTTGTTTCTCATCTTTCCATACAGATCTTCAATTCGTATAGGTATTCTGTGAACAATTTTAACCAAAAATGATTATGTGCAATTTTTCACAATTCCTCTCCTAAGGAGATATGGGTGGTTAAAGAAAAATGTAAAAGTAAGTAAAGGGAATACTCTTAACAGCTGCTTAAGGCTTAAAATGATCATAAAACAAAACTTTTAATAACAATTTTCATTAACAAATTAACAAGAGCACAACATAGCACCAAAATGCACATAAAATAACGAGGTGACAAACGAAAATGGTTACAGTTGTTCAAAACGAGATCCACACTGTAAAAATCATAAGAGCAATTTTGGTTGCCTAGCAAGTATTACCACAATAAACTGAGAAAATTATTTGACGTTTCATGTCATTTGTATCAAACATTATTTGAATGTAAATGCAATTTATCATCTGCTTTCTAACAATTAGAATTAATTTAATTACCATTAAATCATAGCTTATCAATTTTCAAATGAGGAATACATTGATATGGTATTCCTGTACGGCTTGTTTAACGGCAATTGTTAGGCAGCAGCAGCAGAGTACAAAAATCGTTTTTCAAACCGTGCTCCTACTGACAAAACGATAGCGCGGATTTTACACTGCCTTCGAGAAACAGGAAGTTTTCTTAGACATCGAAGTGATCGAGAGTCTCCACGACATGAATTTGTAAAAGTGGTGCTGAGACAAGTTGAAATCGATAGCCGACGAGCATTAGACGAATAAAAGCAGGGCCACGGTTTCGAAAATTTTTCGCGAAAATGGAATGCATCCGTATCACCTTCAACCCGTTCAGCACCTTCTTCACGGCGATTTAGCTCCAAGAGTTCGGTTTTGTGAATGGATGATCACACGTGATTATAACATTCCTGTTACACTCTTTTGTGATGACGCAACTTTTTCTCGGGATGGAGTGAACAATAGTCACAACGAGCACGTTTGGTCAGATGCAAATCCTCATGAAATTACTATTACCGGATTTCAATATCGCTTCACGGTAAATGTGGGCCAGGATTATCGGAGACAGCCTCATTAAACCCGATATTTTTAATGGGAACTTAAACTCCGAAATGTCCAAACAATTGTTGGAAGAATATTTACCAGTATTGCTTGAAGATGTTCCCTTAATTGTACGTCAAGACGTGGTATTTGCAAGATGGGTCCCCTGCACACTACGGGCGTGTTGTAAAGTTATTTGCACAGAAAATTTCCCAACCGATGGATTGGTAGAAACGGACCTGTACACTGGCCACCTAGATCACCAGGTCTCACACCTTTAGACTTTTATCTGTGGGGCCATGTTAAGTCGTTAGTGTACAGGCGGAGTAAACCATCTTCACGAGAAGAATTGATTGAACGAATTTTGATGCATTTATCAATATTCGTTACAATTTCGCAAATATCGAATGGAAAAGAGAGCTGCGAAGGTGTGTGGAAATATGTATGGAGGTTGGCGGATCTCATTTTATGCATTTTTATGCTGTTGTGTTCTTGTTAATTTGTTACTGAAAATTGTTATTATGTTTTATGACAATTTTAAGACTTAAGCAGCTCTGAAGAGTATTCTCTTTACTTATTTTTACATTTTTCTTCAACCGCCCATATCTCTTTAGGAGTTAGGAAATGGGAAAAATTGCACATAATCATTTTTGATTAAAATTGTTCAAATACGTATACGAATTCTACGTAGTTCCGCCGCGGACACCCGTATATATAAATATATATATATATATATATATATATATATATATATATATATATATATATATATATATATATATATATATATATATATACCCAAGTATCGCCCAATTACATGCCTACCAGCTTTTTACATGCTTTTCATATCCATACTGTATGACTTAATATACAAACATTTTAGACGTCAACAACTTTCTTCAGGAAGAAGAAAAACGGTGTAGAAAAAGAAGCCAACGATACAAGGAAGAATAAATTATTGACTCAATTATAACAGAAAACGTCAAAAAAGAGAAATATTCACTGTACAATACTTACATTGACTACAAAAAAGCGTTCCACACACATGGCTACTCAAAGTGATAGATATATACAGAGTCATTTTTTTAACTCTTAACATAGACCGTGTTCAGTTTTAAAACGACAGGGTTAACGCAATGCTAAAATTCGACCATCATAGCAATTTGATTCTTTCGATAATTAAAAAAATTTATAGTAAATGATGCGTCGTGACGAATCATCACAACAGAACGAGGAGATGCCATGTTATTACTGATCAAATGAAGCAATGTATTATGTTATGGTAAAGAAGAATGAATATTTTCCATTACACAATTTTTTCCCGATTTTCAGTCTCAAAAGTTTAAAATAAGTTTAGATTCAAACAGTATAAATTTAGAAACCTCACGGAAGAGGATTAAAATAGAACATTTTTTTTAGTAAACTAATATTTAATTCACAACAACAATAAAGAGCTTTTAGTAAAAAAAAATAATTAAGAAGTAGTTTCTTGCTTAATTAAGTTACACGATTAGAGTAAAATTTTATTTCAAAATGAATGAATTCTCGTGAACCGCATGTTGAACAATAAAGAAAACATGAATAATATTAATAATTAATTATAACAAATATTCGAAATGGCTACATTTCATATCAGCAGTTTTTGGCATTTACTAAAACACGCTTTAATGCATTTGTTACATTTTGAAAGGATCCAATTACCATGACGGTCGAATTTTAGCAATGCGTTGACACTGTCGTTTTAAAACTGAACATGGTCTATATTCAGAGTTAAAAAAATGTCTCTGTATATATCTAGCATTTTGAGTAGCCATGTGTGCGTGCGGAACGCTATCAAACGCTTTTTGTAGTCAATAAAGTATTGTACAGTGAACGTTTCTCTTTTTTGACGTTTTCTGTTATGATTGAGTCAACAATTTATTCTTCCTTGCATCATTGGCTTCTCTTTCTACACCGTTATTCTTCTTCCTGAAGAAAGTTGGTTACCTCTAAAATGTTTGTATTTTAAGTCATACAGTATGAATGTGAAAAGCATGTAAAAAGTTGGAAGACATGTAATTGGACGGTACTTGGTTGAGTCTGGTTTTTGAGATGTCGTGCGTCATGTATTTAGGGATAGATAGAGGATTTTAAATCATATTGTATAATATGTCTGGTATGTATGAGTGTGTAGTATAAAATATTTTATCCAATAGTTCTGTATTCTGTCGACTCCAGGATTCCTACGATTCTGTAGTTTTTCAAATCTTTCTAAAGATGGCTTCTTCGATGTTACGATTCAGTGATATACGGTGTTTTTATTGTTGTTTATTTATTTATTATTATTGTTATTAAAATGAAAATTTTTAGTGTTTCAAAAGACTTGGTGGCTTCAGCTGGGCAAAGAACTCACGATATGAACAAAAATAGATATACAATCTCAAGAGTGATGGCGGTTAATGCATAGAAAGAAAATTACTGGAAACTGGAACTTAGAAAACAGGTACAATCGCATGATTGACCATAATCAGCTGAATAATGGACGATAAGTATTTTTCGGAACATATGTTATATTTAGATCTAGAATTAAACATTGTTTAAAAATAAGCCCTAATGATATTTGCACGTTACGTTGGTTCTCAATTTGGTTCTTGTATCAAAAAACAATTCAAGTCCAACTATTAAATACACAGCCATCGACACATATATTTTTGAAATCGCTACAATATCTTTGGCTTTCTTTAATATTTAAGACCTTGCGGTAGTTTTGAAAAAAAAAATGATAAAGTGGGTGTTACAGATTCCATATTTTGTTGACGTTTATTTAAGTTCTGAAACTTATTGACTACGTTACACAGGTATGTTAACTGTAAAGCATGTGTTACATTTTGTGCGGTTTAAAATGTACGGTTGTAAAATGTAGTAACGTGCTAAAAAATTGAAAATATTGTTTTTTCACTAATATATAATTATTTACATAGCGTTGAATGAAGAGAAACATTTTGAATTTTGAAGATAATAAACACACTTCATATGATAAAATGTAATTTATTGTAACCAGGTTGCGGTTTAGTAACCTTCTACAAACACGATAACAAATGTCTGGCTTCTTTTGTGCAAACAACAGATGGTGGTTATGATCTAATTTTATAATTACAATATACCTTATTAAATCAAACCACATAATTAGAACGCGAAATAATAGTACCAAATAAGTAACAAATTTGTACCCTACATATTTTAAACAAACAGAAAGTATTGAATAACCATCTGGCAAATTCAGTGAAGTCCTTAATGTAGCTAAATGATTAATAAATGCAATTGTTCTGGGTATGCTGCCTAGATTGCATTGAAAAGTAACTGTTAAATAATAACTATTATTGTGTATTATATTTCCGTTAATTATAAAAATATTAAAAGCAACATTATTCTATAACCCTAGACAACGGTTTTTCCACCTGTTAATCAATGACATTTACTATACCAATTTTCATGAGTCAGAGCAGTTTCTTTCATTACCACCTTTAGAACCCGCCTATTGTGCACAAGAGGATGCAGATTGAACTGATTTAGGTTGGCAATTCTGTCTGGTGTTGTCAAGCATTTCTTACATTAAACATTTGACATAATATAACTTAATAGATATATATGTATTAAGGGCATAATCAGAAGATTATGGCTCGAGGGAATGTTAAAAGCCCGACGCGAAGCGGAGGGCTTTTATATTCCTGAGAGCCATAATCTACAATTATGCCCGTGGTACATACAAAGCTTTATTTTATTTTGCACCATGAAATTGGAACAAAATTTTAAAAAGATTCAGTATTTTCGGCAAGTTTTTAAATGCAAATGCAGTGAAATAAAGTCGACAGTAGGCTAATTTGTTGTTACTAAGATACTGTGATATTGCTAAATTGTTGCTAAGGTACTGTTTGTTTGTAAATAATTTGCATTCTAAAATGGAAGGTGAAAACGCAAAGACTAATTTGTTGTTACTAAGATACTGTGATACTGCTATTAATATTATTATTGTTAAATTAATAAAGGTTGTATAGTAAGGTTGTTGTTTCAATAATTCTTTCAACTTAAGTGAAATATCATGCCATGGGTCAGCTGTCAATCATGCTGCTTAGCAACAATGACATTTCCGTGCTGAAGACCACATTACGCCCGCATTTGGAGGCGTATAAAGAACATTATGGTGGCAAAATAAAATAAATTATATTATTGTGATAAAATAAACGTAACCCCTGAAGCTGACATTTGACAGTTGTCAAACTGTTATTTTTCACAATCTGACAACATCGACGTCCTCTTACATTATTAATATTAGTGACGCCACTGCTCTGATTCGTGAAAATTACTATATAAACATTCTTAATCACAATATCATTTTAATAGAAAAATATCTGATGTGGAAGACACCACCTTCCAACCTACAAAATGAAAATTAAAACAAATGAAATTTTAATACCATTTTTTAAGGATAATAATCCAATCTCTTTTATAAGAAGTTCATTATGAAAATGGGCAACCTTGTAAACGCAAAAACAACAATCTATGTCAAAAGAAATGAAATAATTTTAATTTCAATTTTTTTATGATAACTATGCAACCTCTTTTAATACGTTCATAATGAAAACAGGCAACATTGTAAAAACAAAAACAATAATCTATGTCAGAATGACGTTTAAAATTTCATGGCATATAGAGATTCATAGACAAAAATACATGTTAACGTAAAAAAATTCCAAAGCCGCTCGCTTCTATAAAAAAGATCGATAATACAGCTTCAGCATTTCAATCATATTTATTTAATATTTAGATTTATTTCGCTTTACATTAAAAAACTTTATAAAGGACATTCAGCATTTCAATCATATTTATTTTCAGATTTATTTCGCTTTACATTAAAAAACTTTATAAAGGTCATTGATGTAAAATCATCATTTAAGCAAAAAAGTTCATATGTACATGGGTCCGGAAATGCTTCGTTTCCGAGATACAGGGCGTCAAAGTTGAAAAAATAAATCGCGTTTTCTTCAATATCTTTCGACTGCTTAGGAATAATTTCATGAAATTTCGTATACGGAGGTTTTTTGGGATGACAAATTCAAATTTGTGGTCCATTTAGTTGTGGTTTCTAGAGGGCGCCAGCGGAAACCATTTCGACCCCTTTAAATCGGTACAATTTTTTTGGTACTACACTGTATGCCATTTTGGACTAGAAAAATCGATTCTCCTGCCTTTTCTGCTAAAAAAAGGTATATCTTACTGAAGTCGCTAGGAGCAACCCTTTCCGAGAAAAACGCATTTAAAACTCATGATGCATTCACATTTTCGGAGGGTATTTTTTTGACAGGTTTATCAATAGGGATTCTTAATTGTTACTAAGTAACTTACCCGTTTACTTATGTATCTGTCACTTTGGTTAATTGATAATAAAAAGTCCATAATTAAATACGATAGAATGCCTAGACATAATTTATTTTCAAATTCAGAAATGCGTGATATAAGAAAATTTTGTTGGGCGTAGCCAAGCCGTGAACTTTTTCAACAACTTTTTAATAGACTTGGCGAAACTGGTGGTTTTCGTCCCAAAAGGGATTTCATGGGACCCACGCGTACCATTACTGTAGATCAGGAAGAAGAAATCGTAACTCGAGTAGCAGAAAATCCAGAAATTAGCAGTAGACAATTGGCTAGAGACACCCGAGTAAGTCAAACAACAGTATTGAGAATCCTCCAAAAAGAGAAGTTATATCCCTACCATTTTACACCGGTTCAAAATCTCCTAGCAGCAGATCTACCAGCTAGACTGCAGTTTGCTGATTTTATGCGCACTCAGCAACAACTTGACCACCAATTTTTAAACAATGTGCTATTTACCGATGAAGTCACGTTTACTCGTAGGGGAGTATTTAATTTCAGAAACAAGCACGTTTGGGATGTTCAAAATCCTCATGTTGTTAGTGAGCGTCATTTTCAACAAGAATTTAAGATTTAAGAACGTTTGGTGTGGAATTATAGGGAACTATCTCCTTGGTCCATATGAACTTCCTCCGAATTTGAATGGTCAACTGTATTTAGATTTCCTGCAGCATCATTTAGTTGATTTCTTGGATGATTTACCTTTAATTTTTCAACAAAACATGGTATTTATGCAGGATGGTGCTCCAGCCCATTTTACTATTCAAGTACGCAACTATCTTGATGAAACTTTCCCGAATCGGTGGATAGATCATGAAAGCCTAAATCCGTGGCCTGCGCGTAGTCCTGATTTCAACCCAATGGACTTTTGTTTCTGGGGTGATATGAAATCATCAGTTTACATTGGACTTATAAACAACCGAGAAGAATTATGGCACAGAAAGGTAAATGCGGCCGAATCATTCGGAAATAAGAATATTTGCTTTAAAATACGGCATTATTTTAATAAACGTATTGATAAATGTATAGAAATTAGAGGCGGGCATTTTGAACAGTTGTTATCAAAATAACATGTTTACTTTTAATATTTCTTTTTCTTTTTTAATGTTGGATATTTTAGTGCTCCTTACAAAAGTTACTTTTAAATAAATAAACATTGTAAGTTTTAAATGCGTTTTTCTCGGAAAGGGTTGCTCCTAGCGACTTCACTAAGATATACCTTTTTTTAGAAGAAAAGATAGGAGAATCGATTTTTCAAAATGGCATACAGTGTAGCACAAAAAAGTTGCAACGATTTAAAGGCGTCGAATTGGTTGCCGCTGGCGCCCTCTAGAAACCACAACTAAATGGACCAAAATTTGAATTTGTCATCCCAAAAAACCCCCGTATACGAAATTTCATGAAATCATTTCGAAACAGTCGAAAGATATTGAAGAAAACGCGATTTCTTTTTTCAAATTTGACACACTGTATCTCGGAAACGAAGCATTTCCGGACCCATGTACATATGAACGTTTTTGTTTAGAATGATGAGTTCTAGTACTCCTTTAATTTTGGCGGATTAGATAAGATTCACCTGTATGTATATATATATATATATATATATATATATATATATATATATATATGATAATAGTAATTACTCCTTTATTTTAAAGTAATTTTTCCCTGTATAATGCTGATTGCTGACTTCGAAGTGAAAATGATTTTTTGAAAGCATGTTGTAAATTCGTAAATGCGATGTAATGTAATGACCCTGTGATAAATCAGGGTTTTTGAATTGAATGATTTAGAGGACGTGGCCTTACATGAGTAGAGTATTAGTAAGGTTGTACCAAAAGAGTAAGTAAATTCCATATATTTTACATTTAATCACTCCGAAAAATATTCGCTCTCTGAATTAATAATAATATTCAGAGAAAGTAGATAGACCGTAAATAAAAAAAACGTATTACTCAAACCAAAATCAGTCACCAAAATAATCAGAAAACGTTAATTTGGTTTACAACGGAGTATTTTGTAAGATGTAATCTGAATCAGTAAAGGTTTTACTGTATATTTTGTGAAGCAAAGGATATAATATATTTAAAAAATGGAAAATAGAAAGTAACAAATTCAGATACGACCAATGTAATTAGATAATACATAGCGAAAATAATGTTGTCCCTTCTTAAAAAAGCACCTATATGAATGTTCTAGAGGATACGGTCTTACATAAGAAGCTCTATTACAGAAAACATTTATTAGTCCATGTACTACTAGATGGCGACACAGCAAACCCTAATTAGTCCTAGAAATACACCACCAAATGGTGTCACAAATTCAAATTTAACTCAAGGGGCCACGGCAGGGGGACGTAGGTCCGAGAGCATGTTCCTATACCTGTCTTACGAGTTAGCATTAGGACCCCTTATTAAAATACAAAATCAACAGATATTGAAAAAAATTTGAACTATGAATTTTTGTCGGTAAAATTATTCGACGCATCAAAAGTGCATAGAACCATAATTAATCGATATGTTTAAGTTCTATGTCTGGGTATCTTTTTTATATCTTTGAAATATGCAGCTATTTTAGCAATATTTGATAAAGCTCAAAACTGACTTTAATAAATATCAATAATAAAAACAGATGAAATATAATCTTTTTATTATGAAAAACATGTGTCATCTTTACAGGTCTTATCTATTGATTCTTTCTTCTGGTAATGTGATTCCGTAATGATTTTTCGTTACATATTGAAAATCTTGATAACCTTCGAGCGTGGGCTGATAACAAAGCGACTTCACCACATGCCTCTCAATTATTGATCTCTTATCTTTATGTATTAAAAAATAATTAAAAACTTAAAAATAAAACAAGCATATACACTTACATTCCACCAACTCTTCGTAATCCTTCATCAAATCGATAGTATCACTTTCAAACACTACTTTATAATTAATCATATTGTAACCCTTTATCAGCAGGTCGTCGGTTAATAATAATCCGCCATGAAACAATCCCAAAACCCGATTAGCTGTTAAAGATTTCAAGAGAACTAAATTAACTAAACTCAAATGTACGTATTTATAGTACCTTTCCAAGGTCAAATTAAGTGATTGAAAAATTCCCAAGGCCAACTACAAGACCACACCCGAGGTCAAACCCTCAAGGTCAACCCCAGGGACAGCCGCGAGGTCATGCTGAAGGTCAACCCCAGGGCCAGGTCCAAGGTGAATCTCAGGGTCAAATTACGTCATCCACATGGGGTCATGGCCAAATTACGTCTTGGGAATCCCCAAGGTCAAATAAAGTCAAAAACAAAATGGCGGCGACAAGTGCCCCATTACTACTCTCTCTTAATGGTTTAAGATTATTCTTTTCAGATTTTCATCTTGGTATTGGACATTTGGGCAACAAGAATGCATATTTTACACGTACATTCAATTGAAAATTTATTTATAGTGTAAGAATGGTAGCAATAGAGTATATGTATCAAACTGAAAATCGAGATAACATTAAATATTATATCAAATTTCATATACGTTTACATAAATTTTAAATGCTATCACTAATTTTCAGTTTCGTTGTTGTATAAGAATATATACATAAAATTATTGGTACTTGTTTTTCTGACTGTCTCCGACCAATATGGCGTTGTAGATACATTTCACATTACCACGCAACTCTTACATTATTTCTAAAATTTTCATCAAATGTATTCCATGGGTATGTCCACAAGTGAGTTCCACAACAGTGAACATTTCTATTGTAATTTAATTTCTTGCCAAGATGAACATTCGCATATTTCCGAATATAGACGACATAATCACCTCGGTTACTCAAAAAACGTTTACTGGGACATTATTTTGGGTTACGAGTAGAACATTATTCCAATTAATTCTATTCCTCTAGCACTGTATGTTATTAAAAAAGAATGTTCTAATTCGTCAGTGAATAGGTGAATACATTCAATTTGCTTGTATTCCAGCATATCGAATCGATACATCCTAATTATCCATGGATTTAAGTTCAAAACGAAAAAGAAAGAAGGAGCAGAAAGAGAGCGGGAGAAGAAAAAACTGAAGCTACTTGAAAGTGCAAAGACCTGCAAGACTCTGGAATCATTCTTTGGGTCACAAGGAACTCCATCGAGTAAGTCTTATTTATGACGGATACGAATGGTACATCGAAATAAAAGATATAATTGAAGTAACTTTGCCACGGGATGATTGTCCATGCATACTGCCAGGAACGTAAACCATTAGCATCCATCCGAGGTGAGACTAACATTTAAATTTCCCCAGCCAGTACAATCCATCATCTAATGCCAGTCCGAAATCTTCGATTGACGATGATAATCCTGGTTCATTCTACCAACTGACAACGCAGATTTAGCTGACGAAGATGTTGAAAAAACAAGAACTGCCACCTAATGCGGCAATCTCAAACCCATTAGCAGTTGAAGAGGAGGACACTGACGAGAGACCACATTAGCTTGAAATCGGCTCCTTTTTCAAATTACATCCAAAGCAACAGAGTAACCATCCTAATTTCAACTCTCAGAAAGCATTCAATACAGAATTTGGAACACGTCGGCAGTAGTTAACATATAGCGCCAAGAAAAACGCTTTGTTTGCAGTGTTTACTTGGCATTCAGTTCAACCGCAGAAAAAGCACATTCATTGATGGTATGTCCAAATGGAAGCACGTATACCAAAAAATTGAGGGACATCATGAGTCTATACTACATACAAAATGCTCTGAATCATACTTCATGTATATGAAGAGTTTCCTATTCTCTAACCATAGTAAGTACGACGTCTGAACGAAATGATAAGAGTAAAAGTATCAGAAAAAACAGTGCTGGCTCTTCAGTTATTACGTACCTCTTGAAATCAACTGTGAATAAATTAATCAATATAATAGCCAACAAAATTAAATATATTACTGAAGAAATCAAAAAAGCTTGTATGTATTCTATAGAAATAAATACTGCGCAGGATATCTCGACAATCGACCAAATCTCGCTTATTATTAGATATGTATATAAAGGAGAAGTTAAGGAAAAGTTATCATTCGTACCCTGTTCCGATTTTACGGGAATGGGAACATTTGACTTTATTGTTAACGAATTGACAAAACATGACATACCAATAAATAGATGCGTTGCGGATTCAACAGATGGAGCGTCCAATATGCAAGGAGCTTATAATGGTTTTGTTGCTCATATGATGAAGGACAACACAGAACATATTCATGTTTGGTGTTATGGTCATATATTGAACTTGATAATTATAGACCTATGAAATCAAGCCCTCAGCATCATCGGTGATAGGTTTGCTGAATAAAGTTGCAGTTTTCTTCAAGGAGTCATACTAGCGAATGAATGTGTGGGCAGAGATTACAGCTAGCAATACAAAGAAAAGAAAATTGTAATTAATCGGTGGAACGCGATGGTGGGCGAAAGAGAAGGCTCTATACAAAATATTTGGAAACATCATTGTACATCGCATTGATAACAGCACTTCACAACAACTTGGCAATTCGACTAATATAAATCCAGAAGTACGAAATGATCCCGAACATATCAACAGAACCTACTACAATTCTAACAGCTCATATTCTAATGAAAATATGTAGCATAACTGCAACTTTATCTAGGTATCTTCAAACACGAGAGCTAGACTTGAAGAAAGCCAATGAAATGGCAAAACCTGCTAAAACACAATTAGCTTCGTTTCAAAGAAGTTTGTCAGAGGCCAACGATGCGTCCTCAACATTCATCAATTGGGCTATGATGAAGTTTCACAGTATGGAATAGAACGACATATCAACAGAGAACTCTTTCGGAAAACATAAAATAAGTCGAAAGTAAACGCATGCCTAGGGAGAAAACTTCCAATGAGCGTCCATGTTCACGCGAAGAAGTATTCAGAGTAGAGACATTCCACGCAATAATGGATGTTGTAATCCAATCCATGATCATCGTTCTGAAAACAATTCCACTATTCGTAAGGACTTTTCAATACTCGGCCCACGAATGTTCAATGAGGTTAATGACAATATGCCAAAAAAACACCCTAGAGATATTATGCAAAAAGATATCGCATATTGTAGCAAATATTATCTTGAACAAGCTACTTGATGAATTTTCTTCCAGATCATAGCAATAACATTCAAGATTGCGATATTACATTCCTACACAGCAGCCTGCTTCATTCATAACCCGTATTCTATAGTCATCACAATTTTTTACTTACGCTTTAGCATTGTATTTATGTAATACTGAGATGAAATGGAAGATTATTTACTCAAATGCAAATCTCCTCCACTCCAAAGTCAGGAGTTTTATCATAACTGCTACGTAGGATATCCAAAAACACAGTTCCGTTACTTGATAGTGAATCAGGCAAAGTTGTTTCTGTAACCAATTTATCTTAAATTGCATTTTCTCCCATTGGATACATAATCTGAAAACGTGCTGTATATCGCCACGTTCGTTTTTTTTTTGCTTTGTGTTTGTGCTGAGTAGGCGGCGCCGCCGACCAGAATTTTACCCGCGCCGATCGCGCATCTGTCACCCGCACCTGACTCATCTTTTCAAAAAAATTAAAATGTCCTGTACATAATTTGACAAAATTGGTAAAAGAACAAATTATTTTAATTCAAAGTTTGGGTGGAAATACGTTTTATTGCTGATAACTATTTACAAAGTACAAAAATTTAAATAAGGAAAACATTATGTAAGGTTACATAAAAACATGCAAATTTGTAATTTACAAGCGTATCGTAGTCTTTGTTCAAGTAAATTCCATAGCACTAATAAAAAAACTCAAATTGTATTTTACGCAGTTCTCATAAAACAAGGTACCCGTGAGAACATTTGCATTGTTACAATTTTTAAATACGTAATATTCCACATCTATCTAGTTTAAAAGTCATAAATTTCAAGCAATTATATGTCATTGTTAGAAAATTATAGTAACTGGTTTAATAAAAAATCTTGGTTTCATTCTGTATACGTTTGACATACTTATTTAACTAAGGTCGCTTAAATTTAGTGTAAACGCAAAAAAACTAGGTAAAATAGTGACGAACAATTTCACAGTAGCGTTCCGAGGTAATAATGAAGTAACAGCTACGTTAAATATTATCAAAACTACGAAGGACTAAAAACAACAATAACCAAACTAAACTCAAGTTACTAAAATTACATTTCATAAGATATCTTAAGGATTACTGTAAACCACTTGAGACTATTATCATACGTCCAGATATTATACGTCCACTGAAGGGAACTCGAGTGGCGTCCATTCTAGGATTATTACTGACATAAATAGTAGTTTCTATTGTAATGAAAATTTATTACGATATACAGAAATGAACATACATAGGTAACTTTCACTAATTAACATTATCTTGAGCCATTTGAATATTGCCAATATTATTACCTTAATGGATATTTGCGTACCCTTTCTATAAATTGACTAAATAATGCAAATAGATTCTAAAATAAAGAAGCACTTCTTACAATCCTTCCGGTAGCGTAGATAGTGTTGTAAAATTGCGCGCAAACATACGGTTATTTCCAAACCCGAATATCAAACGTTTTTAAGTTAATACCATTGTCAAAAAAAAAAGGAAGTGAGGGCATTCTTCGTTGGTTCGTTACTTAAGGCAGAATTTTGCCTCGCGTTCTTTTTTATTTTCGAGTTTATATGACACATCTTTACCAGAAATTGAATGAGACGGTGTGATTGATGTTTGGTTTTATCATTCAGAATCCTGCATTATTTTTGAATTATTTTAGCATTATCATTTTAGCGTCCACTTCGTGTTTGACATTAGGCAACACCCGTTCTTTCCAGCAGTCTCATTACGCAGGTACTGCAAATACCTTCTCACGGATCAATAACTTTTAGGCTGCTTTAATTACAATAACTTACTTGAAGTATTTAATTAAAATATATATTATCTTAATTGGAAATATTTTCATAACGAGTTTTTGGAATACTTTACCATATTTAATTGAAATACGTTGGATTATATATTACTTTATGCGCAAAAACAAAACGCACTGAAAACTGAAGCTTTATTAAACATGAAATTTAAATAAACATTCCAGTGATGTGAATTTGAAGTTTTTCTGCGAAAAACGTGTTCAGTGTGTACGCCACTGCGGTCCATGCAGTAGTCATAACGCTTAAGAAGATTGCCAAGTAAGTTTGTAAAAATAATCAGATGCATTCTTCTGAAAAAGTCGATATTTTCACGGAGTTCATTAATAGTTGCCGGTGGGTTTTCCGTAAAAACAGCTTGTGTAAGCATCAAAGAGATCAGGTGAATGAGAAGGGTAAGAAAAGACCATGTTACGGGAAATTACGCGAGTAGAATAGGTGCACTTTAGCTTTCACTTTTGACCTTGGGATTTCCCAAGGCCCCCACATGTGGGACGTATTTTGGCCTTGAGATCGACCTCGGGTTTGGTTTTGGAGTTGAGCTGGAATTTTTATTCTAATAAAGGGTTCTAGTCTTGTAAGGCTGTTATAGGAACCTGTTCGTGGGGTTCGCTCCTGGTATAAAAATTGCATTCTAATAGTGGTGAAGAAGAATTGATAGATAAGACATGTAAAGATGATGACAAGTGTTTTTCATAATAAAAAGATGTAATTCAATGCATAATTGTTATTAAAATTATTACATTTCTATTAATTTCCATTTGAGGCTTATGGCCTTTACCTATATACGAATTTTCTTACAACAACGTACATATTTTACCTTGAGAAAAAGTCTCCTTCAACATTATACATATAAATGAGTAATTAACTTGCCTGTTTGCTTTACAAAACACGCTTTAAAACGATTTTCACCTTGAGAGTGTTAAATTATGCGTACAAGGTTTAAGCAGAAATAAAATGCATTAATACGTTGATTAATAGAGATATGCCTTATAGATTATTTACGCTTCATTGTGTACTCCTTTTAATAGTGCTATCAACTATCAATTAAAGGTAAATATTGAAGGTCCACTGTTACAATTTACAATATACTATTTTACCTTGAGAAAAAGTCTCCTTCAGCATTATACATCTAAATGAGTAATTAACGTGCCGGTTTGCTTTACAAAACGCTTTATAACGATACTCTCCTTGAGAATGTTAAATTATATGTACATAGTTTAAACAGAAACAACATGCATTAAATGGTTACACATATTCATTATAGATTGTTCACGTTTCATTGTGTACTCCTTTTAATAGTGTTATCAATTAAAAGTAAATATTAAAGGTCGACTGTTAAAATTATATGTACAAGGTTTAAGAAGAAATAAAATCCATTAAATGGCTACACGTATGTATTATAGATTGTCTACATTTAATTGTGAGCTTCTTTTAATAGTGTAAAAATTGTTTCAATTTATAAATTGACTGGATTGTCTTAGTATTAATAATGATTAATTGGGGTCTTCTTTATACCTTACCCATAAGTAAGTTTATGTTTTAGTTTAGGGATGACGTTTTAAAATCAATCGTTATTACTTTTAGTACACAGTTTAATTACGTAAAATTCATTATTGATATGGAATATTACATTTTCTATAAAAAACAGTAAAATATATTCTTAGCCATAAAGTTTATAATACAGTAACTACTCTTTATTTTATAGGTCAGGGTTTTTTTTTATGATTGTGGACCTGAACAGGCTAAATTTGGCCTATCGTGCTAAAGCACTCAGGAACACTTAGGAGGATGGACAGAGGGATAATGAATTGCCAATAGATGCCTATGAACAGCTACCTTAAATTTTCTCATATCATAAGTGAAAGGAAAGCAGGAACTAGGGAGATCATTCCAGAGTTTAGAAGCCGTGTAGAAAAATGTGGATTGCGCCCGTTTGGTACGACAAGTGGAGAGTTGTACTGCATACTGATGATGTGAATGAGCGAACCGAGTGTTTCTCGCAAAGATAGCCGAGATGGTATCAAAGAATATAATTCAGCAGCACATTAGCCGTTGTAATAACGATAATACAAAGAAAGATCTGAAACCATCCTTCTATGCTCAAAGGACTGTACGTGAGAAGTTAAGGACGGGTCATTTATAAGTCTAATCGCTCTCTTTTGAATACGATCAACGATATCGAGAGCATATTGGGGAGCCTATTTTACGAGCAGCTGTTTTGGTAGCTGACAGAAGATGGTTAACCCATGAGAGATTTAAAGATACAGTCGTACCCAACAGAGTAATAGAGTCTGAAAACCTAAGAACTGAGCCATTCATACTTACAATAGGAAATGATCGATCTTTTTTGGCGGGCACAAGGCAACACTGAGTTTTGTTTAGCATTAAATTTAACTAGATTATTGCTTCCCCATTCAAGAATACGTTGAATGTCTTTGTTGATTGAATTTTCCATTTCAGCTTTAATTTATTGATTTGACATAGAAGGTGGATTATCACTATGAGTAGACTGAGATGAACTACAATGAAGAGTGCTATCGTCAGCAAAGCAATGGATGGGGTTAGTTGTTGAAGAAATAAGGTCATTTATGTACAGCAGAAAAAGCGTAGGCGCTATAACGGATCCTTGTGGTACGCCCGCGTTAATGCTAACTTCTTTTAAAAAAAAGGCATCAACTACGACACGTATTCGTATTTTATCAAGGATGAGCGTATCATTTAACCCAAACGAGGTGAGTTTGGCAAGTAAACACTTATGCCAAACTTGGTCAAATGCCTTTGAGATATCTAAAGCGACTACAACAGTTTCACCGGACTGATCTACTGTATTGTTCCAAACTTGGGTCACATATGAAAGAAGATCACCTGTTGAACGACTTTGCCTAAAAAAAAGTGCTACGTTTAGCAGTAAATTATCGAGAACATCCCAAATCGAGGCAATCTACAATTTCCTATGTTAAATATTAGTGTGAAGACATTTTCAGCAGTCAAGACTTTTGGGGTGGGCGGTTCCTTTATTTTCAAATCTGAATTAAGAGTGACGTAATTTAGCTTATCTGGATCTTCATAGAGAGAACATCACTATCAGCAGCAAGAGTTTGAGATACATTTTCTTACCTACTTCATCGATTCCGTCTTGAGCGGTTATATTGTAATAGCTTATTAATAAGTAAAACAGCTAATACCCCTGATACTGCTTCATAATAATAATAATAATACTCACTCGGTGGTAATTATACTTTAAATACATGCAGCGGGTAATATACAATCTTTATTTGCTAGGACTAATTCGGATTTTGTTTGTGGCAACATTCAGTGGTATATTTTTAAATCAAACAATCAGATCAATCTCAATCAATCAATAATCAACCAAATCAATCTCAATCAATCAATCATAACTTACAGCTTGCGAAACCCAGCTTACAGTTCAAAAATACTGATTGGACTAACTTAAACCTTGCTGAAACCAATCAACCACAATTCAAAAATGTCAAACGGATTTAACTTAATCATACAAAATCAGCTCTCAATTAAAAAAATAGTAGTCTGATTTAACTTACAGTGTGCAAAAGAAAACCAGCCTCACACTTATTTCTAATTGCCCATCTAACCGTTCTTTCGCATTAACTGCAGCATTGTTAGTGCATGTTCGAGCGCCGTTAGGAAAACATGTTTATTAATAAAAATTTAAGGAAAGCTTAGCGTTTGAAAATATATTATAAAAAACAATACATCATTTTCGTTTTTTATCCGTCTTCTTCTTCTTCGACCATGGTTCGTCGCTATCATCATCATAGGTTTGAGACTCGTCCCTCCCCTCTATCTCATCGCTCTACTTCCTCTTCTGCGAATCATTACCATCTTCTTGGATTTGAGATACATTAACCTCATCTACGTCATCGTTTCCACCTTCAAACGCACGGTCTAGGTCAGGTAAATAACCGCGCGCGAGTATTGACCTAACTTCAACCTTGCGTTTATAAATCTAACCTAATACTGTAGATCCAGATAAGCTAAATTACGTCACTCTTAATTCAGATTTTAAAATAAGGTTTTGACTGCTTAAAATGTCTTCACACTAATGTTTAACATAGAAAATTGTAGATTAACTAGATTTGGGATGTTTTCAATAATTTACTGTTAGACGTAGCACCTTTTTTTTGCAACCCTGACCTATATAAATAAAGATTAGTTACACTTACTTATGAGTGAGGTATAAAGAAGACCCCAATTAATCATTATTAATACTAAGACAAGCCAGTCAATTATTAACATTCAAGCAATTTTTACACTAATAAAAGGAGCTCACAATGAAATGTAGACAATCTATAATTTAATGCATTTTATTTCTGCTTAAACCTTGTACATATAATTTAACATTCTCAAGGAGAAAATCATTATAAAGCGTTATGTACAGCAAACCGTCAAGTTAATTACTCATTGATACGCATAATGCTGAAGGTGACTTTTTCTCAAGGTAAAATAAATAAATATTGTAAATTGTAACAGTCGACCTTCAATATTTACTTTTAATTGATTGTTGATATCACTATTAAAAGGAGTACACAATGTAACGTAAACAAACTATAAGGCATATGTGTATTAATCAACGTATTAATGCATTTTATTTCTGCTTAAACTTTGTACATATAATTTAACACTCTCAAGATGAAAATCATTTTAAAGCGTGTTTTGTAAAGCAAACAGGCAAGTTAATTACTCATTTATATGTTTAATGTTAAAGGTAAAATAAGTACGTTGTTGTAATAAAATTCGTTTATAGGTAAAGGCCACAACCCTCAAATGGAAATTAAAAGAAATGCAATAATTTAAATAACAATTATGCAGCCTCTTTATAATAAACCCTATTACGAAAATCACATTGTAAAACAGTTATCTAGGCCATAATTGGGTTTTAAACTCAGATAGAAATTAATTAATAGGCATAAATACAATATGTTAACCTTAGATACTGACAAAACTTGAGCTAACGCTTAAATCCAGCCTTAATGACAGCATAGAACATAATCGTTTAAGGTCTAGGTTTTTATATCTTTGAGATATTTTTGATAAAAATCAGACCTGGCCCTAATAAATATTAATAATAATAAACACACATTAAATAACATCTTTTTATTATGAAAAACACTTGTCATCATCTTTACATGTCTTATCTATTAATTTTTATAGCAGGAGCGAACCCACGAAGAGGTTCCTACAACAGCCTTACAAGACTAGAACCCTTTATTAGAATACAAACTCCAGCTCAAAGCTAACTCCGGGGTCAACCACTAGACTAACTCCAAAACCAAACCCAAGGTCGATCTCAAGGCCAAAATACGTCCCACACGTGGGCGGCCTTGGGAATTCACAAGGTTAAAAGTGAAAGTTAAAGTGGCCCTATTCTACTTACGCGGACTCTAAAATTTTCTTGAAATAGTCCTAAGGATGCTGCCGTGGTCTGGCAAGTAGCTCCATTCTGTTGAAACCATTGGGTATTGAATTGGATGTTTCTGGCACGGTCGAATTGTTGAGGTCAATAAAAAATGGTGTCAAAATATGTTCTCTATTTCGCACCTGATTCAAGGTAACGAGTCTTCTACGCTCGTCTTCCACGAAGTAAGGACCTAATAAGCCATTACCTGACACTGCGCACCAAATCGTTGCACGTTTATTGTGCAGGGGTTTCTCTATGATAATGTCTGGCCGTTCAAAACAAAGAAAACGATTTGTCGATTGATAAATTCATTCAGATCGACATGGCATTTGTCCGAAAACCACAGATTTGAAAGAAATAACGGTTGTTCATAAACCATTGCTAACGCTGAAACACGGTGCAAAACTTTTGCTTGCTTGTCTGTATTATTCAAGCGTTGCCCACCAAGCTTCTTAAACATTCTTCGGGTAGACGTTTTACTCAAATTCATTTTTAGAGATGTTCTGCGGAGACCTCTCTATGGAGATTTTTAACATCTGTTGAAATAGCCTTCCTTGGTTCGCATTAGTTTACACGGTAACTGAACGAGTATACAGCCTTTGTGTTTCGTGTTAGGACGATTCCTGTGTGTCAAATTTGCAACGACTCTTAACAAGTCCTCACTAGTCGGTGGTGGCTTTTGAAACTCTTCCCGAAATTGATTGGGAACCATTACCAAATTAGGTCCATTTGACCGTCCATTACCGTATGAGCGAAAATAAAAAAAATTGTCTTGCGTTCTAAGCGCCATATCGAACCTTTTGACAGCTTATTCGAATAAACAATGTGTAGAGATGCCATGATCACTGTTGTCACTTATGTCACTTGACGCGATTATATTTTACAAGCTTTCTGATTTCAGTGCATATACGTATGAAGTTATAGAAGGTTATACAATCTTTTTTTCCACTAACGCTAAATCGACTTATTAGCTGATTTTACAACGTTTGGCAAAGTTTGGTCAAGATCGGGCATGATGTTTGTGTGTGTGGATGTAGGTTAGTATCCAGAATAACTCCAGAACGACAACACGTTATGTACTTCAAAATTCGTATTTAAGCTTGTTTTCATTTCTCCTGGAGCTAATTAGATTTTGAGAAAAATTCAGCGGCGGAAAGGGGGGTTATATTAGGAGCAGTTTTTGGTTTTTATCAAATATTTCTGTAACCGCTGTACATTTCAAAGATATAAACATACCAACATACAGACCTTAAACATATCGATAATTACATTCTATGAACTTTTTGGATACGACGCGTAATTTAGCGGCAAAACAGGTCTTAAGGTAGAATTTAAGTGTTGCCACAAATTTTTTCAATATCTGAAAAACGATTAATTTTATAAGAAATTTTTTTACCGAAAGTTTAATTTTACATAACTTTTCTTTACAGTTTCTTAATAAAAGAGGAATAAGTCTAAAAATTAATTAAGTAGAATTGAAAATTCTTAAACTGTATTATTGATATTTTATAGAAGTGGGCGGCTTTGGAATTTTTTTTAAGTTACCATCTAGATGTCTATTAACCTCTATCTGACGTGAAGTTTTAAACATCCATCTGACGTAGATGATTGTTTTTACCTATTTTCCTTATTAACATATTAAAAAAGAGGTTGCATAATTATTAGGTTAGAAGGCCGTGCGTTGTTCCATACCAGATATTTGTTTATATTATTGGAATATATTTTAGTAGAAACCGCCTGATTGCCTTACATCGATTACCATACTTGATTACATTAATTATCAGCCTTGAATTTACTCTTACATGCGTTAAATTATTTCGTACTGAAGTAACATCAGTTTTGTTTATAAATTTAACCACATCCACTCCTCTGAAAAGTGCTATTTTGTGCTTTCTTTTGGAAGCGCAAATTTGTACTTTGCGCTCGGTGGTAAGAAAAATATTTTGAGCTTCCAAACCTACATACGCATATGTAGGTATAGAAGGATATGCAATGAACTTTTTTTCACTATCGTTAAATCGACTTATTACATCATTTAGTTCCGTTTGACAAAGTTTCGCTAAGATTGGCCAGGATGTCTGTGCGTGTGGATGTATGCTAGTATCCACGATAACTCATAACCATAATACGTGCGTGCTTGAAATTTTGTATTTAACATCATTTCATTTCTCCTGAACCTGATTAGATTTTGGGAGAAATCCATCGGTGGACAGCGGGAGTTTATTATAGGGACAGTTTTTGGGTTTTATCAAATATTTCTGAAACAGCTGTATATTTCAAAGATATAAAAATACCAAGATATAGATATTAAACATATCGATTAATTAAATTCTATGCAATTTTTGATATGAGACGTAATTTAGAGGCAAAAATTCCTAAAGTATAATTTAAATGTTAGTTCAAAATTTTTTCAATATCTGAATAAAGATTAATTTTATAAGAAAATAACTTCAAAAAACTTTTTAGAGATGATTTAATTTCACATAACTTTGCTTTATAAAGTATTTTAATACGAAGCCGAAATGCGTTAAAAATTAATTAACTAAGGTTGAAAATGGTTAAACTGTATTTATTATCGATATTTTTGTAGAAACAGGCGGCTTTGGAATTTTTATTTTGAAGTTGGCATCTAGATGTCTATTAACCTCTATCTGACATGAACTTTTAAACGTCCATCTGACATAGATTGTTTTTACAATGTTGTCCATTTACGTTATGAACATATTAAAACGAGGTTGTATTATTGTCCTAAAAAATTATTACTAAAATTATTTCATTTATTTCAATTTCCACTGTAGGTTGGGAGGCATTTTGTATTTTGGTAAATTTCGTAATCGAACTTCGACCATTCCTAAATTTAATTTGTTTAACGTCGTATACTTGAATAAATGATTATTATGTTTTTTTTACACAGGGTGGCATATATGTCAGTTTCTCCAAATTTTATATTTTACAAATGAATTGGAAGTTTATTATATGAACCCAAACTTGTTATATGAAGTGTAATTACCTATTATCCTAAAATGTTACAACAGTTGTTATTAAATATATACGTTTTGATCGTTGCAAACTGATCGTGGACGATCACACTTCGGGGCATTTAAAACGCTTCCTGTGCTTTCAAATTTATTATTCAACTTCCGCATATGTTGCCAAGTCGGTATCGACACACCAGGACACTTAATAGTAAATTCTACGATTATTTTAGCATAATTCTTATGGTGCTTCCACCACAACTGCAGGATAAAAACTCGTTCGGTTGTAAATATTTCGAAACCACACCAAAAAGGAAAAATAACTGCACATAGACTCACTTCACAACAATGAATGATCTAAGTATTGTGGCCAGCGTAACATTATTACCAACCCATCGAAACAAAGTATCCTATTTCATGGGGAAACTGACAATATGCGCCACCCTGTATACGATAATTGTGACATTTTGTGTATATTTCTATATAAAATATTTGTATAACTTGAACAATTGAATCGAGGGAGTGACCACTTGCCAAATCTATCACTTGTGGAACAAATGTTGAGCAAATGTAGAAGAAATTTTCAAAGAACGAATATTTCTTGGAAATGAGAGCCAGAAATAATATTTTACGTCCATATTTCGGCTTCATGGTGTAATATCATTATAAATTAGCTATTTTAAATTCAGAAACATTTTCGCTGTTGTACAGGGTGACCAACTAAGAATGCGAGGTACTGTATCTGGGAAACTATACATCGTAGAGGCTTGCGGAAAAAATGTTATTACTAAAACGGTCAATACAAAAACCTGGAAAATATTTTCATGTTTCTGAAATGGCCGCTAGGGGGCGTAACTGCAATCTTGAATCTAAAAAAATGATTATTATAAGTTTTTGTTATGAACGAATAAGTTCAAAGGTAAATATGTAATTAAAAATTATTATTAATTTTTTTTTTTTTTTTTTTTATTAAATACATAAATAAAAAGTTTACCTCGAGTAGGATTCGAACCTACGACCTGTACTTTGCTAGAGTACCGCGCTACCAACTGCGCCACCAAGGTTCAAGCCCCAATCGATGCAAATTTTGTCTTTATGTATGTAGAACTGATGTAAATTCTAAATATAATGAGATTACAGTCAAATTACTTATATTAATGGAATGTGAACCTGCAATATCGCAAGGATTCACACATACCAAAGCAACTTGACTAATATTAAATTATTATAAGTTTTTGTTATGAACGAATAAGTTCAAAGGTAAATATGTAATTAAAATTATTATTAATTTTATTAAATACATAAATAAAAAGTTTACCTCGAGTAGGATTCGAACCTACGACCTGTACTTTGCTAGAGTACCGCGCTACCAACTGCGCCACCAAGGTTCAAGCCCCAATCGATGCAAATTTTGTCTTTATGTATGTAGAACTGATGTAAATTCTAAATATAATGAGATTACAGTCAAATTACTTATATTAATGGAATGTGAGCCTGCAATATCGCAAGGATTCACACATACCAAAGCAACTTGACTAATATTAAATATATTTTATTAGTTCAAAGGTAAATATGTAATTAAATATTATTACGATTTTATTAAATACATAAGGTAAAAGTTTACCTCGAGTAGGATTCGAACCTACGACCTGTACTTATGCTAGATTTTATCGCGCTACCAACTGCGCCACCAAGGTTCAAGCCCCAATCGATGCAAATTTTGTCTTTACCTCGTATGTAGAAGATGTAAATTCTAAATATAATGAGATTACAGTCAAATGTACTTATATTAATGGAATGTGACCGCGCTGCAATACTGCGCCACCAAGGATTCAAGCCCCAAAGCGACTTGACTAATATTAAATGTCTTATAAGTATTGTTATGAACTGATGTAAAGTTCTAAATATAATGAGATTACAGTCAAATTACTTATAATTAATGGAATGATGAGCCTAAGTTTACCTCGCAGTAGGATTCGAACCTACGACCTGTACCTAGAGTACCGCGCTACCAACTGCGCCACCTAAGGTTCAAGCCCCAATCGATGCATAATTTTGTCTTTATGTATGTAGAACTGATGTAAAGTTCTAAATATAATGAGATTACAGTCAAATTACTTATATTAATGGAATGTGAGCCTGCAATATCGCAAGGATTCACACATACCAAAGCAACTTGACTAATATTAAATTATTATAAGTATTTGTTATGAACGAATAAGTTCAAAGGTAAATATGAATTTAATTCTTATTATTGAATATGTATTAATCATAAATAAAAGTTTACAGTAAATTACTGCTTACTTAATGGCTAATGTGACCTGCAATACTGCGCAAGGATTCACACATACCAACAACTTGACTAATATTAAATTATTATAAGTTTTGTTATGAACGAATAAGTTCAAAGGTAAATATGTAATTAAAATTATTATTAATAATAATTTTATTTTTATTATGTATTTAATAAAATTAATAATAATTTTTAATTACATATTTACCTTTGAACTTATTCGTTCATAACAAAACTTATAATAATTTAATATTAGTCAAGTTGTTTGGTATGTGAATCCTTGCGATATTGCAGGCTCATTCCATTAATAGAATTGACTGTAATCATTAATTTAGAATTTACATCAGTCATACATAAAGACAAAATTTGCATCGATTGTTGATTCATGTCGTTAATAATATCGAATTACTGAGTAAACTTTATTTATGTATTTAATAAAATTAATAATAATTTAATAAAAATGATGTTTCTGGGAATTCTGCTATATTAACCTAATAAAAAAATAACTGATCTTTGAAGTCGAGGATAATTTGAACTTTTTTTTGTTTGGCACTGTTTGACGTATCTATAAAAATAAAGTAGTAGAGGGTATTCAAAGGTTTCCTTAAATCACCCCCCCCCGTATCTTCAAAACGGCTAATCCGATTTTAACAAACTTGGGCGCGTTGAAAAGAGCTTTTCTTGGGCTACAAATGTTAATACAATTTAACTTTTGTTAGTTTCACATGTCATCGCTAGAGGGCTTTGTTCGACATTCCGACAGAAACAGTTAATTTTCGCAAAAACATTAAATGCATTGGTATGACTTTTTTCATGAACAAGTAGCTAAATGATGCCTAAACAAGCTCGCGAAAACCGCATTTCGATATCTTGTTCCTAACCTAAAATACCGCCCAAAGAAGACTTTATACGAAAATACCTTAAATTTTTATTTTTTTTCTGGAATTGTTTCTATTATGTAAAAAGGACTGATTTAAAGGAGGAAGGTTTTTAATGCCCCCGTAAATGCTCGAAATACTGACCATCACTCTGTGCATTGCTGAGGACTCTTATGGGTAGACAAAACTGCAGCTTCAATTTCGGCTCTGAACAGGTTACCTGGATATTGCGGTTTTTAATGTTTGTAAATTTATTCACCGGAATAAAATCACTCTTTTTGAAATTACTGCGGGCAAGTAAGCAATGCTAAAAGTTATACGAAAGGCCTCTTTTTTGTTTATTTAAATGCATATTCACTATGGATATATACGAAAAATACAATTAATAGAAGCAGGCAATGGAAACAGATACCTAAACAAAACGTACATAATCCTCAAATTGTCAATAGTAGTCAATACTTTTGCGTTACTTTGAACAATTTTTGTGCTTTCAAAATGCGTTTTACGAATAATGAAGCTGTTGATATGCTTGCGATTTATTTTGAATGTCTTCAGAATGCCGCAGTAGCTAAAAGAGTTTACGCGGCTCGATATCCAAATCGGCGTCCTTGCGATGTAAGAATTTTTCCCCGATCAGTGGCGTGCTTACGAGCGAATGGTAGTTTTCGGCCTACGTTTCAACGGCAAAAAATGGAAGAACACAAGAAAATATTAACCGTGTACTGGGCTATATTTGAAGGAAATCCTCATGTTAGCACAAGAGTTATTATCCACTGAGTTGGGCATATCACGGGCAACGGTTCAAAATATTTTGAAGGACCATAGGTAAGTTCTAATGGCCATCAAAATATATAGGTATTCGTTTAACCTTTTTTTAATTACTTTAAGAATGCACCGTTTCTGTCGGAATGTCGAACACAGCCTTCTAGCGACGACATGTGAAACTAACAAAACTAAAATATTATAACATTTGTAGCCCAAGAATAACTCATTTCTACGCGCCCAAGTTTGTTAAAATCGGCTCAGCCGTTTCGAAGATACAGGGGGTTATTTAAGGAAACCTTTGAATACCCCCCACCGCTTTATTTTTAAACATACGTCAAAAAGTGCCAAACAATCAGTTATTTTTTTATTAGGTTAATATATCAGAATTCACAGAAACATCACTTTTTTAGATTCAAGATTGCAGTTACGCCCCCTAGCGGCCATTTCAGAAACTTGAAAATATTTTCCAGGTTTTCGTATTGGCCGTTTTAGTAATAACCTTTTTTTTTGGGCAAGCCTCTATGATGGATAGTTTCCCAGATACAGTACCTCGCATTCTTAGTTGGCCCTGTACATGTAATTAATAATTTATTAAAGTTGGGGCGGTTTTGATCAATTATTTGAGTAAATAGAAATATTAATACCTAATTCTATTTCTGAAAGTTAATCGTTAATAAAGCAATGATTGTGATACACAATCAAACATATCAAATTCCATGAATGAAGGCTGTAGTCAATAAAGATAATTATTAGTAAATAGCTAATAAAGTTTAAACCTACATCTAAAGTAAGCCAAACGAAGTTTTAAATTTAAAACTCGTAGTTTATTAAATCTGTAGTTATGTTTTATGTTTCAATGAATTGTTATGGTTTAAAACAGAATTTTATACGTTTTTGTGTCGAATGTGCAGAGTATTTAAAAATAGATTGATTGAAAACAACGTGAAACATATTAAACCATTAACACTTGGGGAGTACCGGCAGAATGGTCGCTAGATAAAACCCCAAATTCAGTGTATAAATAAAATGGCAACCAAAAACAATAAAATTTCCACCTCGGATTCTTCATGCGAGCGTGCTTAACTATGTAACGATGTTAATTACTTCAGAAAATATCAAAAATGATATTTCATTTTTAAAAGATGAATAATCAACCATTCACAAACGACGATCAATAAATACTTGTACATTAATCATTTTTTAATTATAGCGCGATACTGCACATTTGAAATGCTATAAAAGCGATAAAGCTTACTATCTAAACGCAAGGATAATCATAAAAAAATATTGCAGACCGTTGTAGTGCCGCCATAGTTAGCAAGCCGTGAGGTATTTTTAATGAAAAACCTTATGTCTTGGTACGATTTTCCCACGTAACTTTTTGCATTTTCCCTAATTCTATTTTACGCATTTATTTTGTCAGATCCCTATATTTTGTGGCTTTATGTTTTTCCTCTGACTTCATGCGTTCCGCTGATTGACCTCCCAAAAATTGAACAAACTTCCCTGCTATATATGAATGGTTTACTCTCATTTTTCTTTTCTTCTTATTAGAACACTTTTTTTCACGTCTGTCGAGCTAGCCCCCCCCCTGGTAAAAATAAAAAACAAATACATGAAAATTAAGAGCTATTTATGACCTTTTATATTCCGCAAATTAAAAATTTTGAGCTCGCCATACTAGGGAGGAATTGAAAAAGATCGACTCGACATCGACTCAGCCCCCCATCCCTTACAAATCAAAATATTGAATCGTTCTTTGCCACACAATTAGGAGCTATTTATGAGCTTTTAAAATAATATAATTTAGATTGTTGGGCTCATCGTTTTAACCCGAAAACAACCCTTTAAATAATAAAATACTTATCTTTTTTGTTTTTTTTTAATGGTGTATTTTAAATTATACAATCTAAACGTTTCGATAACACTTACAATTATCCTCGTCAGTAGTAACATCTGTTAAAAATTGTTAAAGATGTTGTAAACAATTTTGTCAAAGTAGAAAAATTAAAACATAAAACACCAGCCTGCTATTAATATAACAGTTTGAGAAACGTATAAAGCCAACTATAAAATTAAATTTTAGTAAAGAATAACTAGGTCATTAAAAATTAAATATTGTTAAACTGCCTTAAAGATGACAAATCAGAACACTCTCTACGACGAAAGCAAACAATGAAAACTGTCAGCCAAAAAACACATTTAACAAAATTTAATCATGTTATGATGTAAGTGTAAAGTTGTGAAAAACTTCAATTTCAAAATGATAGAAGCATTCACACATTTTTTTCATTTCTCAAACTGTTATATTAATAGCAGGCTGATGTTTATGTTCTAATTTTGCAACTATGACAAAATTGTTTACAACATCTTTAACAATTTTTAACAGATATTACTACTGACGAAGATAACTGTAAGTGTTATCGAAACGTTTAGTTTGTATAATTTAAAAAAGATAAGTATTTTATTATGTGTGATAATGGTATAAGTTTACATTTTCATAAACCCTTTAAATAATTTAACTCAAGTGGGAAACTACACTAAAATTGAAAAAGTAATTCTTTTGCAGGTAAATATTGTTTATTGATTTAAGAGCTCTCAAAATACGTATTTTAATTTTTGACCCGCAACCCCTTGACGGTAAAACCTCCCCTCTCTTTCCGGGCACAGGAGAGAACTATGCTTAAAGTGAAAAAGTAACTATTTTGTAGGTAATTATTGTTTATTGATTTATGGGCTCTCGAGGTACGTCTATTTTGATTATTAAGCTGCAACCCTTTTACCGTAACAACACCTCTCGTACCTCCAGCACACAAGAGAGCTTTACTTAAATTGAAAGAAATTAACTGTTTTATAATTAAATACGTTATATTTAAATATAATTTTATTTTAAATTTAGATTTAAAAAGATTCCTCAGTTGCATACTTTGATTTAAAAAAAATGTTTATGAATAGAATGCGTGTATTTTAATTATTCAACTGCAATTCCTTTAAAATAAAACTAGTCCCAGATCTTTCCAGCACAACAGAAACTGTACTTAAAGTAAAATAATTTGTTTATCGATTTACGAGCTTAGTGTTTGGTCATTATAAGAATAACCACCCCGCGTTTTCTTCACTAATAACAAGCACTAATAATATAAAATATTAAATTATAAAACAGTTAATAAAAAACATTCTATTTCCTTCGTTTTAGGGAAACGAGGGGTAGTTTTACCGTAAAGGGGGCTGCGGGTCAAAAATCAAAATACGTATTTTGAGAGCTCTTAACTCATTAAACAATATTTACCTCCTAAAGTTATTTTTTTAATTTTAGTGTAGTTCTCACTTGAGTTCAATTATTTAAAGGGTTGTTTTGAGGTTAGCTCAAAAATCGAAATTATATTATTTTAAAAGTTCATAAATAGCTTCTAATTCTGCCGCAAAGGGCGATTCAATATTTTTATTTGTAAGGAATGAGAGGGGGAGCTGAATCTACGTCAACTCAACCCCCCACTGAAATATTTAAATTCCTCCCTAGTATGACGAGCTCAACATTTTTAATTTGCGGAATATAACACCTCATAAATAGCTCGTAATTTTCATATACTTATTGTTTTAGGGCGTGTGAAGTTAGCACCCCGACAAAGGGTTCCAATAGTTCTGATTAGAGTTCTAGCTTCCTTTTAAATAGTTTAGAAGTACTTTATAAAAAATAAAAAGTGTTCCGCTCATTCACGGTGCCAAATTTTAATTTGAAAAATGCAGTGCTAACTTCACATCGAAAATTGAGATCCAGTAGTTCTGATAAGCTAAATTACAATATTTTGCAAAGTTCTAAAGTCTGATATGAAAAAAATTTTTTTTGAAAATTAAAAATTTTTGAAAATTCAATTTTGACATGCAATAGTTCTAATCAACTATTGATGTTATTTTGTTCATCCTTAAGAGTTCTCGCTAATTAAAGAAAAATTATAATCAACGATGAAACAGTTACCAGTCATTTTACTTAAAAAAAAGAAAATGTTAACAAAAAATGTTTCTAATAGTTCTCGCAGCAGATTTGGATAGTATTCGAAAAGTTCTGAATGAAATTCTTATGATCGAAAGCGATCCGATTAATATTTTTTTGAATTATTCGACTTGAAAAAATCGCATAGCTTAAATTTTCTGAGTATCGACGATAAATATTTTGAAGAGTAGCAATAGTTCCCAAATAGTTCTCGTGTAGTTCTCGACATGCATAATGTCTTTCCGAAGAGTTTCGGTGCTAAAATTATTTATTTAATTTTTTTTTTAAATTAATTTCTCCGAAAAATGGACCATTTTTACCAATTGTTTAAATCGAATAAGTTCAAAAGTAATAATTTTAATTAATTAAAAATTTTTTCTCATAGAAGTTTTGAGTTGTTCCAGTGCAAATAATTGTTCAATTATTAAATATATATTTTATGAAAATACAAAATGGAAATTAAAAGAAATAAAGTAATTTTAATAGCATTTTTATTAGGATAATTTGCCACCTCTTTTACAATTATTACGAAAATAGGCAACATTGTGAAAACAAAAACAAAATCTATGTCAAACAGACGTTTAAAACTTCATGCCAGGCAGAGGTTAATGGACATCTAGATGCTAATTTAAAAAAGGAAAGGAATGAAATAATTTTTTGCGAAAGCGGAAGTAGAAGTTAGTTTCCCTGTTGTCAAAATCGTGACAGAAATGGAACATTTTCTCCCTAGGGAGCAAATGTGTCACATTATCTCCCGTTTATTTTATATGTTTTGACAGTTTAAAATACAGAATACAAATAAAAACACAAGAACTAAAAAACTAACTTATTTATTTGCGATTACAGTATATGTTACAGGTGCACATTTATTGAAATTATTCACAATCTTCAGTTTTTTTTAAACAGTTTTGTAGCACTAGGTATGGTTATTAAGATACGAATCCCAAAAGCCACTAATTATTACATACGGATTTAACGAAACTATTACTAAATTTAATAATTTTCCGTGTTTTTGTGTTTTCGCTTTCGCAAAAAATAGTATGTACACTTCTGCTAACTTCACACCGAAAATCCAGATCCAGTAGTTCTGACTAGCTAAATTACTATATTTTGCAAAGATTTCCTGATATGAAAAAAAAAATTGAAAATTAAAAAAAAACTAATAATTTTTGAAAATTCAATTTTGATATGCAATAGTTCTAATCAACTTTTGATGTTCTTTCATTCATTCCTAAGAGTTCTCCCTAATTAAAAAGAATGTTAACAAAAAATATTCTAAAGAGTTCTAATAGTTCTCTCGCGGCAGATTAGGATAGTATTCTACAAGTTCTAAAAGAAATTCTAATGATCGAAAGCGATCCGATTAATATTTATAGAATTATTCGACTTTAAAAAATCGTATAGCTTAAATTTTCTATCTACGATAAATATTTTGAAGAGTTCCAATAGTTCCCAAATAGTTCTCGTGTAGTTCTCGATATGCACCATGTTTGCAGGTGCGTTTCGATGCAAAAATTAATTATATAATTTTAAAAAAATGTTTATCCGAGAAACGGGCTATTGTGTCAAAAAAATCGTCTAATTGATTTTATCATTGGAACTCATTGGAAAGGCATTGTGCATATCGAGAACTATACAGAACTATTTTGGAAATTTTCAAAACATTTTTCGTCGACATTTGGAGAATTTAAGCTATGCGATTTTAAAAGTCGAATAATTCTATAAATATTAATCGGATTGTTTTCGATAAGAATTTCTTTCAGAACTTTTCGAATACTATCCAAATCTGCTGCGAGAACTATTAGAACTCCTTAAAATATTTTTTGTTAACATTTTCTTTTTTTAAGTAAAATGGCTGTAACTTTTTATTGTTGATTATAATTTTTTTTAATTGGCGAGACCTCTTAGAAATGAATAAAAGAACATCAAAAGTTGATTGGAACTACTGCATGTCAAAATTAAATTTTCCAAAATTTTTAATTTTTTTTTAATTTTCAAAATAAAATTTTTTCATATCAGGAGCTCTAGAACCTTGCAAAATATAGTAATTTAGCTAGTCAGAACTACTGGATCTCGATTTTCCATGTGAACTCTTGAAAAGGAAGCTAGAACTCTATTCAAAACTATTGGAACTCTTTGTGGGGGTGCTAAATTCACACACCCGTTTTTTTTATTTTTACAAGGTGAGGGAGTCTTTTCCCAAAAGAATGGATGCGCTCGACTATCCCGTGGTCATCAACCGGAATGTTCCTTCACAACTTAATTAAGTACGGGTTTAAACTTATTTTACTTTTTAAGAAATTACAATCCAAAACATTAAACGGGACACACCAAATACAACACGGAACGTTGTAATGCTCATAACTACTGTACATGTTAATGTAAACTTTCACCATTATTACACATAATTAAACTACTTAGCTTTTGAGTTTTTAAATTTATGAAATATGAAATTTGTTAATAATTCTAATTGTTACTTTACAGTGAAAACACAATGTTGTACCTACGCTTAATATCATTTTTAATTCTAATTTTAATTTCAACTGCATACGTAAAATTATTATGTAACTTAAGATATAATTTGGAAGCATTACCTTCAAGGTCTTGAGAAAAACAGCAAAAAACCTAGAAATACCGAAAACTAAAATTTAAATTAAGACCATTGCACCTTTTTTACAAGATTTTATTACAAGATACCAAAACCTATTTAAACGGAAACTTTCTTCTTGAAGTTATTAGGATGTTTATATATTTCAATAGCGTTACGTTCTAAACGAACATAATACTACGTTTGTCTTGGCAAGATTTCCAATTGAATATCATGATTTAAATTATTTAAAGCATGCTCAGCAGATTTGTCTGGTTGACCTAATCTACAAAATCTCACATGTTCTTTACATGTGTTATCAAAGCTACGTTTTGTGGTGCCAGTGTATACTTTTCCACAAGATCGAGATAATATACACTACGGAGTTTGAAACATCTTTAGGTGACCTTAAATGTTCTTTAATTTTTCTTGTAAATTTAAAAACAGTCCTAATGCCATGATTAATTAGGATATTTTCAATTCAATGTAACACTAGTTATAAAAGGAAGAAAGCCAGTACCAACATTAAGCACTAGTTTTTCTTTATGGTTGTGTCTAGTAGGTATAATAACATTATTAATATCTTTAAGTGAATATTTATTAGCTTGTAGTGATGTTAAATATTTATATCCACCTTTAAAAAATTCAGGATGACAAATTCGTTTTGCACGACCCACTAAAGGTTTCATTACACCAACTTTTTGACGTGGATGGTGGTTTGATAATTTATAAAGGTGCGTGTCGGTTTTCGGTAAACCATAAAAGATAGTTAATTATTAGTATTAAGTAATAGTATGTCAAGAAATGGTAAACTTCTATTAGTTTTCTTTTCCATGGTAAACTGGATATTTGGATGAGTACCATTTATAAAAATTAAAAACTGATTCGTAATGATTATTATTGTATTTGATATTTATAGTAATGGCACCTTCAGTAAGGGATCTTTAACGTGTCAAACATCATATTGCCAGGGAACCTACAGTTTTACTTCCTATCCGAGAAGAAAGATTGATCTGTTTTTTTTCCATTTTAGACAAACTGCTACCTCGGTCAGGTTTGAACCCGTGCCGTTGTAGTGAAAGGCCAGCACTCTAACTATTCCGTCACCGAAGCAGCACGATTATTTTGCAAAATTTTATGTCTAATAAAAGTATAAAATGTATTCACTCCAATCCTCAATCAATTAGATCTGGTCCCATTCAAAAGTTTTATATGTCAATAGTTTCACCTCGTACTTGGTGCAGACAATTTTTTAAAGTTTTAGAATAAAACGATTCCTCGGTGGAACCTAACACTTAAAAAGAGTAAAAAATAGAAAACCAAAACATTTTTTCTCAAATCTATCGCAATACTATGTATATGATAAACGAAAAGGGTAACAAGTTTTAAAAATTCGTCCATTCGGCGGCATTCATGATAACCCAAGAACGACTTAACCTGTCAAATTGAAATGTTTTGTGTTCGTCCACGAGAAGAACCATATTATTTTTAGTAAAAATCCAACCACCAACAGAGACGACTCCCATATACATCGTAGATTTGTTCTTGTAATTACTACGAAACAGGCTTTTTGAATGTCAACTTCTTTTTCCTACTTCTTCTACAGCAGTAAAATATAATTCCGTTCACAGTGCACATCTTAACTATGTACTAAAGCATTGTTAAAAAAACTATTAAACAAATTTAAACTTAAGGTCGTGTTATACGTGCACAACGTTGAAAAAGTTGCATGCCCCTAGATCACATATCAAGGAGTTCTCATATTATGTACCCGCTGAAGCCTGATTGTTCGTTTTTTTGCATCTAAACGTTTAATCTGTTTATTGAGTAAATTTATACATAGTAATTTTTTATAATTAGACCATTTATTTGTAAGTCCAAGTAACCTCAATGTACTAATAAACGTTGTCCTTGTTATGTTTTACTGATTCCTAATGTTAAAATTGTAATGTATAAACCATTCACCATGTTTCTGAGCTCTGTACGGAAAATGAATTCAGAAACGTGCGGTTAAAGTATCCGTCACTTTAAAGCAATTTTAATAATCATACACACAATAAAATATAATGTATAATTGATAGCACGAATGTTTAAAATACAATATAATTCCACAATTCCATTTATATAATTATTTATATCTCTACGCGTTTTAATACAACATGTATCATATCAAGAGAAAATATTTAAGTAAAATAACAAACAAGTAGTTATGGTAACAAATCATTAAGGTAAAACAGCAAATTTAATGTAAATTATAATTCTATATTTAAAATATGTGTTAAAAGTAAGTCTATAAGATCAACCTGCTCGTTCATTAAAGGTACTTTCGGTTTATGTTTATAAAAGTCGAATGTTCCTAAAACATTAATTTCTCTTTTTTAATACAACAATGTAAAATGTAAATGTGTGACATAATTTGATTTGTCTGTGTGTTTATATCTGTAATAGCTAATGTGTTCTTTGTATCTAATATCAAATATCAACTATTATTCCAAAGTATGAAATTGATATGTATTTATTTTCGTTCGGTTCTGAGTTAACTGGGTAAATGTTTTTGATAGATAATTGGTACTCTTGCTTTTTAACTAAAGTGTCGATTATATTTTAAATGTATCCTTCTTGTGCAATTTGTTATATATAATTGGTATTTCGTTATTGAAATTTTTTGGTTTAATGGTAATGGCATTGCTCTATGTATTAATTTAATTAATTACTTTAATATATACGTGTAAATTTGATGTTTGGATTTAAATTGTTAATATTAATTAAAAACTCGTCAAGGAAATCTGATGAATTATCAAAACATGGCCAATATCATCAACATAACGAAACCAAATTATAATCTTATCAGAACCATTTCATTCAAAAATTTGATCTTCTAAATTATCCATAAAGAAATTAGCTAAAATGGGCGAAATTGGACTGCCGATAAATAAATAAATAAATTGAACTGCATACTCTGTAATTCTGTTTATATTGGACAAACACTTATGAATTTTGATATTGGATACAAAGAACACATTAGATATTACAAATATAATAGAAAAGGCAAATGAGATGTTTTGGAAGCATCCGAAGTTTGTAAACATAAACAAAAAGTACCTTTAATGAACAAACAGGTTGATCTTATAGAATCACCTTTAACAGATATTTTAAATATAGAATTATAGTTTACACCAAGTTTGCTGTTCTACCTTAATGATTTGTTACCATAACCACTTGTTTGTTATTTTCTCTTGATAACGATACATGTCGTACGCGTGTGAAGTTAGACCCCGATAAAGAGTTCCAATAGTTCTGATTAGAGTTCTAGCTTCCTTTTAAAGAGTTTAGAGGTACTTTACAAAAAATAAAAAGAGTTCCGCTCATTAACTAAAACTAAAAATTATAATCAAAAATGAAAAAGTTACAGCCCTTTTCCTTAAAAAAAGAAAATGGTAACAAAAAATATTTTAAAGAGTTCTAATAGTTCTCGCAGCAGATTTGGATAGTATTGGAAAAGTTCTGAAAGAAATTCTAATGATCGAAAGCGATCCGATTAATATTTATAGAATTATTCGACTTTAAAAAATTGCATAGCTTAAATTTTCTAAGTATCGACGATAAAAATGTTTTGAAAAGTTCCAATAGTTCCAAAATAGTTCTCGGGATGTTAAAATTAATTATATAATTGTTTTAAAAATGAAGTTATCCGAAAAATGGGCCATTTCTTACTAATTGTTTAAAAAATGATCTAATTAATTTTACAAAGTTGTGTAAAACAACACAAGCCTTAACAATGTCTACAGCAAAATCAGGCTCCAAGTTTATAGGACGATGAAATATCCTCCATTTATTACTTAATATTCCAAACAAGCATTCTACGTACCTTCGAGCTCGAGACAGACGATAATTGAAAATATCTTTTTTATTGTCAAGTTATGTCCATCACACGGTTGAAATAGCCGGCTATATTACCGCAGGGAATAGTTGCAAAAGCGTCATCACCAAGACCAAAAAGATGTTTGAAGAACATAAATGAGAAGAATTAGTCTCATGTCCTTTAGGTAATCGTAAATTTTGGTCATAGCTAAAGCCATCAGCAAAAACTTTAGTACACCTTCCTTTCCTCCCTGTAGTAACTGATCCTGCTGACAAATTCATGTCTCAATGAATGTCGTAAAATTGTGCCGTCGCCCAAATCTACCCCAAAATCTACCCCATACGCTATGAAACTAAACCACTTTCGATACAAGCTCCTAGAATCAATTATCAATAAATTTGACTCAAACAACGTGGCTGGTCCTGACGGTATTTCAGCTATCGTCCTTAAGAAATGCTACCCCGAGCTAGTACCTGTATTGTCCAAACTCTTTTCGATCTCCATGTCATCTGGAGAGTTTCCCTCATTGTGAAAGTTGGCAAATGTCCAACCTATTCCTAAAAGGGTGATAAAACCCGACCAGCAAACTATCGGCTAATAGCTATCATTTCCAATCTATCAACCACCAACTACTTTCGTTCCTCGAGTCCAATAAACTCATCAACGACCACCAGTATGGGTTCAGACAGTCGTTCAACGGGTGATCTTGCATATGTCACCCAACTTTAGAATAACACATTAGAAAGGTCCGGTGAAAAGTCATAGTAGCTTTACATATTTCAAAGGCTTTGACAAGGTTTGGCACAAGTGCCTGCTTGCCAAGCTCATCTCGTTTGGCTTATCCGATACACTCATCAATTGGATTTCTAGCTTTGGAGACAAAAGACGTATATGTGTTGTCGTCTATGGCTTCTTTTCGAAAGAAACTACTATCAACGCAGGCGTACCCCAAGAATCAGTGATAGCTCCCACACTTTTCCTGCTATACATAAATGACCTCATTTCCTCAACAACTAACCTGATCCATTGTTTTGCACACCACATCCCTCTACATTGTAGATCTTTTCAGTTTTCCCACAACAATAAGTCTAGTCAGGACCTTAAAGTGAAAATGGCAGCCTCAATCAACAATGACTTAGAACGTATCCTTGAATGGGGAAGGAATAATCTACTCACGTTCAACGCCGACAAAACCCAGTGTTGCCTTGTGTCCGCCAAGAAAGACTGATCGTTTCCTGCTGTAACGGCCTAGATCTCAAGTTTTCAAATTCTGTTTCTACGTTATGGACGTCCGTGTCATCGAACCTTTCATAGGTTGACCACCTTTTGTCAACCAGCAAAACAGCTGCCCGTAAACTGAGCTTTCTAACAGAACACATCGCAACAACTTCTTTTACTGTATAAGGCTCAAATTCGACCTCGTCTGGAATATAATTTCCACCTCTGGGTTGCTGCTCCCCAATACGATCTTGATATGGTAAACCGCATCAAAAAAAAGCTATAAGACTTATAAATGACCCGTGTCTAACTTCTGACCTATAGCCTCTCGAGCATAGAAGAATAGTTTCGGTTCTTTCCTTGTTATCGCTATTACAATGGCAAGTGTGTCTCTGAAATACACTTCGTAATACCTTCACAGGTCATCTTCGCTAGGAACACTCGGATTGCACAATTCACACCATCATTACGTACTCAAAATTTCATCTTGTCACACTAAACGGGCGCAACCTACATTGTTCAACATGGTGACCAAATTGTGGAATGCAATACCCAGTTCCCGTTTTCTTTCTTTTTTAATTAGCGAGAACTCTTAGGAACGAATAAAAGAACATCAAAAGTTGATTGGAACTATTTACTGCATGTCAAAATTGAAATTTTTTAAAATTTTTAATTTTTTTATTTTCAAAAAAAATTTTTATCATATCAGGAACTCTAGAACTTTTGAAAAAATAGTAATTTAGCTAGTGAGAACTTACTGGACCTCGATGTTCGATGTGAAGTTAGCACCCCATTTTTCAAATTAAAATTTGGAATCGTTAATGAGCGGAACTCTTTTTATTTTTTATAAAGTACTTCTAAACTCTTTAAAAGGAAGCTAGAATTCTAATCAGAACTATTGGAACTGTTTGTCGGAGTGCTAACTTCACACGCGTACATGTTGTATTGAAACGCGTAGAGAAATAAAAGCAATTATAGAATTATATTGTATTTTAAACATTAGTGCTACCTAATATTTATTCCCCTAAAATGATAACTGTTGAAACTTCGCGAACACAATCCGCTAGTTACAATCCAAACGTACTTATCGAACTGTGATGGTAAGAGTTTAAACATTAACAATAAGAAATTATAAAGCACATTACCTATATTATCCTCTCAGTTTATGAGATATCTTTGAAAGGTTAAGATTCTTTAATTATGTTAATAATTAATAAATGATTTCAACAAAATGAATTGACTTTGTGTATTTTGTAGTAAAGATGGCAATAAATTAAGGAATGAAAAAATAAAGTAATAATCATTTACCAATAACAGCAGGAGTTCTCCTTTTTGTTCCAATATTTACTAATAGTAATGTGTTTAAAACGTTTTCAGACAGGATGAGGAATTAAAAATGTTTTATAAATGCAAGCATCTTAATAGAGACAAAAAAAGACTTGAATAGAAACGTCTGGAACTAAAATGCAATATGTGTGAGAATGTGAGATAAGAATTAACATCCGGGTTATATAATACGCTCATCCAAGGCACATCCTTATTGCGTCGTTTCGGATGGGAATAAATTCGAATTTATAAATTATTCATTCGGAATAACTTTTCTACCAAAAACTACAAATCCAATCAAATTAATATTTGCAAAGTAACAGCAAGTTTTTGTCTGCAAGTAAAAATTTGTTGCATAACTTTCATTGCGCCAAATAAAACTACAAACCTGTTAAGTACAGTAATTTGGAGTTCGTTATTCAAATTCCTCTAACCATCCTCGTAACCAACCCATTAGTACAATGCATACTAAATTTTTTTTAAGTGTATTAACTACAATTAAAATAATTACCTTTTGGGTATTTAATCAGGTATTTTTATTAATTTTTATACAGATTTAAACGTTTATATAACAATTAATGTAAATGATAGTATTTTATTATAAGTTTTGTTATGAACGAATAAGTAAAGTAAATATGTAGTAAAAAATTATTATTAATTTTATTAAATACATAAATAAAAAGTTTACCTCGAGTAGGATTTGAACCTACGACCTGCACTTTGCTAGAGTACCGCGCTAACCAATTGCGCCATCGAGATTCAAGCCCCAATCGACAGAAATTTTGCTTTGGAATGTGTGAATCCTTGCGATATTGCAGGCTCATATTCCATTAATATAAGTAATTTAATTGTTATCTCATTATATTTAGAATTTACATCAGTTCTACATACTTCAGACAAAATTTACGTCGATTGGGGCTTGAATTTCGATGGCGCAGTTGGTTAGCGCGGTACTCTAGCAAAGTACATATTGTAGGTTCAAATCTACTCCAGGTAGTTCTATAAAACTTAATTAAGGCATAAAATAAATATATGAAACCTGAAAACGCAAATACAAGCCTGCGATAATAAGTTAACTAGATCTTTAATAGATTGAACCGAGCTGGTAGCGTAGTGGTGACACGACCTGCTTAGCATTCGGGAGGTAATGGGTTCGATTCCCGTTACCGTCTACCTTGTATGAGGTTTTTTCAGGGGGTTTTCTTCATACACATGTAGCGGCATGGCCACTGCGTATATGCACATCATGTTCGGCTACTTACGCGAATGCTGGGTTAGTATTTTCCCCCTCAGAACCCTAACTCCGTTCCTTCCGATCTTATTCTGACCACACCCATCCTTAATCCCACCATGCATATACTTATACGTAATGTATGTATGCTGGGAATCCATGATTGTGGCTGAAGGAGCTCGGAAAGCTCGAGCAGCCCGCTCTCCTTCTTGGGGAGGGAATGGAATACGTGGCCTTTTCCTTTTTTTTAATAGATTGAATATTATTAAACAGCCTGGAAAATGAGAAATCAGGAAACTCACTAATCGGAGAAGGCTAACAATGAAAATTGTCACAATCAAAAAACAAATGTAACAGCATTTAATCAAATTATAATGTATGTTCAAAGTAGTGAAAAATTTTAATTTGACAATGGTAAAAGTATTCACAACTAAATACTTGACATGCCAATTAAATATCAAGTTAAAAACAACAAATCTAACAAAGAAATAATTTTCCGTTACTATTTATGGACTGCAATCGTTATTACATATTGAAAACAGAATATGTGTTTTTAATCTTATCTTAATTTTAACCATATTTGTTAAATCATTGCAGTAGTAAGGTAACATACTTAATTGGTAAAGCGCTTACGTCGAGGTCTACGATAAACAGCGAAGACCTAGGCATACCATAGGTTATTATTCATAAAAATAATACGTCTAACAGGTTTAATTATATTATTATTAATAATATAATTTTTAACTATATTATTATTAATATAATTAAGACTGTTAGACGTACCCGTGAAGAATAATTACCATTTAATTGATGAGTTTTCTTCCTTTCATAACTAATGTTACGGATAAAATTGAAAAAAATATTAATTAACCATAGAGTAAGAACTACTAGTATTTTCAAACCTACAAGAAAGATTAAAGAGATTTTAAGATCACCTAAAAATCCTTAAAATCCATTATTAGCTTCTGAAGTGTATAAGTAACTTTGTTCTTGTGAAAAACTATATCTTAAAACCACAAAACGCAGCTTTGATATTAAACATAAAAAACATATGAGATGTAGACTGAGTCAGCCGCAAGAAGTATGCTGTGACCATGCGCTAAATAATTTAAAACATAACATTCAATTTCCTAAAATGGAAATTTTATCATGTCAAACCGATAATTATACGATTAAATAGGTTTTGGCATCCTGTAAGTAAAAAAAGACAGAATGGTAGGTTTTAATTCTAATTTAACTTTTAGTATGCCTACGTTTTTTGCTGATTTTTCCTTAACCAATGGCGATTTGTGGTAATTATTCTTGGTGGCTCTTCTAATAATATGTTGATTCATATTTATCCAAGTCAGTATTTACCTCTGTATTTATTATCGCAGTGTTTTATGTAAAAACGCAACAAAATTTAAACATCTCTGGTGTTCTATTTAGCTATTTAATTATTCAAACTATTCAATAACATTATTGAATAGTATAAAGATTCTCATGTAATTATTTCATCCTCCTTGTTCTAAAATAGCATTTGCATATTAAACAAACGAAGTAGAGTATCGATCAGCCATACAATTACGCCGCAACTTGTATAGTAGTCGCATAAATATTAGTATTATTATTAATATTTATTCTATTTTACTAAAATACATAACGGTGTGATATATTTTGATAATACGTGTAGTAACTTACGTTTTTTTGTTTTGGTTCGGGACCTCGAGCTTTCGAACCACCCGCCACTGCCTCAAAGTAAATGCATTATCAATTAAGTATGTTAAGTTATCATATCCTTGCAATGATTTAACATATATAGTCAAAATTAAGATAAGATTAAATGTACACATTCTGTTTTCTATGTATAATAACGATTACAGTCTTTAAATAGTAACGAAAAATGATTTCTTTTCGAAATTTGTAATGATTTAACCAGATATTTAATCTATGAAATAGCTGTTTAAAATTCATACCAGATGTTTATTAGCTGGAAACTATACTTAATTGTACATAAACATAATTAAGTTTGCACTTCATTAGGTAGTCTAAACTCTAAAATTTCAAATTCATATAATTTTAAAGGGGGCTGTTCGTGACTGACGTTTCAATCTTAATACAATTCTATCTTCAGTTTAACTGGAATTATCACAAAATTTAAAAAAAATATCCTAATATACACATTAAATAACCGGTGTGAAAACAGCGGCCAGTTTTAGCGGCCAGTTTTTCCGAAGATTACCGAAGTTACAGTAACGCATGAATGAAGTAATTTGTAGCCCACGCATAGTATCAAGTTAACGTTTTCACATTATATTACGTACCAATTAATAATAAACGTAAAAAAATAATGTGATGGAGCTGCCGTCTAAGGGGGTGAAAACTGAGACCAACCCTTAATTCTCGATCTCGAAAACCGTGCATAGTATCAAGTTGACGTTTTCAGATTATATTACTTACTAAATAACAATAAACGTAAAAAAATAATATGTGATAGAGCTGCCGTCTAAGGGGGTGAAAACTGAGACCAACCCTTAATTCTCGATCTCGAAAACCGTGCATAGTATCAAGTTGACGTTTTCAGATTATATTACTTACTAAATAACAATAAACGTAAAAAAATAATATGTGATGGAGCTGCCGTCTAAGGGGGTGAAAACTGAGACCAACCCTTAATTCTCGATCTCGAAAACCGTGCATAGTATCAAGTTGACGTTTTCAGATTATATTACTTACTAAATAACAATAAACGTAAAAAAATAATATGTGATAGAGCTGCCGTCTAAGGGGGTGAAAACTGAGACCAACCCTTAATTCTCGATCTCGAAAACCGTGCATAGTATCAAGTTGACGTTTTCAGATTATATTACTTACTAAATAACAATAAACGTAAAAAAATAATATGTGATGGAGCTGCCGTCTAAGGGGGTGAAAACTGAGACCAACCCTTAATTCTCGATCTCGAAAACCGTGCATAGTATCAAGTTGACGTTTTCAGATTATATTACTTACTAAATAACAATAAACGTAAAAAAATAATATGTGATAGAGCTGCCGTCTAAGGGGGTGAAAACTGAGACCAACCCTTAATTCTCGATCTCGAAAACCGTGCATAGTATCAAGTTGGCGTTTTCAGATTATATTACTTACTAAATAACAATAAACGTAAAAAAATAATATGTGATGGAGCTGCCGTCTAAGGGGGTGAAAACTGAGACCAACCCTTAATTCTCGATCTCGAAAACCGTGCATAGTGTCAAGTTGACGTTTTCAGATTATATTACTTACTAAATAACAATAAACGTAAAAAAATAATATGTGATGGAGTTGCCGTCTAAGGGGGTGAAAACTGAGACCAACCCTTAATTCTCGATCTCGAAAACCGTGCATAGTATCAAATTGACGTTTTCAGATTATATTACTTACTAAATAACAATAAACGTAAAAAAATAATATGTGATGGAGCTGCCGTCTAAGGGGGTGAAAACTGAGACCAACCCTTAATTCTCGATCTCGAAAACCGTGCATAGTATCAAGTTGACGTTTTCAGATTATATTACCTACTAAATAACCATAAACGTAAAAAAATAATATGTGATGGAGCTGCCGTCTAAGGGGGTGAAAACTGAGACCAACCCTTAATTCTCGATCTCGAAAACCGTGCATAGTATCAAGTTGACGTTTTCAGATTATATTACTTACTAAATAAAAATAAACGTAAAAATAATATGTGATGGAGCTGCCGTCTAAGGGGTGAAAACTGAGACCAACCCTTAATTATCGATCTCGAAAACCGTGCATAGTATCAAGTTGACGTTTTCAGATTATATTACTTACTAAATAACAATAAACGTAAAAAAATAATATGTGATGGAGCTGCCGTCTAAGGGGGTGAAAACTGAGACCAACCCTTAATTCTCGATCTCGAAAACCGTGCATAGTATCAAGTTGACGTTTTCAGATTATATTACTTACTAAATAACAATAAACGTAAAAAAATAATATGTGATAGAGCTGCCGTCTAAGGGGGTGAAAACAGACCAACCCTTAATTCTCGATCTCGAAAACCGTGCATAGTATCAAGTTGACGTTTTCAGATTATATTACTTACTAAATAACAATAAACGTAAAAAAATAATATGTGATGGAGCTGCCGTCTAAGGGGGTGAAAACTGAGACCAACCCTTAATTCTCACATATATACATTGAATTTTGTTTGAACGAGAAAAGAACTTTTTCATCACGAAACATGATCGAAGCCAATTCCACGGACACAATCTCATATCTTTGTTTGCTATTTAATAACTGTAACGATATATCTATTACGAAACTTGAAAGTAATTGGTTGTCATCTAGTGTAACGTAATCTTCAATGTACAGTTCTTTAATGGGACAATTTATACTACTGTAGTGCACTATAATATAGTTCCTTGTGTTATGTCGATTTAGTTTAACATCGGTTGATAAACGCCAACGGTCCATTACCGGTTTGCAAAATGATGGATCGCTAACTAACCCATTCTTTAAAAAGTGAAGATCCCTTAAGGGCCTCCATTTTGTATCCGACATACGAATAGGTAAATTATTTTCTATTAAAGCTTTGTAAACAAGGAAATAGAAAAGATAAAATTCCTTTAATTTTTGAAACATTGCATTTTGCCAGAAGTAACAGTCTCTATCAACTCTAATTACTTTAATGCCTTTAAATGAAAAAATTACCAAATCACACCACATTCTGTCCGTAACCTCCAATAATCCCTGAATTTGATAGTAATGATCCGAATTTATCCTCAGTTGGTCGTTACAAAGAAAAGGAATTGTAATTTGGTGGAGTTCTTCATCTTTTAAGGAATACGGACATTTAATTTCAATAATGCCTTCTGTCTCAATTAATCCATCAGGTGATCCCGCAATAAATTGGTGTTCTTTATGTATAACCAGCCCCGTGCTCTGACAACTAATGTTTTTTACTTCACAGTACATTTTCTTTGTCACATTTTCATATTTACTGCCATGATTCATAGCCGGTGTTATTAGCGATGTATCGCTCAGCATTAACTTCATTTTACTAGAATTCCTACTTTGACAAACTTTGCCAAACCACGAAGCAGTTATCGTTTTTTTTTCTTTCTTCTTGCCAAATAGGTGATTTTTGTTGTAAAATGGTACTATATTCAATATCTTTCCTTTCTTGCTCAGACAAATTCGGTTCATGAAGGTTTGTACAGCAAAGTTTGTGTAGTGTACCAGGCATTAAACTGTGTGATTCTTCTTTTTTGTTAGATTTTTGTAGCACGCGTTCTTCGTCACCGATTTCCAATGGTTTTGCAAGATTCTTCAAAAATGTTGCAATGAAGTGACTATAAACAGTTCTTGGTTTTTTATTCCAGGATTCCTGTGACATTTTTTCATCCAATGTATCACATTCATCTATTACCGATTTCTTCTTCACTCTTGTACATAAAACAGATTTTCCGATACCCAGTCGTATTTCTTTGCACAGTGCTTCGATTTCCAATTTATGTTTTCTGATAAAACGCGAACACTTCATATTTTTTGCTCCCTCTAAAGTTAAGCATTTAGTATTACCAAAGTAATTCTCAACAACAGAATTACTCAATCTTTTTGGCGTTGAGACTCGACGATTCATTAGTTGTGTCCATAATGGTGCAAAAGGCATATATTTTTTTGTGATAATATTTAACAAAAGTTCGTTGTAATATTTGTTAGGCGTTCCTTCCTCTCTATCATTAATAGTTTCCGACACGCTATTCAAAATTGCCACGCATCTTTTATAAAACGGACTAGATTTGTATAAAGTCTTGATATCGGCCGTACTCTGAACACTAAATGTATCAAAATTAATACCTATGTCGTTTAACAATCTAGATTTCCAAATGATGTTTGAGCAAATTTAAAAATACAATTTTGCACCGTTTTATTGTGAACAGGGCTCAAAAGAACAAAAGAAATGTTTTTAAACCAAACATCTAAATCTGCAAGATATTCGATATTTATTGCGGAAGCCAATGATTGTTTAAAAAACGATTTTTGGTCAGTTTCCACACAGAAAATATCTATATCTTTACATACCATTTTAATAAAATGTGCACAGCAAAGATGTAGCGTGAACGCGGTTTTGCAAGTTTTTGATTCAGCAGTATTGTTATATGTACATAACTCCATGCAAAGATCTAGATATTCGACGAAAGTTATCCCACAGAAAGCTTTAACGGCAGCATGAATAATAGCAAAACTGAAGTCGGATACTAGACCGCTGAACAGGGGCCATTTTTTATGTTCCTCGCAGAAGTATCTGAAGTCATAAAATAGTTTGTAAATAGCACTAACGTTATGTGAGGACAACATACTCATGACGGGAAGAATTCTACGAATCTTGTCTACTAAAACAACACCAGCATAAAACAATACCCGTTTTTTTCGCGACAAGGATGTCTCACAACAGAACCGGTAGCATCAAAATGAACATAAATATTATTAATCGCTGCAGCTGTAATAGAGTGCACTGCGTTAATCTGTTCTAAGCTAAAAAATATTGCCTTAAATGGAAATGAAACTTCTCTGAGCAAGTTTCTATAATCTGATTGCAATTTTATCAAATCCAAAATATCGTTTTTATCTCTATCAAATTGTGCCAATTTCTCAGATCGGGCCTTTCTTAATGTGGCATCAGATTTGATTAGTTTCAAATTTTTTGTTTTGACCCGAGAACTTTTCAGAACTTTTTAAAATTGCGTCTCTTTTGTATACAATCGGTTTTTTTCGTAACAAATCTTCCTTAACAACATTTCTTTTTAATCCTTTCAAATATCCAGTAAACATATCGGTGTGACAAAAATTTATTGAATTGCTGAAGACTGCTCCGCTTTTTCAGGCAGGAAGAATCTTTATCTTGAATCGCTTACAATTAGAAACAGAACATTTCGCGAATATTGTTATTTCGTTTGACTTTTTTAAGTATTTTTTATGTTGTTTACATTATTTAGCGTCCGAAGGTATCCGTACAGTCGACTTCAAGCTTCTTATAAAGTTCAAAATAGTACTAGGGATATCGGTTCCAATTAAAGAAGAATTTAAAAACGTTGAAGCACTATCTTCTTTTACATTTTCCAACGGACCAGCGTCTTCTTCTACATTTTTCAACTGAACGATGGAGGTTGACGATGAACGATTAATTTTTTCTGTGGAGGCACTCTCTAGTGTTTTTGGAGTAGAAGTAATGAATTCTATACTTTTTATTAAGGTTGTTGGTGTTTTTGAAACTGAAACGCTGTTCCCATTATTTACATTATCTACAGGAAGTGCATTTTCAAAAGCGTTTGTTAAATTCCGATTTATTTCAATACTTGGTTTATAAGTTTCCCCACTACAATACGTTTTATACATTTTATAAATTCTCATTCTATTTCTAATAGTACACTTTTTTTTCATTAAATTACAAATTTTTATGTAAGCTTTATTTCCATTATCTCTGTACTTCTTCATCAGATTTGCATCATATATTGATTCTGAAGTACATTACGGATTATGTTTAAATCACTATTAAGTGCTTCATCAGACACCTCTTCACGTTCAAACATTGCCCGAATAAGTGCTTTATGGAGCGTCATAAATCTATACGCATGGTAGGATAGTTTAAAGTTAAGATCCGTCCTTATTTTATGGAACAAAGGATCGCTTGATTTCAAATTAAATAAATCAGTAGCACTCCCGGTAAAATTAGTATCTTTTACACACCGAATGTACTTTTTGATTAAGGAGACCCTATTCCTATGGTAATAGATGAAAAATATAAAGACTGTACGGAGGATAACAAAAAATGTCAGTTACTAGTAAAAAACAAATTCCAATTTCAAATCTACTACACTAGTTATAATTCTTTCATGATTTAATGTTTTCGTAAAACAAATATCGCGTTAACCGATTATTACACCACGACTGATATAGCACTTAAATTAATTTAAACTTGTAGTAATATACACTAATATCTATAACAAAGCTAAACGATACGCAACAGAAGTTAACGGTCTACTGACAAAATCGAGAATTGACGAAAAACTCCACTAAAATCTGCAGTGCACATTGAATTTTGTAAATAGTTATAAAATATACTAACAAAGGTGATTTAACAACTAATCCAAAACATTTGGTTGTGGGAAGGGTAGTAAACATTCCGAAAACAGACGGTACCATTGAACCTAGTGAACAATGTCAATGTTTGCAGGAGCCGGTCAGCATTTCATTTATTCGGATTATCGTCATAAATGTACTATTAACTAATAACCGCGTTTTTGAAAACAGAGTTATGTACAGTGTGTCCCGATTTCTTGTTTTAGTAGTTTGTTAACTAGATATCTTTGTTACTATCCAAAATAGAAGTTTGCAGTTTTTATATTCACGTACTACTTTGTAGTATTTAATGACAAAACCGAAAATTTAGTATCACCTATGTACGGTTTTCGAGATCGAGAATTAAGGGTTGGTCACAGTTTTCACCCCCTTAGACGGCAGCTTCATCACATATTATTTTTTTACGTTTATTGTTATTTAGTAATTAATATAATCTGAAAACGTCAACTTGACACTATGCACGGTTTTCGAGATCGAGAATTAAGGGTTGGTTTCAGTTTTCACCCCCTTAGACGGCAGCACCATCACATATTATTTTTTTACGTTTATTGTTATTTAGTAAGTAATATAATCTGAAAACGTCAATTTGATACTTTGCACGGTTTTCGAGATCGAGAATTAAGGGTTGGTCTCAGTTTTCACCCCCTTAGACGGCAGCTCCATCACATATTATTTTTTTACGTTTATTGTTATTTAGTAAGTAATATAATCTGAAAACGTCAACTTGATACTAGGCACGGTTTTCGAAATCGAGAATTAAGGGTTGGTCTCAGTTTTCACCCACTTAGACGGCAGCTCCATCACATATTATTTTTTTACGTTTATTGTTATTTAGTAAGTAATATAATCTGAAAACGTCAATTTGATACTATGCACGGTTTTCGAGATCGAGAATTAAGGGTTGGTCTCAGTTTTCACCCCCTTAGACGGCAGCTCCATCACATATTATTTTTTTACGTTTATTGTTATTTAGTAAGTAATATAATCTGAAAACGTCAACTTGATACTATGCACGGTTTTCGAGATCGAGAATTAAGGGTTGGTCTCAGTTTTCACCCCCTTAGACGGCAGCTCCATCACATATTATTTTTTTACGTTTATTGTTATTTAGTAAGTAATATAATCTGAAAACGTCAATTTGATACTATGCACGGTTTTCGAGATCGAGAATTAAGGGTTGGTCTCAGTTTTCACCCCCTTAGACGGCAGCTCCATCACATATTATTTTTTTACGTTTATTGTTATTTAGTAAGTAATATAATCTGAAAACGTCAACTTGATACTATGCACGGTTTTCGAGATCGAGAATTAAGGGTTGGTCTCAGTTTTCACCCCCTTAGACGGCAGCTCCATCACATATTATTTTTACGTTTATTGTTATTTAGTAAGTAATATAATCTGAAAACGTCAACTTGATACTATGCACGGTTTTCGAGATCGAGAATTAACGGTTGGTCTCAGTTTTCACCCCCTTAGACGGCAGCTCCATCACATATTATTTTTTTACGTTTATTGTTATTTAGTAAGTAATATAATCTGAAAACGTCAACTTGATACTATGCACGGTTTTCGAGATCGAGAATTAAGGGTTGGTCTCAGTTTTCACCCCCTTAGACGGCAGCTCCATCACATATTATTTTTTTACGTTTATTGTTATTTAGTAAGTAATATAATCTGAAAACGTCAACTTGATACTATGCACGGTTTTCGAGATCGATAATTAAGGGTTGGTCTCAGTTTTCACCCCCTTAGACGGCAGCTCCATCACATATTATTTTTTTACGTTTATTGTTATTTAGTAAGTAATATAATCTGAAAACGTCAACTTGATACTATGCACGGTTTTCGAGATCGAGAATTAAGGGTTGGTCTCAGTTTTCACCCCCTTAGACGGCAGCTCCATCACATATTATTTTTTTACGTTTATTGTTATTTAGTAAGTAATATAATCTGAAAACGTCAACTTGATACTATGCACGGTTTTCGAGATCGAGAATTAAGGGTTGGTCTCAGTTTTCACCCCCTTAGACGGTAGCTCCATCACATATTATTTTTTTACGTTTATTGTTATTTAGTAAGTAATATAATCTGAAAACGTCAACTTGATACTATGCACGGTTTTCGAGATCGAGAATTAAGGGTTGGTCTCAGTTTTCACCCCCTTAGACGGCAGCTCCATCACATATTATTTTTTTACGTTTATTGTTATTTAGTAAGTAATATAATCTGAAAACGTCAACTTGATACTATGCACGGTTTTCGAGATCGAGAATTAAGGGTTGGTCTCAGTTTTCACCCCCTCAGACGGCAGCTCCATCACATTATTTTTTTACGTTTATTATTAATTGGTACGTAATATAATGTGAAAACGTTAACTTGATACTATGCGTGGGCTACAAATTACTTCATTCATGCGTTACTGTAACTTCGGTAATCTTCGGAAAAACTGGCCGCTAAAACTGGCCGCTGTTTTCACACCGGTCATTAAATAGATGCCACTATTTAAATACGGATGACAATATAAATACATCGTAAAACTGTTAAAAATTCAGTAATCAGCCAGCTAAATATTTTTAGGTACCAGATAGCTGAAGATAGGACCAGCCGAACCCTCGGGAATGGTTCTTAGGGCGTTCGGATACCGGTTCGATGAAAACAATTTTTTTTAGTATTTTGCCAATGGTGTCAATAAGTGGCTTAAAGACAACAGCATTTCCAGGGTTGTGTTGTTGTTTGTAGACGGTCAATACTGTCATACTCATGGAATAATATTGTACGCAGCCAGCGGATGTGAGTGCATTCAAGCTACTTAAAATAGATTATAAGGAGACTGTTAAGGGCCTGTTGGTCACCTGACTTTAAACGTTTATATTTCTAAAACTATTACGCCGATTTTAATCAAACAACTTACATTATAATCCATATTTATTTCTATGTATGTGAGCGTAATTTGATATTTCGAGAAAACACCATTTTTCACCACTCTTCACGCAAGACCAATATTTATGAATTAATAATTAAAACAGTAATTAATGGATTGCCTTCGTCTTTAGGTATATGCCAAAGTACATCTTTGCTTAAAGGTTGATGCTGATTTCATCACTTTCTATTATTTAAAAACCGTGTAATAAAAGAAAAATGCCACGCTTGTTAACTCCTGTATTCAATATTTTTACAGGGCGCTGTACATTAAAACCAATAAATATACGGAAACATCGACTTTTTCTTAATGTATAGAATTGCTAACCAAGGTATAGAATTAAATACCTATTTCGTTGAACAAGGATAACGTGTAACTGGAGGCAGAGGTAACGGAGGAAGAGAATTCAAGGCGCGACCTTGTGTCGCCTCTACTGAGAAATTGCAATTTATATAGTCGACAAGATGGTTTCATTTACTAATGCATGCAAGTAGGAACGTAACACACACCCACGCATGCACGCACGCACGCATCCACCCATCAACCCACTCACACACACACACACACACACACACACACGCACGCACGCACATACACACACACCCACGTACGGACGCACGCACGCATACGCTCGCGCGCTTGCGCACATTCACACACACCCACCCACCTTTATTTTGAACGTTGTTTTCCTTTGCAACTCTATTTTTGACAAAAGCCCAAATCAATTCGATTGGATAAAATTCACAGTGGGCTACTAGAAGCCATAACATGTTTACACTCCTCGTAATTCTTTGGCCACTTTTTCAAGCACATATTGTTTTTTTAATTGTACATACGGGTGAAGCTCTCGTCTTTTCCTTACTTAAATTGAATTGCTCTGGTAACGGAACTCTTCGTTTGTTCAGCCATTCAATTATATTTTGTTTTCTACAGGCGGTTGTTGGATTTCTAAAATCTGGATCTATCATTGTGTAGTACGGTGCTTGATTTAGCACAATCACCGATTTATCGGGGATCACTCTCAACAAATATTGTAACCATTCTTCATAATGCTGTTTATTCATTTCGTATTCAACCGAACCAAATTTTTTTTACAACGAAGCATCCAGAAGGTCGCTTGATTCTTCTTCTGAATCCCTTTATTTCTTGAATTGTTCAACGGTATTGATCAAAACTCTCGCGGTTTTCTGGGGTAACAAGTTCGACTCTTGAATGGTTTGCGCCGCACCATGTTTCGTCAGTAAAAAAAAATTTCATCCCGTATATTTGTACCTTTTAATCGAATATAAATATTCCGCTCTTTTAGCAGGTATTGTAATAGCTGGCACTAAGATTGAAACTGTTCTCTAATTTTTTATAACTAAAATTCATTTCTTTTGCCCATCTTTTTAATGTGGTGGTATACCTATTTGTGGAAAATTTCGACACTCGTCTATCAATCTTTGATGCAGCTCGACTATGGTTGGAAACCTTTTTTCCATATGAAAATTTAATACTTGTCTTTGTATAACGCCCTTTAGGAAATCATCGATATCTACTTTCGGTTTACCACTTCTTGACCTCGCCCCTGACACAGTACTACTTGCCCCTTCTTCATTTGATACTCTTACAACATTTCTTTCACTAATCCCAAAGCATTTCGCAGCACGCTTTGCAACCTTTACGAATAATTGCGTTTATGTCATTTTTTGCCGCCTCGAAGAAAGCTTTTACCTTTGGAACAATTTGTTTAAACTCGCCGGACATATGCTTAGGCATTTTTCTTTTCGGTAAGAAACTGCTACGATATACGTACATACAGTAGTACCGCTCTGGGTTCAAACCTTTATATGTCCACATTTAACATAATATTTTGGCCATAGGCGTGCACCGACTTTTGATTATGGAGGGGGGGGGGCAGAATAAAGAACGTTCACATTCCTTTGTCGGATCGCATGCCGGTATAAGGGCGGAGAAGCCAATATTTAATGGTCAGTTCTTAAAATTTCCTTTGTCGTAACTTGAGAGTGGAGAAAGTATGATTACAATGAGATTGAAACATTTTAAGGGGTGAGCGTATGGCCATGTGAGGTTTACCGTTTTCTGTATTAGATATTCATATAATAATTAATATCGGATAGCGATATATCGACATATAATATTGAGAAAATGTAAAGAAGTAAAATAAGTGTGTATTGGTAAAAAAGTTTCTCATGCATTAGGGGCATGCCCCCGTGCGCACGCCTGTGATTTTGGCTTACTAACAAATACAGAGTGATCAATCTCAAGTGTATACCACGTGATCAAAATATTTAAGTTGGTGCCACTGATAGGTTGGTAAGAAGCTGTATTGCTCTAGTTACTCTAGAGCATGGTTCGAGTAAAAACTACGATCAGTTTCAAATCTGTATGAAGGTCATTAACTTATACATATTATAAAATATTATCTTAATTTAAATAATGACTATTTTGTGCTTGATTAGACTGCATCCCTATAAAATACAACAAAATAAATAAAATATTATTTAATGATTGGATTACATCATTACAAAATAATGAATCTTAAGTATTTAAATGTTATAATTTCATTATAATTAAATAAAATTTACAGTACATGTTTGAAAACGGCATGACGATTAAATTCGATATCACAATTTGAAATTCAGAATATATAATTTGTCTTGATATAGACAGTTTGTAAATAACTCAAGAAAATACAAAAGTGAAAAACGAAGGTATAATATGACATACACTGACATAAACTAAAACCACACTAAAAATCCAAAGCAGCCAACTGCAAAACACAACAATATTAACAACTAGGGATTTTTGTCATACCACTACAGTACACTTGAGATTGATCACGTTGTAATATACTGACTTAAATTGAAGGTACAGTTTAGTTCTATTCAATAAAATCTAGTACAACTCTTGGAAGAGATTTTTGGCATTTATTTGATACTGTAAAGCGTGTTTCTTGGCTACTATGTTACATCTGCGAATAAGAAATAAATCTACAAAAATCTCTAAACTAATCCTTTAATAAATTTATAGGTTGCAATTACAAATTCTATAAAGTTTAAGAAAAATAAAATTATTTATTTAACAGAAACATCTTAAGTAATAATAAAATTAAAGCACAACAAATAAGTAATTTTGACTTTAGAACTGTCATATTAATGTAGCTATGGATACCAAAGCTATTCAATCTACTTAATGTACGCGATTTTATTGAATAGAACTGTACAAACATGTATACAAATTTTTCATTCACGAATTATAAGTACATGTGTGCCGCTTCTCCTAGATTAAAAACGGTTGCGGTTTGCCGTTCTTATTCAATAACAGCACATTTTTCAAAACCGCATAATCGTATAATCACAAGTATATTTTAAGAAAACCTTTTTAAATATATGATAAACAAAGGTTTACTTGTAACTTCACGTAGTGAGAATTGGTCATGGTTCCCTGTTTGGGCTATTTACAAGCAAATGAAAACAATTTGTTACAATTTCCTTTTGGTAATAGGTTGAGAAAGAATCGAATTACCAAATTCTCGAATTTCATTGATTTGCATTGGAAAATAAAATGTTTATGAACGTTTAAAGTGTTGAAAAATGATGCACGATTTATATTACCTTTTTGTAAATAAAATTCCAGTTTTAAAACTACGCCAGTTAAACATCAAAAATTTTAGGCAAATCGGTCACACCAATTTTGTAAAACAAGCCTTCAAAGGGAGGCGAGTAAACTTTTTTTACCTTGAGTGTAGGTGGTACCAATCATCTAAATAAAACTAAAGTGTAGATATTTTCAAGGATTAAATTATTTACCTAGGGGAAGTTAGCAATAACTTTCCATCCATAGATTTTCGAATGCTCATATTCCTCCTGAAATTCATTTTTATTGTTGTAGATGAATCTTTCTTTCGCTACTATTTATTCCGTTCGATACATTAAACTGTAAAGCATTTCATATAATTAAATAATTGACAGGATACCTTTTTTAAGGAAAAATTAAATTTCAAAGTTGTCATAACTTTTATACACGCGCGTTCAAAGAAAATCGATGATAATTCCAAAAGTACATCTTTTTTCGTTAAATTTTCCAAAGAGATAGTTTAAGCAATAAGAATACAATATCAAAAATTGGAGGCTGTTTTTGTTTAAAGGGAATAATTTAATTTCAAAGTTCAGCCATAACTTTTATATACGCTCGTTCACAGAAAATCGATGATAATTCAAAAGTACATCTTTTTTCGTTAAATTTTCCAAAGAGATAGTTTAAGCAATAAGAATACAATATCAAAAATTGGAGGCTGTTTTTGTTTAAAGAATAATTTAATTTCAAAGTTCAGCCATAACTTTTATATACGCTCGTTCACAGAAAATCGATAATTAAAAAGTACATCTTTTTTCGTAAATTCAAAGCAATATTTAAATGATAAATTCATTCTGTTTTTCAAACATTTTAATTCAGCCATCGTTTTTAACAGCCGTATAAAATGATGAATTAAAGTACATTAAATTTTCTTAAACAATAAACATACTAATTTTATAATAAATTACTTTTTGATAAATACAAAATTATTTGAATTATCATCGATTTTTGTAACGAGCGTAATAAAAGTTATGGCTGAACTTTATTAAATTATTCTTAAACAAACAGAATTTTTGATATTGTATTATTCTAATATCTTAAAATTTAACGAAAAAGAGACTTGATTATCATCGATTTTCTGTGAACGAGCGTATATAAAGTTATGGCTGAACTTTGAAATTAAATTATTCGCTTTAAACAAAAACAGCCTCCCAATTTTTGAATTGTATTCCTTATAAACTATCTCTTTGAAAATTTAACGAAAAAGATGTACTTTTGAATTATCATCGATTTTCTGTGAACGAGCGTATATAAAAGTTATGGCTGAACTTTGAAATTAAATTATTCGCTTTAAACAAAAACAGCCTCCCAATTTTTGAGTATCTTATTGCATAAACTATCTCTTTGGAAAATTTAACGAAAAAAGATGTACTTTTGAATTATCATCGATTTTTGTGAACGAGCGTATATAAAAGTTATGGCTGAACTTTGAAATTAAATTATTCCTTTAAACAAAAACAGCCTCCCAATTTTTGATATTGTATTCTTATTGCTTAAACTATCTCTTTGGAAAATTTAACGAAAAAAAAGATGTACTTTTTGAATTATCATCGATTTTCTGTGAACGAGCGTATATAAAAGTTATGGCTGAACTTTGAAATTAAATTATTCGCTTTAAACAAAAAACAGCCTCCCAATTTTTTGATATTGTATTCCTTATTGCTTAAACTATCTCTTTGGAAAATTTAACGAAAAAAAAGATGTACTTTTTTAATTATCATCGATTTTCTGTGAACGAGCGTATATAAAAGTTATGGCTGAACTTTGAAATTAAATTATTCCCTTTAAACAAAAAACAGCCTCCCAATTTTTTGATATTGTATTCCTTATTGCTTAAACTATCTCTTTGGAAAATTTAACGAAAAAAAAAGATGTACTTTTTGAATTATCATCGATTTTCTGTGAACGAGCGTATATAAAAGTTATGGCTGAACTTTGAAATTAAATTATTCGCTTTAAACAAAAAACAGCCTCCCAATTTTTTGATATTGTATTCCTTATTGCTTAAACTATCTCTTTGGAAAATTTAACGAAAAAAAAAGATGTACTTTTTTAATTATCATCGATTTTCTGTGAACGAGCGTATATAAAAGTTATGGCTGAACTTTGAAATTAAATTATTCGCTTTAAACAAAAACAGCCTCCCAATTTTTGATATTGTATTCCTTATTGCTTAAACTATCTCTTTGGAAAATTTAACGAAAAAAAAGATGTACTTTTGAATTATCATCGATTTTCTGTGAACCAGCGTATATACAAGTTATGCCTGAACTTTGAAATTAAATTATTCGCTTTAAACAAAGAACAGCTTCCCAATTTTTTGATATTGTATTCCTTATTGCTTAAACTATCTCTTTGGAAAATTTAACGAAAAAAAGATGTACTTTTGAATTATCATCGATTTTCTGTGAACGAGCGTATATAAAAGTTATGGCTGAACTTTGAAATTAAATTATTCGCTTTAAACAAAAACAGCCTCCCAATTTTTGATATTGTATTCCTTATTGCTTAAACTATCTCTTTGGAAAATTTAACGAAAAAAAAGATGTACTTTTTAATTATCATCGATTTTCTGTGAACGAGCGTATATAAAAGTTATGGCTGAACTTTGAAATTAAATTATTCGCTTTAAACAAAAACAGCCTCCCAATTTTTGATATTGTATTCCTTATTGCTTAAACTATCTCTTTGGAAAATTTAACGAAAAAAAAGATGTACTTTTGAATTATCATCGATTTTCTGTGAACGAGCGTATATAAAAGTTATGGCTGAACTTTGAAATTAAATTATTCGCTTTAAACAAAAACAGCCTCCCAATTTTTGATATTGTATTCCTTATTGCTTAAACTATCTCTTTGGAAAATTTAACGAAAAAAAGATGTACTTTTTGAATTATCATCGATTTTCTGTGAACGAGCGTATATAAAAGTTATGGCTGAACTTTGAAATTAAATTATTCCTTTAAACAAAAAACAGCCTCCCAATTTTTGATATTGTATTCCTTATTGCTTAAACTATCTCTTTGGAAAATTTAACGAAAAAAAAGATGTACTTTTGAATTATCATCGATTTTCTGTGAACGAGCGTATATAAAAGTTATGGCTGAACTTTGAAATTAAATTATTCGCTTTAAACAAAAACAGCCTCCCAATTTTTGATATTGTATTCCTTATTGCTTAAACTATCTCTTTGGAAAATTTAACGAAAAAAAAGATGTACTTTTGAATTATCATCGATTTTCTGTGAACGAGCGTATATAAAAGTTATGGCTGAACTTTGAAATTAAATTATTCCTTTAAACAAAAACAGCCTCCCAATTTTTGATATTGTATTCCTTATTGCTTAAACTATCTCTTTGGAAAATTTAACGAAAAAAAAGATGTACTTTTGAATTATCATCGATTTTCTGTGAACGAGCGTATATAAAAGTTATGGCTGAACTTTGAAATTAAATTATTCGCTTTAAACAAAAACAGCCTCCCAATTTTTGATATTGTATTCCTTATTGCTTAAACTATCTCTTTGGAAAATTTAACGAAAAAAAAGATGTACTTTTGAATTATCATCGATTTTCTGTGAACGAGCGTATATAAAAGTTATGGCTGAACTTTGAAATTAAATTATTCCTTTAAACAAAAACAGCCTCCCAATTTTTGATATTGTATTCCTTATTACTTAAACTATCTCTTTGGAAAAATTTACGAAAAAAAAAAATGTACTTTTGGAATTATCATCGATTTTCTTTGAACGCGCGTGTATAAAAGTTATGACTGAACTTTGAAATTTAATTTTTTCCTTAAAAAAAAAGGTATCCTGTCAATTATTTAATTATATGAAATGCTTTACAGTTTAATGTATCGAACGGAATAAATAGTAGCGAAAGAAAGATTCATCTACAACAATAAAAATGAATTTCAGGAGGAATATGAGCATTCGAAAATCTATGGATGGAAAGTTATTGCTAACTTCCCCTAGGTAAATTATTTTGATATTAAAGACTGTGAATTTATCTGCGATTTTTGTAACCAACGTGATTAACAGTCACTCGTTTTGTGTTTATTTGGTAAGTTTATGTGAAAGATAAATAATTTTATTAATGGAGAATTTAGTTAAAATCATTTTTTGTTTTCTATCTTTATTTTGTATTTGAAAACCACATAAATTACAGTACGCAATTATTTCAGTATTTACCTTATAAAAGCATTGTTTATGGTGACCTTGCTGACTATGGGAACACGTATGGCTGATATTAAGGGACAAAAGTCCGAGAACAGGTAATTTTGACATATGAACTTAAACAAATTAATTAAAAATAACCAGGTTAATCTTACAAAGTTTTAATATATTCAAATGAAAATATGAAAACTGATGAACTAAGTAGTAGTGATTTGCGTTACTTGACCATAGTTTTAATTAACATAATTAAGGTAGAACAAACTCAAATTAGGTGTTAGGTGGCTGGACATGGCGACTTTACCCTACTACTAGAAAAACTGATTAGTACACCCTCTTTTCTTGAATCACCTTCAATAAAATATTTTTTTAAGGATTATGCTAATACCTGCGTGAAAAAAATTGTATTCTATTTAGACTATTAACATTAGAATCATGACATAACACGATTTAAGTCTGTTAGAAATTTGTGTAATTTAGCCTCCAAGTGCTAAAGTGTTTATTGTTTTTAACTCTATAAAGTTACACACGAACACAAATAGGAAAGAAAAAATAAAGCAATTTATTTATGTAATTATTATTAACCTACCACCTACGTAGTTTAATTACGTTAACGATTTAGGTAAATGAAATGTGGAATTTTTAATTTATTTTTAACTCAATTTAATTATTCTTTTCCAATTAAGTAATACATACAATACAAACTACAATTTGTAGTAAGCACTAAAGCAGAAATGCTAAATGTACTTTACGTTAAATTGCCAATAAATAACACAAATTAGAAAGTATTGTTGAAACAGATAGACCCTTAAAAGAGCAAGACTGCATGTGTTACATCTGGTTATACACTATAAAAATAGTACTTAAAAAAGGCTGTATCTGCAGAAGGTTAAAATTTCCATCTGTACATACGAACATAATATATAAAATACTTACCTTGGTGAGACAAAACACATTGAAAATGAACAGGAAACATTTTAGACGTGTTGTCATTGTAAACAAATTAACAAAACTTTACCACAGGTACAAAATAAAAAATTAATATCAAGCAGGTACAATTATTTAAGAATATATTAACAAAAGATCGCACAAAATATTTTTAAGCACAAATTGATGCATAATGAAACTTGCGGTTACGGGTTATATGTAAATGAAATAATCATTTTTATAAACAATTTATGGAAAACCGTCACAGCGCGTTCCACTTCGAACATAACTCCATCACGTCTACGTTAAATTGCTTGACTGACTTAAATCCTATTGTTAACTATTTGATTACTTACATTTCTGCAGAGTGCAGCACTAAACCAAGGCAACAGGTAGATGTTATTTAATTTACTCCTAAAGCTTATGCAACATATGATGCATTCAAAACTTTTTGTTATCTGCTAATAGTAGTACAATAGTTGTAAAGCAACCTTGTTTGGTAAGTAAATAAAATAGTTCAGTAACATTAACTGCAGAGACACTTTTAAAAGGATACATAATTCTGCATTATTACCGGAAATCCCCTGATAAAATATTCAGTGCGCTTGAAATGCATATTGTAAGTATAACGCAACGGATTCAATTAATTCGATTTCACTAAACATAGGTAAATGCGATTGTAAGACTTAAAATGTCAAGATTCCAGTGCACTTTTCAAGCACACCCGGATTAATCATATAACCAAGAGATTGATTTTCATTTCAATGTAATAAACAGATTGATTATAAGATCCCGGGCAATTATTGAAATACATAAGAATAGAGGACTTTGTGTAATTTAAAGACATTCCTTATCTCAAGATTTTGTACCTGTAAGTAGTAATTGTATTCACTACAAGATTTTACAATAACCTTATTAAGGCCAAGGGGTGGTATAGCGTCTGCAAAAATATTTCTATTTTGCATTTATAAGTCCGGTTTCAAAATTAGTTCATAACATTATGAAACAAAATCTATGTAAATGCATTAAAACTTTATTTAAATCTACAAGAAAGAATAACGGATGTTTAAGGTCGCCTAAAGATGTTTCAAATTCATTGTCACCTTCCGGAGCTATCTTGTTCTGGTGCAAAAGTATACATTGGAACCACAAAAGGTAGGATTGATACAAGATGTTTTTGTAGACCAACCAGACAAGTCTGCGATGATTGCACATGCTTGAAATAACTTAAACCATGGCATTCGATTTGATGATATTGCAATATTGTCAAAACAAATTCATTACATGTTCGTTTAGAATGTGAAGCTACATGCAAATGCAGACGGACTTAGTAGAGCTTTTGAAGTAAATTATACCCTACAAGTTATTTCAATTATGAAAATTTTATTAAGTTAGACAAATCACAACCCAGCATTAACAAAAACATATCAAAAACTAAAGAAAATTTATTTAATGATTCAAAACATTCCTCAGCTCACTGTGTTTCATAAGATTTTAAAATGTACGCAGGAATAGCACTTGAATTTTAGAATAGACTTAATAACATATTAGAATCAGTAAGACCAAATAAACCTGTAGTTGGCGTACATTTCATAAACTGCCAAAATAGAATAATTTATTATCTAATAACAAAAACTGAATATTTTCAAAAACTCACATACAAACTATTTTTCTTAGCGTTAGATAAATTAAAAGAAATTATGTTAGCAAATAACGATTACAATTTATCTTACCAAAAAAAGCTTCAGACCATGACAAACTAGACTGGTCAGTTATTTTTGAAACGATGAAATATATTATCTTAGAAATTTAAGACTAAGGATTAAACCAAATCAACATAATAACTGGAACAAATAAACAAACATCAAACACACACCCACGCACGCACGCACGCACCCACACACACTCACACAAACACACGCGCGCAAGAAGCACAGTCACGCGCACACACGCACACACCCACTCACACCCACTCACACCCACACCCACATCCACATCCATACCCACACCCACACCCATGTAAAGGGACGCCGTCAGATATCCCGCTTTTTTATTATTTTTAATTAGTTCCCGAAGTTTATTAGCAAGACGCCGTCCTTTATAAAAATTTTCCTATCATGATTAATTATTTGCTAAGTAAAATACCGGTACTGATTCACAGAATTTAGTAAGATAACGTGACGCGCTAAATGCACAGGTGCAAACCATTATAAAAATTCGTAGAAGTTCTAGTAAAAGTTAAACAGATTTCATAACGTTGCATAAAATTGCACAATAATTAATCATGCATCCTCCCTCCAGACGTAAATCCCAAAAACGTTTAAAAGTTTGTATACGTCAGAGCATCTTCCACCAATACGGGCTTACGGAAGCTCACCACCAAAGTTTCGTAACCACCCTCGCGAATTCTATATAAAAACGCGGCACGCGCTGCTGAAGGTGTGTGTGTTTTTTTTTTGTTTTTGAGTCTTGAAGTCAAAAGTCTACGAGAAGCACGCTACCAGAAGAATTCGAACCGAAACCGTGTACTAAATCGTCGCGTTCGTGCCGATTGCTACCTGTTGTAAACCATCCACTTGTAACCGCCGTCCGAGTAGAAACCGCGATTCCGCGACGTGATAGCATCACCGAAGTTAAAAGGTTAGAGTTGCAGAGATCGAACGGTGGAAGTACGTAAGTTGAGATACCTGGTGACGTGGAGTTTGCAGGGTTGTAAGCTCGACGTACTCTTCTGTTACTACACATACACACCTACACTGTGGAGTTTGAAGGGTAGTTGCCCGACATTCCATTTGACCGAACGAGATCCTATTGTTTAGTTTAACGGGTGGTTTGCCCAGGTTACTAACAAAGGAGATCCACCTATACACATCTACACTGTGGAGTTTGAAGGGTAGTTGCCCGACATTCCATTTGACCGAACGAGATCCTATTGTTTAGTTTAACGGGTGGTTTGCCCAGATTTCTAACAAAGGAAATCCACCTATACAAATTTACACAAACACCACAACACAACACACCTCGACAACCGTACCAGCGACCGCCAGATACCTGTAATTAAAACTTCTTCGGAAGATTAAGCTGAACACCTAGTAAACACCGTTAATCCAGTAATATAGAAACGTAACCGTAAACACGAGACGTGTCCGTCAGTATTAAATAACCACCTGTAAAGTAAATAAACCTCCACCGCCTCCACCGTAAAAACGTAAGTTAGACGCGAAAGAATTTACTTTAAATAGAAAACGAAGGTTTTATATTTTAAAAACTGCCAACATAACAAAAAGCTTTTAATTTTTTTATTTTGTTTAAATAAAAAAAAACCGGTACACTAAAATAATTAATCTCGTAAGAATAAACAAATAATACGCCGCTACCGTACACCAGCTACCTAAATAAACGAAAAGCTTTCATTTATTTAAAAAGGGCAACAATTGAATGTAAACGTGAATGAGTTTATTTTCATAAGAAAAACAGGTATAAAACTTTACACTTGTAACCGACCGCTTTAAAATATTGATTATTTCTTTAAAGGCAGAGCGTTGAACTCAGTGTCTTATCGCGCACGTGTTTATACAGCGTTATCTTGCTACCTGCTTCTGTATTTTATACAGGGACGTATCTAGGTAAAATTATTTATTTATTTCGACATTTAACCGGTATAAATTAAAACAGTTCGAGGACAAAACCCAGCAGTCAAAACCCCAAACCTTCTATTAATGTTAAATTACAGAAACTCCAGAGGACCACCTAACCATTAGTACCTGGACGAAGGATGTCTACTTAAAGATACCGAAGAGGAAGTTAACCGTTACATTGGACACTCGAGAGCCGGGATCACAGTTCAGTATATTTACCTGTATCTATATCTTAGTTGAAAATTAAATAACCATATAATATAGAAGTGTAATAAATAGGAAATAAAGTTATATATATATATATATATATATATATATATATATATATATATATGAACCTTTGTAATCTATTTGTTCAACGTGTTGAGAGCCTGAATAACGAACCCCGATCCCAATTTTGCAAGTACAAAATTCCGACTGAGCTAGAAAAGGGAAAAGTGAGAATTATTCATTAGTAGTAATAATTAAGGTAAAAGAAGGACGCGTAACTTTTGACACCGCACTATCTAAAGATAACGAAGAGGGAGGTGGTGTGACTGTACACCCACACACCCACATACCCACACACCCACACACCCACACATCTACACACCCACATACCCACACACCCACACAGACGCAGGCGCAGATGCAGACGCAGACGCAGGCACGGACACGGACAATACACGGAAAATACTTCTGTCAAAAAAACACGGCTTTAGATTTTATAATCAAGTTAAGCATGCATGCTGAGCGCTTATTAGAGTACTATTTTTAAATTTTCGGGTTTTACCGTTAATGGGGTTGTCATACCATCACATACGCCTATTTTACATGCAAGCTGTGCCTTAGCAGAAATACTCCTGTCAAAAGGAACTTAGATTTATAAACAGGCCCCTAGGGAAGATATTAGAGCGCGATTACAGGATAAAGTAGCGTACACTGTACACAAACCTGTAGTGAGAGATTTACTCGAAACAGGTACATTGAGGGTAAAATTTTTTAGAGTTATGACAGGCGGGGTCTTTGCGGTATGAGAAATCCAAGTAAATATAATGACGGGTATAATTATATACTGACGGTTATCAATGCATTTAGCAAGATGGCGTGAACACGAGCTCTGAAGCTGAAAAACTATATGTTCTATAACCGACGTATTGTCGGTTATTTTTCAAAGATGCGAAAAGATACCTCAAAGTATACAGACGAAATTTCTCGCAGTAACTAATTCGAACGTAAACACTTAAATACAAATCCAAATTCAAATTTTCCCCCAAGGGGCCAGGGGCTAAGATCCGAAGGCAAGTTGCGAAGCCCTACGTTTGTATTATAAATTAGCATTAGGCCTCCTTATTATTATAATTATTAACTTTCCCCTCATAGATGGCGCGACAAACAAATTCAAATTTTTTGTCTAGGAGCGAGGGCCTGAAAGTAAGTTGCTAAGCCCTACATCTGTCTTACAAGTTAGCATTATACCCCCTTATTATAATACAAATTGATATTTCCAGCCATAACCTGCAGAGACTTAAATACAAATACAAATTCAAATTTTCCGCCAATGGGGCCTCGACAAGGGGGAATGCCCCGAGAACAAGTTGCGCAACCCTACACCTGTCTTACAAGTTAACATTAGGCCCCTTATTATAACAAATTCAAATTTTCCGCGAAAGGTACCACGACAATACACGAAGGCCCACGAATAGGTTGCGATCACGACAAGGGGTGATGACCCCAGAACAATTTGCGACGTCCTACACCTGTCTTACAGTCTCGGTTATGTTCGGGGAGGGTTGGTGCGGGGATCGCCGAAACAGTCTTCGACGAAAGCCTCGCGTCGCAATATTTTACCTATATGAGACATGCAAATAACGGTTTCTCGGAACGTCAAGTACTTGCAGCGACCAGCAAACAGATTGAGATGATTGGTCACGTGCACTAGGATTTATTTAATCAGGAAATATTTCTCATAAGCGATGTTGAGTTAAAGATTAGATTCGTATAATCAAGAGATACCCTTAGTCTAATGGCAGCGCACGGTTCAAATTACAAGACACGAATTATGGACGCTAGTTTACTGGTGAGACGTATGCGAATCAATCCCACCATTCTAATTGCGCCCGTTAAAGCTTTAGAAACAACTGCAACAAAATACTCTGTTACAAGGACCGAAGTAACAGTGCTAACTATACCTGTGGGCATACAGCGAAAATCATTGGATAATGTCTTCCTGGGTCAGTTACCTAAACGATGCATCGTAGGTTTTACCGCAAACAAAGCCTTGAGAGAGATAATGTGTAAAGGTTATTGACTTTCGCATTAACTGTAACCCGCTATTGCGATTCTTACCTATATGAAAGCATCACATCTCTAAATTTTACGTATATGATTAAATTTGATGTTTGTTAAAGAATTGCTGGACGCTTTTCGCAATAAAGGCCTTGCCCTTATCCGTGTCCACGCCATCTTGCTAAATACATCGATAACCGTCAGTATATAATTATTCCCGTCATTATATTTACTTAGATTTCTCATATCGCAAAGACCCCGCCTGTGATAACTCAAAAAAGTGTTACCCACTATGTACCTGTTTCGAGTAAATTTCTCACTACAGGTTTATGTATAGTGTACGCTACTTGTTTCTGTAACCGCGCTCTAATATCTTCCCTAGGGGCCTGTTTATAAATCTAAGTTCCTTTTGAATAGGCTTATGTGATGGTATGACAACCCCATTATCGGTAAAACCCAAAAATTTAAAAATAGTACTCTAATAAGCGACCAGCATGCACGCTTAACCTGATTATAAAATCTACAACAGTTTTTGTGACAGAGGTATTTCTGATGAGACAGAACTTTTATGTGTGTAAAATAATATAGATGCGAAATCTAGCTTAAAGAAGAAGACACAGGCAATTCGCTGCATACATCACAATATTAAATAACCTGTTTGCGCAAATATATAATTGGTTTTAGCTGTTGACGGTTTACACGAAGAGTTTGTTAGACGTTTTATTTTAAGTTAGTTAGTGATTTAATTTAATTATAACAGCTTCGCAATTTCATTACATCTTTCTAACAAATCTAGCATGTGATAGCTAAAGGCCCCCATATATACATGCACGTAAAATATGGACGGTGTTTATTATTATTGTTCACGTCCAATTGCGAAATCGTACATTCACTTTTGTATAACAAGTTAATTAACTGATTACGCAATACCCACTAACTGTTTTATTATCATTACATAGAATTTAACAAGGTACTTAAAATCAATTATATATGTTGTCTTTATCTTGATTATCAAAAATAATCCAATTGTTTATTAGCTTTAAAAAATAGACCAAAATACGATCCCCCCGTGGGCATATAAAAAATGGCTGCCAAGGTGTCCAGGCCACAAAAATCCAAGATAGCAAAATTTTAAAATGTTTGTAAACACATTAATTAACAGGATGTCGACGGCTGATTGCTACTTTCCAATTAATATAAATGAAGTTGTATAACTGTTTAGTAATAAAAACACACATTAAGAAGCCCGCGAACAGATTCCCGTCTTACAAGACTACGGTCCCTTATTAGAATACAACCCCCAATGCATAAATAAATTAGGCCACAATCTGTAGATGGTATTTAAAAAAATGTAATAATAATTATGCAATCTGCTTTGATAAAAACAACCCTAATTAATAACAGATTAAATCTTTTTTTTCTCAGAACACTTCATACGCATGCATTTACCTACCCTCCAGGGGCTGAACTTAAAAAAATTCCCGAATACAGCCAAAAGGGTCTTAATTAGTGAAAATTCCATCATTGAGTTGATAAAGGTCTCCGAAAAGAAACCATTGGGGTGAAAAAATGCGATCTCCACGTGGGCATATAAAAAATGGTGGGCTTTCCCCAAAAAATTCAAGATGGCGGATGGTGTCCCACTTCTACTAGCGTGACTAAAGTGGTAATCACAGTCTGGTTAACATTTAGTAGCGTATATTGCTTCATTTTATTAGTAGTATAATATTAATTATAAATAATAACTGTAATAATTTTTATTGTTGTTAGGAAATGTACATTGTCAAGTACCTATAACACGACATACAGTAAAAGCCAACCAACGATTAAACGCTCACGGTTTTTAGACATTACCAGAAGACATACCGACCTTGTTTATTTTATTACATTACGTGGGTAATATCGTTGTACTTCTTTTCACATACATACAACAGTATGTTATTAATACATTAACCAACACAGCTAAATAAGGTCGAATTGGCTTGGTTGTATATTAAAACTGTTTGCACAGTTTGGTTGAATTTTGCTATAATTATAAACATACTACTTTATCACTACCTAATAATAATTAATTTATTTTTACGTATAATATAAGTCTTAAACACATAAAGCGAAGACACTCGTGTAGCTGTATGAAATAGACACTTCAATGAAGTATGTAATTAAATAACGCTTTATTTGGGAAAATGGTGTAAATTATTTTATTTATTCGCAATCTTTCAGACAGATAATCTGTCCTTCTTCAGGCGTAAGAAATTACAATAGAAAACGAAAAAGATGTTGTCTTCCATTCCTTGATGTTCTAATTGAAAGAAAACCAGATGGAAGCCTAACTCATTCTGTATATCATAAGCCAGCTCATACAGATCATTATATTAATGCTTCATCACACCGTCATCCAGTACAAAAGTTTAGTACGATGCGAACTTTGTACAACCGTGCCACACAGATTTGTCATCCAGATAAACTACAACATGAATTAAACCATCTTAAAAAGGTCTTCATAAATAATGACTTCAACAAACAACAAATTAAAACCGAGACAAACGACGCCTACAGATGATAAATCTACAACTTCAAATAACTTTGCCATTTTACCTTTCCTTGCAAACACAACGAATAAAATTGGTATACTTAACATTACAAAAGCATAATATAAAAGTAGATTACAAAAGAAGTATTAAAATTCGAAATCTTTTGAATTCTGCTAAAGACCGAATACCATTACATACATGTGGTGTTTACGAAGTAGGTACCATGCTCTTGTGGTAAGGTCACATTGGTAAAACTGGAAGAAGCATTAACACTAGGTTAACAGAGCTCAAAAGAAGACACTTATTTTACTTTATCCTACTAAATCAGCATTTGGTCAACATGCCTTAAAATATAAAATTTGGAAAAACACAATAATTCTGGTTAATGATAGAAATTTGTATACAAAGAAGATTCGAGAACCTAGTGAAATTCTGAAACATCCTAACAACTTGAACAGGGATAATGGATATGAACTGTCAAATACCTGGGTGTCTATTGTCAAGAACTGAAAGTTTTACAACAGTGATTTAATTTTAATTCTCTAGTTATCTTGTTAATATTTGTCATTTTGACAATATTTGTCACCACCATTGTGTTAGCACGGAATTTAAATTTGGTTAAATACTTAACTCAACTACTTTATCTTTGATAATAGTAATAATTATAAATAAATAAATTTTATTGTCATTCAGCCAGTTATAGTAAAAGACAAAGTCATTTAAATTGAACAAAAAACAGATTAAAATTATAAATTGAAAATTGCAGCACACACAATTTCAGGCTAACATTACTTAATTCTAATCTGCCATGTCAACTTTTTCCAAAAAGGAAGGTGGATGAGCAACTAACCCTCATGCAGCTTACTTTTAAAAACATGTAACAGAGTTTGTTGTTGCTGTAAATATGTAGGAAGTCTATCAAAGAGTTTTTGGCCTATGACTTTGCTGAGTAAACAACGGCTTACAGTGTGAGGATTCACTTATGACTCGAATGCATTTCTTTTGTAATACTAATATGTCGTTAACATGACTAGAATTACCCCAGAGTATGATTCCATACATAATACTTTGGAAAAAAGAAAAATAAGATGATCTTACATATATGCATCGGGTATAGAATTTCTGAGGCACCTTAGTAAATAAACTACTCTTGATAACTTAGTTGCTATATATTTTATGTGATGTTCCCAAGTTAACTTATTATCTAACAAAACTCCTAAGAATTTAGGACTAACTGGATCATTATAGTGTAGCCTATCCCTTAAACTGAAAACCACTGAGTTTTGTTTTCATTTAGCGGAAACCCATTTCTTCTGAACCAGAGAGTTGTCTGTGCTATTGTGTCATCAGTTAAATTTTATAGGTTATTGAATTCTAGACTGAAATTAAGAAAAGTAATGTCATCAGTATATAACACCGTGTGCGCTATAGTATGAAGTGGATCATTTATCATAACCAGGAATAAGAATGGCCTAAGTACTGATCTTTGAGGTACCCCGACTTTCACTTGTAATGCACTTGATTTATCCTTTCCTATGCATACTATTTTCCTACAATTTTCTAAGTACGAGTTCACGAGCTGCAGGACGATACCACTAATACTATAAAAATTTAGTTTTTCTAAGATGATCAACACAATCAAACGCCTTACTCAGGTCACAAAAAGTAGCTTGAGCAAATCCTTTTTTTTCAAACACTTTAAAAATAATTTATTATAAGTTTTGTTACGAACGAATAAGTTCAAAGGTAAAAATGTAATTAAAAATTATTAATTATATTAAATACATAAATAAAAAGTTTACCTCGAGTAGGATTTGAACCTACAACCTGTACTTTCCGAGAGTACTCTAGCAAACTACAGGTCGTAGGTTCAAATCCTACTCGAGGTAGACTTTTTAGTTATGTATTTAATAAAATTAATAATAATTTTTAACTTCAAAAATAATTTTCATTAATGAATTTGTAGCATCTATGGTTGATAATTTTTTCCTAAAGCCAAACTGTGTCTTACTAATTGTGGAATTTCGTTCAAACCTCTTTTTTACAAGACGTGTTTTGTTTAAGTGGAGTTGTGTGCAAAATTTGTAATAAAATTTTTTCAAGACAGTTCACTTTAAAAAGACACGTACCTATTTAAAACAACCCAAAATTTTGTGTTACAAAAATAACTTTGATTTTTCATGGCGCTCTATAGCTCTAGATTAATGTTTCCAATCGTTACCCTTCTACAAATCACTGGGAAAGATTTTAAATATTTTGCAAGAAAAACAAAATACGCAATCCTTTAATGTAGAATAGACTAGCCAAACTTTTAGAATTATTTCCCCGTTACTTAATCTTTTTTACAATACGCAGATGGGAAACCTCTGTAGTCTTTATCCAAGGGAAAGTTTACATCTGTTTCTGTAAGTTCTGTAAGCATAATTTAACTTTGTCGGATAGTACGGAAGGCCAATGGCCAGTATCCTTATAAATATCGTCTTCATGCACTCTTACTTCTTCTAACGAACACTGGCTTTCTGACTTGTTCTTGACCACAGACTTAAGTGTTTCAGGATTTGTCCTTCGGCTAAATCAACCTCCTTCAGAATTTTGTTTAATGAAGATGGTCCTTCCTGTGACTCGTCACTGTGATTTCGTGATGTAATCTCTGTTGCCTCTTCCGACTTTTCTGAGATTAAAAATTTCCTCAGTACGCCACTTGCCTTTTTACCTAACTCTTCTACTTCGAGCTTTCTTTTTCTGTATTGAGCTCCAGAAAGCTTTTTGCAATCATCAGACATCTATTTAGAATAATACAAAGCTCTTCTGTTTCGACACGTTGATTTGGATGTAATATTTGGAAAAAAGTGTTTCTATTTTAATTTTTCTAATTGATAAATCAAAGTTTATACCCATCGCGCTTTTTTAATTTACGTTATATTTTCAAGCATTTACAAAATATTTGCGTTTTTTTACAAAAATATATTACTGTCTAGATATATTAATTTATCCTATTAGTTAAGTAACTGTGCGTAAGAAAAAAAAATACCATAAAGTGTACTTACGTTTAAGAAATTTTCAGCCTCCGTAACTCAATGAGAATCGCTATTTGTTTTCGTTTTTCCTTTTCTTTTAAAATATTATTCTTCCCTGCTTCCTTGGTCTTTCTTCTTTCCAAATATTCCTTTGTCGTAATACTATCCCCATTGGGGCACAACCTTTTTCTTGATTTTATTTTTGGTATTTGATTACTTGAAGCATTTGGGCCTTTGATAAATTTTAGAAGTACACTTTCAAAAGTATCTCGCTCAAAATTTTCACTATCGATCTGTCCTAATTCAGTTTAATGGGTCTCAGGATTCGAATTTGTTGGTTTTTGTGTTTGCTTAACGAGTTTATTTTGATCTTGAAAAGTTACCACTGCTAAGTCAGTGCCATTTGGTACTCCGTCCACGCTTGTGTTTTGGTCCTCACCTAGGTTGCCATTTAAATTAGTGACCTCTGCTTGTACATCTCCTAAATTTAGTTCAATGCGCGCGTTAGCATCTCCAAAATTGAACTCGTCAGGCATATCTTTTTGTTCCTCATTTAATAGACTGGATGAAGGGCCAGGGAAGCAATTTGCAGCGTCGGCATTATTGACCTCTGTACTAAGGAATTGAGTCACTTGGAGCTTGGACGATTCGTTTACTTCTGAAATAGCAGTTGAAGTGTTTGTCCCGTCTGTTTCTTTTACAATAATTTGAGTTTTCTTTTTCTGTTCATACATTTTAAGGTCATTGGGCTTAAAATGCTTTTAGGGATAACGTCTCGATTGAGCGTATAAATGCCTGATACTTTAAAACCATTTTTTATAACACCTTCTGTAAGTTTATCATAAACCTTGTTTAACAGTGTAACTGTTTGTGCTTTTGGAATTCTTTGTCAAGAGATTTTGCCTCTGCCACACTAGAAGCTCCTTTTTCCAGTCATTTTTCAGGAACTTAAAAACTGCAGAGCCCATAGGTTGGAGATAATGGGTGGTATGTGGGGGAAGCCTTATTATGATTATTTGATTGGCTACTGCCACCTCTATTAATTCAATAGACACATGTGTAGCATGACCATCATAGATAAGTAAAAGGGGTCGCTCTTTTGGGGAATTTGCTAAAAAATACTGTTGAAACCTTTAGAGAAAATTGTCCTATCATTTTTATTTACATTTAACCAATGCTCCAAAACATTGTTGCCCTGGGTGATATTTTGTATCCTGAAGCTGAGCAACATGTCTATATAGAAGTATTTTCACGTCCAGGTGAACTAATCATTTGATTGCTTTTTGTACCCCTAGCTCCAACAACTTGTAGGTAGCGCACCGCAAAAAATGTATTATTATAATAAACACTATATTCGCACGCGGGCTCATTAAGCTGAAATCTGCTGGAATGAAAGACAGTACAAGGCTCCTTCACCCTTGTATTTGTATGAATTAGCGTTGTTGTTTATATTTATATTTGTGTAGAGGTGGGCTGGTGAACGGGTACATGATACCGCTGGTTAATAATTGCAAAAGGCAATGGCCAATGGGTACGCACTCCCGGGTCCAGATAACCATTAAACACCTCGAATTTTATTTTTTTTGTTTTTATTATTGTATATATGAATGTGTAACCTGAGAAAGGGGCGCTGTATTTTTTCTAACGCACTCAAGCTTATATATCGGTCACGCAGTTATGATATATTTATAACTTACTCTTGTAAGGCTTTGTTTTAATGAGTTCTTTTTGTCAGTTTGTTAAGTAGAATTATTTGCCTGCGGACTAATTTTTCTTTACATGTAATTTCTTGTAACTGTACCTATGTATTTTATGCTTTAATAATCACTAAACAATTGCTTATGTGTAAATTCCTTGTCTATTTTCTTTTGTCCTGGCCTTTACCTTATTATCACCTGTGCAATTTTACTATTGTTGTATTTTATATGTAACGTAATTTGCCTTATTGTTTTATGTGCTTATGTAGTTAAAGACCGGTATAATTGGTTTTAAAAGGGCCACATGTTTGGTATTACAATTTTTATTTTGATTATTTTTGACACAATTGTGGGCGTGACTACATGGTTCTTTTTATTGTGTTTATGTGTAACTAAACTGCTTTTTATTTATTTTTCTCTTAATGTTATAATTTTGTACGCACTTTAACCTGATTTAATGGTGTTTTGATATATATATATATATATATATATATATATATATATATATATATATATATATATATATTTCATACTAATACGTTATAAACAAATAAACCCTTAGTTACCGTAACCATAAACACGTTCATAACTCCCTTGGGAAGTTATGAACTGGTATCTAGGCAGTTATAGATCTATAACTGCCCTCTAATCATTCTAATGTATTTTGACAAATATTTGCAAACTTGTTAGTTTTTATATGCATGGCAATCATGCCTGCTTAATTTTTAATTTAATAACCAAAAAATTTCATTTGCATATTTCATTTTTAACGTATTAGTATGAAATCAAATGATTTATCTATCACGGGAGTTATGCATGTTAATAACCTCGGGCAACTTAACAAGCCCTCGAGACTTTGCCCTCTGTAATTAACATACCCATAACTCCCTTGATATATAAATAACTATAACCCTTTCATTGTCTTTTTTTGTGTGTTATTTGATTTATTAATGTGTGCAGTTACTTATTTATGGATAAAGTGGGTTTTATTGGTGGTTTTTTCCCACAATAGTATATTAACGGGCTGAACCACCATTGCGCAAAGCTCGTTAATTTTAATTTGAGTAGTATCATTGTTTACTTGCCCCTCATGATTCAACAGTTACCTCATCCAGCCTATGTAATTCAGATAACACAGCGTACCTACCACTAGACGGCCATTTCGTTTGATCATATTTGAGGTTTGCGAGTAATTAAATATCGGACTTGCAAATAAATTCAAATTTTTTAATTATTGGCAGGAAAGTCCATGTAAGGCAAGCAATTAATTTGAGTAATGGTAACATTGTTTTCAATAAAGTCAAGATAAATAACTTAGCGATTGTTTTGTTCTTGAATTTGCATTCTTGCAAATAAGTCCAAATTACACTTTTCAAGATAGGGTAGGTACTTGGGGTACGCTACAAAATTTGGCCTTATTAGGATCATGACAGAAATATGATTCATCTATATTAAATATTTGATGAGATTTGTCTTCCAGATTTAAGGATTTAACTGTTTTTTCCAGTTGATCAAAGCACGAATATATAACGAATGGGTTAATTTGGTCCATTCTTTGATACTCAACACCTTGGGGCTTTTTCAAGGATAATCTATGTCTGTTAGCAAATGCAAGGTACTACTCTTCTCCAGGTTTATTATTTTTGAAACGCGTTTTTAAATTATTTGTTGTGACATAAATCTGGACTGCATCCAAAACTTAGTATCTTGTTAATTTAAACCCCCATTTTTCTAATATTTTTAAACAATTGGCAAAGCGCTTTTCTTCTACAAAACTCAGGTCAATGGTTCTTCCTCTACTAGATCCCCCAGAGGCTGGACGACCCTTTATTTGGCTGCGTAAACGTCGTCTTAAGGTAGTTCTTGGTATATTATGTGCTTTTGATGCCCCCTTAATCGTCTTTCTTTGGTTTTGAAGGCCTTCTATAGCTTTGGCTAATACCTCTGAGATATACGCAGTCTAAAAACTGTAACTGTTGCTTCCCTGGCTCCTCTCCCTCAGCCCGAGCGCAATTTGGTTGATATTATGCACGTGAGTCCGCAGACAACTTATTTTGCGTCGCCATGTGTTACAAACAGAACTTTTGCATGAAACCGAATGCAGCGTAAATTACGCGACTCTTTCTACAACTCAAAAAATTAGGTTCGTTATTCGTCTGGCCTTAAGTGAATCTACAAGCACATATCGAAGGGTCTCCGCCAAAATATCGTAAGTAACATTTTTTGAGAAAATGCAGTGTTCTGACTATCTTAAGTCACAAACAGACATACATGCTTTGCCAAAGTATCTTAAGTGTTTTACAAGTAATTATCGAGAAAAAGCGTTTTTATTGTTATTGCAAGTCCAGTCATTTTATTTAATGTCCTGCCAATAGTATCGTGAGACGCATGATAATTTAGATGCGCCCCGGCAGAGTATCGCATGTTCAGTCACGTGATCTTGCTTACGATAATAAGTTTGCTGCTTACGTTACTTTTAATGTGTTATGTGTTTTTGCTGTGTGTCTACTAGTAAGTATTTTTTTTATATAAAATTATGTAAAAATGTTTGCTTTTCACCATTAAGCTATTAAAAATTATCGAGATTAATTGCTTCAAACCCACTGAAGAAATAATTTTATGCTTTTACATTCAATTACCGAACTACACTAAAAAAGAATCATTCTAACCTACAAAACTAACTTGCCCATTGAATCAAAACGTTGATAACTAATTATTGTAAGACAAATGTAATCAAACAGAATTTCGATTTGTTTTAGGTTTTAAATAATGTTAGTAAGTACTAGAACCTTATAAATTTTACCAGCTGCGCGAAATAAAAAGGAGGATGTAGATGAAAACGCTGTTAGAAAATTCAATGATCCCTATACTGCGGATAAATTTAATACTATACCAGTATTACTGGTAGATTCTGACCAATTATTTGTTACTGAAAATAATATTTCAGTTTTAAATGAACCTAACAATAAAATCGATAATGATCGATAACGCATGGATAATACAAGAACTCCGTTTGACTGGCGATGAGTTTCAGCATGATTCAGCTTCTGTATTTTTTCATGTTGGGTTTACTATTGATTCAAACAACGATGCATCTAATAAAAAACCACCAATAGAATTACTTGATTATGACAGTGATTCTTCCACAGAGAAGTATGTACCACAAGAAAATAATAGGATGCAAGACGCCAAAAAAATTTTATTATTAGAACAAACGTATGATTTCCGATGTCTCATTCTTTTCAGGACAGGGGGGTGCGTGCGGGCGGGCGTGCGTGTGCGTGTGAGTGTGTTAGTATCCACGATAACTCCAGAACGAAAATACCTACGTACTTAAAATTTTGTATTTCAGCTTGATTTTATTTGGCTTAGAGCTGATTACATTTTGGAAGGAATTCAGCGCCGGAGATGGAGGTTTATTAGGGCCAGTTTTTGTTTTTTATCAAATATTTCTAAAATAGCTCCATATTTCAAAGATATAAAAATACCCAGATCATTTAATTACGTGCTATGCAATTTTTTGACACGACGCATAATTAGCGGTAAAAAATTCCTAAGGTACAATTTAAGTGTTAGTTCAAATTTTTTCAATAACTGGATAACCATTCATTTTATTAGAAGAAGTGCAGACATATTCTGTAAAGAAAATTTAATTTTACATAACTTTTCTTTATAAAGTTTAAAAAATAATTAAGTGTGAATGAAAATGGTTAACATGTATCATTGATACCTATTTTATAGAAGCGGGTGGCTTTGGAATTTTTTAAGATAACACGTTTTATTTATGTCTCTCTGGAATAACGTTTTAAACATCATTCTGACATAGATTATTGTTTTTGTTTTTACAATGTTGCCTGTTTTCGTTATAAACGTATGAAAGAGATTGCATAGTTATGCTAAAATAAAATATAGGTAATTATAATTATTTCATTTCTTTAATTTTTAAGTTAGTATCTAACTATCTAGACGTCTACTAATCTCTGTCTGTCCAGAAGTTTTAAACGTCTGTGTGACACATACTTACGTGATGAGTTTATTATAAAAGTTTCTAAAGATATAATTATTCTAAAAAAATGTTATTAAAATTATTTCATTTCTTTTAATGTCCTATTTGTAGGTTGGAATGTCGTGTGGTGTTCTACACCAGATATTTTACTAAATGACAATAAACCTAGCCAGACTAACGTAAGTGTCTGGATAGTACAACCAAATTATCGTAAGTCGGTAACTTACGCTATTTTTTATGTAAAATTCAAACCATCCAAAGTATCGTAAGGCAATGAATTAAGTAAACATTTTATTTTAGGTGAAAAATGAAGTTTAATAAAACGGAGCCTCCAGAATTATGTACTTTTATTTAGCAACAAAATTAAGACACACATTATAAAAATCAATAATATTACAATAAACAAAAACACAACAACATTTCAACTACTACTATAATAATAAACACGCACACCCTAAACAGTAACTACAGAACTACACAATGTTACAACACACAGAAGTGCCTTCATAGCATTCTCAGTATTGACAACACGACAACATAACATATTTGTACTTCAACACTCCCCCACAAATCCAGTAATGTTGGAATGTATTTCAAAGCAACTTACTTAACTACTTTGTATTCTAACAAGCATTCATAGGTACTTCATATTTGACATATATACATACAAATTTCCTTTTAATGATCCTGATAAAATAATGTCTTTGTCCCTAACAATTAGAACTTGCTTTTCTTTAAAAATAACCTGCAACCCACTTTGTTCCAATTTACTGACAGATAGTAAATTATAATTTATATTTTCACACAACCAAACCTGTTTGATAGTAATATTACGTCCTGTCAAACTTTTTAAATTTAAATTTCCTTCTTCGATTGCTGTTAGAGTTTCACCGGCCTTAGCTACATTTATTTTAACACAAATGTCCTTTTTATCATAAATAAGTTCTTTAAATTTCTCACCTACTAAATGATTTGTAGCCCCGCTGTCCACAACAAAGTTTACAACTTCACTATTATTACCAAAAACTTCGTTATCTTCGGATGTTGTCAAAAAAGATATGTTTTCTTCTTTACTGGTCTGTTGCACAACATGCACATTTCCTGGATTAAATATACCTCTAGTTGAGTCTTTATTATTTCCTCTGGAGTAATATTTTCCTCTATTAAATTCACTTTCTGGGCATTGAGCTCGTTTATGTCCTATTTTGTGACATCCATGACATTTAAAAGGAAAATCAAAACTCGAGTTATTACTCCTAATAAAATTTCCTCTACCATACGTTCCTCTTCCATAACCTCTTCTTCTCGACCTTGTTCCAAAACCTCTGCCACTGTTATAACCTACAAAAGCTGAACTGTTTGTACTTGTTTCGGACTTACACTTTACTTGACGAGCTTCTTCCAGTAGCAATTTGTTCTTTACAAAGTCCATGTCTATACTAGCCTGATTTTGGCAAAATATTATATCTATTGCTGTAGTTACCGCTTGATAGGATTCCGGCATTGAAGATAACAACTGCAATACAAGCTCGCTTTCTTCAATTCTACTTCCAGCGGCTTTTAGTTCACATGCAGTCTGTTCAAACTGTGTTAAATACTCGGTCATTGTCTGGTCTGCATTCAACTTTAAATTGCGTAACTTTTTCTGCAAAGTTACCTGGCTTGACATTCCCTTCTTGGCGTACGTACTACTCAATGATTCCATAATTTCCTTTGCCGAAGCTTTAGACTTTAACATTTCCAAAATGTTATCATCTATACATTGTATTATTATTGTACGTGCCTTAACTTCATTTTTCTGATAAGTAGCATGTCCTTCAGTTCCAACTGCTGGAGGTGTTTCCGTAATAACTTTTAATACACCCTGCTGTTCCAACAAGAGTCTAACACGAAAGTCCCAGTTTGAAACTGATGTTCCATTAAACGGTTTTACATAAAAGAGCTGCTTTTCCGCCATTTTTCCAGCTTTTTCTTTGCTAAATTTTCAAGCAAAGTGTACCTGTCTTCTTGCTTGACAATTCCAATTTCCAATCAATTTTCAAGATATTTCGGCTAGTTTTTAGCATTTACTGGGCCCATAACCTGAAGTTTAATAAAACGGAGCCTCCAGAATTATGTACTTTTATTTAGCAACAAAATTAAGACACATTATAAAAATCAATAATATTACAATTAAACAAAAACACAACAACATTTCAACTACTACTATAATAATAAACACGCACACCCTAAACAGTAACTACAGAACTACACAATGTTACAACACACAGAAGTGCCTTCATAGCATTCTCAGTATTGACAACACGACAACATAACATATTTGTACTTCAACGCAAAAGTCCATAGTCCAAAGTCCAAAAGTCCAAAGTCCAAAGTCCAAAGTCCAAAGTCCAAAGCAAAGTCCAAAGTCCAAAGTCCAAAGTCCAAAGTCCAAAGTCCAAAGTCCAAAAGTCCAATGTTCAAAGTCCAAAGTCCAAAGTCTTAAGTCTAGAGTCCAAAGTCCAAAGTCCAAAGTCCAAAGTCCAAAGTCCAAAGTCTAAAGTCCAAAGTCCAAAGTCCAAAGTCCAAAGTCCAAAGTCCAAAGTCCAAAGTCCAAAGTCCAAAGTCCAAAGTCCAAAGTCCAAAGTCCAAAGTCCAAAGTCCAAAGTCCAAAGTCCAAAGTCTAACGTCCAAAGTCCAAAGTCCAAAGTCCAAAGCCCAAAGTCCAAAGTCCAAAGTCCAAAGTCTAAGGTCCAAGTCCAAAGTCCAAAGTCCAAAGTCCAAAGTCCAAAGTCCAAAGTCCAAAGTCCAATGTTCATAGTCCAAAGTCCAAAGTCCAAAGTCCAAAGTACAAAGTCCAAAATCCAAAGTCCAAAGTCCAAAGTCCAAAAGTCAAAAGTCCAAAGTCCAAAGTCCAAAGTCCAAAATCCAAAGACCAAAGTCCAAAGTCCAAAGTCCAAAAGTCAAAAGTCCAAAGTCCAAAGTCCAAAGTCCAAAATCCAAAGTCCAAAATCCATAGTCCAAAGTCCAAAGTCTAAAAGTCAAAAGTCCAAAAGTCCAAAGTCCAAAGTCCAAAGTCCAAAGTCCAAAGTCCATAGCCCAAAGTCCAAAAGTCCAAAGCCCAATGTCCAAAGTCCAAAGTCCCAAGTCCAAAGCCCAAAGTCTAAAGTCCAAAGTCCAAAGTCCAAAAGTCCAAAGCCCAAAGTCCAAAGCCCAAAGTCCCAAGTCCAAAGTCCAAAGTGCAAAGTCCAAAAGTCCAATGTTCATAGTCTAAAGTCCAAAGTCCAAAGTCCAAAAGTCCAAAGTCCAAAGTCAAAAAGTGCAAAGTCCAAGGTCCAAAGTCCAAAGTCCAAAGCCCAAAGAAAGTCCAAAGTCCATAGTCCAAGGTCCAAAGTCCAAAGTCCAAAGCACAAAGTCCAAAGTCCAAAGTCCAAAGCCCAAAAGTCCTAAGTCCAAAGCCCGAAGTCCAAAGTCCAATGTCCAAAGTCCAAAAGTCCAAAGTCCAAAGTCCAAAGTCCAAAGTCCAAAGTCCAAAGTCCAAAGTCCAAAGTCCAAGTCCAAAATCCAAAGTCCAAAGTCCAAAGTCCAAGGTCCAAAGTCCAAATTCCAAAGTCCAAAGTCCAAAGTCCAAAGTCCAAAATCTAAAGTCCAAAGTACAAAGTCCAAAGTCAGGTCCAAAGTCCAAAGTACAAAATCCAAAAAAAGTCCAAAGTCCAATGTCCAAAAGTCCAAAGTCCAAAGTCCAAAGTCCAAAGTCCAAAATTCCAAAGTTCAAAAGTCCAAAGTACAAAGCCCAAAGTCCAAAGTCCAAAGTCTAAAGTCCAAAGTCCAAAGTCCAAAGTCCAAAGTCCAGTCCAAAGTCAAAGTCAAAGCCCAAAGTCCTAAGTCCAACAAATCAAAGTCCATGTCCAAAGTCCAAAGTCCAAGTCCAAAATCCAAATCAAAGTCCAAAGTCCAAAGTCAGCAAAGTCCAAAGTCCTACAAATCAAAGTCCAAATCCAAAGTCCAAAGTCCAATTCCAAAGTCAAAGTCTAGTCCAAAGTCCAAAGTCCAAAGTCCAAAGTCCAAAGTCCAAAGTCCAAAGTCCAAAGTCCAAAGTCCAAAGTCCAAAAGTCCAAAGTCCAAAGTCCAAAGTCCAAAGTCCAAAGTCCAAAGTCCAAAGTCCAAAGTCCAAAGTCCAAAGTCCAAAGTTAAGTCCAAAGTCCAAAGTCCAAAGTCCAAAGTCCAAAGTCCAAAGTCAAAGTCCAAAGTCCAAAGTCCAAAGTCCAAAGTCCAAAGCCCAAAGTCCAAAGTCCAAGTCCAAAGTCCAAAGTCCAAAGTCCAAAGTCCAAAGTCCAAAGTCCAAATTCCAAAGTCCAAAAGTCCAAAGCCCAAAGCCCATAGTCCAAAGTCCCAAGTCCAAAGCCCAAAGTCCAAAGTCTAAAGTCCAAAGTCCAAAAGTCCAATGTTCAAAGTCCAAAGTCCAAAGTCTTAAGTCTAGAGTCCAAAGTCCAAAGTCCAAAGCCCAAAGAAAAAAGTCCAAAGTCCAAAGTCCAAGTCCAAAGTCCAAAGTCCAAAGTCCAAAGTCCAAACTCCAAAGTCCAAAGTCCAAAGTCCAAAGTCCAAAGTCCAAAGTCCAAAGTCCAAAGTCCAAAGTCCAAAGTCCAAAGTCAAAGTCCAAAGTCCAAAGTCCAAAGTCCAAAGTCCAAAGTCCAAAGTCAAAAGTCCAAATCAAAGTCCAAAGTCCAAAGTCTCAAAGTCCAAAGTCCAAAGCCAAAGTCCAAAGCCAAAGTCCAAGTCCAATCAAGTCCAAAGTCCAAAGTCCAAAGTCAAAGTCCAAAGTCCAACGTCCAAAGTCCAAACTCAAGTCAAAGTCCAAAGTCCAAAGTCCAAGGTCCAAGTACTAAGTCCATGGACCAAGGTCCAAAGTCCAAAGTCCAAAGTCCAGAGTCCAAAGTCCAATGTGCAAAGTCCAAAGTCCAAAGTCCAAAGTCCAAAGTCCAATGTACAAAGTCCAAAGTCTGGTCCAAAGTCCAAAGTCCAAAGTCCAAAAAGTCCAAAGTCCAGTCCAAGTCTAAAGTCCAAAGCCCAATGTCCAAAGTCCAAAGTCCAAAGTCCAAAGTCCAAAGTACAAAGTCCAAAGTCCAAGTCCAAAATACAAAATCCAAGTCCAAAGTCCAAAGTCCAAGTCCAAAGTCCAAAGTCCAAAGTCCAAAGTCCAAAGTCCAAAGTCCAAAGTCTAAGTCCAAAGTCCAAAGTCCAGTCCAAAGTCCAAAGTCCAGTCCAAAGTCCAAAGTCCAAAGTCCAAAGTCCAACGTCCAATCCAAAAATCTAAAGTCCAATGTACAAAGTCCAAAGTCTATGGTCCAAAGTCCAAAGTCCTGAGTCCAAAGTCCAAAAGTCCAAAGTCCAAAGTCCAAAGTCCAAAGTCCAAAGTCCAAAGTCCAAAGTCCAAAGTCCAAAGTCCAAAGTCCAAAGTCCAAAGTCCAAAGTCCAAAGTCCAAAGTCCAAAGTCCAAAGTCCAAAGTCCAAAGTCCAAAGTCCAAAGTCCAAAGTCCAAAGTCCAAAGTCCAAAGTCAAAGTCAAAGTCCAAAGTCCAAGTCCAGTCCAAAGTCCAAGTCCAAGTCCAAAGTCCAAAGTCCAAAGTCCAAAATCCTAAAGTTCAAAGTCCAAAGTCTAAGGTCAATGGTTCAAAGTCCAAAGTCCTGATCCCAAAGTCCAAAGTCCAAAGTCCAAAGTCCAAAGTCCAAAGTCCAAAGTCCAAAGTCCAAGTCCAAAGTCCAAAGTCCAAAGTCCAAAGTCCAAAGTCCAAAGTCCAAAGTCCAAAGTCCAAAGTCCAAAGTCCAAAGTCCAAAGTCCAAAGTCCAAAGTCCAAAGTCCAAGTCCAAAGTCCAAAGTCCAATTCCAAAGTTCAAAGTCCAAAGTACAAAGGTTGTAGTCCGAAGTCCAAAATTCCAAAGTTCAACGTCTAAAGTCCAAAGTCCTAAGTACAAAGTACATAGTCCAGAGTCCTAAGTCCAAAGTACAAAGTCCAAATCCAAAAAGTCCAAAGTCCAAAGTCCAAGTCCAAAGCCAAGTCCCAAAGTCCAAAAAGTCCAAAGCCAAAGTCCAAACCAAAGTCCAAAGTCCAAAGTCCAAAGTCCAAAGTCCAAAGTCCAAAGTCCAAAGTCCAAAGTTCAAAAAATCCAAAGTCCAAGCCAAAAAAGTCCAAGTCCAAGTCCAAGGTCCAAAGTCCAAAGTCCAAGCCAAAGTCCAAAGTCCAAAGTCCAAAGCCAAAGTCCAAAGTCCAAAGCCCGAAGTCCAAAGTCCAAAGTCCAAAGTCCAAAGTCCAAAGTCCAAGTCCAAAGGTCAAAGTCCAAAGTCAAAGGCCAAAGTCCAAAGTCCAAAGTCCAAAGTCCAAAGTCCAAAGTCAAGTCCAAATCCAAGTCCAAAGTCCAAAGTCAGTCCAAAGTCCAAATTCCAAGTCCAAAGTCCAAAGTCCAAAGTCCAAGTCCAAAAATCTAAAGTCCAAGTCCAAAGTCCAAAGTCAAAGTCCAAAGTACAAAGTCCAAAGTCCAAAGTCCAAAGTCCCAAAGTCCAAAGTCCAAAGTCCAAAGTCCAAAGGCCAAAGTCCAAAGTCCAACGTCCAAAAATCTAAAGTCCCATGTACAAAGTCCAAAGTCTATGGTCCAAAGTCCAAAGTCCAAAGTCCAAAGTCCAAAGTCCAAAGTCCAAGTCCAAAAATCTAAAGTCCAATGTACAAAGTCCAAAGTCTAATGGTCCAAAGTCCAAAGTCCAGTCCAAAGTCCAAAATACAAAGTCCAAAGTCCAAAGTCCAAAGTCCAAAGTCCAAAGTCCAAAGTCCAAAGTCCAAAGTCCAAAGTCCAAAGTCCAAAGTCCAAAGTTCAAAGTCCAAAGTCCAAAGTCCAAAGTCCAAAGTCCAAAGTCCAAAGTCCAAAGTCCAAAGTCCAAAGTCCAAAGTCCAAAGTCCAAAGGGCAAAGTCAAAAGCCCAAAGTCCTAAGTCCTAAGTCCAAAGTCCAAAGTCCAATGTCCAAAGTCCAAAGTCCAAAGTCCAAAGTCCAAATCTAAAGTCCAAAGTCCAAAGTCCAAAGTCTATGGTCCAAAGTCCAAAGTCCTGAGCCCAAAGTCCAAAGTCCAAAATCCAAAGTCCAAAGTCCAAATTCCAAAGTCAAGTCAAGTCCAAAGTCCAAAGTCCAAAGTCCAAAGTCCAAAGACCAAAGTCCAAAGTCCAAAGTCCAAAGTCCAAAGTCCAAAGTCCAAAGTCCAAAGTCCAAAGTCCAAAGTCCAAAGTCCAAAGTCCAAAGTCCAAAGTCCAAAGTCCAAAGTCCAAAGTCCAAAGTCCAGTCCAAAGTCCAAAGTCCAAAGTCCAAAGTCCAAAGTCCAAAGTCCAAAGTCCAAAGTCCAAAGTCCAAAGTCCAAAGTCCAAAGTCCAAAGTCCAAAGTCCAAAGTCCAAAGTCTAAAGTCCAAAGTCCAAAGTCCAAAGTCCAAAGTCCAAAGGCCAAAGTCCAGTCCAAAGTCCAAAGTCCAAAGTCCAAAGTCCAAAGTCAAGCAAAGTCCAAAGTCCAAAGTCCAAAGTCCAAAGTCCAAAGTCCAAAGTCAAGTCCAAAGTCCAAAGTCCAAAGTCCAAAGTCCAAAGTCCAAAGTCCAAAGTCCAAGTCCAAAGTCCAAAGTCCAAAGTCCAAAGTCCAAAGTCCAAAGTCCAAAGTCCAAAAGTCCAAAGTACAAAGTCCAAGTCCAAAGTCCAAAGTCCAATGTCCAATGAGCATTGTCTAAAGTCCAAAGTCAAAAGTCCAAAGTCCAAAAGTCCAAAGTCCAAAGGCCAAAGTCCAAAGTACAACGTCCAAAAATCTAAAGTCCCATGTACAAAGTCCAAAGTCTATGGTCCAAAGTCCAAAGTCCAAAGTCCAAAGTCCAAAGTCCAAGTCCAAAATCTAAAGTCCAATGTACAAAGTCCAAAGTCATGGTCCAAAGTCCAAAGTCCTGAGTCCAAAGTCCAAAAATACAAAGTCCAAAGCCCAAAGTCCAAAGTCCAAAGTCCAAAGTCCAAAGTCCAAAGTCCAAAGTCCAAAGTCCAAAGTCCAAAGTCCAAAGTCCAAAGTCCAAAGTCCAAAGTCCAAAGTCCAAAGTCCAAAGTCAAGTCAAAAAGTCCCAAAGTCCAAGTCCAAGTCCAAGTCCAAAGTCCAAGTCCAAAGCCAAAGTCCAAGTCCAAATCCAAAGCCAAAGTCCAAGTCCAAAGTCAAGGTCCAAAGTCCAAAGTCCAATCCAAGTCCAAAGCAATTCCAAAGTCCAAAGTCAAATCCAAAGTCAAAGTCAAGCCAAGCCAAATCCAAAGTCAAGTCCAAAACAAAGTCCAATCAAAGTCCAAAGTCAGCCAAAGTCCAAATTCCAAAGTCAAAGTCCAAAGTCCAAGTCCAAGTCCAAATCAAGTCCAAGTCCAAAGTCAAAGTCAAAGGTCCAAAGTCCAAATCCAAGTCCAAAGTCCAAAAAATCAAAGTCAAAGTCCAAGTCCAAAGTCCAAAGTCCAAGTCCAAAGCCAAAGTCCAAGCCAAAGTCAAAGTCAAAGCCAAGTCCAAAGCCAAAGTCCAAGTCCAAAGCCAAAGTCAAGTCCAAAGTCCAAAGTCCAAAGTCAAAGCCAAGTCAAGCCAAAGCCAAGTCAAAGCCAAAGTCCAAGTCCAAGTCCAAGTCCAAAGTCAAGTCAAAGTCCAAGTCCAAAGTCCAAGCCAAAAATCCAAGCCAAGTCCAAGTCCAAAGTCAAGTCCAAAGTCCAAAGTCCGAAACCAAAGTCCAAAGTCCAATCCAAAGTCCAAAGTCAACCAAAGTCCAAGTCAGTCCAAAAAGTCCAAAGTCAAATCCAAAGTCCAAATCCAAAGTCCAAAGCCAAAGTCCAAAGTCAAGTCCAAATCAAAGTCCAAAGTCCAAAGTCCAAAGTCAATCCAAAGTCAAGTCCAAAGTCCAAAGTCCAAGTCAAATCAAAGTCCAAATCCAAAGTCCAAGTCAAAGTCCAAGTCAAGTCCAAAGTCCAAAGTCCAAAGTCAAGTCCAAAGTCCAAAGTCCAAGTCCAAGCAAAGTCCAAAGTCCAAGTCCAAATCAAGTCCAGTCAAAGTCCAAAGTCAGTCCAAAGTCCAAAGTCCAAGTCCAAAGTCCAAAATCAAAGTCCAAAGTCCAAGTCCAAAGTCCAAATCCAAAGTCCAAAGTCCAAGTCCAAAGTCCAAATCCAAAGTCCAAGCCAAAGTCCAAAGTCCAAGTCCAAAGTCCAAGTCCAAAGTCAAAGTCCAAAGTCAAAGCCAAGTCCAAAGTCCAAAGTCCAAGTCCAAAGTCAAAGTCAAGCCAAGTCCAAGTCCAAGTCCAAAGTCCAAAGTCCAGTCCAAAGCAAAGTCAAAGTCCAAAGTCCAAATCCAAGTCCAAAGTCCAAAGTCAGTCCAAAGTCCAAAGTCCAGCCAAAGTCCAAATCAAATCCAAGTCCAAAGTCCAAAAGTCGTCCAAAGTCCAAGTCCAAAGTCCAAATCAAAGTCCAAAGTCCAAAGTCCAAAGTCCAAGTCCAAAGTCCAAAGTCCAAAGTCCAAAGTCCAAGTCCAAAGTCCAAGTCCAAGTCCAAAGTCCAAAGTCCAAATCCAAAGTAGTCCAAAGTCCAAAATCCAAGTCCAAAGTCCAAAGTCCTAAAGTCCAAAGTCCAAGTCCAAAGTCCAAAGTCAAAGTCTAGTCCAAAGTCAAAGTCCAAAGTCCAAGTCCAAAGTCCAAAGTCCAAGTCCAAAGTCAAAGTCCAAAGTCCAAAGTCCAAGTCCAAGTCCAAAGCCAAGTCCAAGTCCAAAGTCCAAAGTCCAAGTCAAAGTCCAAAGCCAAGTCCAAGTCCAAAGTCCAAAGTCCAAAGAAAGTCCAAGTCCATCCAAGTCCAAGTCCAAAGTCCAAAGTTCCAAAGTCCAAAGTCCAAAG